>CM028132.1:1047813750-1049015000 GCA_016271365.2 Neoceratodus forsteri
GTCCTGACGCCTGCCGCTTCAGTCCTAATGGTGTAACCTGCTGCAAGAGCTGTGTCTCGAAGTAAGATCTGCGAATGCCTTATTACCTTCAGAACTGGCTGTACTACAGTATCCATGTCAATAGAAATAGTGTTTTGGGGGAGGGTTTTGTGAAACCAAGGGAACAATAGGAGAGAGGATGTGGAGCAAAAGCAGGTCTGGAGCCCAGTTGAAACAATCCGGGGTCCTGGTCTCAATCAGGCTGGACCCTATGAGCAAAAGCCCTTGAAAGGGGGGGGGGCAGCCAAAAAAGTTAAATCCATTGCATTCCCTAGAATCCCAGGGCCCATGGTCGACAGGGCCAAGACAGAGGAAGATTTGACATGTTTAACAGCCATCGACAAGAGACGAGTCACCGTCAACGGGGCAATGATGGTATTAGTATAAGGTTCCACTGAAACTGCCAACAGTGTGTTAGAAAGCATCGTCAACAAGGAGGCAGGCTTAACAGGCGTCGTCGATGAGGAGAGACCTGAAGTGGTCCTCTATAAGCGCTTGGAAGAGGATGCAGTGGGAGCATCCTTCTCATGTCTGTGCTTCTTGTGTGAAGCACCAGGTGGGGGTCCTTGGGACGGGCCCCTTGCTTCTCTAAGACAGCGGCTTTCTGTTCCATAAGGTAAGCCTGGATATCAAGCAATCGTCGTCGACGAGTTGCTTGGTTGAATCCCCTGACAAAGTTCACAGGAAAATGAGTGGTGTGTGGTTCCCAAACAGCAGGCACAGACTGAATGATTGTCGAAATGGTAGATTTTTCTACCACAATGACAACAGCAAAATAAAGGTGATTTGTTTGAAGGTCATTCTGACATGCATCAATGAAGGAGAGGAAACGGGAAGAAACCGTTCCTGTTTGCTCAGTTTCTCATCGATGACTGCTTACACTTTGCACTAGCTGCTTCGTGCGAGCTGAAGACGGCAGGAAAATGAACTGAGGCTACCAGGGACTGCCCACTCATATAGGTAGCAGGATGATGATGATGTCATGTGGGCGGCCCCTGGTAAAAGACTGCTAGAAGAGCGGCCGTGCACCACAGCAACCTCTGGCGACTACCCAAAAGTATTACCTGCTGCAAGAGACCATCCCATGGGAAGATCTACTGATACAGGTAGGTAACCTGTTTTTCTAGGGACATGGATATGGTGTACTCATCCACACTTCTGGCAAACTCCTAGAAGTTCTCTGGGAGGAGGGGGCAAGGTACGCAAACCCCCTACATAGGGAAAAGAGACTGGAGAACCGAGGCCCCAAAACCAGCATCCCATGTGACTCAAGGTTGATGTGGTAGTGGGAAATGAAGGTATGTGCTGACTTCCAGGTAGCAGCCCCGCAGATTTCCTGGATAAGGTCATCCCTAAAAGCTGCCACTGAGGCAGTGGTATGACAGGTGGAATGAGCCCTTAGCCCTACGGGAGGCTTCATACCAGCCAACCTATAGCAGAGGTCGATGCAGGATACAATACACCTGCCAATTGTCTGCTTTTCTGCTGATCTGCCAGGTGCTGCTTCAGAGTAGGTGACAAATAGCTGGCGAACCTCTCTCCGAACTCCAGCCGTGCGCTTCTTGTAGTAAGCTAGCGCTCGTCGCAGGTCCAATGTACAGAGCCTGTGCTCAGCTTCCGAGGTGTGGTTGGTGAAGTACACCAGGAGATTAATCACCTGGTTAAAAGTAGAAATCTGACACAACCTTCGGGAGAAACTTCAGGCTGGGGCGAAGGACAATTTTGTCCCTGTGGAAGACCAGGTATGGAAACTCCACCGAGAGTGCCTGGGGCTCACTGATCCTTCAGGCTGATGTAACAGCCACCAGGAAGGAGGTCTTCCACGACAGGTGAGACATCCCACACCTGTGCATCAGTTCGAATGGCTTGCCCATGAGCTTTGCCAACACCAGCAACAACTCCCAAGGTGGTGGTTCATGCAACGGAGGGGAAATGTGGTCAAGGCCATTGAAAGAGCAACAGACCACCTTTTCCTGCGCTGACTGCATACTAGCCCATGCCTGGTAAACAAGAGATGGCAGCCAGGTGCACCTTGACGGTTGTCTACCAGTGGCCAGAGAGGGACCACAGGTAGTAGAGAATGACTGCTGCTGAGCAAGATAAGGGGTCCAGCCCCTTGCCCTGGCACCAAATGGAGAACCTCTTCCATCTGAAGGCATAGCATTTTCAAGTCGACTCCTTCTGAGAAGCCTTGACCACAGTGAGGACATCTTTGAAAAGACCCAAAGCCTGAAACTCTAGCTGCTCAGGAACAAGGCTGTCAGGTGCAGAGACTGAAGGTTCAGATGGAATATCTTCCCCTGATTGCATGAGAGCAGGTCTGGGTACAGAGGGAGACACCTCCAGAGCCTGTTGCTGAGGCTGAGGAGGAGGAGATCGGGGTACCAGAACTGGCGGGGCCAGTCCGGAGCCACCAGGATCATCCATGCCTTGTCCATCCTAGCCTTGAGCAACACATTGAGGATCAGGGGAAATGGAGGAAAGACATAGAGAAGGCCCGGGGTTGAGGGCCTCAAGAAGGCATCCCCCTGCAGCATTCCCTGCTGGGGGGAGGGGGGCACAATACAGCCTCAGGTTTGCGTTCTCCCTGAATAATCATCTTCATTTATGCAGCGCTCTTCACAGAGTCCAGACCGCTGTACAATAAACAGTTAAACCCATAAAATACATTTTCAGGCCACCTGGTGGAGCCAAGGGGTTGAGGCGCTGGACGCCACACCTCACACCATGCTGGCAACCCGGGTTCAGGAAAGAGCCTGGGCCATTGGGGTTTGGCAGGGAGGGAGAGGACTGAGCTTTCCGGGGGGGAGGGGGGATCCAGCTCGATGCTTGACTGGCTTCTGGCGGAGGCCAGAGGCACAGAGAGGGTTGGGGTGGTGGCGGTGACGCCATGACATCAGGGTGCGTGCCACTCCTCTAAGAACAGGAGAAAATGCGCTGGAGCACCGAGAGGAAGAAGCAGCTCACAGATCCTAATGGCTCCTGCCTGCCTACTGGAGGGACCAGACGAAAGCTGAATTCTCGGGGTGTACGGGCCCTATCTCATACCCACCTGGGGGTATAGCCATGGCTCCATGGGGGTACATGGGGTTACAAGCAAGGCAGCAAAGCGGGGCTGTGTATGTGCATCTCCTGATGGAGCAGGGCTCCGGCGCGGGGGGGGGGGGAGAGAGAATAAAGAGCAATTAAATAAAAAAATACATTTTCAGTATATAAATACAACTCAATAATAAAAATCCAGTTACAAGACAGCAGCAAAAACAAGTTCAAATAAATAGTTTTTAAGGCAGTCAAAGCTCTCCAGTGTCAGGCACTCGCGTATCTGATGCGGAGGATTCCACAGGGCTGGGGCTACAAATGAAAATGCCCACGATTCAGATGTTTTTAATCGTACCCATGGAATCTCTGGCAATCCCTCATCGGTCGAACAGAGTGGTCAGAGGGGGCAATAAGGATGCAGGAGAGCTTGTAGGCAGCTTGGTCCCTGTCCGTGCAGGGCTTTATAGGTCAGTAAACCGACCCTGATTCGCCACTGAACTAGCAGCCAGTGCAGTTCACACAGCACAGGTGTAATACGACTGGATCAAGATGATCCAGACAACAGCCTGACCACAGCATTCTGCACCAGCTGCAAGCGGCGGATATCAACCCCCGGAAGCCCTAGGTAAAGGAAGTTACAGTAGTAAAGTCATGAAGTCACAAAAAGCATGGATCAAAGTTGGAAGGTCGCCAGACGGAACTCGGTGTTTAATCCAGGTGATATTCCTCAGGTGGTAGAAAGAGAACTTATCCAAGGTGAACAGATCCACCAGAAGGGTGCCCCATTGGGAAAACATGCTGTGTACTATCACTGGATGGAGAGACTTGAGACATCTCGCCCACATGGCTGAGGGTGTCTGCCAGCTGGCTGGAGACGTCGGCCACATGGATGACCAAGAGACTGGCATCCAGGCTGTGTACAAGGGTCCAGATGTGGAGAGCTTCCCAGCATAGTGGAAGGCAGTACATCCCACCCCGTTTGTTGAGGTAATACATAGTTGTGGTGTTATCTTAACGACCTGACCCTGAACGTGTGCAGAAAAAGGCTGTCAGTGCCAGCCGAACTGCCCAAAGCTCCAGCAAGTTGATATAACATCGGGACTCCTCGGGGGTCCACAATCCATGGACTCAGTGATCACCAGGTGGGCACACAGCCCATCAGGGAGGCAGTCATCAGGATGACCGTCCGCTCTAGGCGGACAAACAAAATAAAATCCCTTCCTGCAAATGTTCTTGGACTAACCACCACTGAAGGGCATCCCACATCAGCTGGATCACAGTGACTGGCAGGTCGAACTGGCCCTTGCGCAGAGACCACTGATGGGCAAGCTACAATTGAGGAGAGTGCATTCTCCATCAGGCTAAATAGACCATGCTGGTGCATGCTGCCATGTATCCCAGGAGGTGTAGCAAGTCCTGAGCAGAGCGCAACTGCCGAACCTGAAATGATCGGACAAAGGAGGATAGAGCCTCTGCTGGGTCCGCTAGAAGCCAAGCCCTGGCTGTGCAAGAGTTGAGCTCCACCCCGATGAATCACCTATGAGGGTACGAGTTCCAACTTGGCCTCACTGACCAGGAGGCCAAGGGATACACAGGCCTGGAGGGCTAGATCCTGGGATCGCTCCATCTCCTCCCTGGAGGGACCCACTATTAGCAAGTCATCCAGGTAGGGGTATACCCGAAACTCTCAGTGCCTCAGGTAAGCTGCAATTCATTTGATAAAGACCGTGAGAGCCGAGGAGATGCTGAAGAGCATGGCCTGAAACTCATAGAGGATGCTCTCTGCACGGAACCGGAGAAACTGGTGGTGGTAAGGACAGATTGGTACTTGGAAGAACACGTCCTGAAGATCCAGAGAGCAAAAGCACATGTTCTGCATCACAGATGGTATGATATTAGAGTGACCATCCTGAAAGTGCGAAGCCGAAGAAATTTGTTCACGTCATGCAGATTTAAGATGGGATGCCAGCCCCCCATCCGTTTTGGCAGCAGGAAGTAACTGGAAACAAACCATGGGCTTACTGGAGGATCCCAGACGAGAGCCACGACCTCCCTGAGGAGGAGCTGGGCAATGTCTTCCCGAAGAGCTGACAGAATGTCGGCGGACACCATGACCTTCCAAGGGGCATGGGTTCGACAAGGCGGGTAAGCCTTGAATTCCAGAGGCAGACCCTGACCGACCAACTTTGAGGACTCACATGTCTGTGGTAACAGACGACCAGGCAGAAAGGAAGTGGCAGAGCCAGTCCCCCATGGGAGGACCCAGGGAAGTCAGGATGGGCATGGGGAGGCACCCCACATCCAGTCAATGGGCAGGCTTGGAAGCGGAGGAGGGACCAGCTGAGGAACCAGCAGGACCGTGACCTCCAGGTTTCCGGACCGAAGCAATCGACTTTGGCAGAGGACACCAAGCCTGGGCCTGATGCCCAGCTGGAGGCTGGGCCGGTTTGGCTGCAGGAGCAGAGAGGGGATTTTCTTTTGACCCTTAGAGCTCGGGGATTTTCTTTTGACCCTTAGAGCTCCTGGGACCCCTCTGGGCAGAGGTCAGAGTCCAAAGCGGCACTGGACTTCTCAATGCAAGTAAGGTGCCCTTCGACCCATGGCACAAGGTTGGTGCCCAAGAAGGGGACGTCTGCCAACTTGGCTGGGTATCTGCCGTCAAGGTCAAGATCCTCAGCCAAGCGCTGCGGTGCATGACCACCGACCTGGCGCAGGAGTCGCCAATGTCCATGGCCATCTGGAGCTGCTGCTTAGCCACCGCTCAGCCCTGGTCTCGGACCTGCTTGACCATGGTCTGCAAGTCTGCAGAGAGATGAAGAAGCACCTCTTCAAGGGTGCAGAGGAAGGCATGAGCAAAGTGGGCCATTAAAAGGGCAGAACTCGCTTGCTGAATGCCGAGGGAGGAGGGTACATAGACCTTCTTGGCCATTTGATCCATTTTCTTGGATTCCTTGTTGGGAGGCTTATCCACATCCCCGACATTGCCTGTTCGCCAAAAGACTGAGTCAACCACCAGATCCTTGACTGAGGGATGTTCAGTGAAGCCAGACAAGGAGCTGGTAGGGACCACATATTTGGGGGCCATCAGAGCCGACAGCGCAGGGCAAGAAGCAGGGTATTGCCAGAGCTCTAGTATAGGGCAAAGAATGGCCTCTGCATCATGGAAGGCCTCCCCAAGGGAGTCGTCCTGGTCGAGAATCTCAGTAAGGGAGTACTTGGCCCTCTTCTGGAAGGGCCCCATCTGAAGACACAGATTCCGAGATTAACTGAAGAAGACCCATGAGGAAGTGGGACCATGCACAGTTGAAAAATCCTCGTTTGACTTGACCACTGGGCAGGAGAGCAGGGAAAAGCCCCCAAACTATGAGGATTCAAACAAAGGTCAACCGTCAGAGTCCACGCTGACCCTACAGGGTCTATCAGAAGTAACGGTGACAGACAGCAGATGAGGAAGCCCTGGAGTGGTACGGGGATCCTCAGGAGGGGGGGGCTCTCCTTTGGCTGGGTGGCAGCTCCACCAGGATAGGTGAAGAGGTTGGGGGGAGGCAGAGACGGTTCTGGCCAAGCCAGTGTAGGCTGGGGCCTTGGTGACAGGAGCCATGTAATAGCTCGGGTGCTGGCCGGAATCTGCTAAACCCTGTTGAACATGAGCTGGTGTCACATAAGCTCCACATAGTGCGGACTCATTTTGCGCCAGAGCCTCTCCTCATCCAAGGAGGAGGAATAGCTGCGACACCGCTTGCCCAAATGTCGAAAGCAGACGTGGCTAGTCGACTCGGGACTTCGGGATCAGGACCGCGACCTTGACTGTAGGGGCTGCTGAGAGAGACAACCTCTTCAAATGCCGCAAACTGTTCAGCTACTATACAGTGATGGAGACCGCCCGATGGGTGTCTTCTAATTTAGCGAGAGGATTCCGTTCATCAGGGCTCCCCAACAGAAGCCAAGCATGCCAGTCTTCCAACGTGGTAGGATGCAAGGTGCGACACATGCCTGAGGATCGTGTTCGTGGCCTTGGCAGTAGACACAAGTGGTGTGTGGGTCTGTCTGGGACATCTTCTGCCCAAACGCACATTTTTTGAATCCTGGTGCCGACTTCGAGTCGTTCTTCGTGGATGAGGTGAAGGAATCACCGGGAGACAAACAGAATCACAACACAAATGTTTTTGAAGCAAAGGGCTTGCTCATTGCTGGGAGTGGTAAGAAGGGAACCTTCTTCAGGCAGAAAGAAAGATATGGAGTCATGGGGCGCCACAGAGGGAGTCATCACCTAGGTGGGTGGGATGAGCCAGCTTGAAGACTTTCCAGCAAGCCTTAAAAGAAAAGGACACTGCCAGAAGTGTGGATAAGTACACCATATCCACATGCCTAGAATTCAGATTCTGAAGTAATTCATTCTTGGCACTTTTTTCTGGAAGAGTCAGAGCTACAGCTTTGGTAGCCTTCCACAGGCTATTTTGATACTTGATCATGTGGGCCTGGCAGTTTGCAGTATGAAGGCCTAGTGAGGTAGAGGCATATGTTTGCCTGCCCATCACATCAAGCATCTTGAATTTCTTATCAGGGACTTGTTTTGGTACCCTGGATCTATCATGGGCAGCCATTATGACCACAGAATTAGTTTCAGGCTGGCTGGCATAAAAAAGCTTAGCAGCAGGAGCAAGGTACTGCTCGTCAGCCTTTCTGGGTACAGCTGGTACTGAATTTGGCCTGTACCAATGGGCAGACTGCATGGACCAAACGGGCCTGATCTGCCATTAAATTCTGTTTCTATGTTACCATACAGGAAATGTTGCATCCTCCAATGCAAGATAAATTGGAAGAACAATGATGGATGGAGTAAATGGCACCTCCAGAAAGTCCATCAAATTCTTTTTAGCGTAATCCTCTTCATCCACAGCAAATCCCATTGCACTTTGCATCTGCTCCATGATAGTCTGGAAGGTAGGGTCTTCAAGAGGGGATCTGGGTGTATACACCACAGAACCCTCACTGCAAGAAGATAATGTGGAGCAAGCATTATGTTCCCCTCCATAATCCTCCTCCTCCTCTTTATAATACTCCACTATGAGGTCTGCATTAAATTCTTCTGTGTCATTTGTAGTTCTGTCAATGATGGGAACTGAAGATCTCACTGTCGACACTGGAGGCCACCGCAAAAAAGTACTTGCCATGCACCAGCTGACGTCGATGGGCCTGCGATGCAGGAACCCCTGTTGATGGCAATACAGGCTGCACAGGCAAGGTTAGGAGTATGCACTGTATCATATCAGAAAACAATGCCAGTACTGCCTGCACATCAATAATGCCCTGGCTAGGGGCTGTGACTGCTGTAGTTGACAACAGACCTGGACCCGTTGACGATGGCAATGTACCACCCATAGTAGGTATGGCAGTACCCAAGCCAAGCCCCAACCTTGGTGTCTGGTTGACGGCCGGTGGAGTGGGGGGGGAGAGAGAGTGGAGGCTGGAGTCACTGCTGCCGGGCACAAATGACGACGATGTAGACAAAGTACCTGCAGGTGCAACCTAAACCTTGCTGCGGAAGCAGGTCTATCCTTGTGCCCTAATGACGACTGGTCTTTTTAGCAGTCTTTCGACTTTTACGACCTCAAATTGCTCGATAGGGCTGTCAATGCCGCTTTGTGACTATGGGCTTCTTCTATGGCCGCTAGAGTTTTTTCCCTAATAAAAACTTCTCTAGCACCAGTCTTATGTGTCACCTGGTTGCTTGATTTAAGCCCTGGCAACTCTCACAAGTCTTGACACTGTGAGACAGGTTTAAACAACAGACACACACTTCATATGCATCGTCCTTATAAATCTTTACTGTTCATTTGCAGTACCAGAACGTCTTGGTTTCAGTGGCATGCAGAGGTGGCAATATCATTAAACATTTTGTAATTACTTAACAATAACATAATAAATGACAACTGCTAGTTGGTCGTTTCCACAGCAGGTCTAACAAGTACGCTTGATGGCAGGAAAAAAAACTGAAAAGAGATGGGGCCACCCATGTTTATGTAGATGCTGATGTGTGACATCATCGTGGTCAGTCCACAGCTAGCAACAGTTTTCATGCGGTCCCAGTGCAGACGAGAGTATAGTTCCAAAGGTGCTGCCTAAGGGAAGAGATATCCTCGAAGATCCAAGGATCCACTTTCCAGGTCTGAGGAAAGAAAGCCACCGATGGGTTGCCCCATGGGAGAAGACATCACTTTGTCCAGTGGAATATCCAGTCACCAACAGTGCATAAAATGGAAGTCCTGTGCTAGGAATCCAATGTCTTGGCAGACACCATCGTTTGGGGCTGAACTGGCACAGTATGCATCATGATGGGTACTGCTTCTGAAACAGTTGGTATCTCCCCGAGTTCCAACTCTACCTGTCTAAGGGGAGTGGAATTTGGATAGATAACCTGACCTCTGAGCATCAAGGTTCAGACAAGTCACTTGTAGCACACACACACACACACACACACACACACACACACACCCGAAATGCAAAGCTGGTCAACCTGCTAGCTGGGGATGCCACTATTACAGTTACCAGTTTGAAGCATCTTAATAATGTCAACAATTTGATTAAGACTACATGGACAAACCGTCTCAGTGGTGTGGAGGGTTGAGGTGCTGGGCTCCTCACTTCCTGCCACGCTGGCGACCCAAGTTTGGAAACGGACGAGAATCACTCTGGTGGGCTGGCTGGGGGAGGATTGAGAGTTACCAAGATAGCTCTCCTCCTTTGAGGAGGCTGGTAATAGTATCTCACTGTCCATCTGCCACCTGGAGGAATTTGGGCAGCAGCACAGTGAGGTCATGCAAGGAGAGGGACCCAACACATGACGCCGGAGAGGCTCCATGGAGACCAAGTAAGCACATTACATCCATGGCACATGTGGTGGGCCTAAGGAGGAAAATAAGTGGAAAAACCCTCCACCGCAGACTGACATTCATTCCCCCCATGGCCTCAGCACTGGCAACAGGGCACCTCCTCCATGGCCCTCTGGAAGAGAGCAAGCAGGAGAGAGGTAAGCCCCAGAGAAGCCGGGTGACCTGGCTAGGGGTAAGTCAGATGGTGAAGGCCAGGAAGCAAAAGGTGAACAAATAACTGAAAAACAAAAACAAACTCTAGCTAGAGCTGATAGGGGCTGCAGCCAAGGAATCTGGGGTACAAATATTGAAAAATAAACTTACGAGCCTGAATTTGCAAAATGTAACGTAGGCTCAAATTTATTTTTAAATATTTTTACACCAAATTTTCAACATAGCCTTGTTATGACCCTGCCTCATGAGGAAAGGGTAGAGAACATTTTAAACTCCTGGCCTAAAGGTGATTTTACACAGGGACTGCAAAATCAACTTTCAGGACCAAAAACACATTTTGGGCAGGAGATGAAAAATGACAGCTGTCACATTAAGGTGCTGTAAAGAAATGGCAACATTGAAAATTTAAGGTAAAAATACTGAACATTACCAAACATACTAGCCTGTGTCTGTAAAATTCAACATAGGCTCATCACTTTTTTTTTTTTTACTTTTTACACCAGATTTCAAATAGCCTTCTTATGAGCCCACCTCATGAACAAGGGCAGACAAAATGCTGAAATCCTGTCCAAAAGGTGATTTTGTGCAGGGACCGCAAAATCACCTTTGGGGATAAAAAAAAAAAAAAAATTTGCCCGGACTTAAAAAATGACAGCTCTCACAGTCATGAGGTGCAGTTAAAGACATGGCCATGCTGTACATTTGGGGTAAAAAAAATATTGCAAATTACCAAAGTTACGAGCCTAGGTTTGCAAAATTCAACGTAGGCTCACAACTTTTTTTTTTTTAATATATTTTTTACACCAAATTTTCAACATAGCCTTATGACCCCACCTCATGAACAAGGGCAGAGAAAATTTTCAACTTCTGCCCAAAAGTTGATTTCGCACATGAACTGCAAAAATCACCTTTTGGGACAGATTTGCCTAATGTCAATGCAACTGTTCATGAGGCGGGGTCCCAAAAAGGTGATGTTGAAATTCTGGGCCAAAACTATGCAAAAATGCCCAAATTATGCCATGAGTTCAAAGCACCATTGAAATACACTGAACTGCATATACCTGTTTCTTTAGTTTGTGGTCCAGTTTTGAAGAGTGAAGACATGTCTGCAGTCCAGAGAGGATTACGGCTTTGGAAGGGCTTGGGGGGGTGCTGGTTTGGTGGGTGCTAAGTGGGAGGGTAGGGTGAGGGGACTGTAATGGCTGCAAAAGACATCAATGGATGTTTTTCCTTTTACAGGGTTACAAACAAAACAAAATAAAAATGACAAGAGGATTCCTGATTGCAACACTGGGGGGACGGGGCACCCCCAGCGTCACTGTTATGCTTTGGGGGGGGGTGGAGTGCTGAGACAGAGGGTTTGGTGGGGAGGAAAAATATATTTGGAGTGCTGGAACACAATCGGGACACTGGGGGACTAGTCATCCCCCAAATGTCACTGTTATGGGAACATGATCGGGTCACTGGGGATTGGGCACCCCCAGTGTCACTGTTATGTTTCGGGGTTGAGGGGGTGCTGAGAGGGAGGGTCGGGTGGAGGGATGAAAAATATTATATAATAAAAACAAAAAGGTCCCAGTGGAACACGACAAAGTTTGCCATGACCAAGATGGCTACGAACTCTACTGTGCATGCACAAGTAGTTGTGCATGCACAATACAGTCTGGCTGCCATCTTAGACACTGTGTACTGTGCCGTGTTCCTCCATGACCTCCACAAAATAGTGCTGCCATTGCTAATGGAGAGAGTGGAGTGCTTCATGGATGCAGAGGCGACTGTGAGGCAACTCCAGACTGTTGTTCGGTCGGAAAACTCTCCTTTTCCGATTGCTCGCAGGTGGTCTGCAGAGCTCCGCCCACTGCAGTCCTAAAAAAACTACATGGACAAAGGTTAACAACTCCACCTCTTGCACTTCTTATAAAAAGATTGAGAAGGAGACCACAATCGTGACTGACATGGCTTCTTGGGTGCAGAGTCAATATAGTGGCAGTCAGCACTGAAATGACAGGAATCATCTTTTTTTCTCATGGGATGACTAGAGTACCAATCTACAGTATCAAGCTGTTGGGGCCCTCGGTCAGTTAAGGATAAGCTGCCACCACACTATCAGAAGGTAGATACGAGTTGCCCATTGTATCAAAAGCATGTTTGACTCGGAGACAAACAGTGCTTATGTTTTTTTAAGAGTTCTTAGATGTACACTGATGACAGTGAGTCTCAGTCATGAACAGTGTATATCGAGCCTCATATTACCACCAAAACCAGGACTGGATCCCTGATGTGGGGATCAAACGAGCATAGGCACTAAGTGAACATCTAAGAAGCTGCCTCAATGTGCTGTTCCAACTATCTGTGATTTAAGCTTGTAATCCTTGAGGTCAATCACAGTCATGACTTCTCTTCGCAGGACTACTTGGCAGTCCAGACTGCTAGCTGGGTCTTTGAGCCAGCCACTGCAGAAACACAGGAATGAGTTACTAGCAGTTTACTTTTTTTTGCTCTAACCAAATGATCCTGTAAAGATGACTCAGGATGCATGGAAGTACATAAAGGGTAGGTGCTAACATCATGGTCTACCCCTTAACAGTGGACACAGTGATAGTGATGAACATAATAAGCCCACGTTTTACACACCTTTTAAATCTTGTCTTGTGTGCCACTGAGCCACGGTCCAAATACAGAGCTAGAACCGGAAAAGGCAAGGTGTTGAGTCAGAGAAGCAGCAGAAAAACACACTTCAGTAAAGTTATGATGAAAACTGCCTCTGGTGTTGTCTTTTGTTAAGACATTTTCACCCTAGTTTTTCGATGCATATAAAATTTCTGGTTCACTCAAAGTTTTGCGTGGTGTGTGCAACCTTGGTGTCCAAGTAGACTGCATTTTTTTCCCATGTTGCCCACAATTTCAGCAAAAGCATCCAGCTTATTTTGAGTGGTGATTTTCTTTTGGGATGGGATCTTAAACGTACTGCGAGGACTTTGGGGGTGCAGGCAATGCCTTTTTTTTTTTTCAACTTATCAACAGTTGTGCGGTGTCCACTGTTGCATGCGCAACACTGAAGGTGCTATTTTTCTCAAGTCCGATACGGAACTATCCCACAACATAGTCCCCTTTTCACTCTTGGGTCATAGTGTCTTGAAATACTCAGTAAAATAGAGTATTTTTTTTTTTTTTAAGTTGAAGACCTGTTGTGTGTGCAATGTTTGGTGTCTGCCGCTGCACGTGCAACACTGTAGGCGATTTTTCTCAGATCTCTGCTAGGGAGGGAGCTGTCTCACAATCTGGTCCCTTTTTCACTCTTAGTTCACAGTGTCTTGACAAACTTATTAAAACTGATTTACTGTGGACTTGAAAAATTGACCCTCACGTCACACTTTGATAACCTCTTTTCATGGACTTACTCTGTAACTCTGAAAAGTAGAAATCTTATCCACACAGCAAGAACTGTGAAAGGCATGTTTGATCTTTTCAGTGGAAAAAAACATCTGGTGAAATGGGGGAGTTGAAACATGAGGGCATGTAACAGGGTGGTAGGAGTCGGCTTGGAATCATTTCACAGGCATAGAGAATGCTTTCTGAAACAACCAGAGTGGCTACTGAACTGATCCTAGGCAGTCCACATAACAGTTTCCTTTACATTTAGTTGAGGGTATTTTCCAAATAGGAAAGTCTATAAATCTTTGAAAGTCTAATATCAAGCCCTTTTTTTTTTTTTTTTTTTACTACTAAGGGAAAGCATTTCTTCTGGTTTCTTAGAATGATGAATTTATTACAGAATACAAAATATAAGACATTATACAAAAAAGTTATATAAGGGGGAGGTTTAGTTCCCTCTACATACACTGTATACTGTATTTATAAGCTTACTAAATTTAGCAAAGTTCATTACGGTTTCTGGAATTATCCAATAAAATAGGTGAACTTGCCATACCACTGCAGCACTTTTTTATTATACAACTTGGAATAAAAGTGTGCTAAAGAATTCACCCCTTCAAAAAAAAAAGTCAACTGATTTACACAATCTGGAACTGCCTATTTTACAGAACCACAGGGTTTTTCTATATACAGATCATCTCGGATTGGCCCAGCTTACTGTAGTTATGGCTCTTAAACTCCTACTCTGACACCTTCCCCTGTTAAGTGGTTCACATTCAGAGATTGGCCCCTCACATCCTTACAGGATATGCCCAGGAACCAAAATGGGGGAGAGCCTCAGGTGTCATCCTTGCAGTCCCCAGACCACTTTCTGACTGTTTTTATCCCCAACACCTCCCCTTTGAGCTGCCACCGGGGGGGGTCACTCTAGCAGCAAGGTTAGCAGTTCGCTCCCAGAGTCTGCGATTGTTGATAGAGAATGCCCTCGACTTCACCGGCCTGGAGAGGGAGTCTTGCTCAGGATGCCAACCCAGGGCTCCAGTATGATAGTGCAATACAGTGCCCTCGATGTCATCAGGTTGGACTAGGTTTTCTCTTTAAATTTACACTATATAATGCTGAAACTGGTCAAGAGTCCAAACTGCAGGACTCAGAAACATCAGATAATGAAGCCTGCTGGAGGACAGGTTTATGTAATTTTATCAAAAAGCCCCCAGTAGAGAAAAGAATATTAAGAATTTCATTTAGAAGAATAAAGGACTGTCTACGATCTGTAACTATTTATCAATCTGGCTGTCACAAAGCTTTCTGGCTAGGAAGTACAAATTAAAAGTATAGATTTCTCACTTTATCACAGACAAAGTAACTTGTTAAAAATGATAAACAATTTTCATACAATTTTCAAATCCCACTATATTCATTTAGTGCTTATGTAGTTTGCCAAGCTTTGGCCTTTTACTGTAAATATTTTTTACTGTCCTACTGCCCATTATAGATCAAGAAAGTGCTCCTGATTAATCAGAACACTAATTTTGTCTGCACGTGAGACACTCTTTCTTTGTGAAGAGTGCCTCTCTTGCAGCTGCCCTGGAAACGGGCATGTTCTGGTAAGGTTATTAAAAAATGTAATATATTATTGATTGAGGTTGAGCAATAGTTTATTATAGTATATGGTTAAGTGTGGCTGTGTATGGATTTCCATTAAAGATGTGAAATTTAAATTCCTCCATGAAGTTCCGGTGAAGTCAGCAAATTCGCCTTCATGAAGCAAAATTCTTTAGACATGCAGTAAAACTATATACTACAAAAAAGAAAACATGGGCAACCATGCCCAACTTGGCTATTGTTTCCATCTCAGGGATAAGATGACATCATGGACCTTACAAGTTTTGCTCCTGAGGTCCATATGATGTCCTCAACCCCTCTATGGAAACACACAGAGGGTAATGGATGGGGTGCTGTACAGTACGAGTTGGTGTTTAATACCGCATAAACCACGAGTACCAAGCATGAGTGGTTTGTGACAGAATTACAACACTGAGGTTGTGTAAAAAAACATGAAGGCAACACTCAGTACTTTACTTTATTTAACTGCCAGTCCGTTTAATACTGTGCGGTTAAACAAAATAACCAAAAACAAAAAAATGCTGCCGTCTTTTCTGTGGCACTTCATTTCTGTGAGTGCAAGATGACAGTGGCTTTCACTTTCAGTCTGACTGGCCAACACCCATGCCATAATGATCAGCCAGTTAGTATGGAATGGAAATCACTATTATCGCATTTGAAAGTGTCAGTCCAGTCAATAAATGGGCTCACCAGTAATTATAGGCTTGTTTTGTATGATTGCCTATGCATTATTCTCTATATATTAATACAGGTGGTTTTAAGAGTGGTCGCACTTACATTCTTAGGGTATATCATAACTGCCCAATTTCTGTTTGCAGTTCTAAAACTCTAAGAATGCGAATGAGACTACTTTTAGAACTGTAAGAGTGGTCTCATCGGTTGTGTGTGTGTATATATACATATACACACACACACACACACACACATATATATATATATATATATATATATACACACATACATACACACATACACACACGTATGCCTTCTTCACCTTTATACTTTTTTTCCTCGGCTACAATTCATCTTTTCCATACTGCATGCACATTTTGTGACATCCGTTCCACCATTCTGTTCTATTCAGCCAAATGGGAAAATGGATGTCACAGAATGCCAAACCAACATGGAATGGATAGCAGAAACTACTAAGCAGAGGTTCGTACAGGGTGGGCTCAAAAACTATTAACAAAAACAAAACAAAAAAAAGTAAATTAATGTTCCAATACCATATCACAGTAGATCAGAAATACAGGATAAACACTAGAAGTAACAGTGTCAGTAGCTTAGTAACTTGCATGTTTGTCTCTGGGGCAGAAAATCGAAACACTGATGGTTCTAGTCCCATACCATAAACATGAGATAATACCCAATAATGATACTACAGTGCAGCACTAGGGGGTGCTGCACTGTTAGTGCTGTCCTTCAGATGAGATGTTAAACCAAGGTCACTTCTCTACCTAGCTCTGGTGGAGCCTCAGGAGGAAATTAAAGATCCAATGGCATGTATCAAAAGTGTATGGGATACCCCCAGTGTTTCAGCCACATTCCATAAATCAATAAGACATGTCCATGTAACCTGGATGCAACTGGAAAACAGCCATAGCTCACTGTGCCTTTCCTGGTCAAAAATTACAAACAAATAACTTAGGGCATTTAAAAGGTATGTAAATAATGTCCTAACACCTTTGACTAAAGGTTTGACAAAATGCTTTGTCAAAAAATGTTACAGTCCTAATCACAAAGCTAAAGTGTATAGCAGCTGTTATGTTAACGAGAGAACTGTCTTTTGTCTGCTTTGTTCTTGCTGATGTGTTTGAAGATCTTTGCTTTGTAAACATTCTTGGGTTTCTGGTACCCAAATCCTCCACCGCCTCCTCTCTTTTGCAATTTTCTCCCTTTGCTGCTGTTTACATCTGAAGTTTTCAATTAAGGACAACTTGCATTTGTGACACAGGGAACGAACACAAGATGTCTTATCCTGCAGACATGGCACCCTACAAAATTAACATCTAAAAGAAATTGATGATCTGTCAAAAATCTAATAATTACAGCAGCTGGGTACTTCTTGAATGCTAAACAATAAGGGCTCTAAACATCTACTGTCCTAGGTACAGAATTGGTATACATCAATCATAACTGGAAATTATACAGATCTAAAAACAAAAATAATCTCTCAGGATATTAAGATTACATACTCACTGTAATTCTTGATCTTCTAGGAACATCTTCACCACTGATTCACACCAATGGGTTCTGAGCTGGAGGTGTTAGAACCCTGTGGAAGCCAGAACTTTTTTTTAGGAGGGCTGGTGTTGAGGCAGATTGCACATGAGACTAGCTCGCACTGCATGGCTTACCGTGGCACCAGCCCACAACCGCCTCTGTACCTTTTTTTTTTTTTTTTACTGAGGAGGTACAGTGTAACCCAACACTAATACACCTAACCTAAGAGCATGAGATAGCCCTTGCGACCCGTGCAAGAAGGGTCAACAATGAAGAACACAGTGTCTTCACAGGCCAAGCCAGAAACAAGGAGTGAAGACCAATGAACAGGAAGAGTGAGCCCAGGGGATGGAGGGTGGGTGTTTGAATCAACAGTGAAGATGTTCCTGGAAGATCAAGAATTATGGTGAGTACTTAATTTGTCAGTGTCAGTGACTCAGTAGGTAGCACGCTCACCTCTGAGGCTGGGAGATCAGAGGGTTGTGGGTTCAGTTCCCACATCTGGCACTTGGGTTAATATCCCAATACTGACACTGTAGTGCAGCATGAGGTGGGTGCTGCACTTCTGAGGTGCTGTCTTTCGGATGAGACGTTAAACCGAGGTCCCATCTGCCTGGATTGGTGGTAGTTCAGGTGGATGCTAAAGATCCCATGGCACTTATCGAAAAAGAGTAGGGGAAGTTTTTATTAAGAAAACAACTGAAAAGAAAATCACATAACAGGAAAATCAGAATCAGTAATCCATGGCATCATTTTCCACAGTTCTAACAATGATACAGATGGTAACATTCTTAAATCAGAACAGTACATGTTGGACAAATCCCGTTTGACCCCCTGAACAAACCCTATGAGATGCACATCTTGTTGTTGCAAAGTAAAAAGACATCGAGCAGTCCAAATATGCCATTTAACAATCACAAAGAGCAAATTCAAAGTATAAACATTCCATTTCTCCCAAGGATGGGGAAAAGAGCCATACATCAACATCACATACGTAGTAAGAGAAAATAATGGTTCTTGCCACCTAGTAGCTAACAATAACCAAAACCCAGTGATATAGGAACAAGTAAAAAAGAGGTGGGCAATAGTTTCTTCCTGCCAGTTGCATCCCAGTCTAGAACAAAACCGTTCCCGTAACTGCTTGCGTTTCTGATTACCTTTCACATTGATTTTCTCATGGCAACCAAGCCAGTGTAAATCCTCCATTTTATGGGGGAGCCTAGCGTGTCGTAGCAGGGAATATAGGTCAGTCAAATATGGATTTGGGCATTTAGGGAAAACCACAAGATTCGTACAGACTAGACCCAAGAGGTATTGGTACAGGACCTTCCTAGAAGAGGTAACCATCAAGTGGCTAGTAACATGCCATTGTCTGAGATGAAAAAAGACCTCCCGGACATAGAGAGGGACATGTTTCAGTGTCTTCAAAGTGTTAAGTTCTCCACTTGATGAAACCAAGGGCCACAGGATTTAAGAAACCAGGGTTCCCAACCTCTGTCACAATTAACTAAAAGGGGCTTAATATTAGTCACAAAAAAGATACTGGTATAAAAAAAGATAGGCTGAACCATAGCAAGACCTCCCTCCCGAATGGGTAAATACTGTATGTAATAAGACATTTAATTGGGTTGAGACGGCTACCCCATAAGGCCTGGAAGAAAATACTGAGCAATCTAGTTTCGAGACATCTGGGAGGAGGAAAGATGTAGGCAAAAAAAAGGAATACAGGGAGCAGATAGGTTTTTATCATGTAAATCCTCTTCTTCTTGCCCATTTTCCAGGTATTCCAGTGGGAAACCAGGGATTGGGCATGTTCCAATTTAGGATTCCAGTTAAGGACGTCTAAAGGACCATCCCCAAATAAAATACCTAAAACCTGAATCGGACTATCACTAAGGTTAAGGTCAGCACTGTCAAATCCATCGTCTATCGGAATACTCAATCTGCGGCCTAGACATCTATCCAGATTAAAGGGCGCCCCGGAAAGTGCCCCCAATGCAGCACAGTGTTGAAAAGCTGAATGTACAGAGGTGACGTCAGCCACCAACAGACTCATGTCATCTGCGTAAGCCAAGATAGAATGGGGAGTGGAAGGAAGGGAAACAATTGATCATGTAGTGTTAATGGAGCGGAGCAAGGGGTCCAAAAAAAAAGAAGACGTATAAAAGAGGGCTAAGCGGACAGCCTTGCCGAACCCCCCAATGTAGAGGTATCAAAGGGCCTCTCCAGCCATCGACCAGAGGAACAACAGTGGCAGATCGATAAAGTAGCTGAAGCCTAGAAAGGGTGTATTAAGGGACTTTATAATGACGTAACGTATGCCACAAAAAGGCATGGTGTACAGAATCAAAGGCTTTCTGCTGATCCAGTGAAAACATGTAGCCCTGCAAAGCATTCAAATTCCCATGTTCAATCAGTTCCCTGATCAAAATAATATGATCCTGAATACTCCGTCCCAGGACATTACTAGATTGGGCCGGAGAAATTACAAAAGGGGCCATTTGAGAAAGTCGGAGTGCAAAAATTTTCGTCAAAATTTTGAAATCAGTATTCAAGAGACACAAAGGTCTCCAATTAGAAAGTAGTCGTTTATCCCCCTTTTTATACAGGTAGAAGAAGCATCCCATATTAAAGTCTAGGGGAAGATTATCAGCATGTAAAATAAAATTATAGACCGCAGCCAATTCTGTACACAAATCAGCAGAGATCAATTTATAGAGCTCATTAGGGAAGCCATCTAGACTCGGCGTCACGCGTGGACAGAGCCTTAATGACCGCCTCTACCTCCCAAGCAAGTATATCACTATCAACAGAGTCCAGAATGGAAAACGGGACATCAGGAATCTGAATAGGAGAAAGATAGTCTAATATGCCTGCAGAGGGTGTGTGTATAGGACCAAAGAGTTGTTCCATATAATGGGCGACATGCTATCAAATGTCAATAATGTCCGTAAGTTCAACAGTCTCATTATTAAGAAGCACATCAAATGTCTTGCAATCAACTCATTTCTTAATGTTGGCATATGGACAGATTACGTCACTGGGCCCTGTGGTCCCAAAACGTTGTTGGTGATGTAGGGAAGAGGCTTTCATTGAATAATAGTCTATCAAATTGCGTTTCAAGATTACTGATTTGTGCAGAAAAATCATGGGCAGTTGTGTGAGATAGGGTAAGGAGTTTCTGCAGCTGAAGTCTTGATTTATGGTAATGGAAATATAAGGATTCATGGTGTCGTTTACTAAAGTGTTTAAACAGATGCTGTATGCCACATTTAGTGACATACCACCAATTCCAAGGGTCATCATACAAAAAAAAGACAGATTTCCTATCCTTAATGTAAGTAGTGAAATGAGACAACAACAGGGAGTCAAGTAAAAAAGACGTATTCAGTTTCCAGGTTCCTGGACCAAATTTTCTAGTAAGTGCGGGGCCCAAAGAGATGGACAATAAATTGTGATCCGTAAACTCCACAACTTGTACCAGAGCATTAGAAAGCTGTATATGTGGAGAAACAAAAAATAAATCAATACGTGTTGCTAATGGTCCTTTATGGAAAGTGGGAGTAAGGTGACCTGTAAAAGTTAAATGGGCATCCCGTAACTCCGTGGAATATAAAAGTTGTTCAAGAAATTCGTGTCACAAAATAATTTTGTGGTTTTAGAGGTGGAAGACTTATCCTTAAGGGATAAACCACAGTTAAAGTCACCCCCAAAGATGACATTCATAGAAGTAAATAAATAAGGTTGTAGAAGTTTCAATAAGTCGATTCTATGAGATTTAATCTGAGAAGCATATATATGTATCATCTGGAATGGGACAGAGGAAACCATAATATCTAACAGAAGCGAGTCGACCAGGGCATAAATCCAGGAGTTTGACAACAGTAACATCTGGGATGCTAAACAGAATACCCAAACCCGAACAGGGTTCTTGCCCAAAGGACCAATAGGAAGGTCCAGGGAACCAAGCATGTTGGCCCCTATAAATTTCAGGAAGGGTATGGTATCCAACATCCTGCACAAGTATAACCCCTGCAGTGAGGAGGGACGAGAAAGAAAAAAACAGCATCTCGTTTAGGCTGTTTATTGATGCTGTTTACATTAACAGTGTGTACAGAGAAGGCAGGAGGCATCATGAATACAAAAGGGAGGAAACCAAAGCAAAAAAAACAAGCAAGATTCACCCGGGTCTACTCTTCCTAGGGGTACCTTCCCTGTGTTTTAACTTTGTTTTTGCTTTCCTTTTCTGAGAACCCGCATTGTCAACTGCTACTTCAGTGTCAGTGGTTACCTCAAGGTGGGACGACAAGACAGAAGCGTCAGAATCCGTATTATCTTGGGGGTGGCACAACAGCTCAAATCTGTTGACCGAAACAATGTCAGAGGCTTTTAGAGTTTCAGAGGAGGATGAACCCCCTTGTGATTCTAGTGAAAGATGCGGGGGGGTTCATGGCTTTCACCTGGGTGTAGGAAGGGGAAGTGACAGGGGCTTGAGCGGGGCCGACACTACAGATGAAATCGGGAGGGGTTTCCACAACTGGCATAGGTGGATCAGAGGTGGGGTAGAAGTGAGCTCAATGTTAGCGGGAGGAACACAAGGCAGGGACAGCAAAGTGTGGAGGGGCGGTATGTTGAGGTATAGAACACGACTATTGAGTCTAGTGCATTGTGCCACTGTTATAAGCAGTCTCTGGTCTTCCCCATCTGCTAAGTCTGGGGAATTATGGGCAGCCCAGGTACAAGTTTGAAAAGTGTGTCCCAAGTCGTCACAAAGGACGCAATGGGGTTCATCTACAGACTGTGAAACTGTATGTCCAAGACCTCCACAGACGGAGCATTTAAACCCGTCACAGATGCTACTGATATGAGCAGTAGAGCCACATTTGTAGCATGCTTTCCGCTGTCCAGGGCAAAAAAGAACACCCCTATCCTTCCCAAGCATAAAGCTGTTAGGTAAATGTTGAATCTCTGCCTCAGATGTCCTAAGCAAGACCTTCACCTTCCACTCCCCAGTCCATAAATCCTCAGAATCAAATATAGCATCAGGATCAGAAAGTAGAGTACATCTTTGTTTTAACCACACTGAAACATCATGTAAACTAACATCCTCATTCCTAAATAGAATAGTGACAGTTTTCTAAGTAGGTTTTGTCAAAGGCATAGCACTAAAAGAGGCCCATAAGGCAGAGAATTTTAAGTCATGGAATTTGTTCCAAAATTTCTCCAACCAAGCCAAAGTTTTAAAGCTGACATCAAAATGAGTTTCAGAAGAAACATGAATCAAAGCATGCATTTCATATGCAGCAAACTTCATTGAATCCTTTAACAAAGTGCCCCCCACAAAAAAACGGTCAGGCAATTCTGGTAAACCCACCAAATATTGTAATCGAACAGCATTATGTCTCTTAGCTTGTTGTACAGGAATTTGAAAACAAGGGGCATACTTTTTGGAGGTAGAGCGAGACGTTGATGCAGCTGGTCGAGGAGGAGACCCAGGGTCCTGGGGTGGCTGATGTTGAAGCAGGTCAGTCAAAGTAGACAAAGGTCCAGAAGGAATGTTCAAAGTAGGATTCTGAGTGAGCAATAAGAAGGCAGAGAAAGGTCTAAATCATCAACCGACCGGTCAACCTGAAGGGAATCGACACACCGGCTTCAACGGTAAACGCATGCGAATAGGGGAAGGACTGGAACGCCAAGTCCCTGCAGCAGGATCTCTTTCCTATCCCGCTGCCGTAAGAGCAGAATAAACGGACCAATCCGAAGTAACGGTCGAGTCACCAGGAGGCGAGTAAAAAGGCAGGGGAGAGACAGTAAAAGTACCCGAAACAAGTGGAGCAGGAGAAATAACAGGTGGAGCCATTTGAGGTCCAGAGGAGGCCGCAGGGGCCGGTGTGGAATGCGGAAATGTCAGGAGTGGGGCAGAAGCAGCTGAGGTAGGAAATGAGTTAGTGGGAGAAACCACAGGCAAGAAGACAGGCAGTGACCTGGGGGCTAGCAAGTGTCATTGAGCAGCAAGATAGCTTTGTTCCGCAAGTTGCAGGAGCAAATTCATATCCTGAGGGTTGTGAGAGGAAATTGCAGTAGGCAAACCAGAAGCAAGGTCGACAGGCAGCATATCCTTAGCTGTAACATCAGGTAAAGCAGCCAGAGCTGAACTCTTCTCATGGTGATCCTCCGTAGTAGCAGGGGAAATATTCAAGCCAGTAGAAGAAATTGGTTCAGTAGGAAAGGAAACAGAACTTTCATTAGCAGTGGTCTCTTGCAAGACAGACAGGGAAGGAGACCATCTCCCCTGCCTCCAGCACCTCCATGTCCACCTTCGTTCCTCCAGAGATCGCCATCTTGGCAATGAAGCCAGGATGTAAGGAGACCCCCACAGGAGAGTAGGAGAATTTCCCCGGTGTCCTGGTCAAATTTCTCCCATTCACTAAAAAACAAAATATCATCAACAGCTTAATCTGGTTCAGTTTCAGTTGCTTACTATCTGTATCCCCCCTTCCCCTGGTCACCCCTGAAAAAGAGACTTCTAGGCCCGGTGGGCTTACCAGGTCAACAAAATTCAATAAATATAAATAATCATATCTTGCAGGAATCAGTCTTCACCCATGAGTCACACTAATTGGTTAGAGTACCAAGCTGAGACGAAAGTCCCCTGGGCAGGGCAGTAGGAGCCAGTGCACATTAAGACAGAAATCCATTAACTCATTCAGGCTTAGATATGCCTGTAGGTGGTGTCTGAAAGCATAGCTACTCAGGTCAATAACGACTGAAGACATACTCAGCTGACTTTCACTCAGGCCTGGAAACGTCTGTGGAAGTCAGCAGTTTTTAACTTAATATTAAACAAACCGAATTGTTTAGAATTGATTGCACAGCACCGTTACAAAGGTAACTTTGTGCTGAACAGCTTTGCCACTGATAATTTATGTCTATCACGCATACTTTAGGAGTTATTCGCATTTGTTTAAGGTATGGTGTGCAAGGCTGATATTTAACTCTCAAGCCTCACCTAAGCACCTTGAAAAAATCCGAAAAAATCCCCCAGTTTGGTATTTCAGCTAGTATAAAATAAAAATACAAACTGATTACAACTGATTGCATAGCACCATTGGAAAGACAAGTTTGTGCTGAACAACTTTGCCACTCGTACTCTGTGTGTAGCACTTACGGTTCAAGAGGTATTTGCATTTGTTTGTGGCATGCTGATCATGGCTTGATTTTGCTTAGAAAGGCCCAGGATGCAGTACTAAGAGTATACAGGACACAAGTGGTTTAACTCTCAAAGAGCTCTTTGTGGAGGGGTTGTGGGATAACAGATGTACCAGACACCGAACTTCAAGTTCAACACACAATCTCTGTGTGATGTTTATTCAAAATACAGGAAATAAGCTTCAGCAATGTCATATTTCTTCTTCAGTACATCAGTTTACAGCAACAGACTATGTCATTTTTCTGCACTTAGCCAGCACCTACTGACACTGATCTCTGATCTACCTTAGCAGTTGAGATTCAGCCTCCACCTCTATGCGGGCCTTGTTTGCTTGGGTAGTGGGGGCTCAAATAAAACAACAAAACAAGCTAAAAACAAAGAACCTCAGTGCAGAAGCACTGAAACATGTGTTACCCCAAAAGGCATTAACAATAAGCCAAGTTTCAAATACAACACATCACACATACTTCCATAATGCAAAGCATAGTACAGCTACGTAACAACATACCGTAACAGTAGACCTTCAAGAGAGGTTCCTTCAGCAGGTCATCACATATAGGACTAGCACCACCTGGTGTTTGGACCGCACAGCAGACTTTTCCAGCAATACCTGACAGGGGACCGCCCACCCGTCACGTGACTGATGTCAGCGTGACCCTATATAGTGGGAGGTCCCCATGCCCCGCCCTTCAGTTCTCTCGCTGGAGACCTAAAAGGTATGACAGGAGTCCCAAAAGAAAAAAGGGGGAAGGAGGAAACGAAACACATGACCTACCGAAGGAACCTCTCTCGAAGATCTACTGTTACGGCAAGTTCTTACGTAACTATACTATCTTACTTCGAGAGGGTTCCTTCAGTAGGTCATCACATATAGGACTGAGTCCCAAGCAGTTCCTCCAAAGAGAGACCGAGAGAAACACGGGAGGAGGAGGAGAAACTCCAATGGAAAAAACTGAATGGAACCAGCCTAGGACAGAAGGCCCTGCAGCACAACTAGGCCAAAACCTTCCCTCCACCTAGAAGCAATGTCCAGACTGTAGTGCTTGGTAAAGGTATGGACCGAACTCCAGGTTGCTGCTGCGCAAATATCTGCTGCAGAAACATTACGCAGAAAAGCTGCAGATGCAGCCATGCTCCTAGTGGAATGACCTCTAACAGACCCCGGCAGAGATTTGTCATACTTTTGGTAACAGAGGCGAATGCAGCTGGCTAACCACTTGGATAGGCACTGCTTGGAGACAGCTTTCCCCAAGGATTTGGGGGTGAGCGAAACAAAGAGCTGATCATCCTTCTGGAAATCTCTGGATAGTTGGGTACAACACCTGAGAATATGGTGCACATCCAATGTGTGCAGGAGCATCTCACCTCTACTTGCAGGAGTCAAATAGTAGACCGTAAGTTCCACTGTCTGGTTCAGTGTGAACTCCGACACCACCTTAGGCAAGAACTTAGGATTTGTTCTGAGGACCGCCCGCTTCCTATGAAAAATCAAACAAGGCTCCTTGCACACAATAGCTTGAAGCTTTGAAATTCTTTTAATGGAAGTAACCACAACCAAAAATAGCGCTTTTCAAGAACTCACAGCTTACTGCTGGCTCAAAAGGAGGGAGAGTGAGCTTCTCCAACACAAAATTTAAATCCTAAGGTGGTGTAGGGATGTGGATGGGGGGTTTTAGATGGAGAATCCCTTTCAGAAAGGTTTCCGAGACCTCCAACTGAGCCACAGGTTTGCCATCCACTAGCTCATGGTATGCCAAAATGTCTGATAAATGGACCTTTAAGGAGGGATAGGAAAGACCCAAATCTGAAAGCTGAAGGAGGTATTCTGTAATCTGTGGGGCAGAACAAGAAAAGAGGTCCCAACCTTTGGAAGCTGCCCAAATGAAAAAACGTTTCCACTTCATGGCATAAGTGAACTGGGTAGAAGGCTTTCTAGCCTCCACCAAGACTTGGGCAACTCTGTTGGAAACTCCAAAGCGAGAAATCGCTATGTCTGCAGGAGCCACGCATGCAAGTGCAGGGTCCTGAGCCCCGGATGCAAGAGCCGGCATTGATTCTGCATCAAGAGGTCGTGTGCCAATGGAAGAGGAACTGGGGGTTCCTTTGCCAGCTGCTGCAGAAGCGGGAACCAAATCTGTCTCAGCCACAGAGGGACGATGAGAATCATCCGTGCCTGCTCTGCCTGAAGCTTGAGAAGAACCCTCTGGAGAATGGGAAATGGAGGGAAGGTGTACAAAAATGTCCCTGTCCAAGAGAGACAACACGTGCCAGAAAGCACCATGATCTGGAATGAGCGAGCAGAAACTGTGAAGTTATGCGTTGGATGGGGAGGTGAAAAGGTCGAGTTCCGGATGCCCCCCATCTTAGAAAGGGAGAATCTTCCACTTCCCGATTTAGTTCCCATTTGTGGTTGAGGGTCTGAGACCTGCTGAGACTGTTCGCCGTGACGTTTTGCACTCCTGTCAGAGACAGACCGTGCTAGACTGCCCAGTTCCACACTCTCATCGTCTCCCTCCAAAGGGGGTACGAGGGAGTTCCTCCTTGTTTGTTGATGTACCAGACAACCGACATACTGCCTGTCTGGATGAGCAGTGATCCCCGAGGAAGAAGGGTCTGGAACGCTTGCAGTGCATATAAGACCGCTCTCATCTCCACGACATTGATGTGTAAGGACATCTCCAAGCTGGATCAAAGTTCCTTGGCTTGGTGTTCCCCCAAGTGAGCCCCCCAACCCACGTTGGAGGCATCTGTTGTCAAAGATGCCTGGGGAACTTGGCTCATGAAGGGGAGACCTACTGATAGATTGAAGGGATCCCTCCACCAACTCAAGTCTTTCTGAAGAGCAGACAACACAAAAACTGGATGGTCCAGATCATCCTGGAGTTGATCCCACTGGACCCGCAAGGACCACTGAGTGATTCTCATGTGGAGCCTTGCAAGGGGAACTGTAGAGATGGAGGCTGCCATCAGTCCTAGCAACCTGAGGACCACCCAGGCTGGGAGGGTCCTGGAAGAGGCTACCAAATTCGCCTGCTTGATCAAAGTCTCCATCCTGTCTGGAGGAAGGAAGGCTCTGCTCTGGACAGTGTCCAAAACCGCCCCAATAAACTGCAACCTCTGGGAGGGAGTAAGGGACGACTTGGGGATACAGACTATAATCCCCACTCTGGAGAATAAGTCCAGAGTAGTGGATATGGCCTCCAAGAGAGATTCTCTGGACTGGGCTGAAAACAGCCAGTTGCCCAGGTGGGGAAGACTACTGTGCCCTGGCGAGGAAAAGTTGCCGCCACCACCGTTAGGCACTTGGTAAACACCCAGGGAGCCAAGGAAAGACCAAATGAGAGCGCCCAAAATTGGAAATGCTCGCCTTGGAACCAGAACTGCAGGAATTGCCGGTGGCTGGGGAAGATCGGGATGTGCAGGTAAGCGTCCTGCATATCCAGAGCACAAAGCCAATGATTCTCCAGAAGGAGATGGAGGAGGCTCTGGAGTGTTAACATTTGGAATTTTTTGTGCTCAACAAAACAGATTAAGACTGCTTAGACTGAGAATGGGTTGCAGGTCGCTTGTCTTTCTTGGAACCAGGAAGAAATGGGAGTAGAACCCCCTTCCCCTTTGACGGAGGGGGAACGATCTCTATGGCTTCTTTGAGCATTACAGTCTAGATTTCCTCTCTTACGAGATGAGCCTGGTCTCGGGAGTAGGCTGACATTCTGAGTGGAGATTCTGGAGGGAGCTCCAGAGTGTGTCCTGGGGACATTAACAGCAGGACCTACGTATTGGAGGTGATGCTCTGCCACTCCTGCTCATGGTGAGCAAACCTTCCCCTCACTGGCTCCTTGCACTGAGGCTGAAGAGGGGGTGGGGTGAGGGAGTCAGGAGGTGGCAGGATGGGCAGGGGAGGTCCCCCTGAACATCTCTGATTCTTGGAGACAGAAGGGGTAAAGATTCCCATGGTCTTGAGCTTACCCTGGCGCCGGGCCTGGGCTTGCTTCCTCTGCCTCCGTGTCCTCTTCCAAAAGGGCGGCTGCAGTTGGGTGCCCGATCCGTACATGGACAGCACAGATCTCAGGGCTTGGCCTCGGTCCTGGAGGTCCATGATGATGTCCTTGGTGGCACCGAGCCCCTGAAGGAGGCATCTTGTATCGCTGTCTGGACCTCGTCAGCGAGGCCAGAGATGTGAAGCCATGCCTGCCATCGAAAGGAGATGGCAGTCGCCAAGGCACGAGCCACAGAATTGACAGAGTTGTAGGTGGACCGCAACACATGCCTGCTAGAGATCTTGGACAGGCGTATGTCCTTAGCGAGCTCCTCCCCGAGGTCCGATGGGTCCATGGATTGGACTCTGGCCACGAGTCTGGCCAAGGTAGCTTTTTGGTGAGACACTATATGGGCCACATAATTGAGTGACCATAACGCACATGTGGCCGATGAGAAGACTTTTACCGTACTGGTCCATCTGCCTAGACTCCTTATCTGGAGGAGAAGTGCTCATGTGCTGTGGAGCGGTCATGGGCAGCTGAGATTACCGTGGAGTCAGCCTTCAGATGCGCATTAAGGAAGGGGGTATCCTTAGGCGCCCGGTAAGTCCTGTCTGCCCGCTTGGGGACAGCCGGGGTTGAATGAGGCATTTGCCAGACCATAGTGGTGAGGTCTTGATGAGGTCTGATCCACAGAGGAACAGGAATCTGGGACAGAGACTCCAGGTCAAGGTGTTCAGCGAGCCTCTGATGCATGGGATCCTGCTCCTCAGACTCCCAATCAAAATGTTGTTGTATGGACCTCAATAGGTCTGAAAAGGAATGATCCTTTGGGGGACATGGGAGAATCCAGCCCTTAGGACCTGGGATTTCATAGTCCACTCCTCAGGTATATCCTCCAGTACGGATTGTCTCCTATATCTGGAAGAGTAATGTTTCTAGAGGTAGTCCCCATGACGTGAATGAGCTCACCAGAAAAGGGGACTCTGGGGGAGTGGGAGTCTGCTTTCTAGGTCTGTTACCAACTCCATACGTGCTTCCTGCCACCAAGACTGTATAAGAGTCTTAAAATCCGATTGGGACACCGGTGGAGGAGGAGGAGGGATAGCATGGGGAGGAGGGTAGTGGTACCCCTAGTATCCTGAATATTCAAAACCTGGGTACGGGGTGCAGCCCGGGAGGTAGTGTCCCGCACCACTCCAGTCTGGAGGGGGACTTGCCAGGGGATGGTCCAAAGGATACCCTGAAGGGTAATGTGGGACAGTGCGGGGTCTTGAGTACAGACCCAACGTTAAGGGGTCTGATGGTGGGGGAACCCACGTAGGGCCTTCTGTTGAATATATGGGTGGCAGGTCTGGCGTAGGAGGTTCTGGCGTTGGGGCCGCCGTCTTCGGAACTGGCAACGCCGGGTTCAGTGTCGGGACCTGGACGGCGCGATCCGACGGGCAGACCCTGCCCGCCGGAGGGAGCCGGTGGCGGAGGCAGACGCGAGGGGCCCTGGCATGGAGACAGTCGTTACAGCAGGTCTCGCCGGATCTGACGGAGGAAGGGTGTCCGGCGTGGGAACATTCGCTGGGCAGGGACAATCCTCCCTGAAGGGACAGGAGGTGCCTCTGGTAAAGGGCTAGATGGCTGAGGAGGGACCTCCATCCCAGAGACCCTGGAGGGAGAGCGGGGATTAGACCCTGAGGTGTGCTCCACATCGAGGGGGCCTGCACTATCCTCGCCCGGGGTAGCGGCTGCAGAGAGACTGGCTACCGGTACGGGAGAGGGGCAGTCTCCCCCTGGGCTCATCTGGGCATCAAGTGAGCTGCCGTCAGGCCTAGACGGGAGAGCCGTGTCTGTGCAGTCACCAGGGGTGGCCAACTGAACAGATGGAGGAGCCTGGCGGGGGGAGGAGGAGGAGCCCCCTGCCAACTCAATGGGTATGGCCGGGCGGGTCCCCATGTTGTGGGGAGCCGACTTCCCGGCAGGCCCCGGAGGAGCCGGGGCTCGACTCAGCGGCACTAACGGTGCGGCCGTCGGAGGAGTCGACGATCGACTTACCTGTTGCAGAGGTCTTCGAGGTTTTACCAGAGTCCCCTGTTGCTGCCTGGGCCTTGGACGGAGGAGACGAGGGAGAGGCCTTGCTGGTGGAGGGCCTAGTGGACTCGGCCTGAGGACCTTCCGAAGAGCGTTCCCACTCCTTGTATTTCTCCTTGTGATGTTTGGAAGGAGAAGGTGAAGAAGAAGAAGAGTCTCTGATGCGTTCCACCTACTTTTTGAGGGACGCCAACCAGGACTTCAAAAGATGGGCCTCAAGAGCCTACCTCCTCCTCTTTCGGGTGTCGCGGTCCGATGGTCTGGGCCCAGGCAGATGACGCACTTGAGGTGGCCATCCTTATGTGGAATCTGTGTACCACAAGTCTGACACTTCTATGGAGAAGCATAATATTCGCAAGAATAGTGAGAAAAAAGGTAGGATTTAATAACTGCCAATGAACTTTCAACGGCGATCGCTGCGGAAGTCTACCGCGAGGTAACTGACATGAAGTGACAGAGGGAAAGAACTGGAGGGTGGGCGTGGGGACCACCCACTATATAGGGTCACGCTGACGTCAGTCACATGACGTCAGGTGGGCAGTCCCCCCGTCAGGCATTGCTGGAAAAGTCTGCCGTGCGGTCCAGATGCCAGGTGGCACTAGTCCTATATGTGATGACCTACTGAGGGAACCCTCTTGAAGTAAGATCATGGGATATATGTAAATCACTATAACATTTCAGACATGTTCAACTTACAGCAATTGACAAGCATTTCAAATAGCACAACTAAAGTACAGTTACGTAAGAACTTACCGTAACAGTAGATCTTCGAGAGAGGCTCTTGCAGTAGGTAATTATATATAGGACTGACGCCGGCCGGTGGCAGGACCCCACGGAAAAATTTCTAGCTAGCAGTCCCTGGCGAGGGACCGCCCCGACAGGTGACCGGTGTCATATGACGTCGGTATAAAGGGGTGGTCCCGGACGCCTGCCTTCCAGTTCTTTCCCGCCACAGGCCAGGAAGGCCCGGACAAGAGAGAAGCGGATGATTCCATTCCTGGAAAAGGAGCTGAAAAAGCCTAGGGGGATGGAGGGTGGGAAGGTATTACCTACTGTAAGAGCCTCTCTCGAAGATCTACTGTTACAGTAAGTTCTTACGTAACTGTACTATCTTACTTCGAGAGGACTCTTGCAGTAGGTAATTACATATAGGACAGAATCCCAAGCAGTCTGGAACAAAGAAAGGCACCCAGAGGAGGAACTACTCGAAAAAGTAGCACTAGCCGTGCAAGCCTCAAGACAGGAGGCCTTGCAAAACAGCCAGCCCGAAGCCTGCTCTACGGCGAGAGGCAATGTCCAAACTATAGTGTTTCATAAAGGTATGGACGGAAGTCCAGGTGGCGGCAGCATAGATGTCTGCCGCAGACACATTCTTGAAACAAGCCTCAGAGGCTGCTACTCCACAAGTGGAGTGGCCTCTTACTTGACTCGGGAGGGTCTTGTTGTACTTGTCATAACAGAAAGTGATGCAATGAGCCAACCACTTAGATAGGCATTGCTTGGAAAAGTACAGTTACGTAAGAACTTACCATAACAGTAGACCTTCGAGAACAGCTCTTGCAGCAGGTTACACCATTAGGACTGAAGCCGGCAGGCGTCAGGACCCCACGGAAAAATTCTAGCTAGCTATCTTCAGCGGGGACCACCCCCGACGTCGGTCCCGCCTCCGACGTCAGACGTAGAACATAAGGGGGCGGTCCCGACCGATACCCCAGTTCTCCCGCCGGAGACTTCCGGCCGCAGGCTGACAGCGAAATGGGAGACCGAGGATCCACCGTCAGAAGTCAAAAGGGAAAAATCCCTGATAGTAAAGGCCTAAGCCATGCCTCCTCCAAGGGGGAAGGTGGGCGGAGGTATTTGCTGCAAGAGCTGTTCTCGAAGATCTACTGTTACGGTAAGTTCTCACGAATGTACCATCTTACCGAGACACAGCTCTTGCAGCAGGTTACACCATTAGGACTGATTCCTCCAGTAATGCTGTCAACATTCTGGGAGGAGGAAACTAGGAATTATATTCCAGGTCCTGAATCTAGGACAGGAGACCCTGTAGCACCGCCAGGCCAAGTCGGCTCTTCCCGAGAGCGATGTCCAGGCTATAATGCCTGATAAATGTATGCACAGAACTCCAAGTGGCTGCAGCACATATGGCAGAGGTGGAGACGTTTCGGAGTGCTGCAAAGGAGGTGGCCACACCCCTAGTGGAATGACCCCGGACTGTTCCTGGGAGGGGCTTTTGTTTGATATCATAACAGTATGAAATACACTGGACAAGCCAGCGAGACAGGGACCGTTTGGATACTGGCTGGCCCATCATCCTTTCAGAAAAGGAAATGAGAAGTTGCTCTGAACTACGAGGTTGTTTAGTTCTGCTGAGGTAATATCTCAACCTGCGGTGAACATCCAGGGTGTGGAGCAGTGCCTCTCCTCTATTAGAGTAATTCGGGAAGTAGACCGGCAGGTCAATATCCTGATTGAGAGTGAGTGTAGAAACCACCTTAGGCAAAAATTTAGGATTACGTCCTCAGGGATACTCTGTCCCGGTGGAAAACTAAATAAGGCTCTTTGCACATGAGGCGTGAAGCTCAGAAACTCTTCTCGCTGAAGTAACAGCAACCAAAAACAGCGTTTCACGACAGAAAACGCAGCTGCAATCCAGCATGCAGGTTGAAGGGAAAGCGTGAGTTGTTCCAGGACAAAGAGCAAATCCTATGGAGGTACTCGGTCATTAATGGGTGGCCTAAGATGTAACACCCCTCTCAAAAATTCCAGAGGCGTCTAATTGTGCCACTGTGCGATGTCCCACCGGAAGGTGGTAGGCAGAGATGGCACAGAGGTGCACCTTGACAGAGGAGTAGGCTAGGCCCGAACGGAAAAGGGAGAGCAGGTAGTCCAACACCACTCTCACCGGGCAACCTAAAGGGGAACAATCGCGTGCTCGCGACCATAAACAAAAACGGCGCCATTTCATGGCATACGTCGCATGCATTGCCGGCTTTCTGGCTGCAGAAAGAACTTCCGCAACCTCTTGCGAGACCCCGTGACGCAAGATGGCTATGTCTCTAGGAGCCATGCATGTAGGTTCAGTGAGCTTAAGTCCGGGTGGACCAGTGAACCTTCCTCCTGAGACAAGAGATGGGATCTGAACGGCCACGGGAGCGGAGGTTCCCAGGATAGTTTAATCAGTAAAGGGAACCATATCTGTCTGGGCCAAAAGGGGGCCACAAGGATCATGGTTGCTTGCTCCCTGCGCAGTTTGAGAAGAACTCTCTGGATCAACGGGAAGGGAGGGAAAGCGTAGAGGAATCTGTCCGCTCAGGAGAGGGACAATGCGTCTCGCCAGAAAACACCAGGCCCTGGATCTAGCGAGCAAAAATTGGGAAGTTTTGCGTTGGATGGGGATGCGAACAAGTCCAACTCTGGAGTTCCCCATCGAAGAAACAGATCCTCTGCTACCTCTTGAAGAAGTTCCCACTCGTGGACTCTGGCCTGGGAGCGACTCAGGCCATCTGCAATCGTGTTGTCCGCCCCGGGAACATGTACTGTGATCAAATTCGCGCCGTGTTAGATTACCCAATCCCACACCCTCATGGCCTCCCTGCAAAGGGGGTAAGAGTGTGCGCCTCCTTGTTTGTTGAGGTAATACATCATCGCCGTGTTGTCTGTCTGAAGCAGGAGAGTACTCGGCGGGATTTCTGACTGAAAGGCCTGCAGGGCGTAAAGGACCGCCCTCATCTCTAGGACATTGATATGGTCTAGACATTGATATGGAGATGAGCCTCCAGAGGTCCACGTATCCTGGGACTTCACCCGACCAGGTGTGCTCCCCACCCTAGACCTGAGACGTCTGTGGTGAGCATTACCTCCGGGGACGGCGCTATAAACGGGACGCCCGTGGAGAGTGACCCTGGGTCTAGCCACCACTGCCAGTCTCGAATCACAGTGTTCGTGATTCTGACCGGATGCTGCATGTGGTCTTGCCTTTGATCCCATTGCACCTTGAGCATCCACTGAGTTACCCGCATGCGGAGCCTTGTGAAAGGGACGGTAGAAATGGCCGCAGCCATGTGTCCGAGCAAGCGAAGGACTGACCTGGCAGGGACGGTCTTGTTCGACAACTCCCTGATGAGGGATCTGATGCGCTCCGCTCTGTCGTCTGGAAGAAATGCTCTTCCCTGAACGGTGTCCAGTACTGAGCCTATAAATTACAGCTTCTGCAACGGTACCAGGAGAGACTTCTCGTAGTTGATTAAGATGCCCAGAGATCGGAACAGGTCCTAGGTGCTCTGGATCGCCATGCTCACGCCTCTCTGGAGGCGGCCATGAAAACCAATCGTCCAATGCAGAGGGAACACATAATGGCCCTGTCTCCTTAGAGACGCTGCCCGACTGCCATGCATTTGGTAAAGACCTGAGGTGCGGATGACAGTCCGAATGGAAGGGCTCAGAACTGAAGGTGGTGGTCGAGAAACTCGAAGCGCAGGAACCTCTTGTGCGCCTGAGCTATAGGGATGTGCAGGTATGCGTCCTGCATGTCTAGAGACGCTAAGAAGGCGTCTTGCTTCAGCATGGGAATGAGACCCGGAAGAGTCACCATGCGGAATCTCTTGTAGGCGACCGACACGTTGAGGTCGCTGAGGTCCAGAATCGGATGGAGGTCCCCTGTTTTCTTTGGAACCAGGAAGAAGTGGGAATAGTATCCTTGTCCTCTCTGGTTCTCCGGGACGTACTCTATCGCTCCCTTTTGCAAGAGCGCGAGTATTTCTTGCCAGATCAGTGACTTGTGCTGACCCGGGTACCGAGAGAGCAAAGGAGGCCTCAAGGGTGGCTTTTCTGCGAATTCTATAAAGTGGCCTCTTCCGACCAACTGAAGAACCCACCTGTCGGTGGTTATAGCCTGCCATCCCGGCAGGAAGTTCGCAATGCGACCCCCGACCATGATTTCCCGTTGATCCTGAGGGGCGGGGGCCAGAAAGGAGTCAGGCTGTGGCGGCTGAGGGTCCTGTTGGCTGGACCGGCTTGGAAGTATGCTGGCTACCGCCTGCGGGTTGTTTCCCCTGGGCTCTGCAAAAGCCGGAGCCCCTCTGTTGTGGAGCGGGGCGGGACTGTTGCCTCTGCGTCCGTCCATGAAATCGGCTTTGGTTCCTACGGAAGGAACTAAGCTTGGGTTGGTACATGGCCTGAACTGACCTCACCGCCTTCCCGGCCTCTTGGAGTTTGGTAATAATCTTCTCTGAGGGCTTACCAAACAAGACTCTCCTCGAAAGGGGCATCCATGATATTCTTCTGGGCGTCGGGGTAAAGCGAGACGTAACCAAAGTGTCTCCGGATGCATACGCCTGAAGCTGCTGCTCGGGCCGAGGAGTCCGCGGAGTCATACGCGGCTCGTAGCACTTGGGTTCCCACGTCCGAACCCGTACGAAGGAGCTGAAGCATCTCCTCCTTCTGCTCACCTTCCGGCAGTTTCTCAGCCGCATCCAGACCCTGTTCCCACAAGGCATTTTGGAACTGCACCATGTGGGTCAAGTAATTCAGGGATCTGATGGCGCAGGTAGCGGAAGCATACGTGCACCTACCCATAGCGTCCAGCTGTTTGGACTCTGGGTCCAGTGGCAGGGTGCTCAGATGTTGCGGTCTCTGGGACCAGTCATGTGAGGCTGTTATGACCAGAGAGTCGGCCTGAGGATGCTGAGTCAAGTACTGGTCTTCCCTGGGAGCCTTGTACTAGCGATCAGCATCGCCGGGAGCGAATGTGGATGCTTTGAAGCTGCCTTGGTGATGTCCACGAAAGTGTCTACCAGGGGTGGCACCACCACAGGCTTGGGGTCCTTCTGCCGAAGATACTTTGCAAGGCGTATCCTTTCGGGGTCTAGCTCTTCCACATCCCATAATATCCGAGAGCGAAGGGTCATCCGGAGGAGACTTTGGCATCTCACGTGGATCCGGAGAGGGGAGATGGGGATCTGGACGTTGAGAACTCTGATCCCGTGTCCTCCGTTGAAGGCGATCGTCGGCGTCTTCTGGGTTTCTTAGGGCTGGGTGACCTGGAAGAGGATTTGGACGGAGGTCTCCGTTTGTCTGGTCTCCCCCTTGGAGGTGTTCTGTGCTCCCGGGGAGGAGGTAGTCGGCCTGCCGACCCGACAGAGAGAGGGCGCAGGAACCGGAGGAAATGTCAGTGTAGGAGGAAGAGGAGGTGGAGAGGAACCATGTCTTCTTTATGGTGTCCCACCAGTAAGTGAACAGCTCCTTCACTTCTACCATGGAAAGGCCCGGCGATGGTCCGAGCGCCTGTGGACGATCGTCGGGTCCCGCGTCCAGCTCCACAGGGGCTCAGGTAATGGCGAGGGTTCCTGGGCGTCTCAACAGGACCGGGTCGCCGTCTGGTCCTCCGGGCTGAGTCAATTCCTCCTTGGTGATGGTCTCCTGACCGGCGTCGGTCGGGGCGTCGGGTTCTCTTCTCACCATAGGAGGCGGGCGCTGGTCCCCGGCGTCCGATGGTCTGGTTAGCCTGGCGGTGATCTGCGGCGGGAGCCCGGCCCGGCAGGCGTCTGACGCCGGGTCCTCGCGGTCTCTTCCAGTGCGCGCCACGAGGTTCAGAAAGGCGGAACCCGACTTATGGTGGTGGTGGCGATCCCAGACTTGACCAGGGCCCTGGAGGATGAGGAAGGTCTGGCAATCTTGGCCTGAGAAGAGGATGAAGACTTCTTGACCGCAGCAAGGGGAGGCTGAGAGCTGGACTGGGAAGGGGAGCGGTCGGACCTGGAACCAGAGCTGCGTGAGTCTGAGGCCCTAGACGGGGACTGGAAGGGGCCTTCTCCCTACGTTTCTCAGCGTGCTTGTGGGCCTTCTTCGAAGAGTCCCCCTTGGAAGACATGGTCTTAAGCTTTTCTTCCAGCAAAAATGCCTGAAGGGCCTTCTGGCGACGGATCCGGGTTCTGCTATTAAAACCCTGGCAAAAGGAGCAGGCCCGGGTGTTGTGGTCTGGGCCTAGGCACCGGACGCAGGCCGAGTGAGGGTCCTTGAAGGGGATCTGCTTCCCACAAGCACACTTCGAGGGTGACCGGAGGTCGTGAGACATCAGAGAAAAACTGATTGTAGAAAATCAATTTCCGAGGGAAAGAACTTTACCACGTGTCGCAGCTAGAGACTGAACGGAAGGGTCGAGACATGCAAGTCGACGGCGGAAAGAACTGGAGAATCGGGCGGACCGCCTTATTACTATGTCTGGACGCGGAGGCGGGACCCGGCGCGTTCCCGCTGAAGATAGCTAGCTAGAATTTTCCGTGGGGTCCTGACGCCTGCCAGCTTCAGTCCTAATGGTGTAACCTGCTGCAAGAGCTGTGTCTCAGTAAGATCAGCATTGCCTTCCTTTTGTGGGCAAAGAGACTAACAACTGATCAGTCTTTCTGAGATCCTTCGTCCTGTTGGTGTAGTATCTCAGAATCTGGTGAACATCCATAGTATGGAGTAAATATTCCCCTTGGTTAGAGTGCTGCGTAAAAAAGGCAGGTAGTTCTATGGACTGATTTAGGGTAGACTCTGCTACTACTTTAGGTAGAAACTTAGGATTCGTGCGAAGAGCGACTCGTTCTTTGTGAAAAATCAAGTAGGGATTTTGCACATCAGGGCCTGAAGCTCGGAGATTCTTGAGCTGAAGATGTAGCCAAGAACGGCGTCTTCCACGACAGAAACTTCAGATCTGTGGATGCACTTAGAGTTCGAGAGGGAGGAAGGTGTTTCTGAGAACAAAGTTCAAGTCCCAAGGGAAGCAGGAGTCCAACAGGGGCCTCAGATGAAGGACCCCTCTAAGAAAGTCTTGGACACCTCAATTGGGCAAAGGTTTTATCAGCGTAAAGGAACATGGTAAGCTGAAATAGCGCCATGTGCACTTTCAAGGAGGAATGACTGAGACCCAGGTCAAGAAATGACGAATATTCAAGCAGAACGGCCACTGGAAGGAGAAAGGCTCCACGTTCCTAGAGGTGGCCCAAATAGAAAATCTCTTCCATTTCATAGCATAAGTGGACCTAGTGGAGGGTTTTCTAGCCTCCACCAGAATCTCAGCCACCTTTGGAGAGACACCAAAGCAAGATTAGGCTAGGTCTGCAGGAGCCATGCATGAAGTTGTAGGGACTTGAGGCCCGGATGGACCAGGGTCCCCTGATCCTGGGTCAGCAATCCTCAAGATAAAGGAAGAGGAAGAGGAGGAACCTCTGAGTATTGTTGTAGAAGAGAGAACCAGATTTGCCTGGGCCAGAAAGGAGCGATCAGAATCATTCTCGCTCCTTCCGTTGTTAGCTTCTGCAGTACATGAGGGACCAGAGGAACTGGGGAAAAGCATAGACTAATCTGCCCTTCCAGTTTAGAGACAGAGCGTCAGCAGAGAAGTGCCTCGTCTGGAGCGAGCGAGCAAAAGGTGGGAAGTTTTATGCTTTGGGAAGAGGCGTAACAGGTCCATCTGGGAGTCCCCAAAGCTGGAAGATGTCGCTCAGAACCTTTTGGTCCAACTCCCACTCGTGTGGCAGAGCAGAGGAGCGGCTTAGCTTGTCTGCCAGGGTATTGTCGACTCCTGGAACATGGATCGCCGTGAGGTGAAGGTTGTGAAGCATTGCCCAGTCCCAAACCCTCACTGCTTCCCTGCATAGAGAGTAGGATCGAGTCCCTCCCTGCTTGTTGATGTACCACACCACGCACATGTTGTCCATCTGGACAGCTAGGTGACTGGGAAGGATGTATTGGTGAAGGGCTTGGAGAGCATATAGTACTGCTCGTAGCTCAAGCACATTGATGTGGAGAGCTAACCCAATCTGGACCATAAACCCTGGTTCGTGTGAGGACCAGATGGCTCCCCAACCTCGCCTGATGCATCCGTGGGTCAGAGTCTGGGAGGGGGAGGATGACAGAAGGGGACACCCTCAAAACAGGTTCTCTCGAACCATCCACCACTGCAAGTCTCTTGTCATCGGCAAGGAGATCAGAACCAGATGATCTAGGTCATCTACGAGTTGATCCCACTGGGAGCGGAGAGTCCACTGAGATATTCTCATGTGGAGCCACGCGCGGGGAACTGTGGGGATGGCGGCCGCCATGAGCCCCAAGAGACGGAGAACCAACCTCGCCGGAACGTTCCTGCATTCTAATAGCAGGGAAATCTGTGACTGAAGAGAGGCCACCCTGTTCACCGTCGTATCGAGGATAGCCCCGATAAACTGAAGTCTCTGGGAGGGATCCAGATGAGACTTGGAATGGTTGATGGTGATACCCAGGCAAGTGAAAACCTGCTGGGTGAGGGAGAGAGAAAATGCAGGAGCTCCTCCCTGGACGAGGCCGCCAGGAGCCAGTAGTTCAGGTAAGGGAACACCCGAACTCCCATAGTACGCAGGTGGGCCGCTACCACTGCCAGGCATTTGGTCAAAACTCAGGGTGCCGAGGAAAGACCAAACGGGAGTGCCCGGAATTGGTAATGGTCCCCCTGGAAAGCAAACTGGAGGTAATTGCGATGTGAAGGACGAATGGGGATGTGCAGATATGCGTCCTGCATATCCAGCGCACAAAGCCACTGACCCGGCCGAAGAAGGGGCAGAAGGGTTTGTAAGGACAGCATCCTGAACTTTTTGTATTCCACATAAAGGTTCAAGGAGCTGAGATCGAGAATGGGTCTGAGATCTCCCGTCTTCTTTGGGACCAGGAAGAAATGAGAATAGTAACCTGTCCCTTGAAGGTGAGGAGGAACGGGTTTTATGGCCTGCTTCGCGAGAAGGGCAGATATTTTTCCTGACCAAAGGAAGATGGTCCCTTGCATAGGACGACTTCAGAGGGGGGTGGCTGGGTGGTTTCTGTAGAAACTCTATGGAGTGCCCCTCCGCTATAATCTGAAGCACCCAGGAATCCATTGTTATCCTCTCCTAACCCGGAAGGTGGAGGGAGAACCTCCCTCCTACCGGTTCCTCCGGTGTGTCCAGAGGCGGTGGGAGAGGGGAGGAGTCAGGTGGTGTGGGGCAGCGCCGCAGCTGGGGTACCCGCTGCTTTTTTGGGTGGTGGGGGCCTGGCAGCTGCGGGGGCCCGGCGCTTAGTGGCCCGGCCTTCCTTGGGGTTTCGCTGGCGGATCGCGCCGTGAAAAGGATGGCGCTGAGGGATGGAGACGGGACGGTACATGGAATCCACGATTTCAGAGCTGTCCCTCTTCCTGTAAGTCAGTGATGATGTCCTTGACATCACCACCGGAAAAGCACTGAACCCCTGAAAGGTGCTTCCTGGATTGCTGACTGCACCTCTGGGACCAAACCTGACACGCTGAGCCAGGCATGAAGTCAAGACTTACGGCGAACGCGGAGCTCCGCCCGGCAGTGTCCACTGCATCGTATGTCGCCCGCAGGATGTGACGACTGGCCGAACGAGCAGAACGGACTAAGTCAGCTAACTCCTGCTTGACTTGGGAGTCAGGTAAGGAGTCAATCTTGGATTCCGCCTGGGTAAGGATGGCCTTCTGGTAATCCCCCATATGAGCTACATAATTCAGGACCCGAATTCCCAGTGTGGAAGAGGCGTATAGTTTTCTTCCATACTGGTCCAGGAGGCGAGATTCCTTATCCGGAGGAGACAAGCTTAGATGTTTAGGATGTGCTGACCGGCCGTGAGCGGCGCTAATCACGACCGAGTCTGCACAAGGGTGAGAATCCAAAATGTCTATATCCTCCGGAGTCTGGTACAGCCTGTTGGGACTTCCTAGGAAGCGGGGCTAAAGCCGACGGTTGTTTCCAAATAGTGGAAACAAGGTGGGCATGAGGCTCGATCCAGGGTGGCACTAAAGTAGGAGCCGTAAGGGGCAGGTCCAGATGTTCGGCAAGTTTGACCCACTGAGGATCTGGTTCCAGAGAACGCCACTGATGTACTTCCTGGATCTTCCTGAGCAACTCCGTGAAGGAAGGATCCTCCGGAGGAGACTTCGGAGGAGTCCTCGGCCGGGGCTTGGACGGAGAGCGAGGCTCGTCGTCCCTCTTGGAGCATCCGTCGGAGGAATCCGAGAAATCCGAGAGTGAAGAAGAAGAAGAAGAATCAGAAGCAGAATAAGACTTCCTGGCACGTCTAGGGGGAGGAACGGACTTCTTAGAGGGGGATCCCTTGACCCGGGTACTGCCCCTCTCGGGATCCAGAGGGAAGGGCTCTGGGATCCAGAGGCGGTGAGGGAGTGTGCCGTCTCAGGTGTACGTGGGCGGCACCGTCGCCGTAAGGCGGCTCTCTACTTCCTTGGTGAGCTGAGCCTTGGCCTCGGCCCACCAGGAAGCCAGAGTCTCCTGCAGATCCACCGGCGGCCAGGGGGGCGGTGGAGGAGTAGGAGGGGGATAAGTATACGGATTGTATCTGTAAGGCGAGCATCCGAAACCTGGCTGTGGGAAACTGCAAGCCGGGTATTGTGCCGGCCAGGTACTGCGGCGCTAGTACCGCGGACCCGGTAAGACGGCGCTGGATAGGACGGGCGGGTACCCGGTGCCGGAGGAGCTGCCGGAGCAGACGACCCGGAAGGAGGCCCCATGGGCGGTCAACATTGAGAGGCCCGGGCGGGGTTGGGCCCGACGGAAGGGAATATCCTCACCGCCGGGCCAGAACCGGTGTCCGTGTCAGATCCGGTTCCCTAGAAGAGGGTCTGACGGGTTGAATATCCCCGCATCCCCGGGATGGTGGAGAAAAGTCCCCGGGTCAGGCTGGGGTGACTGGCTCTCAGACGGCAGCGGCGCTGCGGGGAACCGGGTACGACGGGATTGAGGGTCCGACGAGGTTCCGTCAAGACGCCGGGGAGCCGACGTGGCGCTTAGGGCAGGTTTCGCGGCGCCGAGGAGCCGTCTCGACTTACGGGTCCCTTGTCGGAGGTGGGCCGAGGAGGGAAGTGGCCCGTCCGAGGTCGCGCGCCCGGCGGTCGGGCGCCTTATCAACCTTATCCCGGCGGATGTCGGAGGAGCAGACGTCCGGTTGGCGGGAGTTCGCGCCAGTAGGCTTAGCCTGCGGCGGCATTGGGGGCAGAGGCCTTTGCCCGGAGGCACCCGCAAGGCCCGAACGCGAGCCCAACGGGCGGGCCGACGCCTCCTTCAAAGCCTTGGAGGCTGCCGTCAGACGGTCCCCCGGAGGGGATGTTACCTGGGCCGCAACTCCGGCCGGAGTCGCAGGCGAGGAGGCCTTCTCCCGGTACCTTTCTTTGTCCCGCTTTTTACGATGTCCTTCAGGAGAAGTCAACGCCTGCATGAGCTTCTTCAATTCTTTTTCCATTGAAGACATCTTCTTCTTTAGCAGATGGGCTTCCAGGGACTGTTGGTGTCGTCTGCGGGTAGCCGCGTTGAAGTGCAGGCAATGCGGGCACTTGTCTAATCGGATGGTCGGGCCTAGCAAAAAGACAGAGAGAATGGCCGCCCTGTGTGGCAGTTGGGCGCCGCATGAGTCGCACTTGTTTTTGGAAGGTGTAGGGGACGACATACACCGATGCTGACCTGACGAGGAGAAGAAAAAATACTCAAAACTTCGGTAAAACCGTCAAAAGAACAGGGCTTTGCTAAGCACGAACTTTACTGCGAGGCACTGCACGAGCTAACGGCGGGAAAGAACTGGAAGGCGGGCGTCCAGGACTGCCCCTTTATACCAACAGCGTATGACGCCGGTCACCTGACGTGGGGGTGGTCCCTCGCCAGGGACTGCTAGCTAGAAATTTTTCCATGGAGTCCTGCCGACGGCCGGCGTCAGTCCTATATGTAATTACCTACTGCAAGAGCCCTCTCGAAGTAAGATCTTAATTTCTATAATATACAGTCACCTGGTACTTTTTATCTTTATCAAAAACACCTAGTGCCATGCTATTTTCAACGTTTACAGGTTTTATACACATAAAGTATACACACTGAAGTATTTTATGACATAGTGCTATTACATACTAAATCCAACAACGATAAACACAGCCTGTTTTACATCAGCCGAGGTCACCACAATAACCTCCCTGTACGAGGACCTGAGAGGGAAAACAAAAATTTATTTTTATCTCCTCATTTTTGTGCCTCTGCAGCGCTACCGGCGGGGACATCCAGCCGCCGGCCCTCACCGACCCGGGCAGCAGCAGGCTTTCTCCCCCTTACCTCTCCGCATCGGGCTGGACCGGACCCCCCAGCACAATTCCACGACAGTCCTCCGGGTCTGCGGGAGCACAGCCATCAAGCTGCTCGGTCACGCCCAGCCTTTTTTCTCTCCATGTTTCTCCCTGGAGCCGGCAGTGCAATGATGTACTGCGCATATGCAGACATCTTGCTGTGCTCCTCCCCACTTAGCACCGTAACTGTGCTGCCCGTGGGCATCACCAGGGGCCGCTCCAGCGCGACGTGCTCCCCAAACCTACCCCAAAGGGAGGAGAGCAGTCCTGGGATGCTCAATCCACTCTCTCCCCTGCCAACCCCCGGAGGCCCAAGACTGTTCCTCAAACCGTGTCTACTGCAAGGTAGGTGGCGTCCTAGCGCCTCAACCTCAGCACCATTGGGCTAGCGAAAAGGAAAATTTTAAGAGGAAGTAGCATAGTCGAGAAAGGGGAGGGGATGCCCATAGGTGGCCAACCTTATGGACTAGAAATTGTAAAGAAGAGATTAGGCTAAGAAATAGAAGAACTATTGCAACAGATTTAAGAAAAGGTCGGTCCTCAAGAGTGGCAGGAGCTCCCTGTCACACTCTTGTGGTGTGAACGAGTTAAGGACTGTCCTGCCAAAAGAGGCATGCTGCCTGGCATGGACATCCAGGGCATAGTGCTTGATAAACATGTGCACTGTGTTCCAAGAGGCAGCTCTGCAAATATCAGCTACAGGAACAGAGCAAATCTCTGCCAAGGACGTAGCAACCACTCTGGAAGAGTGGGTATGAACCTGGCACTCCAGTTTGACCTGGGCCATAGAAAAGCAATGATGGAGGCAACTGACAATCCATACAGAAATGCATTTTACTGTAACAGGCTGATCCTACCAATTAGGCTGAAAGGAAACGAAGAGCTGCTTGGACTGTCAGAAGCCCTTAGTTCTGCCGAGGTAGAATGTGAGGGCTCTTTTAATGTCCAGAGAGTGGAGGGTGCACTCCCCTTCATTCTGGAAGTTAGGAAAGTATGTAGGCAGCACTAAAGGCTGATTTAAGTGAAACTCAGACATCACCTTATGTAAAAACTTAGGATACGTGAGGAGAATCACCTTGTCTCCATGGAAAACAGTACACAGAGGATCTGTGACTAACGCATGTATCTCAGAGACCCTGTGGACAGAAGTGATGGCCACTAGAAACGCAGTTTTCCAGGTCAGGAATTTCAGGTCACATGTAGCCACAGACTCAATATCCAACACAAGGCTGAGGCCCCAGTCAGCAGCGGGTTTCCTGACTGGGGGCCTCGTGTGCAAACTGCCTATCAGGAACCTCTTAAACAGAGGCACTTGGGCTAGAGAGAAGTTCTGTACTGGCTTGTGGTATGCTGGAACAGTGCACAAATGGACCTTAACTGCAGAGTATTGCAACCCTGCATCAGAGAGGTCAGACAAGTACTCCAAAACCTGTCTGGTGGGCATTAGAATGGGTCTATATGGGATCTGCAGCACCACACAGAAAAACGTTTCCACTTGACTGTGCAAGTTTTTCTGGTGGAGGGTTTACAAGCAGCCAGAAGAATCTCAGAGACCCTCTGAGACACTTTATACCTGCTCACTTCTCTCTCTTCTGAAGCCAGGTGTGGAGATGAAAGGAACACAGGATGGGGTGAATCAGGAACCCCTTGCGTCAGAAGGTCTGTCCGGAGAGGGAGGGTTTTTGGAAGGCTGACTGACAATCTGTTGAGCAAGGGAAATCATATCTGTCAAGGCAAGCATGGAATGATAAGGATAATTTTGTCCCTGGGTGCCTCCAGCTTGAGCAGTACCCTCTGTATTAGAGGAACAGGAGGAAATGCGTACAGAAAGGGATCTGTCCACTGCAGGCTGAATACATCCTGACAGAAAATGCCACATTCTGGATTTTTGGAACAGAACTGAGGCAGTTTGGCATTAAGTGGGGACGCAAAAAGGGCCACATCTGGGGATCCCCACTCACTGAACAGAGATTTCATGATGTCTGGTGCCAATGACTACTCATGAGGATCTGCTTCTGTTTGACTCAGCTCATCTGCTAGACTGTTCTTGGCCCCTGGCAGATAAATTGCCTGGGTCAGAATGACCTGAAGACACCAGTCCCACACTCTCATCCCCTCCCTGCAGAGAGGCTAAGACTGTGTCTGCCCTGTCTGTTGATGCAGTACTTGACAGACTTGTCCATCTGGAGGACTATCTTGTGGCTGAGAAAGTCCACCAGGGCCCGGACGATGTAACGGACTGCTTTCATCGCCAATACACTGATGTGGAGGTGGGACTCTGAAGGTCTCCAATCTCGAGTGTGGTGGTCCTGATGGAGGGCTCCACATTCCAGCAGAGGTGCGTCTGTGGCAAGGGTTACCCGAGGCTCTGGTTGAAAAAAAAAAAAGATCTTGGAGGAGACTGTCCTCCTGCATTCACCATGCAAGTGATCGAAGCAGAGGCTTTGTCACCTTGATGGTATAAGATTGAGAATGTGTCACTGGAGACCACTAAGTGCTGAGCATCCACTGGTTTGTTCTTATATGCAGCCAAGCTAGAGGTACCGTGAAGATGGACAAGGCTGTGAGAGCCAACATTCGCAGCATGGAGCAAGCCCAAATGGACTTATGCTCCCTGATGAACTGAACCATCTTAAGGATGGCCTTCTGCCTGTCCTCTCGAAGAAAGGCCATCACCCTGGTGATGTCCAGGAGGGCTCTAATGAAGAGGAGCTTCTGGAAGGGATGAAGCTGCGACTTCTCTAGACTGAACAGGACTCCCATGGAGGTCAGAAACAGAGGCTGTGGCCACTGCTCGTTCCATGTCCTGCTTGGATGGATTAAAAAACAGTCGCCTAGATAAGGAGAAACGTGGAGTCCAAGCTTTCAAAGGTGCACCATGAGAACAGCAAAGCACTTTGTAAAGACTTACAGCGCGGATGATAACCCAAAGGGCAGGACTGGGAATTGGTAATGGTGACTCAAAGCCACGAAGTGGAGAAATCTGTGGTGGTAGGCGTGGACCACGAAATGCTGGTAGGCATCCTGCATGTCGAGGACCATGTCCAGCTTGAAAAACAGCAGCAGGGCCCATAGGGAGATCATTTTCAACTTCTCCTGCTGTATGACCTTGTTCAGTTTCCCGAGGCTGAGAATGGGTGCATGCCCCCTGACATTTTCGGAATGAGGAAGTAATGGGAGTAGAAGCCTGTGTTGCGCGCTGCCCCAGGCACTACTTCTACTGCCCTGTTGCACAAGAGGCCTGCAGTCTCCTTCGCAAGAACTTATAACATGCGTGCTGGGGGTTGGGGCAGGCTGCTTTCTGGGTGGATAATCCGGAGAGAGTTCTGAGAAATTCAGTGAATATCCCTCCTGGATGATCCTGGAGACCCACTTGTCCATGGTGATGGATTCCCACTGCTGGTAAAACTGAGTCAGATGCCACCCCCCCTCCGGAGAAGAGGGGTCTGTCTCGGGCAGCTGAGGCAAGACCGGGGCTGGGATTTCAGAGAGCAACACTGGGCGCTTTCCGGCCTGTGCCTTCGACTGCATTTTCTTTGCAGCTGGGGAGGCTGGGACTTAACTTGAGCTCCACTGCAATTACCCAGAAAGGACGGCTTACTGTGATAAAAACCTCCCCCTTTCCCCTCTGGGGATGAGGTGGGGCAGGTCGAAAAGTTTTTATTGCTGTCCCGGTATTCTGAGAGGTCTCAAGAGACTGTTCTACTTATTGATCAACCAGACAGGAACCATTAAAGGGAACATTCATAGAAACATAGAAGTTATCAGCAGATAAGGACCATTAGGCACACCTAGTTTGCCCGTAAACACTGTACTTGATTACAGTTTCTCACCCTCCTCTCTGTTTTACCTCTATGGTTCCCCTGTGCCTGTCCCATGCATGTTTAAATCCAACCACAGTGCTTGCTCCCACCACCTTCTGTGGCAGACCATTCCATGAGTCCACCACCCTCTCTGTGAAGAACTTACTCACATTCCATCTTAACTCATTCACACCACAAGAGCAGTTTGAGATTTCCACCACTTGTGTCCTGTATACTCTTAGCGCTGCATCCTGGGCCTTTCTAAGCAAAATCAAGCCATAATCAGCATATCACAAACAAATGTGAATACCTCTTAAACCATAAAGTGCTACACACAAAGTATGAGTGGCAAAGTTGTTCAGCACAAAATTATCTTTCTAATGGTGCTATGCAATCAATTGTAATCAATTCGGTTTTTATTTTATACTAGCTGAAATACCAAACTGTGTTTTTTTTCGGATTTTTTCAAGATGTTTAGGTGAGGCTTGAGAGACAAATGCCAGCCATGCACACCATACCATAAACAAATGCGAATAATTCCTGAAGTATACGTGATAGATAAATTATCAGAGGTAAAGTTGTTCAGCACAAAATTACCTTTCTAACGGTGCTATGCAATCAATTCTAAGCAATTCAGTTTGTTTAATATTTAGGTAAAAACTGCTGACTTCCTCAGACGTTTCCAGGCCTGAGTGAAAGTCAGCTGAGTACCGTCTACAGCTGTTACTGGCCTGAGTGACTATGCTTTCAGACAGACACCACCTACAGGCGTAACTAGACCTGAATGAGTTAACCTGTCACCTTCCAATTTCATGTCATGCCCCCTCCTTCTTGTACTCCTCCTGTACTGCATTCATAACCTGTTGGAGAAACCACATGTCCGAACCCAGGAGTGTCTTCTAATGCAGACTCCCACAGCAGCAGAGCACAAGGCAGTGTCAAAGGCATCCATAGAGGCCTTCAACTGGCTACTCTTCAACTCAATGCCGTGGGTGACAGCCAGAAGTATCTTTTGCTTAGTCTCAGACAGGGGCAAGGACTCTACAAGAGACTTGAGAGAAATGCCCTGGTAGCTTGCCATCCTCATGCTAAAGGTAGCCACAGTAAACTCCCTTTTCCCCATTGTGTCTATCTTATGAGACACTCTATTGATGGGATGCGCAGTGACCTCCTGAGGGAGAGTAGCTTAGTCATTCCTAGCCAAAATGACGATCTTGTCAGCTATGGGCTGGGAAGCAAGAAGAGGCCTGTCTTTAGGGGCAGTATACCTATGGTTTTATCTGCCAACAGACAGAGAGGACAGATGCAGGCCGAGCCCACACTTTGTCCGAGAAAGTCTCAAACCGGTGGGGGTGGTAGGAGGTGTGAGGTTGATCAACATGGTGGAAACGTTAAGCCACTTCCCGGTCAAAGGCAGAAGGATCAAAATCAAGAGTTGTATAAATGTTGCAAAGGATAGCATGAAAAGAAAGAGCCTCTTGTGGTACAGGAGAAGGGTCTAAGGTTGAATTATCTAGGCTGTAAAAAGCCATCGTTGCCACCCTCAGAAATTATGAGTTTAGGGTCAGATTCATCTCCCTGAAGCTCCTCTCTGGAAAGAAGGGCTACTGCCTAATCTAGCTCTTGCTGTCAGCAAGACAGGCGACACCGGCACTGCCAGAGAGGGAGCAAGCAACAGCCCCAGCAAACAAGGAGTGGCACCTGCCCCGGCAAAAAGGGAGTCAGCACCAGCCTCAGCAAAAAGGTAGGTGTGCCAGCAAAGAGACTGGGCCTGGTACCAAGGGCTTTCTCGGCGCTGAGGGCGGCACCAGACGCATCACCAGGCAAAGTTCCAGCTGGTACAGGAGTGACCTGGGCCGGTCCCAATACAGTGACTCTGCAAGGGAGTGCAGCCAGTGCAACTGGCGTTGGTGGAGTGGTCACCAGCAAGGAGCCAGAGGCTGCTGACGGAGCCAAACAATCGACCAGGCTGGGGTGTCTCGACTGCGGCTCCAATGCCCTTTGCCCAAAGGGGTCAGGGTCCGGCTCTGCAAGAAGGGGAAAATGAGCCAGATGCTGTACCCACTGCTCCATAAGAGCTGCCCAGTGACAAAACTGCTCACCGGAGTCCCCACAGGAAGACAAGGAGGGACTCTGGGCCCGAGACTTCGAATGTCCACATGCAGAAACCGGAGACACCAACAGCACCAGGGGAAGGCTTCCTGCTCTGAGACACAGAGGGCCTCATGGCAGACCCACCAGAGGGTGACCCTGAGTGGTACCATTTTTGCCCCTTCCGACGGGAAGAGGACAAACTTAAGGTTGAGCAGCACCAAGTCCCCAACCGGGATAGGCAACAGGCCCGCTTGTTTATTTTGGGGGGCTGTCCTCCCTCTCGAACACAGGACCGCCCATCGTCAAAACCCTCCCCCACCAAGGGAAGTAAACCAGACATGGCCCCGCTGTTTGAGCAGCATACCTGAGAAGGCTCCCTACCATCACCGTCGCAGTCCATGGTCTTGGACTGTCATTTGGTAGGACTGAGAGAAACTGACAGGAAATTTTTAAAAGGAGTTACTAAACTGACAACAAAAATAACAAACACTAGCTTTAAACACTAAACTGAGAAGTACTGAATGCTGTTTCATATAGTCGTGAAGTTCTGACTTCTGGCGAGCAAGCAGCGTCATCACTATAGCGCACTAGACAGCGGTGAAAAAAGGAACCAAGGCTGATGAGGACCGGTGCTGAGGTAAGCCACGAAGCCCGAGCTAGTCTTGTAGTGCTGCACATGCACACAGCTTGTCTGAACGCTCGCCCTCCTGAAAAGTTCTGGCTCCCGCAGGGTCCTAACGCGCCGACTCGGAAATCATTAGTGTGAATCAATGGTGAAAACTGATTCCTGGAGATTTTTTTTTTTTCATTAGGACAAAATCATCCACTTTATCTGAATCAAAAATGGACTGCTCTTAATTCTAATCCCTACAGCACCCTGGCTTGGGGCCGCCAGTTCCCTGATGGACGAGAAATGACACTGGAGGGGAGGGAGGGACCCCAAGCACCTTGGCCAACCTCCCAGGGCAAGGCTGCCAGTTCCCAGATGGACTTTGAAATGGTACTGGGGGAGCAAGGGATCTCGGTCCATGGCATGAGTTCCCATCTGTGGAGGGTGCATGTCATCCTGTTGACATTTTCCCATTTTCTAGCCCAAAAGGGAAATGTGGCGTGTAATGATGGAACAATGACAAAGCGTCAACGTCTGCCACACCTCCCGGTAGCTTGGTGTTGGCTTGCTGAGACCCCCGGCCTCCAGCAGGGGTCAGACATGCTTTGGGCACTCACCCCCCCACACCCTGTCCTGGAGGAGAGCTGTCCCACAGATGATCAATCCTCCTCCCCCTGGCTGTCCCTCTGACACTCTGGGTCCGACCCTGAACCTGGGATGTCAGCGCCCCAAGCAGATGCCTTGCTGCCGGCCACCAGCTATCCTAAGAAAAGTACAGTTACACAAGAACTTACCTTAATAGTAGATCCTCGAGAAGAGCTCCTGCAGCAGGCTACCCCATAAGGACTATGCCGCCAGGCACTAGGACTCCACAGAAAACTTCTAGCCAGCAGTACCCAGCTGGGGCCGCTTGCTTCGTCGGATCACCCCACCGGCGTCACCAGCTGTATAAAGGGGGCAGTCCCCAGCCCCACCTCAGTTCACCCACCGGAGACCTGAAGGTTACTTAGCTGGAGAGCTCTGAGGCAGGTGACAAAGCAAATCTCAAAGGGAGAAACATAACAGGGGGATGGAGGGAGGGAAAATAGCACCTGCTGCAGGAGCTCTTCTCAAAGATCTAGTGTTGCGGTAAGTTCTTACGCAACTGTACTATCTTGCTTCAGTAACAGCTCCTGCAGCAGCTACACCATAAGGACCGAGTCCCGGGCAGTGTCCCCAAAGGGAAGATAAAGGGAGGCAGGGAAATAAACCTCTGAAATACAGAAATTATTATTCATGAGATTAGGCCTTGGAGTACAGCAAGGACGAATCCTGCTCTCTTTCTGGAAGCAATATCCAGGGTAAGTATGCACAGAATATCATGTTGTGGCAACACACGTCTGCTGTAGAAACATTTTTCATGGCTGCAAAGGATGCAGCCATCCCGCTCATGGAATGTCCCTTAACCAGTCCTGGTAAAGGTTTTTTGTACTTGTAAATGAAAGTAATGCAGCTGGTTAATCATTTAGATATGGTCTGCCGTGCAACTGGTTTCCCCAGAACCCTGGGGGCAAAAGACAAAACTGATCAGATTGTCAGGTCAGTTTTGCATGGCTCAAATAATACCTAAGGACTCTATGTACATCTAAAGTGTGAATAAGGGCCTCCCCTTTATTTGAATACTCAGGATAGTAAACTGGAAGGGAGATGTCTTGATTCAAGGTTAACTCAGACACCACCTTTGGAAGAAAAGTACATTTATGTAAGAACTTACCATAACAGTAGATCTTCGAGAGGAGCTCTTGCAGCAGGTAATGCCCAAAGGACTAAAGCCGCCAGGCATTAGGACCCCATGGAAAAATCTTCTAGCTAGCAGTCTGTGGCAGGGGACCGCCCCCGCCCAACGTAAGATGCATTATGAAAGGGGCAGTCCTCTGGCGCCATCTCAGTTCTCCCAACGGAGACCCGGCTGAAAAAAAAAAAAAGAATGGAGAACTGAGGAGGGTCTCCTATACCCAAAGAGAAAGGAAAAAAAAAAAATATGTTCCTAGGGGTTGGAGGGTAGGAAAGCCACCTGCTGCAAGGGCTCTTCTCGAAGATCTACTGTTACAGTAAGTTCTTACGTAACTGTACTATCTCATTTTGAGGGGGAGCTCTTGCAGCAGGTAATACCAATAGGACGAGTCTCAAGCAGTACCCAAAGACAGGCCCAGGTCAGATGGGATGGGAGGAGGATAAACTGATGACTAACAACTGAAAAGTTGGAGCTTAGGAGAGGAGACCCTGAAGGACTGCTAGTCCAAAGCCTGCTCTCTTCCTAGAGGCAATGTCAAGACTGTAGTGTCTGATGAAAGTATGGACTGAGCTCCAGGTAGCGGCAGTGCAAAGGTCTGCCGATGATGCATTCCACAGAGAGGCAAAGGAGGTTGCCACAGCTCTGGTGGAGTGACCCTTCAAAGATCCCGGTAAGGGTTTACTGTAGTGCTGACAACAAAAGGTGATGCAATGCACCAACCATCTGGTTAGTGTTTGCTTGGTGACAGAAGCCCCTGTTTTCCTATAAGCAAAGGAAACGAACAGCTGGTCCGTCTGCTAAACGGAACTAGTTCTGATAAGGTAATACCTGAGTATCTTATGTACATCCAGAGTATGCAACAGGGCCTCCCCCTTATTGGAAAACCGGGTAATAGACCGGAAGATGGATGTCCTGATTCATGGTCAGTCCGGATACCACCTTCAGCAAAAACTTAGGGTTAGTATGCAGTGCCACCCTGCCCCGATGAAAAACAAGATAAGGCTCTTTACACATCAGAGCCTGTAGCTTGGAAACTTTCCGAGCAGAGGTAACCGCAACTAAAGATAACGCTTTCCAAGAAAGAAAGCGAAGCTCTTATATCTGCTGCAAGGCTCATGTAGTTCTAGCCACTGGGGGTAGGATTTAAAGGCTGGGAGAGAGGAGCTTAGGGAGTTGTTCATTTCCCTTATAAGTTTAATGTGTTGTACTGCACCTAGTAACAGGGTTACTGGTGTACAGTGGGACTGTCTCTAAGATTAGTGGGTGACCTGACTAGGCAGTAGGGGTATCTTGGACTAGGGGGGAACCTGGTGGCTCACCCAAGGAAACCTATTTGGAAGGATGGAACCACACATCATTAGGGCCGCATCTTTGGGAGGGTGGTGGGTGCACAGGGTGTGGAGCAGCCATGATACTGGACTGGGCTTGGAAGTTCGGTGGTTGCCCAGTGTGCTACCAGCTAGCACAGCTTAGGGAGGAAGTTGCGGGATTAGGAGAAAGCTGGGGAAGGGGGTGGTATGGTTAGGGAAGGGGGCTTGGAATCTCCCACAGGGTTGCACCAAGCACTGGGGGTGGGGCATAGGTAAAGGAGTGCAGGAGAATACCAGGGGTCACATAGGGAACCTGGCAGAGGGGTCCAAAAGGACACTACCAAGGAAGCAGGCAGGTAACTGGGGGCCTCAAAGGGGGGACGGAGGGACAACATTCTCAGGAAGTAGGCAGATGGCCAGGGCTGGACAGAAGGAAGCAAGGCGGGAAGTGGATCAGACCTACACTCAGTAACCGCCCACCTTTCTCTGATGTAGCCATGACAGGGGTAGTTAGAGATGGAAAGGGAGTGGGAGACAGGAGGCAGGGGCCAGATAGCAGGAAGAACAGGGGGACCTGGAATGCAGGAGAATGGGGGGAGCAGTGAATCAGAGCAGGAGGGGCAGGGGGAAGAGGGAGGAAAGCGCAAGGAGAAGAACCAGTTGGGAGGAAAGGTAAAGGAGAAGGACCAGAAGTATAAGGAGGATTCAGTAAAGGGAGCTGAGGGTTTAGGCCAGGGGAGCACAACTAGCAAGGATGAACTAAATGGAGACAGGAGGGAAGGGAGGATGAGCCAGGCTAGTTTAGCAGATGGGGAGAAGGACCAGTTACAGCAGTGAGGGGAATTAAAGGAACAGAAGGATACTCAGGAGGAGGAGAGGCATAGGATTGAGAGGAGGGGTGGCATGTGGCACCCAGAAAGGGGAGGAACACAGAGCCTGCTGGGTGGAGGGCCTGTAGAAAGGATGAGGACATGGAAGAGGGGTGGAGGAAAAGGAGTGGTCAGAGTGCTCCTGCTGGGGATTCTATGATCAGGGGTATCAAATGGGATAGGAGGAGAAGCCTGGCTAGTTAGAACAAGATGCTTCCCTGGACTAACGTGCACAGGGCTAAGCACGAGGTATATCAGCTGGCAAGGATTGTGAGGGTTCCCAGACATACTGGTCCACCTGGGTACAAATGACATTGAGGGAAATAGTGAGCTAGAGATACAGGCAAGATTCAGGGAGCTCGCCAGGGTCTGTCATGACATAGGATGCACAGTTTCCTCTCAGAAATCCTGCCAGTGCCAAGGGCTAGTGGAGAACACAAAAGGAAAATCAGGGAGATAAACCAGTGGCTCAGGGGAGTGGTGGAGGCCAGAGGGTATGGGCTGATGGGGATTGGGGGAGACCTGGGAGGATAAGAAGCTGTAGCTAGAGATAGACTACATCTCAATTTGGAGGAGGAATCCTTAAGTTGAAAATAGAGGGTTCATTGGTGAAAAGTGGGGTTTAAACTTGTGAAGGGGGTGGATGGAAGAAAAGGCTGTCAAGAGGGTGCCGATAAAGGAGGGACTCTGTCTCCACCTCCGGGACCAGGAGGATTGCAGGAAAAGGCCAACTGGCAAAGTGCAGACCAGGGAAAACAGAATCCCATGGGAACATGAGCAGGGAAATGGAACTATAGGGAAAGGGTGGAAGGTAGTCTCTGTTAAATGCCAGGAGCTTGGGCAATAAAATGCCTGAGCTCCAGGCGATGCTAACTGAGGGAGCAGTGGATGTGGCATGTGTCACTGAGACTTGGGGCCACTGCAAGACATGACTGGGACCTGAACCTGGAGGGATACACTATGTTCAGGAAGGACAGGGGAGGGAAGTGGAGGAGGGGAGCATGATAGTCAAAAACTGCATTGGCATAGGGGAGTAGAGGAGGCGGAGGGAACTGTGGAGGTGATTTGGGTCACCTTGATAACAAGGGGGGGAGAGAGTAAAATAGGAGTGGTGTATAGACCCCTGCCCTGGCGGGAGGAGCTAGAGGACAGTCTGGTGGCAGATGTTAGGAGACACTGCAGACTGGGCAGAGGAACGGTGGTGGTGTTGGGGACTTAAACATGCCAGGAACAGACTGGGAGACTATGACATCCTCTGTGACCAGGGAACAGAGGTTGTTGGATGTCTTTCAAGACGCTCCTAACTCAGCAGGTGAGGGAACCGACCAGGGAGGCACGGGTACTGGATGTGGTCCTGGCAGACAGTGACCAGATTGGGGGCCTGGAGGTAAGGGACCCATTGGCGGGGAGTGACCATGCCACGGTCTGGTTCTGCCTGGACCTAGGAGGGGTAGAAGGCTGCACAAAGACGGAAGTAACAGACTTCAGGGGGGGGATTTTAAGGAAATGGGAAGGATCCTTAAGGAGCATTTGGATGGGATTGGGTCAGACATGGACGCTGATAGTAGGTGGGAAATCATCAGGAGAGGGGGGCAGGATGCTACCAGCACCTGTGCAAGAGTAAGACGAAAATGCGGTAGGGCCCAAAAACCCTGTTGGTGGACCAGGGAAGTCCAGGAGGTGGAAAGGGAAAGAAAGCAGCCTATAAAGCAATTCAAGTGCTCAAGGAGTGAAGGGATCGAGGGAGTACGAGCTGATGGCTAGAAGGGCCACTAGAGTGGTGAGGGAGGCTAAGGCAAGGAAGGAGCAGAACCTGGCCAGGAAATTAGGAGAGGGAACAAGGGTTCTTTAGATACACTGGGGAAAACCGAAAGGGTGAAGGGCAGATTAGCAGGATTAAATCAGGGGAGAGATGGGCACAAGACCCGGGAGCAGGCTGAGGTACTAAATGAGTACTTCACCTCATTCCAATAGGAAAATGGGGTGCTGCATCACATGGGAGGAGACAGAGATACTGAGGAGGGGGAACCCCTACCGATCGGGCAGGTCTGGGGAGAGGGGAGGCATCACTGGCAGGTGGGGGAGGGCTAAGCAGGAGAAGGGGTACTGAAGTGGAAATCACAGCTGAGAGAGTGAGGGAAGCCTCAGCCCTTAAGACGGAGAAAGCACCGGGCTGGATAAATTACATCCCAGAGTGCTGAAGGAACTTGCAGATGTCCTGGCAAAACCCTGGCAGAGCTTTTCACCATCTCTGAGGACAGGGTGGGTGCCCCAAGACTGGAAGGTGGCTCATAGTACCTATCCACAAGGGGATCAAGGGAGGTGGCAGGGAACTACAGGCCTGTCAGCCTGACCTCGGTGGTGGGCAAGGTGATGGAGGGCATTGTCAAGGAGAGGCTAGGGGGGGACCTGGATAAGTCAGAGTGCCTGGACGATAGACAACATGGATTCATCCCGGGGAAATCGTGTCAGACAAACCTGGTGGAGTTCTATGACTGGGTGACAAGTGCCTTGGACCTGGGTAGACCAGTAGATGTCCTCTTTCTGGACTTCAGCAAGGCATTTGACTCTGTTCCTCACGTGGGCCTGTTGGATAAGCTGGGAGAAATGGGGATGGGGAACCAGATGATCAGATGGATAGGCAATTGGCTCCAGGACCGGACCCAGAGGGTCGAGTTGGTGGGATAGTCTCATCCCCAAGGAGGGTCATTAGTGGGGTCCAACAGGGATCAGTCTTTGGGCCCTTCTGTTCAACTCCTACGATCTGACATAAGGACAGGAATCAGGGAGGAGATGAGTCTCTTTGCAGATGACTCAAACTGGGGTGTGGTGGATGGGGAGGAGGGAGGGTGGCCCCACAGGGGGACCTGGAGGCTCTAGAAAGATGGTCTAGAAAGTGGAAGCTGAGGTTCAATGCAGGGAAATGCAAGGTACTCCACCTGGGGCCAGAAACCCAGGTCAAGTGTACACCCTGGGGAATGCTACAAGTCTCGATGGCTGAGAGGACCTGGGGTGGTGGTGGATGTCACGATGAACTCTGAGACTTGTAGGAGGGCAGCAGCCAAGGCCAACAGGATGCTGGGATGCATCGCTAGGGGATCACCTCCAGAAGGAGGGAAGTGATACTCCTCTGTATAACTGCTTGGTGAGGCCGCACCTTGAGTACTGCGGCAGTTTTGGAGGCCACACTTAAAGCGGACATTAACCTCCTGGAGAGGGTCCAGAGGAGGGCAACCAAAATGATTTGGGGCTTGGGGACAGGACCATGAGGAGAGGCTCAAGAGCTAAATATGTACACACTGGAAGAGAGAAGGCGGTCAAGGACATGATAGAGGCTCTTAGGGTACATGAAGAGGGTAAATAGGGAGGAACAGTTGGGGTGCTTCAAGGAAGGAGGAAGGGGCCACTAGAGGGCATGGCTGGAAGCTGGAGGGGAAAATTGGGGAGAAAGGAGGAGGTGCTACTTCACTGAGAGGTGGTGGAGCATGGAATGCACTGCCTAGGGGCTGGTGGAGGCAGAGACAGTGGAGGGGTTCAAGAGGGGTGGACAGGTACAGGGAAGGGTTCTGGAAGCAAAATCCAATGCAGCAAGAATATCCGGAACTGGGAAGGAAGAAGCCAGAGAAGGCGAGGGGGACAGCAAGGTCAGCACCCAGGTTGGGGACTGACCAAACGAGCAGACACGAAAGACCGTTAGGCCTATTCTGCTGGCATTTTAGTATGTTAGTATGTTAGTATATCGCAGCTGGTACAAAGGGGAAGGGGCGAGCTTCTCTAAAACAAAAAGATCCCATGGAGGGACAAGGCCTCGATGGGGTCTGATGTGCAAGATTCCCCTCAAGAAGGTCCTGTACACGTCAAGTTGTGCCAAAGTCCTTCCATTCACAGGTGCATGGTAGGCTGACAAGAGCACAAAGGTACACCTTAATGGACGAGTATCTGAGGCCCAAGTCCAAAAGATGGAGAAGGTACTCCAGCATGTATTTTACTGGACAGTCCGGGGGTCTAGGGAATGGGATACTGCCCATAAGCAAAAACGATTCCACTTCATGGCATAAGTTGCCCTTGTGGAAGGCTTCCTCGCTGCTACTAGTACCTCTGCCACTCTACTTGACACTCCCAATCTCTCTTCTGCTAAGACTGCAGGAACCATGCATGCAAATGTAGAGGCTGCAGAGATGGGTGGACGAGCATCCCCTGCTCTTGGAAGAGCAAGTGAGAAAAAAGGGGCAACTGCACGGGAGGCTCCGTGGCTAGTTGCTGCTACCAGATCTGTCAAGGCCATAGAGGAACCACCAGGATCATTCTGGCTTCCTCCATCTGCAATTTTAGCAAGACTCTCTGAAGAAGAGAGAAGGCATACAGAAACCTCCCTGTCCAGGAGAGGGACAATGCGTCTCACCAGAAAACACCAGGCCCTAGATCTAGCAAGCAGAAATTTGGCAGTTTGGCGTTGCATGGGGATGCAAAGAGGTCCAACTCTGGTCGACCCCATCTTTCAGAGAGGTCTACTGTCACCTCTTGATGCAATTCCAAATCGTAGTTCAGAGATCGAGAGTGACTTAAAACCGTCAGTGAGAACATTCTGGACCCCTGGCACATGAATCACAGTTATGTCCAGACTGTGTTCTACTGCCCAGTACCACACTCATATGGCCTCTCTGCATAGGGGCTAGGAGTGAGTACCCCTTTGCTTGTTTAGATGCAACACTACCAGGGTGATGTCTAACTGGACCAGGAGTGGGCCCCGGTAGAGCTGGTCTTGGAAAGCCTGAAGGGCATACAGCACGGTTCTCATCTCCAGAATACTGATGTGGAAACTCTGTTCTGCTACATTCAAAGAACCCTTTGTTCGGTGCACATCCAGGTGGGCTCCCCCAGCCTAGACCCGAAGCATCCACAGTAAGGATCTGTATCGGGTCCGGTCTCTGGAAGGGAACCCCTACCTCGAAGTTGACTGGAGTTAACCACCAAAGAAGAGAATGACAGACCGCCTCTGAAATCCAAATAGGTTGGTCCAGCTTGTCTAAGCTCTGGTCCCACTGAACTCAGAGGTGCCACTGAAGAGACCTCATGTTCAGTCTTACCAAGGGAACCGTGACTATGGCAGCTGCCATATGCCCTAGCAGTTGCAGGATAACTCTTGCTGTGCCTCGGTCTAAGGTCTGCACTTTGCGGACAACTCCTCTCAACCGTTATGCTTTGTCTACTGGCAGAAAGGCCATGTCCTGAACGGTGACTAGGACCGCCCCACTATACTGAAGCCTTTAAGAGGGCCAGGGCTGTGACTTTGACCAATTCAGAGTAAAGCCCAGGGAAAATAACATCAAGGCTGTTTCCTGCAAGGAACTGGTCAGCTGGTCTTCTGATTGGGCAGAAATGAGCCAGTAGTCCAGGTAAGAGTAGACAAAGTGGCCCTTCCTTCTCAGGGCCACTACTACTACTGCCAGACATTTGGTGAAGACTCTTGGTGCTGACGAGAGGCCAAATGGAAGTATGCTGAACTGCTGGTGCTGACCTTGAAAAAGGAAGTGCAGGAACTTCCTGTGTGAGGGCAGGATTTTGATGTGCATGTACGCATCCTACAGATCAAGGAAGCATAGCCAGTCTCCTCGATGGATCATGGGCAAGAGGCTTGCCAGTGTCACCATTCTGAACCTCTAGTACTGGATAAATTGGTTCAGCTGACTGAGATCCAGTATAGGGCGGAGGTCTCCTGTTTTCCTGGGAACCAGAAAAAAATGCGAGTAGAAGCCTTTGCCCTGCTGGGTGGGCAAAACCACCTGGATGGTGGTCTTCTGTAGGAGGGCCTGGATCTCTGCCTTCAGAAAGAGGGCGTGGCTGGCCGAACAATGGGACGGGATGGGAGGCTTGTCTGGAGGACAGCTTAGAAACTCTTGGGAGTAGCCCCTCTCTGTTGTCTGAAGGACCCACTGGTTCGAGGTGATACTGGACTATCCTGACAGGTAGAGGGAAATTTCCTCCTACCATCTCCCTCAACAATGTCGGAGGGTGTGGGAGGGATGGCAGGAGTCGTCTGTTCAGGGGGAGGGGTTGGGCAAGGAGATCTGCGCGCCATGGGATGTTTGGGGTCCTGGGCCGGTAGGGACAGGGTGGCTGCATCTTTGAAGGCTCCTTTGTTTTGTGGTTGCCTTTTCCCTTGTTGTCCTTGGTGCTTACGAAAAGGACGACGACGGGAAGTGGGTGGTTCTGACTTGTACATCCTGTGCACCTCAGCTACCGCCTTGCCAGAGTCCTGAAGCCCCAGAATAACTTTCTCTGCTTCTTGCCCAAAAAGGATGAAGGCCTGGAAGGGGGCATCCAGGATGGCATCCTGCAGGTCCTGGCGGAACCCCGATACTCTGAGCCAGGTGTGCCTCCTCATACAGATACCTGAGGCTGCAGCCATGGCTGCCATGTCTGCTGAATCACAGAAGCACCTAAGTACGCGCTTATCTACATCCATGCCCAACTGGATGTATACCATGAGCTTATTCTTGTTGTCCAAGTCTGGCTGAGCCTTCACCAGGTCCATGGTTTTCTCCCAGAGGGACTTCTGGTAAGTCAACATGTGGGCTAAAAAATTCAAGGAACGAATAGCCCCAGTGACTGATATATAGACTTTCTGTCCCATGTGGTCCAGCTTTTTGGATTCAGGATCTGGAGGCTGGACACTCGTGTTAGGTTGCTGAGCTCTTCCATGAGCTGCTGTGAGCACCATGGACTCTGCTTTGGGGTTCTCCCACAAAAATGGTTCCCCCTTTGGAGTCCTGTACAGCCTGTCCACCATTTTGGGCACGGCAGACGTAGTGGAGGGGCGCTGCCAGTTGAGCCAGGTTACATCATGAAAAGGCTCCACTAAGGGTGGGATAACCAAGGGTTTTGGGTCCTTGGACCCCAAATACTTTGCCAAGCAGCGCCTCCCAGGATCAAGCTCCTCCGTGTCCCATTGGTAGGTTGTTTGTATATGCCTCATTATGTCCAAGAATGAGGGGTCATCTGGGGGGACCTAGGTGAGTCTCTCTGACTAGGGGACGGTAGTGTAAGATCTTCCCCAGAACAGTAATCTGATGCGGAGTCCCCTGCATCCGCTCCAGAGGACGACGGCGGACCGCTCGAAGAAGGCACCAAAGGAGGGTGCTGTCTCCTTCTCCCTACAGGGCCGGGCGGTGGATGAAAGCCCTCATCGGGCACCCATCAGTGGGTGGAGGAGGCACTGCAGGGGTTTCCTTTGGGGGAGGGCTCCAGAGGCCTGTAGAGCAGATCCCCCTTTACCATGTTCCACCAGGAGGTGAACAGGGCACCGACATCCACTAACGGGACGACCGGGGGTGCGGGAGTTGGGTTCGAAGGGCCAAGCGCCAGACCCTTAGGGCCTTCTGGTGCAAGCTTCTGGTCTGGGGCCTCTTCTGCAACGGTATCGGGCTGCGGGTCTGGTTCAGAGTCATGGGCAGACCTGTCATCTGATCCGGTGTCTGGCTCCGACTGTGAGCCGTCCGACGACTGATCCCTGAGAGCGGGGCAGACTCCTGATCTTTGGGGCCTGACAGTCTCTTATCGGGCGACAGGGCCCGGTCCTGACCTGAGGGCGAGCTAGCCCGGTTAGCAGTATGTTTGTCACCAGTGAGAGGCTTCCCTTTTGCAGGGGGCAGAGGCGTCCAATGCTGACAGTCTCCTGGCATCTGGTGGAGTCAAGAGTGTCTGCGTTTGTCAGACGAATCGCTGGACTTATGGCCAGAGTCCGAAGGCCTGCCTGAAGACGCCTGTCCCTCTTGGGTCGACCCTGAAGATTTGTGGGGTTGGTGAGCCAAGGGGAGCTGGGCAGACGAGCACCCTGAAGTAGACTCCTTACCACTGTCCTGCGCTGAAGAGGAGGATGTCTTCTTCTGAATAGTCCCAGCGGCAGCCGAAGGGACCGACCCTGACCTCCCACCAGAGGTCGAGGAAGAAGAGGCCCTATGAGGGGATTTAGGGCGTGACTCCCCCCCTCCATGACTTCTCTTTAGGAGGAGACTCTCTAGCAGGGGACGAAGAGTTGCATCCCGATGGAGAATTCTGCATGGCTGCCAACCTGCTTCTCTAGGAGATAAGCCTTCAGTGCACTGGCTCTTCTAATGCAGGTCTTTTGGTTGAACTTCTGGCAGTGTGGGCAATCGTCGGGCTGGTGGTTTGGGCCTAAGCAAATCAAGCAGGTGACATGGTCGTCCTTGGCTGGGATCTGCTTCCCGCACTGACACTTCAACTTGTGCCGGGTTGAGGAAAGCGAAGACATGCAAAAACTGTCGATTGATGTTGAAAAAAACTTGAATTGAGCATCGGAAATGTGAGGAATCAAGTGCGGTCGACTGCGAAGACTGGGCGTCCATGGAGCCGAGGTAAGTGGGTTGACGGTGGGAAAAGAAATGAGATGGCGCCGAGGGACCAACCCTTTTATACTACGTCTGATAGGCGGACTGCTAGCTAGAAGATTTTTCCACGGGGTCCTAATGCCTGACGGCCTTAGTCCTATTGGTATTACCTGCTGCAAGAGCTCCCCCTCAAAGTGGGATCTTAGGATTAGTGCACAGACACACCCTGTCTCTATGAAAAATTAAATAAGGTTCTTTACACATCAAGGCTTGCAGCTCTGAAACCCTTCGAGCTGAAGTGATGGCAACTACAATTAATGTTTTCCAAGAGAGAAAACATAGGTTGCGATCCGCAGCCGGTTCGAAGGGAGGTAAAAACAGGTTACTCACCTGTAACAGTAGTTCTAGGAGTGGTATATGTTGTTCATCCACACTGTTTGGCATGTCCCTTTCCCCTTTAAGATCAGCCGGAACTCTTCAAGCTAGCTCCTCCCACCCACCCAGGTTTTATATACCTCGGCTCCGCCCCATGATGTCAGATCTTAGCCTGCTGGAAGCCAGGTTGTGTGCGTCCGCAGCTGGAGAGGTCGGGTGGGTCCGTGTGGATGAACAATATATACCACTCCTAGAACTACTGTTACAGGTGAGTAACCTGTTTTTCTAGGATCGTGGATATGTTGTTCATCCACACTGTTTGGCAGACTCCTAGAAGTTCTCCGGGAGGAGGGAGGCAAGGCGCACACCCCCTACTTAGGGAACAGAGATTGGAGAACCGAGGCCCCAAAACCAGCATCCCGGTGTGACTCAAGGTCGATGCGGTAGTGGGTAATGAAGGTGTTTGCTGTCTTCCAGGTAGCAGCCCGACAGATTTCCTGGATAGGGATGTCCCTGGAAGCAGCAACCGATGCAGCAGTGTGGCGCGTAGAAGGAGCTCTTATCCCTCTGGGAGGCTCCTTGCCCGCCAACTCACAGCACAGACCTACGCATGATGTAATCCATCTTGCTATAGTCCGTTGGGCTGCAGGTCTGCCAGAAGTGGCTTCAGCGTAGGTGACAAACAGCTGGCAAACCTCTCCACGAATTTCCACCGTCCTCTTTTTATAATAGGGGAGAGCACGTCTCAGGTCCAGAGTATGGAGCCTGTACTCGGCCTCAGAGGTGTAATTAGGGTAGTATACCGGCAGAGTCAACAGCAGGTTAAGGTGAAACTCTGACATCACTTTCAGTGACAACTTTGTCCCTGTGGAAGACCAGCTAAGGGGAGTCCACTGAAAGTGCCTGGAGCTCCCCTGTCCTTCTGGCAGATGTGACAGCCACCAGGAAGGCTGTCTTCCACGACTAGTGTGACAGCTCACACTTGTGCATTGGTTTGAATGGCTTGCCCATGAGCTTTGCCAGTACCAGCAGTAGATCCCACGGAGGTGGAGGTTCACGCACCGGAGGGGACATGTGATCCAGGCCTTTGAAAAAGCACCTGACCACCGTCTCCTGTGCCAATGTCAGCTGACCGGCCTGCGCCTGTTAAGCAGAAATGGCTGCCAGGTGCACCCTAAGGTTCGATGACCGTAGACCCCCTTTGGAGAGAGTCCAAAGGTAGTCGAGAATGCTAGCCACAGAACAGTATAAGGGGTCCAGACCCTTACCTTGACACCAAATGGAAAACCTTTTCCATTTGAAGGTACAACATTTCCTGGTCGATTCTTTTCTAGATGTCTCCACCACAGTGTAGACATCTTCGGAAAGACCCAAAGCCTAGAACTCTAGCCCCACAGGTACCAGGCTGTGAGATGCAGGGATTGAAGGTCTGGATGAAAGACCTTCCCCTGGTTCAGAGATATCAGGTCCGGGCGAGTACAAAGCCGCGCCGGGGGCCTGCAGCTGAGGAGATCTGGATACCAGAATTGCCGCGGCCAGTCTGGGGCTACCAGAATCACCTTCGCCTTGTCTCTCCTCACCTTGAGTAACACTCTGTGGATCAAGGCAAATGGAGGGAAGGCGTAGAGGAGGCCTGGGGTCCATGGCCTTGAGAAGGCATCCCCCTGCAGCGAGCCCTGCTGAGGGGGGCGGGCATGAAACAATCTCAGCTTGGTGTTTTCCCTGGAGGCAAACAGGTCCGCCATCGGTTTGCCCCAAAGGGAGAACAGGCTGTGAGCTACCTCTGGATGGAGAGACCACTTGTGGGATGTCTGGCCTATATGACAGAGCATGCGCCAGCTGGTTCGAGGCTCCTGCCACATGAATGGCTAGGAGATCCACCTCCAACTGGCTTACGAGAGTCCAGATGCGGAGTGCCTCCTTGCAAAGCAGATGGGACAGCGTGCCGCCCTGTTTGTTGAGGCAGTACATGGTCGTGGTATTGTCCGTCTGGACTTGAACCACTTGACCCAGGAGCTGAGGAGCGAAAGCTGACAGTGCCGGTCTGACTGCTCTGAGCTCCAACAGGTTGATGTGGCATCCAGTCTCCTTGGGGGTCCAGAACCCGTGGGCCCCATTGTCCCCCATGTGGGCTCCCCAGCCCATGAGAGAAGCATCGGTCGTAAGGACGACCGTCGGCTCTGGGCAAACAAACAGGATCCCTTCCCGCAACCGGTCTGGGACGGTCCACCACTGGAGAGCGTCCCACATCTTCTGGTTTACAGTGATCAGCTGGTCGAACTGACCATAACGCTGAGTCCACTGGGCGGCCAGCTCCCATTGGAAGGCCCGCATGTACAACTGGGCCCAATGGACCACTGAAGTGCATGCCGCCATGTAACCCAGAAGATGTAGAAAGTCCCAGGCAGGGCGCAAGTGCCCAACCAGAAATGATTGGGCAAAGGAGGAAAGAACCTCTGCCCTGTCCGCCGAGAGCCAAGCTCTGGCTTGACAAGAGTTGAGCTCTGCCCTGATGAAGCCCATCACAGAGAAGGCACGAGTTCTGACTTGGCCTCGCTGATCAGGAGGCCGAGTTGGGAGCAGTTTCGGAAGGGCAGATCCCTGGACCTCTCCACCTCCTGTCGGGTGGAACCTGTTAGGAGCCAACTGTCGAGGTAAGGGTAAATTCTGACCCCCCGACGCCAGAGATGGGCCGCCACCACTGCAATGCATTTGATGAAGACCTGTGGAGCAGATGACAGGCCGAACGGCATGGCTTGGAACTCGTACAGGGTCCCTGTGACCCTGAAGTGGAGGAACCGCTGATGGGACGGACGGATAAGGACGTGGAAGAATGCGTCCTGCAGATTCAGTGAACAGAACCACATGATTCGCCCCAAGGATGGTACTATCTGGGAGAGAGTGATCATCCAAAAGGTGCATGACCTGAGGTATTGATTCAGGTCATGGAGATCTAAAATGGGGCGCCAGCCCCCGTCCGCTTGGGCACCAGGAAGTACCTACAGACAAAGCCTGGGTCTGCAGACAGATCCGCCACAATAGCTACTGCCTCCTTGAGAAGCAGCTGAGCAACGTTGTCTCGAAGAGCCGACGGGGTGCAAGCGGAAGTCCGTTCTTCCCGAGGGCCGTGGGCTCAGCCGGGAGGGTACTGCTTGAATTCGAGAGGCAGTACCTGACCGACCACTTCGAGAACCCACCTGTCCGTAGTGATAACGGACCAGGCGGAAAGGAAGTGACGGAGCCGGCCCCCCATGGGAGGGCTCAGAGCTGGCGTGACGGAAATAGGGGTGGCAGCCCCACCCTGTCACTGAGCAGGCTTGGAGGAGGCTCCAGGACCTGAGCCTCGGTCCCCTTTGCGGGCCTGTTGGGGTCCAGGCTTGGGCCAAGGGCGCCAAGCTTGAACCTGCTTCTGACCTCCTTGGTAGAACGACTGCTGGACCGCAGGGGAAGAATGCCGAAAAGGCTGCTTCTTTTTCTTCTGCTGTTTCTTGCCCGAAGAACTTCTGGCAGAAGTGGCATCCAAGGTGGCACTGGACTGTTCAATGCGCTGTAGGTGACCCGCCACTACTGGGCCGAACAAGTCGGTCCCGAGGAAAGGCACATCAACTAACTTATGCTGAGTATCCGCTGGGAAGGAGGATAACCTCAGCCAAGCCCTGTGGCGAGAGGCCACTGCGGCTGCCATCGAGCGGGCACAAGAATCACCAATGTCCAGGGCTGTCTGGAGCTGCTGTTTGGCAACAGCACGGCCTTGGTCCCGGACTTGCTTAACCGTGGATTGCATGTCCATGGGGAGATGTGGGAGGACTTCGTCCAATGACCAGAGAAGAGCATGAGATAAGTGTGACATGACGACGGCCGAACTGGCCTGATGAAGGCACGAGGAAGCCGCATAGACTTTCCGCAACCGAATGGTCCAAAAGCTTGACTCTTATCGGGGACGGTCAGTGTTATGTGCCTGAACACAGAGGCGGTCACCAGGCTCTCAGCCGAAGGGTGGTCTGTGGCCATGTGGGCAGACAGTGCTGGACATGAGGCAGGGCGCTGTCACAGTTCAAGAGCTGGGCCAACAATGGCCTCGGCCACAGGAAAGACCTCCGTCGGGGTGTCCCTCTTCAGGATGTCTGTGGGAGGGTATTCCGCCTTTTTCTGGCTGGGCTCCAGGGGCATCCCTGTAGAATCAGAGATGAGACGGAGGATGCCCTGGAAGGAGGAAGGGCCTTCCTCCATCCCTGTGCCAAGGGATGGCTCATCATCCCCAGGATGTGAGTGGAGTCCGGTGACATAAGAGTCCGAGGAGTCGGGGTACAGTGGTTTGTCGCCCAAATCACCCTCGACCCGAAGGCGGTCCGAGGTGATCGTGACCGACAGGCATTGGGAAAGTCCGGAATCTGTTCGGTCTTCTTTTGAAGGAGCCCCTCCCACAGGCTTCTTAGGCGGCTCCACCACTATCGGGGGGGGGGGGAGACTGGCAAGGGCCATACTGGAGGACAGATCGGCCCCACGGGCGAGGGAACCAAGGGTTCTGTTCCTGAGGGGTGGCTTCGCCCAGGAGGCGAAGCCAGCACAGCCTGGGTAGGCCGTGGAGCCGGCTTCTGCCCCGTCAAAATCAGCAGTTGCCACATCAGGTCCTCGTAGCGCTGGTGTTCCCGTCGGAGCCTCTCCTCATCCGAGGACGACCTGTGGCGTTGCCTCTTCCTGAAGCGCTTATGGCTCCTCCTTGGCCTTTCAGCCGAGGGGGTTCTGGACCTCGACCGAGATCGGGCAGGCCGACTTGGTCGTTCGGGAGACACCAGAGGGATCTGTGAAACCCGGGGGTCCGAAACCGGGACCTCGATGGGGACACCAGCAGGATGGGACTCCTCATCGGGGAACACAAGGACCGGAGTCCTCTCCAAGGAGTTGTCGGCCACGGCCGGCGACAGAGGGTTGATTGGGTCGAGAATGATCTCGACCTCATCAGCCACCTCCTCGATTGTCTGGCCAGACGGAGGGTCCGTGAAGTCTGCGGCCGAGGAAGCGATCTCAACCGAGGTAGAGACTGCATGCTCCTGAGACCTTTCTCGGGTCCCAAGTGCGCCTTTGTTGAAACAAAGACAGGCCATATTCCTTTTCCCTCTTCCGAGGGCGGGAGGAGAACGAGCCCGCAGGCGCCTCACCCCTGGGTGAGAAGAGACTGGCACAACTCCTTAAAGGAACCTGTAAAGACGGAGCCCAGGTTGAGAGGAATGAAGAAGTTTCGATTAGCCGAAGCGCTGGCAGCTTCTTCGAACGCCTTCACGCGTTCTAGCTGCTTGGCGGAGCCCGCAACCGTGGGAACCGCCCACCTAGCCTCCTTGGACTTCACCGGAGGGTTCCGTTTCTCTGGTTTCCCCAACTTCAAATGCGCCAAGCGGTCTTCCAGGACGTTGGGATGGAAGGAGAGGCAAAAGCTGCAAGACGAGGTGTCGTGGCCAACACCTAGGCAGTAGACGCACATGAGATGGGGATCGGGTGCGCGACATCTTCTGACCGCAAGGACACCGACGAAATCCTGGAGAAGATTTCTCTTCCATGATCGAGGACGCAAAAGCGCGATCGCTAACTCGAACGAGTTTTAATTTCGGTAAAACCGAAGTGTTGAAAGCCAGGGCCTACGAAATGCGTGAGCACGAGGGAGGCAAACTGTATCTTCCAGCGGAAAGGAAGATCTGGCATCATGGGGTGGAGCCGAGGTATATACACCACCCAGGAGGGTGGGAGGAACTATAGTCGTAGCCAAAAATATTGGCACCCTTGCAGTTTTTTCTAATAATGCACCATTCCTTCCAGAAAATTGTTGAAATTAAATATTTTGGTATCCACATATGTATTTCTTTGGTTTGCAGTGGAATAAAACACAAAAAGCAGAAAAATTTACTAAGTCTTAGCTTATTCCACACAGAAATCCTTAAATGGCCCGGACAAAATTATTGGCACCTTTTAGAAGTAGTTAGAAATAATTAGATTTCAAGCAGGTGATTCTCCTTCACTTTGCAACTGAACTCACCTGTGGTGAGTTGCAGGTGCCTGCAATATAAAAATCACACATTCAGCCAGTTTGAATAGAGAAAAAGACTCATTCTCCTGTTTTGTGTCACTGTGTGTACCGCAATGAGCATGGAGAAAAGAAAGACAGCCAGAGAATTGTCTGAGGAGGTCAGACAGAAGATTGTAGCCAAGCATGGACAATCTCAAGGCTACAAATCAATCTCCAGAGACCTTGATGTTCCTGTTTCCACCGTACGTAATGTTATCAGGATGTTTAAGGCCCATGGCACTGTAGCCAACCTCCCTGGACGTGGCTGCAAGAGAAAACTTGATCGAAAACTGCAGCGCAGGATTGTTTGAATTGTGGAGAAAGCACCTCGATCAACTGCCAAACAGATTCAAGCTGACCTTCAGACACAAGGTACGACAGTTTCAACTCGCACCATCCATCGCCAACTCAATGAAAGGGGGATATATGATAGGAGGCCCAGGAGGACCCCATTGCTGAGAGAGAGACATAAGAAAGCCCGACTGGGGTTTGCCAAAACACACCTGAACAAGCCAAAATCCTGGGAGAATGTCCTGTGGACAGATGAGACCAAATTAGAGCTTTTTGGTAAAGCACATCATCTCTATGTTTACAGAAGACAAAATGAAGCCTTCAAAGAAAAGAACACCTTCCCTACAGTCAAACATGGAGGAGGTTCAGTGATGTTTTGGGGTTGCTGTGCTGCCTCTGGCACTGGGTGCCTTGAACGTGTGTATGGCATCATGAAATCTGGAGATTACCAGGCCATTTTGGAGTGCAATGTTGAACCCAGTGTCAGAAAGCTGGATCTCCGTCAAAGGTCATGGGTCTTCCAGCAGGACAATGACCTCAAACACACTTCAAAAAGCACCCAGGAATGGTTCAAGACAAGACGCTGGACTGTTCTGAAGTGGCCAGCAATGAGTCCAGATCTAAATCCCATTGAAAACCTGTGGAGAGATCTGAAAACAGCAGTTGGGAGAAGGCAGCCTTCAAATCTGGGAGAACTGGAGCAGTTTGCACAAGAAGAGTGGGCCAAACTGCCAGTAGAGAGGTGCAGGAAGCTCATCCATGGCTATGGGATGCAGTTGATTGCAGTTATTTTGACCAAAGGCTGTGCTGCTACCAAATATTAAGTCTAGGGTGTCAATAATTTTGTCAATGCAATTTCTTTTCATTTTCTGATTTAAAAGGATATATTAAATTCTGAATCAAAAACAAAGGTTCTGTAATATTAACAGAGAAATAAAGAATTGTGGAGACCAAATACTGTACTGTTAATTTCAACTTATGTTTAGAGGAATTGTGAGTTATTTGAAAAAGTGCAAGGGTGCCAATATTTTTGGCCACAACTGTAGCTTGAAGACTTCCGGCTGATCTTATAGGGGAAAGGGACATGCCAAACAGTGTGGATGAACAACATATCCACGATCCTAGAATGTCAACTTCTCTAGAACAAAAAGTAAGTCCCATGGGGGGACAGGTTCCCTAATAGGTTTCATATGAAGCATGCCCCTGAGGAATGTATAAGCAAGGTCCAGTTGGGCAACAGTCTTACCCTCCACAGGTGCATGATAAGCCGAAAGAAAAAATTACTCACCTTAGTAATTGCTTTTCTTCTCATGGAGTCTTGCTATATTATAACAATAGCAGTCAGCCACTGCAGCTGAACTGCCCCGGAGAGGAAGGAGTTAACTCCAGAAGATCTGGAGTTCTACAGCGCGAGGGCGCTGTGCCCAAAGCTCTATCTGGCAGTTTCAAATGAAACTGTCAGATCTTTACGAAGCTAACATCAAAGGACGGAAAGTCTGTGTGGAAAAAACTACACTAGCCCATGGCTACCTACTAGTAGTAATAACAACAATATAAAGAACAAAAGAACACTCAGAGCCATAATAACAAAATTGATGGTATTATGGTTCGTTTACCACCCTTGACAAGCAAGCATGAACCCCCTTCCCCAAAGACTCAAGTCCAGGAAGGGGCAATATATAAATAACCTAAATGAAACAATCTAGATCCCTAACCCAAAGGAAAAGAGGATAAGGGAAAACTACAATGGCATGACACAGTGCTTGCACCACTTCGCCACCCCTACCCAAGTAGAAGTTCTGAGAGGGGTAGGAGGAGGGTGAGAATATAAGCAAGATCCATGAGAAGAAAAGCAATTACTAAGGTGAGTAATTTTTTCTTCAAACACCATGAAGTCTTGCTATATTATAACAATAGCAGATTACACAGCAGTACCTCCATGGAGGAGGGTCAGAACCTACTTAGGAAATAGGCTCTGAAGCACAGTTGTGCAAACCGAGCATCTCTCCTGGACTGGACATCCAGGGAATAATGCTTGGTAAAGGTGTGAACTGTCTTCCAGGTAGCAGCTTGACAAATCTCCAGAATGGGATGTCTCAGCAGCCGCTAGAGACGTAGCTGTACCCTGGTGGAGTGGGCCTCAATCCTGAGGGGGTAGTCTACCCAGTTTCTGATAACAGAATTGGATACAAGAAACAATCCACCTTGCAATTGTTCTCTTAGTGGCAGGTTTCCTTGCCAACCTCGCCATAGGTAAGAAAGAGTTGAGGATTCTAACCTATGACCTCTGGTGCGCCTAAATAGTAGCTAAGGCTCTTTTGACATCCAAGCTGTGCAGTCTCCTCTCACCTGAGGAAGAATGCTCAGTGAAAATACTGGGAGAGATAGATTAATTCAGGTGGAAATCAGAAACCACCTTAGGCAAAACTTTCTATTAGTCCTAAGGACTACTCTTATCTCTGTGGAAAGAGATAAAATCTTCTTCCACTGACAGGGCCTGTAGCTCACTTATGCGCTGGCAGAGGTGATAGCTACTAGGAAAACGGTTTTCAAGTTAAATACTTGAGCTCTGCAGAAGACAGAGGCTCAAAGGGGGCTGTATTAATCTGAGCAATGCAAATATTCAGGTCCCAGGCGGAGCTGGTTCCCAAAGGAGGGTTAGTATGAAGTAACCCTTTAAAAACTTGGAGAACACCGGTGAGAAGAAAGGGAGGCAGGCTTCCTGCTGACACAAAAGCAGACAGCTGCCAGATGAACCTTCAGGGTAGCTGGTCTAAGGCCTAGGGAATTCAGACGGACCAAATAGTCCAGTAGAATGGGAAGATCAGCAGATTCTGGGATAATCTGCCTCTAGAGCACCAGATGGAAAACCTCTCCACTTAGAATTATAAGTGGCCCTAGTGGAATCCTTCCTTGAAGCCTTTAAAATATCCATGACACCTTGAGAAAGGTGTAAGTCAGCAAATTCTAGCTCCTCAAGAGCCAAGCCTTGAGGTGGAGGGATTTGAGGTCCGGATACCACACTCTCCCCTGTGCACAGGCCAGTAAGTCGTGGACTCTGGGCAGGCTCAGGGCAGGGTGGACTGCCAAGGACAGGAGCAGAGGGTACCAGGACTGTCTGGCCCAATCTGGGGCAATCAGAATCACTCTGCAAGGTTGAGATCTGATTTTTACTAGTACCCTGAAAAGGAGAGGAAAGGGGGGAAAGGCATACAGGAACTTCCCTTTCCAGTCCAACAGAAAGGCGTCCAGAGGGACTGAGCCCAGAACTGGAGGCCTGCAACAGAAAAGAGGAAGTTGGTGGTTGTCTGGGGCTGAAAAGATCTATCTGAGGAGTGCCCCATCTGGCAAAGACAGACCCCAGCACTTGTGGATTCAGAGCCCATTCGTGATGGCCCTGAGAAATTCTGCTGAGGCGTCCGCCAGGACATTGTCCTTCCTGGGAGATGAACCGCTATCAGGGAGGTGTTCAGGAGTAAGCCAGAGACCACAACTTCATTGCTTCGGCACAAGGCTGAAGACCGAAGTGCCCCTGCTTGTTGATGTACCACATTGGTGGTATTGTCTGTCCTGACTTGAACCACTTTGTTCTGGACAGAATCTGAAACACCGAAGAGCTAAAAGACAGCTCTGAGTTCCAAAAGATTGATGTGGAGCAGAGACTCCTGAGGAGACCATACCCCTGAGTGGCAAGGTCGCCCAGGTGAGCCCCACCCTAACAGGGAGGCATCCGTGGTGAGGGTGAGGAGTGAGAAATGGGAATGAAGGGAACCCCTGTCTTAAATTGCTCTGGACCTGCCACCAGTGGAGGGCTAGGATCAGAGTTTGGTAACTGGGACCAACTTGGTAAGGGGTCCTTCCTTTGAGACCAATAGGCCCTCAAATGGAACTGAATGTCCCTCATCTGGAATCTTGCTCCCTGCACGACAGCTGTGGAGACAGCCATGTGCCCGAGGAGTTGCAGAAAATGCCTTGCTGGTCGAGACCCGCAGGGGTAAAGAGGATGCCAGGGCGATGAGTCTGTCCACCCTTTCCGAGGAAGAAAAGCCCTGGCTAACCTTGTGTTCAATTCTGCGCCTATGAAAGTTAGGACCTGAACTGGTTCCAGAGCTGACTTTGGTAAGTTAGCAGGAATCCCAGGAAGTGAGAAGCTGCTGGGTGACTTGCAAGTGGGATTTCACCTGACCTGGAGACTGACCCACAATGAGCCAGTCGTCCAGGTAGGAAACACAGCAACCCCTTGCCTTCTTAAGTGAGCCACTACAGCGAGAGACATTTTGTGAATACCCTTGGCGCAGAGGAGTGAGCCGAAGGGGCATTGTCCTGAACTGGTAGTGGCCTGAGGGGCAGTTCGAACCTGAGGTACTTTCGGTGAGAAGGCCTGATCAGAACATGAAAATAGGCATCCTTGAGGTCCAGGGAAGCTAGCCAGTCCCTGGCCTTAGGGAAGGCAATATCATTGCCAGAGTCAACATTTTGAACTTTGGTTTCAACAGATGCTTGTTCAAGTATCTTAAATCTAGAATGGGACGCCATTCTCCTGTCTTTTTTGGGGTAAGAAAGTATCTTGAATAAAGCCCCTTGCCCTGATGGCAAGGAGGAACCCTTCACTGCTCTGCAGCCCAGCAGAGCAGAAACCTCTGCTTCCAAAGCAAGGGCTTCTGAAGGATTTGCAGGTGGAAAATGCCTGGCTCTCATCTTTGGAAAGTGTTTGAAGCTGAGAACCAGACCCTGGCCTATTACCTCCAGAGACCCATCTGTCCGTGATTAGGGACAGCCAGTTCCGGCTGAAATAGGCCAACCTGCCCCACTGGTACAGGAGAATCGGCCTGGACACCCCATCAGGGTGCCTGCTTAGCAGCAGCCTTAGGCTGAGGGAGGGGACGGTCTACTTGTGCACACGCTCACCCCTGCCTCTGAAGAAACCCTTCTGAGACAGCAGAGGAGGCTTGAAATTGGTAAAAGGCCTGGAAAGGGCCTGCCCCTACCTATGGGAGCATGCCTTTGTGGCATGGCATGCTTCTCCTTAGCCTGGCACTTTTGTAGGTAGTTCTGTATTCATCCATCTTTTCATATAGTTTTCTGTTTGCTCCCCAAAAGAGAATTTCCTACTACAGGAAAATCCATAGCCTTTGACTGGGTATCTTGGGACAGATTAGTGCATCTGAGCCATGCCAACCTACGGAAGCTACAGAAGTGGCCATGACCCTAGAAGAAACATCATTAACATCAACAGCAGTATGAAATTGAACTTTAGAGGCTTCAATGCCATCAGCAGCCACCTGTTCCAACTCACTAGCCAGCTGGCCATGGGCCTGCTTGGCTAACTGCTAATCTGTGTCCCACCTAGATTTCTGGTATCTAGCTACATAAGCCATACAATTTGCCTGCCTGAGTCCCAAAGAAGCTGCCATATACTGTTTCTTAGCCATGGCATCAATCTTCCTGGAATCCTTATCAGGAGGATGAGAGGCCAGAGAATATTAGCCTTGTCACAGGCTGCAGCTTGTACCACACCTACATGACTACACTGCTCAGTAAGGAAGTCTGTATCGAGCCTGACAAAGTATACCTTCTGTCCATTTTTTTATCTACAGGAGGGACAGAATGAGGATTTTAAAATCTTTGTTGTTTGCTTCCTAAATGACTTATGCAAAGGAATAGACAACCTCCTAGACTCTGGAATATCCATCATTTCCACATAATCAGGCTCCTCTTGCTCATCCACAGCCTCCTCTAAAGGAAGCTGGAGGTTTCTTCAACCTTTTGTAAAAATAAAGAAGAAGGGACTCAGACAGAATAGGAGGAGATTCTAAAGGTCTGTCTGGAGAAATGTCCGGTTCAATGGAGCACGTCCAGACCCCCCAGCCACATATATTGATCAAATTCCTCCTCCCCCTCCTGTGGTTCTTAAAATCCTCAACTTCAAATCCTGAACCACTGGGACTGACAGACCAACCTTTTACCAGCTGTTGGTGGTTCTACAGATCCCTGAGACAGTGACTGGACAATCTGAATGGCTTTAGCTATCTCTGCAGCAGTTGGAGACACAATTTTGGACTCCAGACCTACTGATTTCCTTGTCTTTTTACTTGGGACTGGTTCCTCTGAACCAGCCTTCCTTTGCCGAGGAAGTCTCGCCCTGGTCAGAGGGCACTCCCTCTGGTCCAGTGGGTACTGGACCGGGCTGGCCATCCGGGTCAGCGGACTTTTTGGCCTCTCGTTCCCTGAGCCGGCCCAATCTCTTCTCCAGGGTGGCTGCAGGGAAATTTTTACACACCTGGCAGTCTGACAGGAGGTGGTCAGCCCCCAGACAATAAACACAAGTGGTGTGTGGGTCAGCCTTGGCAAAGGCGTCCCCACAGACATCACAGTGTTGAAACCCAGTGGGCCCGGTTTTTCTTTTGGGTTTCTCAGACATAATGCCAGCCTAACCAAACTTGCCCTTTTGATGGCAGTGCTGAGATAAGACACCTTTATCGGTTCCCTAACCGTGTCACGGGTATTTGAAAAAACCGTTATAATTCCGGTTTTTTTAGAACCGATAAGAACTGGGAACCGCACTCTAAAACCCACTGTACACTTTTAAAATGCAGACAAAAACCAACCGATCGGTTCAAAACCGAACCGATAATTTTCCACACAGACTTAAATTTTAGTACTTACGGTTACCAGATAGAGCTTTAAAACCGAAATGCGGTAAAAATAATAACTTTTGCCGGTTCAAATGAACCGAAAAATACTCGCTTGAACAGAGAATGGACCGAGCTGAAGGAGCTGATCTCCGGAGCGACTGTTCAGTGAAGCGGAGTAAAGAATCTGACAGTTTCATTTGAAACTGCTAGATAGAGCTTTGGGCACAGCGCCCTCGCGCTGTAGAACTCCAGATCTTCTGGAGTTAACTCCTTCCTCTCCGGGGCAGTTCAGCTGCAGTGGCTGACTGCTATTGTTATAATATAGCAAGACTTCATGGTGTTTGAATGGCACAGAGATGCACCTTTATGGATGAGTATCTCAGCCCTGCATCTGAAAGATTTTCCAGAACTGATTTCACCGAGCAAGACAGTGGGTCCAGGGAACATGCAGCTGCCCATATACAGAAATGTTTCCATTTCATGGCATATGTTGCTCTTGTAGAAGGTTTTCTTGCTTCTACTAAGACTTCTGCCACTCTTTGTGAAACCCCATTCCTGGAAATGGCTAAGTCTGTAGGAGCCATCATGAAGGTGTAAGGACCAAAGGTCCGGGTGGACTAATGTCCCATGTCTTGGGATAGCAAGCTGGTTAAAATTGGTAGCTGAAAAGGAGGTTCCACTGCTAACTGCTGCAAAAGAGGGAAACATATCTGATGTGGCCAGAGAGGGGCTATCAGGATCATCGTGGCACAAGCCATCTGTCGTTTCAGTAACACCCTCTGTATAAGTGGAAAGAGAGGGAAGGCATACAGGAACTTCCCGGTCCAGCAAAGGGCCAATGCGTCTCACCAGAAAACACCATGCCCTAGATCTAGCGAGCAGAAATTGGGCAGTTTTGCATTGCACGGGGTCGCAAAGAGGTCCAATTCTGGACATCTCCATCTTTCGAACTGGTCGTCCCCCACTTCTTGAAGTAACTCCCACCAGTGGTTTAGGTATCGAAAGCGACTGAGCACATCTGCCAGGACATTTTGGACCCCCGGAATATGAACCGCTGTCAAAGTGAGTCCGTGTTCTAGGGCCCAGTACCACACTCTCATGGCTTCTCTGCATTAAGCGTAGGAGTGCGTCCCTCCCTGCTCGTTGATATAAAAGATCACCGACATGTTGTCGGTCTGGATAAGCAGGAGACCCTGGGAAAGGTGAGTCTGAAAGGCCTGCAGAGCATACAGAATCGCCTTCATCTCTAAGATGTTGATGTGCAGGGGCACTTCCATGTCTGACCATGTGCCCAGAGTACAGTAATTCTGAAAGTGAGCTCTCCCATCCTAGACCCACTGCAGCTGTTGTGAGTATCTGGCTTGGTAAGACTATTTGGAATGGAATTCCTGAATCCAGTTTGGGTGAAGTTAGCCACCATAACAGCGTTTGTTGGACAGCTCTTGAGACCCTTATTGGGTGTTCAAGATTGTCTGACATCTGGTCCCATTGCACCCTTAAGTTCCACTAAGGAACTCCCATATGTAAGCATGCTAATGATACCGTGGGTATGGCAACTGCCATATGTCTGAGGAGCTGTAACATGGTTCTTGCTGTGACTGTATTGGCTGCAGCTACTCTGGAGGCCTGGTCTCTCAATTGAGTGGTCCTGTCAGGTGGGAGGAAAGCTCTTCCCTGTTGGGTATCCAGGATCGCCCCTATATACTGTAGATGCTGGAAGGGCCAGAGACGGGACTTTGGTAGACTGATCATTATACCCAGCTCTTGGAACATCTGAAAAGTGTCCAAGAGGGTGTGGACTAACTGCGACCAGGTGGGAGCAGTTAGGAGCCAGTCATCCAAATAAGGATAGACAAAATGACCCTGTCTGCGAAGAGCAGCTGCCACTACTGCTAAGCATTTGGTGAACACACTCAGGGCAGAGGAGAGACTGAAAGACAAAGCCTGGAATTGGTAGTTTTTGACTTGAAAGGTGAACCGAAGATACCTCTTGTGAGCTGGTATGTGCAAGTATGCGTCTTGCATGTCCAGAGAGCATAGTCAATCCCCTTGGCGCAGCATAGGTATCAGCCCTGGCAATGCTACCATTCTGAACCTTTTGCAATTGATGTACTGGTTTAGGAAACTCTGGTCCAAAATGGGTCATAGGTCCCGTGTCTTCTTGGGAACCAAGAAGACATGAGAGTAATACCCGGTCCCTCGGGAGGTTGAAACCGGCTCTATTGCTCTTTTTGAGAGTAAGGTCTGTATTTCTTGTCTAATGAGGGGTATGTGGGTGGGAGAGTATCGCGAGGGGGCTGGAGGTTTGTCTGAAGGAAATTTTGTAAACTCCAGCGTATAACCCTTTTCGATGATGTCCATCACCCATGTATCAGATGTTATTTTGGTCCAACCGTCTAGGCAGAGGGAGAACCGACAACGTACTGCTTCCCCCATTGACTCCGCCGGAGAGGCTGACAGGAAGTCATGCATGCGCCTGGGGTAGGCAGCGAAGGTTGGGAAGATTTTGCATTCCTGGGTCCACTATTCCCTGCTTGTTGAGAGGGTGCCTTACATTTGAAAAGGACCTCGGGGCTGTTGGTTTTTCTGCCAGTTGGTACCCTGGTGCCGAAATGGCTTGCACCTAGGTTGCTGAGGGTGTGCCCAGTACATATGGTGAACTCATTGGACTGCTTTGCCTGAGTCTTGCAGTTCTGTTATCTTTTGTATCTCCTGTCCAAAAAGGACAGACCCATGAAATGGGGCACTGAGGACTGAATCCTGGAGATCTTGCTGAAAACTGGAAACTCTCAGCCAGGAGTGGCGATGGAGATACACCCCGGTGGCCGCTGCTGTGTCTGCCGAATCATAGGATGCCCCAAGTACGTGTTTTCCTACATCCAGACTGGAGTACATCCCAAAGTTCAGTACATACATGATTATCAGACTGCTTTTTGGCCAACTCGATGGCTTTCCTCCATAGGGACTTTTGATATTGTACCATATGGGCCAAACAATTTAGGGACCGAATGGAGCAAGTAGAAGAAGCATAGAGCCTCCTACCAAACTGATCTAATTTCTTAGACTCTTTGTCAGGAAGTTGAGAGCTCATATGTTTCGGTTGCTTTGTCCTGCCGTGAGCTGCAGTCAGGACCATAGAGTCTGCTCTTGGATTTTCTCCCAAGAATGGCTCTGCTTTAAGAGCTTTATAAAGTCTATCTGCCTTCTTAGGAAGGGTAGTCCCAAGACAACCTGGTTAAGTCCTGAAAAGGGGGATCAGAGGGGGGTGACCAAAGGTCTCGGGTCACTCATTACCAAAAAGGTAAGAAGCCTTTTTCTCTCTGGGTCCAATTCCTCAGTGTCCCACTGATTTATGAAATGTATGTGACGCATCACATCCATAAACGTTGGGTCATCTGGGGGGGACCTGGGTGAATTACGGGGGCCCTCTGGCTCAGGAGAATAACCTCTGGAAGAGGAACCTGAGGAGTGAGGGCTGCTTCTGGAAGAGTAGTAAGATGCTGACTGTGTCAGCGTTTATGCCCATGCCGTCTGCTCCTGTCGTCCGAGGAAGACCTGGAGGAGGAGTGGTGACGTCTGCTTCTAAGCCTGGTACGCTTGGAGTCTGACCGTTTTGGAGTTGGGCTCCTGGGTATGTGTGGAGACTCTGGCTGGGAGTCTGGGACTGGTACCTTATCTGGCACTGGTGTGGGGGTTATGGAGGAGGTAGGTCATCTTTCTTTAATAAATCACCTTTTACCATGTTCCACCGGGAGGTAAAGAGTTGTCTCATGTCTGGCAGGGGAACCATCGGCACCTGGGGTGGGGTGTGAAACTAGGTTCCGTGATAATAGGGTTGCTTGCTCCTGGAGTCTCGTCATGTGGTACATAAGGACTCGGTGGAGTAGCATGGTCTGTCATCTGATTGCCTGTCGTCGGGTCCTGAGGGAGTTTCATATGGCGATTTATCAACAGGTGGCCTGTCGTCAGGCTGCCGTATGGTCTCTGCTGATGGCTTCTGAGGCAGCTGCTCCAGAGGCGTCCAACTCTTAGTGGTCGTAGTGGATGTCTGGGTACCTGACATCTTACTTTGAGATGTCTGCCTTTGGTCCTTCTGTTTGTTGATAGACCGTTCGTCTGGGACACATGTCAGGATCTTCTCAGTTGCTGACGACTTGTCCCTGGGGGAGCGTTCCCTAGAGCAGGGATGTTCCCGGCATACGTGTCTGTCATCCGATGACGAATGGCTAGAGGACAAGAACGATGATGATGCAACCTTGTCGGTTGCAGTTCGCATCTTAGGCCCCGAAGATTGGTGAAAGGGCCTAAGGCCGAGGGATGGACCCGATGGTCCTTGCCCCGAAGAGCTGCCGCCCACTGAAACTGCAAGAGCTGGAGCCTTCGGCAACATCGGGCCTGATGGAGGGGCAGAGTCTGCTCTCTCTCCAGAGTGCGAACTGGAAGGTTTCTCCTTACGAGGAGATTTATTTCTGGACTCTGACCTACTGCGCTCCTTGTCCCGCTGATGGTGATTCCCCCCCCTGGGTGTTTCTCCTTTTGGGGAGTCGGCAATCGGAAGGCTGAGGAACTAGCCTTCGATGGGCATTGAAGAGCGGCAAGCTGCTGCTCCATGATGAAGGCCTGGAGAGTCTTGTGGTGGAGGGTCTGGATCCGTTGATTGAACTTGTCGCAGTCCGGGCAGGCTTTAACGTCGTGGGTAGACCCCAGACAAAAGAGGCACTGTGAATGGCCGTCTTTGGCAGGAATCTACCACCCGCACAGACACAGATTTCCATCACGATGTTGATGAAGACGGAGATGACAAACGTTCGCTTGATACTACACTTAGAAAATAAAAGGAAAAAACAGGTACTTTTGACTGAAGTAAAATGGCGGTCGACAGATGCAACAAGCAGTCTGATGGAGCTGAAGCATACGCGTCGGGGGCAAGGAAAAGAACTAAGGCGGGGCTGGGGACCGCCCCCTTTATGCAGCTGGTGATGTCAGTGGGCGGACCAACGTAAGGGGCAGGCCCCAGCTGGGTAGTGCTGGCTAGAAGTTTTCTGTGGAGTCCTAGTGCCTGGCAGCATAGTCCTTATGGTGTAGCCTGCTGCAGGAGCTCTTAATCGAAGTAAGATCCACAGTTTAGAACTGCTTGACAGGAAAAGGGGGTTAATTTCTAACAGCTGGCACATGCTGCCAGTATCTTCTTTTGGAAACTAGAACGGCTTAGTAATTTCAATCTGAGGAAAGTCATATAAAATATTAATAAAAGAAATCCACGAAAAGGATACTGAGATCAACATATGGCGGGACCTTGAAACCAAATGAAAGAGCAACTTTTGGTAGGTCCAGTGTGTTGACACTGTAGATATCTTTCAGCGAGTGGGAGTCATAGGCTCGGATATATGCTTTGTAGGCTTCCTGTGCAGATTTGTGCAAGTAGTAGTTCTTTTCAATCAACTTTTCAAGCTGAAACAGACAAGATTGAAGATTGATTTTGTGTAAAAAATGCAGGTTTAGTCAAACAATTTCAGCAGGGGACTGCATGATGAATAAGTCAGCAGGAGCAACCGGTAATACAAAATGCAAATTATAGTGTAATTTCAAAGCAATACTGTACAGTGTCTTCTAATAGCTAAATTACCCTCTATAGCTACAAAATGATAGGCATAGAATTGAGACACTTTTTTTTTTATACTGATGCATGAAAAGGATTTCTGAACTATAGAACTCAATATATTGGAAAATGATGGCTTCTACCTCTCAGTGCACAGTAATTAGTCATAAAGCTAGAGAGATTTCACTATGAATACATTCTTAAAATTGCAAAACTGAACACAAGTCATGGCCAGCAAGCAACATCTGAATAAAAGCTTCAATGACTCAGCAGAAACTGAAGCACATAACCTGTCTGCCAAGATTATGTATTCCTTTACTTATCAAACGCAATAAAGAAAAATTAATTTACCAAGATATCCACAAATAAAATACAGATCTTCCAAGTGGGTCCTGCTCCTATCAATGTTAACAACTGGTAGGACTGAATCACATGGAGGACAAAGGACCTCCTCAAGGTCCCAAGCACCAGTGTCTATATAGTGGAATGCGAACCTCAGTTTTGTTTGGTACTCCAACAACTACATAGGATATGGATTCAAGAGACAGGAAAACAAAACACATGCGCCATCTCAACATGCACGCTTAGCTGTAATGCATTTGTGTACACAGCAATGTTTCATTTTCTTTTAAAGAGCACCTGTCATGGTATTTTTTGATGTACTACAGAAGAAGCTCCCTTACCTCCATAGAAGTTCCTCTGTGGCCATTTTAGAATTTTTATAAATGCCCCTAATGAAGGGAAAGTATCGTAATTTGCCCCTAAAGGGAGTGTCGCACAATCCCTTCCATTTCCTTATCTCTGGCTCCACCCCCCTCAACTGTATGGCACATCCTTCCGAATTATTTTTTTTACTGACTTTATGTGGGCTTTTGATAAAATCTAAGCCAGGGCTTAACCAACAAGGCTCTTCATAGTTGAACCATGGATTTTATTTTTCCCTTTTGAGGTTCCAAGGACACAGCCACCACTCGATGGCTCCTGCATTGTCACCAGAACTGGCAGTACCAGGTGACTGTGGCACTGAGACTACTGGCGCCCCAACTCCCACTGGAGGGAAGCACATAGGCCAGTGGGCCCAATCAATCACACTGGTCAAAGTCACCAGGTACCTCAACAGCCGGAGGAATTCCCTGACTGGGCATGATTGTTCAACCAGAAATTATGGGGCAAACAAGGCACCCTGTCCACAGGTAAGTGGGCACTGGCTTGGAGGGAGTCCAACATACATGGCTTATGAGGCCATATTTGTACTGGGCCTGTTCTACATTGGTGACTCACTGGCAACCTGTCAGGAGGAATGTCGGGGCACTAAAGTTCTCTGCTCAGATACCCAGGAGCTTTTGCTAGTTCCATCAGCAAGACTAAAATCTGCTAGGGACAGAGCATTTTCTATAGCCACAACGAGACCGTGGAGTACTGTCCTGAAATCAACCTGTTTTGCTCCCTCAGTGGAAAGTTTTAAATCACAATTAAAGATCTGGCTGTTTACGCAGGTCTTTTCAGGGGCCCGATAGCTCTGACTAAATTATGGTAATACACTGGAGCATAATCACATTCCTGTACTTGAGTTTTATTCTTGTTCATGTTTTAATTTTGATTTTGTATTAGGACTGTACAGCGCTCCGAGCTCTGGAATGGCGCTATATAAAGAAGATCCTATTCTAATTCCACTCTGATTAAAGAGAAGGTGCACGCACAAATTATAAAAACACTTGTGCATTGGGTTTTTGTTTCTCTGCTTCTGGCGTCTCTCTCCCAACCTGGGGTGGCTTTTAGTGTCTGTATATAGTGTTTCATCTGCCCACCTCTGTTACGATACCTGGACTGCAGTTCTCCATAGAAGACAGCTTCAGGAATTCTACAGTCAGGCATGCAAATGACAGGTCTAGACCAGCGTATCTGGACCTTTTTGATCATGGCCTTGATTCCAGTTACACTGCAGCGCATGAGGACATCTGTATTAGGCACCCTGTCTTGCCACTGGATGCCAGTGATATGTCATAGACAGCGCAATTGGAAATGGTTAAGTCGTTTAATGTGACAGTTGTAGCAGGTCCACGACTGATCCATATAGGAGAGTGGTGGCAACAACAGCTTGGTATATAGTGACTTTTGTTTGCAAACTAACCCCTTGTTCCTAACAGAGCATCAATTTAAAGGAGAACTGCACTGGACCTGTAAGCAATTTTTCCTAGAAGAAGTGGTTTTCATATATTTGATCCTATTCTGTTATTGTTCAGTCTTTTCTAGCCTTTCAGTAAATTCAGTGGCTGCTTTGAGTTACATGCTAGTGGTAAGTGTCATTTTAGAACTGTATGATGTAGTTTATGTCCTCCTTGGACCACAGAGTGCTATAGCAAAACACCAATGCATTGTGAAAACAAAATAAAAGTTCTTTAACAAGGACATAAAGTACATCATATAGTTCTAAAATGGTACTGCCCACCACACTACTGTGAAAAAGAAACCCCTACTCAATTTACAAAATGGCCAGTGAAGATGGAACAGAAATACAGGTTACTCACCTGTAACAGGAGTTCTAGGAATGGTATATGTTGTTCATCCACACTCATTGGCAGGTATCCTTGCCGCTTTAAATCTTGCCGGAAGGTCTTCAAGCTTGCTCCTCCCACCCACCCGGGTGGTATAACTCTCGGCTCCGCCTCATGACGCCAGATCTGGCCCGCTGGAAGCTCAGGTTGTGCGTGAGCCGGGGAGGTCGGGTGAGTCGTGTGGATGAACAACATATACCATTCCTAGAACTCCTGTTACAGGTGAGTAACCTGTACTTAGGGACATGGATATGTTGTTCATCCACACTCATTGGCAGACTCTCAGCAGTTCTCCGGGAGGAGGGAGGCAAGACGGACACCCAATACTTACTTGGGAAAGAGAGACTGAGAACCGAGGCCCCAAAACCAGCATCCCGCGTGACTCAAGGTCGATGTGGTAGTGGTAATGAAGGTGTTTGCTGACTTCCAGGTAGCAGCCCTGCAGATTTCCTGGATAGGGACGTCCCTGGAAGCAGCCACTGCAGCAGTATGGCGCGTAGAATGAGCTCTTATCCCTCTGGGAGGCTCCATGCCCGCCAACTTATAGCAGAGATCTATGCAGGAGGTTACCCACCTGCTTATCGTCCGCTTGGCTGCAGGTCTGCCAGATGCGGCTTCAGCGTAGGTGACAAACAGCTGGCGAACCTCTCCCCGAATTTCAGCCGTGCGCTCCTTATAATAAGCGAGCGCCCTTCTAGGGTCCAGAGTATGGAGCCTATATTCGGCCTCCGAGGTGTGATTGGGGTAGAACACCGGCAGAGTCAACACCTGGTTAAGGTGAAACTCCGACACCACCTTCGGAAGGAATTTCGGGTGGGGGCGCAGGACAACCTTGTCCCTGTGGAAGACCAGGTAAGGAGACTCGATGGAGCGCCTGGAGCTCTCCCATCCTTCTGGCTGACGTGATAGCCACCAAGAAGGCGGTCTTCCACGACAGGTGAGAGAGAGCACACCTGTGCATAGGTTCGAATGGCTTGCCCATGAGCTTTGCCAGTACCAGCAGTAGATCCCACGGAGGTGGGGGTTCCCGCACTGGAGGGGAAATGTGATCAAGGCCTTTGAAAAAGCGCCAGACCACCTTCTCCTGCGCCACTGACTGCTTCCCGGCCAGCGCCGGTAAGCAGAGATGGCTGCCAGGTGCACCTTTAGGGTATCGACCTAAGCGCCTTGACTAGAAAGGGACCATAAATAGTCCAAGATGCTTGCCAAGGAACAGGAGGAAGGGTCCAAGCCCTTGTCCTGACACCAAATGGAAAACCTTTTCCATTTGAAGGCATAGCATTTTCTGGTCGACTCACTCACGGGACGCCTCAACTACATTGAGGACCTCGTCGGAAAGACCCAAGGCCTGGAACTCTAGCCGCCAGGAACCAGGCCGTCAGGTGCAGGGATTGAAGGTCCGGATGGAACACCTTCCCCTGATTGACTGAGAGCAGGTCCGGGCGAGCTGGAAGCTGCCGCGGAATCCTGGAGCTGAGACTGAGGAGATCTGGGTACCAGAACTGGCGAGGCCAGTCTGGGGCTATCAGAATCACCTGCGCCTTGTCCCTCCTCGCCTTGAGAAGCACCTTGTGGATCAAGGGAAATGGGGGAAAGGCGTAAAAGAGGCCCGGGGTCCACTGCCTCGAGAAGGCATCCCCCTGCAGCGAGCCCTGCTGAGGGGGGCGGGCATGGAACAGACTCAGCTTCGCGTTCTCCCTTGAGGCAAACAGGTCCACCTGAGGTGTGCCCCAATGGGAGAACAGATGCTGTACTACCTCCGGCAGGAGAGACCACTCGTGGGATGCAGCCCCTATCCGGCTCAGGGCATCGGCCAGGGTGTTGGAGGCTCCTGCCACGTGAATGGCTAGGAGATCCGCCTCCAGGCTGCGCACAGTGACCAAATCGGAGAGCTTCCTTGCATAGAAGCGTATGGCAGCGTCCCTCCCTGGCGGTTTAGATAGTACATGGTCGTGGTATTGTCCGTCTGGACTCGGACCACTTGACCCCGGAGGAACGGAGCAAAGGCGGTGAGAGCTAGGCGGACCGCTCGGAGCTCCAGCAGGTTGATGTGGCATCGGGACTCCCGCGGGGACCAGAGGCCATGAGCCCGGTGTTCCCCCAGATGGGCACCCCAACCCATCAGAGAGGCATCGGTCGATAGAGAGACCGTCGGCTCGGGGCGGACGAACGGGATGCCCTCCTGCAAATGATCTGGAACGGTCCACCACTGGAGAGCGTTCCACATCCCCTGTGTCACCGACACAAGCTGGTCCAAAGGATCGCAGCGTTGTGACCACTGGCTGGCCAGTCCCCACTGAAGGGGACGCATGTTCCAGCGGGCCCAACGGACCACGCTGGTGCAGGCCGCCATGAGACCCAGGAGGCGCAGGAAGTCCCGGGCAGGGCGCAATTGCCCAACCAGAAATGATCGGGCAAAGGAGGAAAGAACCCGGCCCTGTCGCGCCGAGCAGCCTGGCTCGAAGAGAGTCGAGCTGCGCCCGATGAATAGAATCACCTGCTTCGCTCGAGTTCCGACTTGGCCTCGTTGATAAGGAGGCCCAGTTGAGAGTAGACCTGGAGGCCAGATCTCTGGACCACTCCGCCTCCTTCCTGGAGGAGCTGCTATCAGCCAGTCGTCCAGGTAAGTGCACCGGACCCCTCGGCGCCGCAGGAATGCTGTCACCACTGCCATGCATTTGGTGAAGACCCTGGGAGCTGGAGACAAGCCAAGGGCATGGCTTGGAACTCAAGAGGGATCCTTCCTTCGAAGCGAAGGAATCTCTGGTGAGACGGACGGATAGGGACGTGAAAACGCGCCCTGCAAGTCCAGAGAGCAGAACCACACGCGCGTTCAGGATGGTATTATCTGAGCAGAGTGACCATCCTGAAGGTTCGAGACCTTAGGAACTTGTTTAGGTCGTGTGGAGTCGAGAATGGGCGCCAGCCCCGTCCTTTCGGAACCAGGAAGTACCTGGACACAAACCCTGGGTCTGAAGGAGGGTCCACCACCTCTCTTATCACCTCCTTCTGGAGGAGGAGGCGATGTCGAGCTTGCAGGCAGCCAGTGAGGCTGGGGATCCCGAGCCCCGAGGCGACTGCTCTGAAGGGTGGTGCCTGCTCGAATTCCAGAGGCAGGCCTCTTCCCACCACCTCAAGACCCACCTGTCCGTGGAAACCGCGGACCAGGCGGAACGGAAGTGCGGGCCGTCCCCCACAGGGGGACCAGGGAATGAGGTGGCGGGAATGGAGCACCCCCTCAGCCCGTCACTGGGCAGGCTTGGAGGAGGGACGGCCGAGGGACCTCCTGGGCCTTTTCCTCCTGCCTCCTGTTAGAGGCTGGCGGCTTGGGTTTGGGATGCCAAGGCCGAGCCTGCTGGCCCTGGCGTTGCTGGCCGGCCGCGGGGCACAGAGGACGAAAGGGCTTAGGCTGTGGTTTGCGGCCTTTGTCCTTCTGGCGGAAGAGACCGAGTCAAGGTAGCATTGGACTTCTCGATCCTCTGCAGGTGACCTTCCACCCCAGGGCCAGAGGTCAGTCCTAAAAGGAACATCAGCAACTTGTGCTGGGTATCCAGGTAAAGGTGGATATCCTCAGCCAACCCGCGTCACATGCCACTCGGCCGCCACCGATCTGGCACATGAGTCCCTATATCCAACGCAGTCTGGAGCTGCTGTTGGCCACTGCCCTGGTCCGCACCTGCTAACCGTAGTCTGCAGATCGCGGGGAAGATGAGGATGACCTCATCCAGGGAGCCCAACAGGGCATGAGAAAATGTGCCATGAGGCGGCCGAACTGGCCTGACGAAGCCGAGAGAGGACGCAGGCGTAGACTTTTCGCCGACATAGTCCAATTTCTTGGACTCCTTGTCAGAGGTTTGTCCACATCCCTGGCGTTGCCGGGCGTGCCGGAAAACGCTGTCGGTAACCAACCCCGCCCAGAGGGGTGTTCCAAAACCGACAAGGAACCGGTAGGGACCGCATACTTCCTGGCCATCCTGGCCAGGCGCGGGGCAGGAAGCAGGGCTGCCAAAGCTCCAGTGCCGGACCCACTATGGCCTCGGCCACGGAAAGCCTCCGTCGAGAATCCCGGTCCAGAATCTCCGTGAGGATACCTGGCCCGTTGGAAGCGAGTTCGAGCTCCATCCCGGTAGACTCCGAGATGAGCGAAGCAGTCCTAGGAAGGACGACGGCTCGTCCATTGACTGACCCCTGAAGACTCCAAGTCCAGTCGCTTGGAGAAAAGGAGGAATCATCTTGGACTCTGAAGAGTCCTCGAAGAGCTACCTCTGGCCTGAGCCACCTTCACCTGCCGAGGTCGGTCGGGAGTGAGGTAACTGACAGCCGATGGGGTAGACCCTTAGCCGACCGAGAATCCTTGGTGAGCCCCAGTGTTGGCTGTAGGCGGAGGTTCCACGGAATCGGTGGAGCAGCTGGTTTTGGCGAACAACTTGGCCTGGGTATGAAGCTCTCCCGGATGAGTCGAGGGTTGTGTCGGCGTTCGGTGACAGCCACTTAATGGCCGGGAAGGCGGCGGGTCGGCTTATTCCGGCCAGGGAAACTGTTGCAACATAAGTCTCATACCGTCGGCGTAATTTACGCGAAGCCTCCCCCTCATCCGAGGAGGAGGACGAGACTGCGACGCCGCTTACCGCGGTGCCGAGACCGAGACCGCCTATGACGGTGGGATCGGCTGGACCGCGATGAGGTCCGAGACCGAGACCGAGAGTCCCGGAATTTCCGAGGTCGGTGCGGGGAGGTGTCGGCCGGAACCGGCACTCCCTTCGGCTCGGATGGTCCGTCCGAGGGCTCCGGAACCGGAGGCACAGGCGAGCCCACGGGATCCTCAACTCCTCCCGGGGGAACCGGGGAGAGGGGAATCTCGGCTGCTAAAGGCGACAGCCCGTCCAATGGGTCGAGAAAAATCTCGACTTCATCGGTGGGAGTCTCGGTCAACTGACCTGACGGGGACACCGTGAGGCCAGTGGCCGAAGCCGAGCGGTCGACCGAAGCCGACGGCCGACGGCCCGGGGAGAGGGACCTTTCCCGCTCCCAAGAGCGTCGACGGAGGGACTTACCTGTCCCTCTTTTTGGACCGAGAATAAGGTCCAGCAGCGCAGGCCCTTCTCCTTTAGTGGAGAGGGACAGACAAAGCTCCTTAAAAGAAGCCGTGTAGGAAGAACCAGAGAGGCGGGATAAATGCAGCGGCCGAGGAAGAATCTGACCCGCGCCGCCTCCTCTTGAGGCGACCATCGCTCGAGCCTGATCCGCCCAACCGCCGCCCTTGACACCGCCAACCGGGCCTCCTTGGACTTCACCGAGGGAAACGCTCGGACGGCCCAGTTGCAATCGGGGCAGCACGGTCTTCGAGGACGTAGGCCGAGAAAGATGAACACAGGTCGCAAGCCTGCGGGTCGTGCTCAAGGCCTAAGCAGTAGACACACGTGGAGTGTGGATCCGTCCGAGACATCTTCTGCCCGCATGGGCACCTCCGAAATCCGGGAGTCGATTTGTCCATCGCAGCCGCGAGGGATAGAAGACTGAAGTCTTTTGCAAATTTTATTTTTAAATCCGCAAACGGAGAAATAGGAACCAGTCTCAAACGCAGAGCGTTAAGGAGGGAACCTGAGCTTCCAAGCGGTAAGGAAGATCTGGCGTCATGGGGCGGAGCCGAGAGTTATACCACCCGGGTGGGTGGGAGGAGCAAGCTTGAAGACCTTCCGGCAAGATTTAAAGCGGCAAGGATACCTGCCAATGAGTGTGGATGAACAACATATCCATGTCCCTAGAAACAGAATGTTAATCAATGTTAGAAACACAGCTTCTTTAGAAAAAAAGGTTTACAGATTCAAGGCAGTTCTCCTTTAAGTTTGCCAAAGAAGCAGACCCTGCAAATCCGGTAAGTGATGTCATCATCAATCATGGTGTTCTGCGAGAGAACGCTACTTAAGTGGCAGAATTTGTCTGTGACTAAGTGGTACGTTATTGACTGTAACCACAGGGGGTGTAACTTGGTGACCAGGTATGGGCTGGACCATGACATCAGTCTTTTTTTGACTGTAAGGCCAAAACACTGAGTCGCCTGAGCAAAACAGACAGCAGCTGGATGTCCTCAAGAGTGCGGGCGAGTAATGCGCAGTCATCAGCAAAGAGCATGTCGTGAACAGTTATCTGCATTATTTTTGTTTTAGCTTGTAGCTGTCAAAGACTGAAGCTGCCACTGTCTGTGCATTATTGAATGTAGACTCCCTTGTCGCAGTTCTTGAATGCATTGAGCTGTACTGCGACAGCCAGTATGCTGAACAGGGTTGGGACAAGACAACTTTAACACCATTAGTGACTGTAAATGGTGATGACACGTGACTCTGATCTATTACTCAGGCCATCATACCAACCTGTACTGATGAACAGCGTTCACAACTTTGCCAGGGCATCCGAACTTTAGAAGAATCTCCCACAGTGCATCACGATTCGGAGTCGAATGCCTTTGTCAAGACAAGGTATAGTTATGTAAAAACTTACCGTAACAGTAGATCTTCAAGAGGAGACCTTGCAGCAGGCAACACTGGTAAGACTAAGCCACCAGGTGCTAGGACCACACAGAAAACTTCTAGCTAGCAGTCTACAGCAGGGATCGCCCCCGACACCAGCACGCAGTCTGCCTATGGTACAAAAGGGATGGTCCCCCAGCACCACTTCAGCTCTCCTGCAGGAGATCCCGGCATGCCCAGATAAAAAAAAAAAAAGAGAGAACCGAGGAGGTTCCTCATAACCAATGAAAGCAGAGTATTCAAGAAGGAGAGAAAAAGCAATCGGTGGTTAGGAGGGAGGGAAAGCGGCGCCTGCTGCAAGAGCTCCACTCAAAGATCTGCTGTTACGGTAAGTTCTTGCGTAACTGTACTAACTTACTTTGAGAGGGCTCTTGCAGCAGGCAACACCGGTGGGACTGAGTCCCAAACAGTACTGAAACTGACCCAGTCAGCAGGGAGGAGGAGGAAAGAGCAGGCATAGGACACTTAGGAAAGAAGGCCCTGATGGACTACAAGTCCAAAGCTGGCCCTACACCTAGAGGCAAACTCCAAACTGTAATGCCTGAGGAAGCTATGGACAGAACTGCCAAGTGGTGGCTGCATAAATGTCTGCAGCAGACACATTTTTGAAACAAGCAACTGAGGCAGCCATGCGTCTCGTACAATGGCCTTTAACTGGTCCTGATAGAGGTTTGTTCTTGCGATAGCAGTAAACAATACAATTTGCTAACCACAGACAAACATTGTTTGGAAACTGTCCCTGCTCTTCTGGGGGCAAAGGAAACAAACTGATCAGTCTTTCTGATAGAGCGGGTGCGGTCCACATAGTATCTGAGCTCCTGGTGGACACTCAAAGTATGAAGTAAGGCCTCCCCCCTGATTAGAATACTCAGGAAAATAAACAGGCAGGTGGATGGATTGATTTAACGTAAACATAGACAACACCTTAGGAAGCAACTTATGACTGGTCCGCAAAGACACCCTGTCTTTGTGAAAAATCAAATAAGGCTCTTTACACATCAGAGCCTGCAGCTCGGAAATCCTCTAAGCAGAAGTAATGGCAACTAAAAATAGTGCTTTCCATGAAAGGAAGCACAGCTTGCGGCCGGCTCAAAGGGAGGCAAATACAGGTTACTCACCTGTAACAGGAGTTCTAGGAATGGTATATGTTGTTCATCCACACGACCCACCCGACCTCCCCGGCTTTGACGCACAACCTGGCTTCCAGCGGGCTAGATCTGGCATCATGGGGCAGAGCTGAAAGTTTTACCACCCGGGTGGGTGGGAGGAGCCAGCTTGAAGACCTTCCGGCAAGATTTAAAGTGGCAAGGAACCTGCCAGACAGTGTGGATGAACAACATATACCATTCCTAGAACTCCTGTTACAGGTGAGTAACCTGTATTTTTAGAGACATGGATATGTTGTTCATACACACTGTCTGACAGACTCCTAGCAGTTCTCCGGGAGGAGGGAGGCAAGGTGCATACCCCCTACTTGGGAAAGAGACTGGAGAACCGAGGCCCCAAAACCAGCATCCCGGCGTGACACAAGGTCGATGTGGTAGTGGGTGATGAAGGTGTGTGCTGACTTCCAGGTAGCAGCCCTGTAGATTTCCTGGATAGGGATGTCCCTGGAAGCAGCCACCGATGCAGCAGTATGGCAGGTAGAATGAGCTCTTATCCTTCTGGGAGGCTCCATGCCCGCCAACCTATAACAGAGATCTATGCAGGAGGTGACCCACCTGCCTATCGTCCGCTTGTTTGCAGGTCTGCCAGGTGCGGCTTCAGCATAGGTGACAAACAGCTGGCGAACCTCTCCCCGAACTTCAGCCGTCCGCTCCTTATAATAAGCGAGCACTCTTCTAGGGTCCAAAGTATGGAGCCTATATTTGGCCTCCGAGGTGTGACTGGGGTAGAACACCGGCAGAGTCAACACCTGGTTACGGTGAAACTCCGACGCCATCTTGGAAGGAATTTCGGGTTGGGGCACAGGACAACCTTGTCCCTATGGAAGACCAGATAAGGAGACTCTATGGAAAGTGCCTGGAGCTCTCCCATCCTTCTGGCTGATGTGATAGCCACCAAGAAGGCGGTCTTCCACGACAGGTGAGAGATGTCACACCTGTACATCGGTTCGAATGGCTTGCCCATGAGCTTAGCCAGTACCAGCAGTAGATCCCACAGAGGAGCAGGTTCTCGCACCGGAGGGGATATGTGATCAAGGCCTTTGAAAAAGCACCGACCACCTTCTCCTGCACCACCGACTGCTTCCCGGCCCGCGCCCGGTAAGCAGAGATGGCTGCCAGGTGCACCTTAAGGGTCGTCGACCGAAGCCCTAGCTGAGAAAGGGACCACAGGTAGTCCAGAATGCTTGCCAAGGAACAGGAGGAAGGGTCCAGGCCCTTGGCCTGACACCAAATGGAGAATCTCTTCCATTTGAAGGCATAGCATTTTCTGGTCGACTCCTTACGGGACGCCTCAACGACGTTGAGGACCTCGTCGGAAAGACCCAAGGCCTGGAACTCTAGCCGCTCCGGAACCAGGCCATCAGGTGCAGGGATTGAAGATCCGGATGAAATACCTTCCTCTGATTGACTGAGATCAGGTCTGGGCGGGCTGGAAGCCGCCTCGGGAGCCTGGAGCTGAGACTGAGGAGATCTGGATACCAGAACTGGCGGGGCCAGTCTGGCGCTACCAGAATCACCTGCGCCTTGTCCCTCCTCGCCTTGAGAAGCACCTTGTGGATCAAGGGAAATTGGGGAAAGATGTAGAAGAGGCCCGGGGTCCAAGGCATCCCCCTGCAGCGAGCCCTGCTGAGGGGGGCCGGCATGAAACAGTCTCAGCTTCGCATTCTCCCTGGAGGCAAACAGGTCCGCCTGAGGCGTGCCCCAGTGGGAGAAGAGATCTTGTACTACCTCAGTCAGGAGAGACCACTAGTGAGACGCAGCCCCTATCCGGTTTAGGGCATCGGCCAGGGTGTTGGAGGCTCCTGCTATGTGAATGGCGAGGAGATCCACCTCCAGGCTGCGCACGAGAGACCATATGCGGAGAGCTTCCCTGCACAAAGGCATGGAGCACGTCCCGCCCTGGCAGTTTAGGCAGTACATGGTCGTGGTATTGTCCGTCTGGACCTGAACCACTTGACCCCGTAGAAACGGAGCGAAGGGGGTTAGGGCTAGATGAACCGCTCTAAGCTCCAGCAGGTTGATATGGCATCGGGACTCCCGAGGGAACCAGAGGCCGTGCGCTCTGTGCTCCCCCAGATGGGCACCCCAACCCATCAGAGAGTCATCGGTCGATAGAGAGACCGTCGGCTCGGGGCGGACGAACGGGATGCTCTCCTGCAGATGTGCTGGAACGGTCCACCACTGGAGAGCGTTCCACATCCCCTGGGTCACTGTCACTAGCTGATCCAGCAGATCGAAGTGCTGTGACCACTGGCTGGCCAGTCCCCACTGAAGGGGATGCATGTACCAGCGGGCCCAACGGACCACGCTGGTATAGGCCACCATGAGGCCCAGGAGGCGCAGGAAGTCCCGGGCAGGGCGCGACTGCCCAACCTGAAATGATTGGGCACAGGAGGAAAGAACCTCGGCCCTGTCCGCCGGGAGCCGTGCTCTGGCTCGAAGACAGTCGAGCTCTGCCCCGATGAATTGTATCACCTGCTTTGGCATGAGTTCCGACTTGGCCTCGTTGATGAGGAGGCCAATCTGAGAGCAAACCTGGAGGGCTAGATCTCTAGACCGCTCCACCTCCGCTCTGGAGGGGGCTGCAATCAGCCAGTCGTCCAGGTAGGGGTACACCCAGACCCTTCAGTGGCGCAGGAATGCTGTCACCACTGCCATGCATTTGGTGAAGACCCTGGGAGCTAGGGAGGGGCCGAAGGGCATGGCCCGGAACTCGTAAAGGGATCCCTCCGCTCTGAAGCAGAGGAATCTCTGATGGGACGGACGGATTGGGACGTGAAAGAACGCGTCCTGAAAGTCCAGTGAACAGAACCACACGCCTCGTTCCAAGGATGGGATGATCTGGGCCAGAGTAACCATCCTGAAGGTCCGAGACCTTAGCAACTTGTTCAGGTAGTGTAGGTCGAGAATGGGGCGCCAGCCCCGTCCGTTTTAGCACCAGGAAATACCTGGACACAAACCCCGGGTCTGGAGGAGGATCCGCCACCCTCCTGATCACCTCTTTTTCGAGGAGCAGGGCTATATCAGCTCGGCGGGCCAATAGCGAGGCTGCGGACCCCGTGGCCCCCCCGAGGGGCAACGGCTCGGAAGGGTGGGGCCTGCTCGAACTCCAGAGGCAGACCCTTTCCTACCACCTCCAACACCCAGCGATCCGTGGTGATAGCGGACCAGGCGGAAAGGAAGTGGCAGAGCCGTCCCCCCACGGGGGGTACCCAGGGAGGAGTGACGAGGCTGGGGGCGACACCCCTCAACCCGTCACTGGGCAGGCTTGGAGGAGGGACCGGCTGAGGGACCTCCTGGGCCTTTACCTCCCTGCTTCCTGTTCGAGGAAGCCGCGGGCTTGGGTTTGGGATGCCAAGCACGAGCCTGCTGGCGCTGGTGCTGTTGGGCCGGACATGCCGCAGGCGCAGAAGGACGAAAGGACTTGTGCTGCTGCTGTCGGCGGCCTTTGTCCTTCTGGGTGTAGGTGACAGAGTCCAGTGTGGCACTGGACTTCTCGATCCGCTGCAGGTGACCTTCCACTCCAGGGCTAAAGAGGTCGGTCCGCAAGAAGGGGACGTCCGCCAATTTGTGCTGGGTATCCACCGTGAAGGTGGATATCCTCAGCCATGCTCTGCGGCGCATGGCCACTGCAGCCGCAACTGATCTGGCACAGGAGTCCCCTATGTCCAGAGCTGTTTGGAGCTGTTGCTTCGCCACCGCCCTTCCCTGGTCCCGAACCTGCCGGACCATGGTCTGCAGGTCGGCCAGGAGATGAAGGATCACCTTATCCAGGGAGCCCATGAGGGTGTCGGAGAAGTGTTCCATCAGCACGGCCGAGCTGGCCTGACGGAGGCCAAGGGAGGACGCAGCGTAGACCTTGCGCCCGGCGTAGTCCAGCTTTTTGGACTCCTTGTCGGGAGGCTTGTCCACGTCCCTCGCGTTCCCTGAATGCCGGAAAACGCTGTCGGTGACCAACTCGGCACAGGGGTGTTCAAACCCGGCAAAGAGCCGAGGACCAGATACTCCTGGCCATCCTGGCCGAGGGCGGGGCAGGAAGCAGGCCGCTGCAAAGCTCAAGGCTGGGCCGACAATGGCCTCAGCCACCAGAAAGGCCTCCGTGGGTAAATCTCCTCGGTCCAGTATCTCCGTCAGGGGATACTTGGCCCATTTGGATACGGGCTCGAGCTGCATCCCGGTGGACTACGAGATGAGCCGAAGCAAACCCATGAAGGACGATGGGCTTTCGTCCAAAGACTGACCCCCGGAGGACTCCAGGTCAACTGGCCTGGAGAACAGGGAGGAGTCGTCGTCGGACTCCGAGGAGTCCGCGAAGAGCTGCCTAGGGCCTGAGCCACCCTCCACCTGCCGAGAATGGTTGGGAGTGAGGGTGACCGACAGCCTGTGGGGCAGGCCTTGAGCCGACCGAGAGTCCTTGGTCGGTGCCCCCAATTTTGGAGGCGGAGGTTCCACCACAATCGGTGGGGCAGCAGGTTTCGGCTGAACAACCGGCCCAGACTTGGGCACCTCGACTGCAGCGAGGGGTTGTTTCGGCCGTTCGGGTGACAGCCACTTAATGGCCGGGGACGGCGTCGCCGTCGACTTGCTACCGGACAAAAGCAACTGCTGCCACATCAGGTCCTCGTAGCGTCGACGCAATTTGCGCCGAAGCCTCTCCTCTTCCGAGGAGAAGGATGAGGATGAGGATGAGCAGCGGTGCCGAGACCGAGAGTGCCGTTGACGGCGGGATCGGCTGGACCGAGAGGATGTCAGAGACCGAGACCCTCGGTGTTTCCGAGGGCGGGCCCGGGAAGGAGCAGAGGACACCCGCTCTCGGCTCGGACACTTTAACCGGGGACCGCTGCACAGGGGGTGCAGGTAACGCCGGCCCCACCGGGGACCGCGAAGAAGGGTTGTTGCTTCATCTGACGGGTCGAAAAAAATCTCGACCGCGTCGACGGGTGTCTCGGCCGGCTGGCCTGACGGGGACGCCGTGAAGCCAGCGGCCTTAGCCACAACCTCGACCGAAGTCAACAGTCGGCTGTCTGGGGAAGGGGACCTCTCCCGCTCCCACGAACGCCGACGATGGGACTTACCCTTTGAATCTCTCTTTTTGGACCGAGAGGAATGTCCCGATGGCCCCTCTCCCTTCGTGGAAAGGAACTGGCAAAACTCCTTGAATGAAGCTGAATACGAGATACCCAAAGAGAGCGGGATAAATGCCACGGCCGAGAAGGAGAAAGATGCGGCCTGGGCCGCCTCCTCCTCAAGGGCGATCTTCTGCTCGAGCTGCTCAGCCAAGCCAGCCACCGCGGTCATCGCCCAACAGGCCTCCTTCGACTTTACCGGCGGATAGCGCTTCTCGGGGCACCCAAGTTGTAACTGGGCGGCGTGGTCCTTCAGGACGTTGGCCGAAAACGAACGGCACAACTCGCAGGCCTGCGGGTCGTGCTCTAGGCCAAGGCAGTAGACACACATGGAGTGCGGGTCTGTCCTGGACATCTTCTGCCCGCAAGGGCACCGCTGGAATCTGGGAGTCTATTTGTCCATCGCAGCCGCAAGGGAAAAACTTGACCGAAGTCTTGAAAATTTTAAAACGAGTTTCGGGCGAACTGAAGAATTAGGATCCAGTCTCTACGCAGAGCGTTAAGGGGGGAACCTGAGCTTCCAAGCAGTAAGGAAGACCTGGCGTCATGGGGCGGAGCCAAGAATTTTACCACCCGGGTGGGTGGGAGAAGCCAGCTTGAAGGAACCTGCCAGACAGTGTGGATGAACAACATATCCATGTCCCTAGAACGTAAGCTTTTTCAGAATAAACAAAAGGTGTCAAGGTGGGATGGGGTCCCTAATGGGAGGTTTCAAATAAAACATAACCTCACAAGAAAAGTGTGGGAAAGATCCAGTTGAGCAATAGTTTTTTCCCTCAACAGGTGCATGGTATGCAGAGATGGCAGAAAGGTGCTCCTTAAGTGAGGAGTAACCCAGATCTGAGTCTGAAAGGGATAGGAGGTACTCCAGAATGAGATTTGCCAGACAGGTGAAGGATACAAGTGCTGAGCGGCAGCCCAAATGGAAAAGCGCTTCCACTTCATGGCATAAGTGGCTCTGGTGGAAGGCTTCCTAGCAGCCACTAAGACATATGCCACCCAGGAGGAAACTCTAAAGTGGGCAATAGTTAAGTTTGTGGAGCCACGCATGGAGATGCAGTGACTTGAGGACCGGATGGACCAGAGTGCCCTGCTCCTGGGAGAGCAAGTCAGAGCACAGGGGCAAGGAGAGTGGAGGCTCCATCACCAGTTGCTGCAGTAGTGGAAACCATATTTTGACGTGGGCAGTAAGGGGCAATGAGGATCATCTCCGCCCCCTCTGACTGTAGCATGAGGAGAACTCTCTGCAGAAATGGGGAGGGAGGGAAGGCGTACAGAAACCTCCCTGTCCAAGAGAGGGACAGTGGGTTGCACCAGACCCTGGAACAAGCGAGCAGAAGTTTAGCAGTTTTGCGTTGAGTGGAGACACAAAACGGTCCAGCTCTGGATGGCCCCATCTGTCAAAGAGGTCCTCGACCACGGAGGAAAGAAGCTCCCAATCGTGAGTCCTCATCCTGGATCTGCGTAGACTGTCGGCCAGGACATTTTGGACGCCTGGAACATGTATGGAGGTTAGTTGCAGGTTGTGTCGAATGGCCCAGTACCAGACTCTCATGGCCTCCCTGCAAAGGGGATAAGAATGAGGTCCCCCTTGCTTGCTGATGTAGTAAACTACAGACATGTTGTCTGTCTGTATCAAGGGACGGCCTGGAGCAAGGAGAGTCTGGAAAGCCTGCATAGCGTAAAGGACTACCCTCATCTCCAGAACACTGATGTGGAGATGATGTTCGCACTCCAACCATATACACCCCACCTGTCTGATGATGGTCCAAGTGGGCACCCCAGACCAGGCCCGAGGAGTCCGTCTTAAGAATCTTTTGCAGGGATTCTGCCCTGAAAGGAACCCCAAGAGGAGATTGGTGGGGTTCTGCCACCATTCCAGGGTCTGCCTCACTGGGAGACCAAAACCCGCTGATCTAGGTTGACTGTACGTTGGTCCCATTAGACTCAAAGAGTCCACTGAGACACCCTCATGTGCAGGCGTTCTAGGGGAACCATGGCCCTAGCCACTGCCATGTGCCCAAGGAGCTGCAGGAAAGACCTGGCTGGAACCTGCCAAGAGGAGGAAACCAGCTGGGCCTGTGCTAGCAAACTGTCTGCTCTGTCTTGAGGCAGAAAGGCTTTGCTCAGTGACGAGTCTAGGACTGCCCCTATGTAGTGGAGGCGCTGACTCGGCAGGAGACAAGACTTGGGGAGGTTCTGGGTAATCCCTAGAGTCTGAAACAACTGAAAGGTGGCATCCAGAGTCCGGATCAACTAAGCTCTGGAAAGGGCTGTCAACAGCCAGTCATCCAAGTAAGGGAAGACATAATACACCCCCTGTTTCCGCAGGGCCGCAGCCACCACTGCCAGACACTTGGTAAAGACCCAGGGAGCTGAAGAAAGGCCAAAGAGGAGGGCCCCCTCAAAACAGAAAGGAGGAACAGACGGTGGTGCGGGAAAACCAGGATATGAAGATGGGCATCCTGCATGTTTGACGAACAGACATGCAGGACTCCCTGGTAAAGGAGAAGCAGCAACCCTTGGAGAGTGACCATCCTGAAATGCTTGTACTCTATGTAGATATTCAGGTGGCAGAAATCCAGAATTGGTCTCAGGTCCCCAGTCTTCTTGGGGACTAGAAAGAAGTGGGAGTAGAACCCCTTCCCTCTCTGTGCCGGGGGACCAGGCTCTATGGCCTTTCTGAGTAGTAGCACCCGAATTTCCTCCAGGTATAGGGAAAAGTGACACCCCAATACCTCCTCCAAGGCCTCTGCCAGGGGTGGGGAAGTCAGGCAAGGAGTCAGGCAGTGGTACCAGGGGTGTGCAGAGCAGCTGGGGACATTCTAAAGGCCCTAGGGGCAGAAGCTTCAGCCGGCTGGGTGGAAGCCTTACGTCTGAAGGAGTCTCTGGGCTGTTGGCCCTTGGGCTGCTGTCTAAAGGTCCTACAAAAGGACTGGCACTGGCTGGCTGAGGGCAGAGAACAGGACATGGAATGCTTCAATCTCAAGTCCTTGCCAGATTCTTGTAGGCGAGAAATAATGTCCTGGGTGTCTCCGCCAAAAAGGACAAGAGTCCCGAAAGGGGGCGTCTAGAATTTTCATCTGTACATCGGGTGCAAAACCTGATACCCTGAGCCAGGAATGACAGTGGGTGCGGACTCCAGTAGCTGTGCTCGCCCGACTGCATCCACTGTATCATAAGCAGCCCTAAGAACATGGTTGCCCATGTCTGAGCCCGACTTTAGGAGCTGGACAAGCTGGGTCTTCGTAGGGTCCTCACTCTGGAAGGGCCTGCATGAGGTCCAAGACCTTGTCCCATAAGAAAAAATTACTCACCTTAGTAATGTTGTTTCTTCTAATGGAGTCTTGCTATATTATGACTATTGCAGTTTGCCCCACCATTAGAACTGCTCCGGAGGTGAAAGAGTTAACTCCATTCTAAGAATGGAACTTAGAACTCGAGCTCTATTAGAGAAGCTCTGTCTTGGTTATTTCAAACTCAAACTGTCAGATCTTTACGAGCAAAAACTCACTAAGGTCTGTGTGAAGCTGTAACCACACTAGCCAATCAACTGGCTACCTAAATATTAACACTCCAATGCTGGTCCCAACACAAAGACTCAAGTCAAGGGACCAAAAGTAATAGTATAATATAATAATATGAGAAGTAATATAAGATAAAATAAAACACCACACCCCAAAACCCCAAGAAGGGTGGAAAATATATAATGGGCATAACTAGTACCCACACTAGGCTGCCCACCCCATACCCAAGTAGAAGTTCTGAGAGGGCAGGCTGAAGGGTCACAATATAGAAGACTCCATTAGAAGAAACAACATTACTAAGGTGAGTAATTTTTCTTCAAACAACATGAAGTCTTGCTATATTATGACTATTGCAGACTACACAGCAGTACCTCCATGGAGGAGGAACAGAACCTACTTAGGGAATGAGCTCTGAAGCACAGCTGTGCCAAACCCGAGCATTCTCCTAGCCTGTGACATACAGGGAGTAATGCTTGGTGAAAGTGTGTACCGGCTTTCCAGGTAGCTGCTGACATATTTCTAAAATAGGATGTCTCTAGCAGCAGCTATAGATGCCGCTGTAACGCTGGTAGAGTGAGCCCTCAGGCCTGAAGGGGAACCTTCCCCAGTTTTGATAACAAAATTAGATACAAGAGACAATCCACCTGGCAAGTGATCTCTTGTGGCAGGTCTCCCTTTTCACCTCACCATAAGTGAGAAAAAGTTGAGGGATTCAACCTGTGACCCTTAGCACGTTCTATATAGTAACTTAGGGCCCTCTTAACATCTAAACTGTGCAATTTCCTCTCGCAGAGGAGAAATGATCAGTAAAAACACTGGAAGGGAGATGGATTGGTTAAGATGGAAATCTGAAACCACCTTAGGCAAAAACTTCCTGTTAGTCCTGAGGACTACCTTATCCTTGTGGAAAGAAATAAAGTCAGTTTCTACTGACAAGGCTTGTAACTCACTTATGCGCCTGGCAGAAGTGATAGCCACTAGGAAAACAGTTTTCCAAGTTAAGTACTTAAGCTCTGCAGAAGACAGAGGTTCAAAAGGGGGTTGCATTAACTGAGCAATGCAAACATTAAGATCCCAGGCAGGGGCCGGATCCCTAAAAGGTGGATTAGTATGAAGTAATCCTTTAAAAAACTTGGAAAATACAGGGTGAGCGGAAAGAGAGGAGGGCTTTCCTGCTGAAACAAAAACAGAGACAGCTGCCAAATGTACTTTCAGGGTAGCTGGTCTCAGGCCCAAAGAATTAAGATGGACCATATAGTCCAAAACAATGGGCAAATCAGCAGATTCCGGGGAAATATGTTTCCCAGAACACCAGATGTAAAAACTTTTCCACTTAGAATTATAAGTAGCCCTAGTGGAAGGCTTCCTAGAAGCCTTTAGGATTTCAAGAACACCTTGAAAGGTGTAGGTCAGCAATTCTAGCTCCTCAAGAGCCGGGCCTTGAGGTTGAGGGATTTGAGGTTCGGATACCAAACTCTCCCCTGGGCACAGGTTAACAGGTTGTGATTCCTGGGGAGACACAGGGAAGATGGACTGCTAGGGACAGAAGGAGTGGGTACCAGGGCTGCTCATGCCCAATCTGGGGCAATCAGAATCACCCTGCAAGGCTGGGATCTGATTTGACTAGCACCTTGAATAGGAGAGGAAGGGAAAGGAGTAAAGAAACTTCCTTCCAATCTAGGAGAAAGGCATCCAGGGGACTAAGCCCAACACTGGGGCCTGCAACAGAACAGTGGAAGTTGGTGATTGTCTGGGGCTGCAAAAGATCTATCTGAGGGTGCCCATCTGGCAGAAACTATCCCCAGTATTTGAGGATCCAGAGACCATTCGTGATGGCCCTGGAAATCCTGCTGAGAGCATCTGCCAGGACATTGTCCTTTCCTGGAAGGTGAACTGCTATGCGGGAAGTGTTCGGGGAATAGGCCAGAGACCACAACTTCATTGCCTTGGTGCACAAGGCCGAAGACCGAGTGCCCTAGCATGGTTGATGTACCACATTGTTGTGGTGTTGTCTGTTCTGACTTGTACCACTTTATTCTGAACAGACACAGAAACACTTGAAGTGCTAGAAAGACAGCTCTGAGCTCCAGCAAATTGATGTGGAGCAGAGATTCCTGAGGGACCACACTCCCTGAGTGGAGAGGTCGCCCATGTGGGCTCCCACCCCAGGAGGATGCATCCGTAGTGAGGGTCAAGGAGTGAGACAGAGGAATGAAAGGGACCCCAGACCTTAAGTTGCTCTGATCCTGCCACCACTGGAGGGCCTGGATCAGGGTTCGAGTCACTGGGACCAACTTGGAAAGGGGTCTCTTCTGAGACCAAAAGGCTCTCAAGTGAAACTGAATGTCCCTCATCTGAAATCTTGCTCCTTGCACTACAGCTGTGGACGCAGCCATGTGCCCCAGGAGCTGCAAGAAGTATCTTGCTGGTCGAGAGACCTGCAGAGTGAAGGAGGAGGCCAGAGCCACCAGGTTCCTTACCCTCTCTAAGGGTAGGAAGGCTCTGGCCTGCTTTGTGTCCAGTTCTGCACCTATGAAGGTGAGCACCTAAACAGGTTCCAGAACTGACTTTGGAAGATTGAGCAATAAGCCGAGAGGTGAGCAGCTGCTGGGTAACTTGCAGGTGAGATTTGACCTGTTCTGGGAACTGGCCTACAATGAGCCAGCCGTCCAGGTAAGGAAAGACAGCAATCCTTTGCCTTCTTAAATGAGCAACTGCTACTGCCAGACATTTTGTGAATACCCTTGAGGCAGAGGAGAGGCAAGGGCATTGCTCTGAACTGGTAGTGACCTGAGGGCAGTTCGAATCCGAGGCACTTTCGGTGGGAGCTTCTGATTAGGACATGAAAAATAGGCATCCTTGAGGTCCAGGGAGGCTAGCCAGTCCCCTGGCCTAGAAAGGGTAAAATCATTGCCAGAGTTACCATTTTGAACATTGGTTTCAAAAGGTGCTTGTTCAGATATCTCAGGTCTAAAATGGGCCGCCATTCTCCTGTCTTTTTTGGGGTAAGGAAATATCTGGAGTACAGACCCTTGCCCTGATGTAGGGGAGAAACCCTTTCTACAGCTCTGAGAGCCAGGAGGGATGAGACTTCTGTTTCTAAAGAAAAGGTCTCTAAAGGGTTTGCAGGTGGGAAAGATCTGATTCTCATCTTTGGAAATTTTTTGAAGCTGAGAACCAGACCCTGACCTACTACTTCCAGGACCCACTTGTCTGAAGTTAGAGACTCCCAGTTCCGAACCAAGTAAGCCAACCTGCCCTCTACAGGTAAAGGAGAATCGGCCCTGGGCACCCCAACAGGGTGCCTGTTTGTGCAGGTGCTTTAGGCTGAGGGGTGGTAGCAGGCCTGCTCACACCCGTCTGCCTCTCTCTGAAGAACCCCTCTGAACATAAGCAGAGGAGGCCTGGGTTTGGTAAAAGGCCTGTGAAGGCCTACCCCTACCCCTGGGGTCTGCCTTTGAGGAGTGGTTTGCGCTCCTTGGCCTGAGCACTCTTATAGGTAGTCCTATATTCATCCATTTCCTTCATATAATTCTCTGTCTGCTCCCAAACAGAGAATTCCTACCAGGAAAATCCATAGCCTTAGTCTGGGTATCCTGTGACAAGCTAGTACACCTGAGCCAGGCCAACCTGCAAAAGCTACAGATGTAGCCATGACTCTAGAGGATACATCATTAAAATCCACAGCAGCATTGGATGCCTCAATGCCATCAGCAGCCACCTGCTCCAGCTCATTAGCAAGCTGGCCAGAGGCCTGTTTGGCCAAAGCCATGACAGTGTCCCATCTAGATTTTTGAAACCTTGCTACATAAGCCATGTAATTTGCTTGCCTGAGACCCAAGGATGCTGCCATGTATTTTTTTTTTTTTTGCCATGGCATCAATCCTCCTGGAATCCTTGTCAGGAGGATGTGAAGCCAAGGGAATATTAGCTTTATCACAGGCTGCAGCCTGAACCACACCAACATGACTGCAATGCTGTAGAAAATTCTGTATCAGGACCTCAGCAGAGTGTACCTCCTGTCCATCTTTTTGTCCACAGGAGGCACAGAATTAGGAGCTTTTAAAATTTTTTATTGTTTGTTTCCTAAATGAATTATGCAAGGAACAGACAATCTCCTAGACTCTGGAATATCCATCCTTTCTACAAAATCAGGTTCCTCTTGCTCATCTACAGCTTCCTCCAATGGGAGCTGGAGGGATTCAGCAACCTTTTTATAAAACAAAAAATGAGAAGGGGACTCAGAAAGCATAGGGGAGATTCTAAGGGTCAGTCTGGGGAGATGTCCTGTTCAATGGGCACATCCAGACTCTCAAAGTCACATTCACACTGTTCATAATCCCCCGGTTCATAAAAATCTCCAATATCATATTCTTGAAACGTGGAACGGCGAACCAACCTTTTACCAGACAGAGGCGGTTCGAGACGAACCGGAGAAAGTGACTGTACAATTTGTATAGCTTTTGCTATTTCTGCAGCAGTTGGGAAGGAATTTTGGACTCCTACCTGCTGATTTTTAGATTTTCTTAGCTGGAACTGGCTCCTCAGAGCCAGCTTTACGTTTGGCCGAGGAAGTCTCACCCTGGTCAGAGGGCACTCCCTCCGGTTCGGTTGGCACCGAACCGGGCTGGCCATCCGGGTCAGCGGACTTTTTGGCCTCTCGTTCCCTGAGCCTGCCCACTCTCTTATCCAGGGTGGCTGCAGGGAAATTTTTACCAATCTGGCAGTCTGAATTGAGGTGGTCAACCCCAGACAATAAACACATGTAGTGTGTGGGTCAGCCTTGGCAAAGGCTTCCCCACAGACACTACAGTGTTGAAACCCAGTGGGCCCGTTTTTTCTTTTGGGTTTCTCAGACATGATGCCAGCCTAACCAAGAAACTTGCCCTTTTAACGGCAGTGCCAGGCAAGACACCCTTATCGGTTCCCAACCGTGTCACGGGTCATGGAAAAAACCGTAATGAAACCGTTTTTTTTAGAACCGATAAGAACCGGGAACCGCACTCTAAAAGCTTTAAAATGCTTACTCTTTAAAGTTTTAACCAACCTGATCGGTTCGAACCGAACCGATAAACATTTACAAGTTCCACACAGAAATAAAACCTGTCTATTACTTACAATACCACAGACAGAGGTTGAACCGATCGGTTTGCGGTTAAAATAATAATACTCGCGGTTGAATTTAACCGAGAAAATACTGTTTAAACCGAGAAATGAACCGAGCAGTAGGAGAAATCTCCGGAGCGACTGTTTAGTGAGGCGGAGTAAAGAATCTGACAGTTTGAGTTTGAAATAACCAAGACAGAGCTTCTCTAATAGAGCTCGAGTTCTAAGTTCCATTCTTAGAATGGAGTTAACTCTTTCACCTCCGGAGCAGTTCTAATGGTGGGACAAACTGCAATAGTCATAATATAGCAAGACTTCATGTTGTTTGAAGGTGTTTTGATACTGCATGACATCCATAAACATAGGATCATCAGGAGGGGGCTTAGGAGTTTCCTTCGGGGTGCCAGGCTCATCCGAGGGCCACCGGAATTATCAGAGTCCTCCGAAGAGGAAGATGAGAAATCCCTGCCGGATGGGTATCTTTCATGGACTGGCAACGTTTCTACTTGCGTCAGTCCACGCGACCAGGAGAAGGACCTGGAGACTGGGGCGGCTATGACCCACACGGTCGGTGTCCTGAGGAAGGGTGTCCCGAGGAGGCGGAGTAGGGGGCTTCCTGGGGGCGTCTATCTTTCATGAAGGCCCACCAGACTGAGAAAATCGCATTGTAGTCCACCGGCAGAGGTGGATTATAATAATAATAATAATAAATATAATAAACTTTACTTTTATGGTGTCTTTCCAAAACCAAGGCATCTAACAAAATTTAAAAACATATCAGATCTCACATCAGCTTCAAATAAGACAATAAACATCTAAAATTGAGATAAATACATCAGTCACCAAATGCTTGGTGCCAGAGATGGGTTTTCAAAGCTCGTTTAAATCCCTCCACGGGCACGCACTCACGTAACTGGCGGGGTAGAGAATTCCAAAGGGATGGGGCCGCGTGCATACATGCCTGGGCCCCAGAGGATTTTAAATGCACCCTTGGAATCTCTAGCAACCCCTCGCCAGCTGAGCAGAGCAATCACCCGGGGTGGCAAGGTACCAGAAGCTCTTTCAGGTAGTCAGGACCTTGTCTGTGTAGGGCTTTATAAGTCAGAAGACCGACTTTGAAGGTGATCCGCCATTGTATCGGCAGCCAGTGCAGACCACGCAGCACCAGAGAAATATGGCAGATTGAGAGGTTCCTGTCAAAAGCCGTGCTTCTGCATTCTGCACTAGCTGCAAATGGCGGATTTCCACCCCAGATAGCCCTAGGTCAGGGCCCCTGGTGCTCTGCGGCAGAATTTTCTGATTTCTGCGGCAGGGCTCCTAGGCTTCTGTGGAAGCATTTTCTGATTTCTGAGGCAGAATGCAGCCATGCCATTGGCTAAAATATGAAGTGATGTCACTGATGACATCACCTACCAAGCGTAGAGGAGGGGCTTCAGGATAAACAAGACGGGCACAGGAGCCTGGCACTATGGAAAAACTGTATATTTGAATGAAAATTCACAAACAACAATGAATTCTGCGGCATGGTGCAAATTCTGCAGAAAATTCCGCAACCGCAGAATTCCAGGGGCCCTGCCCTAGGTACAGGGAGTTGCAACAATCCAAGTGCGAGGACACACAGGCGTGAACCAACATGGGAAGATCACCGGATGGAACAAGGTGCTTAATCCTGGAGATATTCTTCAGATGGTAGAAAGAAGTCTTGACGACGGGTGGGTATTGATACTGGGGAGGCGGTGCTGGGTACCCGGGCACTGGGCAACCTGGTGGTCACCCTAGCACTAGGTAACCCAGAATCAGCCCCCTGATGGCCTGGAAGAATTGGGAACACCGGCACCAGTCCCTCAGGTGTTGGCTGGGGATTGCCTGAAGGGCCAGCCAGTATTGGAGGCTGAGGCGATGATGGTTGGGGAGTCGTCAAGGTTGATGCTGGTAGACGTGTCAGCTGGACAGGTGAAGGCTGATACTAGTCCGGTGAGACAGGTGCCACCGGCCCTAAAGGGGAAGCGGGCATCTGTACAGGGGAGTTGGCTCCCAGAGGCAATACCTGTGTGGAGGAGGAGAGTGCTTGCTCCATGCATTGCCTAGAGGTGCTATTCCCTGAGTCAGGAACCAGTGTGAGCAAGGCCAGGATCGGGGGAATGATGAGTAAGGACCCACCGCACAAGGAGGTGACCCGGTCAAGCCACCTGGCTGAGGGCTTGCTGGAAGCAAGGGCTAAAGCATCTGGGGCTGAGAGGCTGGGGACGAAGTCCGATGCTCCAAGGAGCCGCAGCCCGATGAAATAAGGGCGGGAGGCTGGGAAACTTGCAGCCCCAAAGGGGCGAGAGCTGCTGAAGGTGGAGGGGCCGACCTCTAGCAGGAGGAAGACCCAGAGTCAGCTGCCAACTTATGCGGTGACCGAGAGCGGTAAGCTGACTGGGGATGATCCCTATGTTTGTGCTTCCCAATAGACTTCTTCTGGGCAGAGGAAGAAGCAGACGCCCCGGAGACCAGGGAAGAGGAGGTACTTTTGCCCTGAAGCTCCTTCTCCATCGCAGCTAGCTTTTGCTATAGTAAGAAGCTCTGAAGGGTCTTTAAATGGTGTCTCCATGTGGCCTTGTTGAAGTCCAGGCTATGCTGGCAGGCCTCAGTATCATGGTCAGGGCCTAAGCAGAGCAGGCAAGAAGAGTGGCCGTCCTTGGAGGGAAGCTGCTTACCGCAAGCACACTTGGTATGCAGGTCGGAAGACGAGGCTGGAGAAGACGACATGCACAAAAGTAAAGAAATACCAAAAAACGATGTATTTTGATAAAAAAAATGAAGAAAATTGCGGGTAAAGCGCAAGTAGGTGTCGTGGAGGTCAGACTTGTGTGGGTCAACGGCAGGAAAAGAATTGGGGTTGGGCTGGGGGACCGCCCATTTTATATCAGAGGCACACGACGGTGTGCCGACATTGGGGGCGGTCCCCCTGCTGTAGACTGTTAGCTAGACGTTTTCTGTGTGATCCAAGCACCAGGCGGCTTAGACCTACTGGTCTTGTCTGCTGTAAGAGCCCCCTCGAAGTAAGATCGTACATTCCCTCCCTTCTGAGTGCTGCTGCTACTGCAGCTAAGCAGTTGGTAAAGACCCACGGTGCAGAGGACAAGCCAAAAGTCAGCACTTTGAACTAATAATGCTCACCCAGGAAGGCAAAGCAGAGAAATCTCCTGAGGAAAGACCGATATGTGCAGGTAAGCATCCTGCATGTCCAGTGAACAAAGCCAATTACCTGTCTTGAGGCCTGGCAAAGTTACCATTCGGAACTTTTTGTACTGGACATACAAAATGAGATCCTTTAGATCTAGAATGGGTCTCAAATCTCTGGTCTTTTTGGGGACCAGGAAAAACCTGTGGATCAAGGGAGGTAGCAGGGAACTACAGGCCTGTCAGCCTGACATCGGTGGTGGGCAAGTTGATGGAGGGCATTATCAAGGAGAGACTGGGGGAGACCTGGAAAAGTTGGGGTGCCTGGAAGATAGAGAGCATGGATTAGTCCCGGGGAAATGATGTCAGACAAACCTTGTGGAGTTCTATGACTGGGTGATGAGTGCCTAGGACCTGGGTAGACCAGTGGACGTCCTCATTCTTGACTTCAGCAAGGCGTTTGACTCTGTTCCTCATGGGGGCCTGTTGGATAATCTGGGAGAAATGGGGGAACCAGATGATCAGATGGATAGGCAATTGGCTCCAGAACCGGACCCAGAGGGTCGTGGTTGGCGGGATAGTCTCATCCCCAAGGAGGGTCACTGGTGTGGTCCCACAGGGATCAGTCCTTGGGCCCCTCCTGTTCAATGCCTACGTCTCTGACATAAGGACAGGTATCAGGAGTGAGATGAGTCTTTGCGGATGACTCAAAACTGGTGGCGGTGGTGGATGGGGAGGAGGGAGGGTGGCCCTACAGTGGGACCTGGAGGCTCTGGAAAGGTGGTCTAGAAAGCAGAAGCTGAGGTTCAATGCAGGGAAATGCAAGGTACTGTACCTGGGAGCCAAGTGTACACCCCGGGGGGGTGGGATGCTACAAGTCTCGATGACAGACAGGGACCTGGGGGTGGTGGTGGATGTCAAGATGAACAAGTCGGAGACTTGTAGGAGGGCAGCGGCAAAGGCCAACAGGATGCCTGGATGCATCGCTAGGGGGCTCACCTCCAGAAGGAGGAAGTGAAACTCCCACTGTATAACTGCTTGGTGAGGCCGCACCTCGAGTACTGCGTGCAGTTTTGGAGGCCACATTTAAAGAGGGACATTGAACTCCTGGAGAGGGTCCAGAGGAGGGCAACCAAAATGATTTGGGGCTTGGGGGATAGGACCTATGGGTAGAGGCTCGAAGAGCTAAATATGTACACATTGGAGAGAGAGGGACCGGGGACATGACAGAGGTCTTCAGGTACATGAAGGGATAAATAGGGAGGAGCAGTCAGGGTGCTCCGAAGGAAGGAGGGGGCATGGGTGGAAGCTGGAGTGGGGAGATTCAGGGAGAAAGGAGGGTGCTACTTCACTGAGAGGTGGTGAAGCCATGGAATCGCTGCCCAGGGGCTGGTGGAGGCAGAAAGCGGTGGAGGGGTTCAAGAGGGGGTGTGACAGGTACAGGGGAAGGGTTCTAGAAGCAAAAACCAGTGCAGCGAGAATATCCGGGACTGGGAAGGGAGAAGCCGGAGAGGGGGGCAGCAAGGTCAGCTCCCAGGGTGGGGGCTGACCAAACGAGAAGACAGGAAAGACCGTTAGGCCTATTCTGCTGGCATTTTAGTATGTTAGTAAAACCAGTTTCTTTGGTGCCTGGCTACTGGCTCGATGGCCTGCTTGCGCAGAAGAGACTGTAACTCCTCCCGGAGAACAGACAAGTGAGCCGGGGTGTGGGGGGGAGGGAGGTGAAGGACGGAGGAGGGGTCTCTGGAGGTTGCTCTGTGACCCCTGACTTTGGAACATTCAGCATGATTCACAACTTGTCGAAAAGAAACTCTTAGCTCACTGCCTCCTCAGGAGCTCTCTGAAGTTGCAGCACTTGTGTCCTGTATACTGATAACAGTGAATCCTGGGGCTTTCTAAGCAAAATCAAGCCATAATCAGCATGTCGCAAACAAATGTTAATAGCTCAAGAACCGTGTGTGCTAGGCACAAAGAATGAGTGGCAAACTTGTTCAGCATAAAATTACCTTTCCAATAATGGTATGCAAGTAATAATACTTAATTTTTTTTCTATGCTGGTCGAAACAGCAAAAAAAATATTTTTCCACTAAAAAATGCACCACAAGTTTTTTTGGTTGGGAAATATGTAACATATGAACTCCACATTAAGCATCCAGACATTAGATGTAGTTGTAATAATTTGTTAAAAAAACAGCTATTTCTGTAGTATAAAACAATTTTTCCCCATTATAGTCAAAGGTGCATTGGTGAGTTTTTTTTTTTTTTACTTTTCTATTTATCCCCCCTTCCTACCCTCGGTTTCCACTCCTTCGGGCCGCTCATGCACTCCAGCCCCCGAACCCAGGACCTACCCCTAGAGTGCCTCTTCCTCCTCTCCTGCACAGCAGGGTCTGTCCCAAAACTGGTGGTCTGGGTGACTTCGGAACGGTCGTCATCTAGGACCGCCAAGGTTTTTTTTCCCCTTTTTTCTGTGGTCCCTTTTTTTCCCCAACCCCCTGAGATGCCGGCGCAAGGACGTACGTCCAGAGAGGTGACGTACTGATGCACATTTCTCTCAAGTGCCTAATAGAGTCTCCCCACCCTGACTCCGTGAAACGGAGCCGCCAACTCCTCGAGAGCCTGTGTTCCCACCGGCCCTCTCAGGACATCGGGTGCATACTGCACCCCTGGTATCCCACCCCAGAGGGAGGAGAGCATCCACTGGGACACTCATCCTCCCTCTCCCAGCTGACCCAAGTCCGTTCCTGAACCCGGGTCGCCGGCGCAGCGCAAGGTGTGGCGTCCAACGCCTCAACCCTCAGCGCCACCGGGCCGGCCTGTTGGTGAGGTCTGAGGCACGAATCTGAGCCATACACACCATACCATAAACAAATGCGTATAACTCCTAAAGTATACATGATATACACAACTTATCAGTGGCAAAGTTGTTCATCACAAAATTGCCTTTCCAAGGATGCTATGCAATCAACTGTGCTCAGTTCGATTTTTGTTTTATACTAGCTGAGATACCCCGATTGTGTGTTTTATTCAAAGTGCTTAGGTGGTTCTTGATGGACAAAATGTCAGCCATACACACCATGCCATAAATGAATGCAAATAACTCCTAAAGTATACATGATACACACAAAATGCCAGCGGGCATTTGCAAACTGCACCCCCCAAAAGCAGCACCATAACCAAAAGGCATTGTCTTTGTTACATTCTCCCCCACCATCAAAACACCCACCACGATACATTCGGGGGGTTGGGGGCAGGGAGATCCACTGGACATCAGAAAATTCATTTTGTGAGATGATGCTGGGTGTTTGATGGTGGGGCCCCTGCCCCAGGGGAAACCATTTTGTGTGCTGATGCCAGGTCTCGGGGGTGGGAGTTCACCCAGACAGCAGGTACTGCGGTTTGTTGGATGGTGCCAGGTCTTGCATCACTGGTCACCATCCCACAAAATGGAGTGCCTTTTGTCAGGGACCTGCCCACAGTGCCATCAAACCAAAAACATTTCCTGGTGTCCAGGGCCACCACGACCCCCCCCCTACACACCTTCCAACAGCCAGCACCACTGCACAAAAAGCATTCTCTGGTGCCCAGTGACTCTCCACACCATCCGCCAGCTGGCAGCATAACACAAAATGGATTCCCTGGTGTTTCAGAGGGTGGGGTGGGGGCAACGGACAACAGGGAATTTTATTTGTGGGATGGCACCGAGTGTTGATGGGTGGTTGTGACTCCTCAGACACCACGGAATGCTTTTTTCTTTGATGGTGCTGGGTCTTGGAGAGTTTGGGTGAGTCACTGGACAGCACGGAATGTTTTTTGTTTGATGGTGCCAGATCTCTGAGGGGGACCTGGCACCAACAAACAAATACCATTCCCTGTTGTCTGTGGGCTCACCCCACCCTTCAAGACCCAGCACCATCAAAGAAAAGCATTCCCAGGTTTCCAGTGGCTCACCAACACCCTCCAAGACTCAGCACCAAAAAAGCATGTTCTGGCATCTGGGGACTCACTACCACCCTCCAGCACCCAACGCCAGCCCACAAACAGTCATGACACAAAACGTATCCGTTGGCCCCAACACACACACACACACACACACACTCCAAGACATGGTACCATGGTGTCTAGTGGTTCCCCCCACCCTGAGACCCAGCACCAGAACAGAAACCTGCACCTCCATTCAGTGTAGTCCATTGTTCCCCCAGTGCATTGCAACCAACCTACCAGCCATTTGCCCCCACCACAACCACCACATCATCACACTGACTGGCGACCATTTTAAAAAAACAAATCACTTGTCTTTCATTCCACTATGGACATTTTAGACGACCGCTTCTGACTTGAGAACGAACACCAAGCAATGCCGCACAGCTTTAGCATACAAAGACCCATCCCAAGCAAAAAAGAATTTACAAATGTACTGACATACCTTGGCATGCTGGCCTTTCATCCCACTACATGCATTTTCAGGCGGCATGTGGATCTCGGCAGGAGGTTATCTTTTGTATTGCCACGCCATGCTCCTGGCCCCAAAACAAACACCCACAAATGCTGCACAGCTGCTGGATATAGAGTCCCATCCCAAGAAACAGCAATAAAATATATTTTATAAAACCCACCCCAAAAAGCGCCACAATGAAACAAGGAGAATGCTAATAATTTAGAGAGCTGCCGCATTCACGGAGAAGCCATGCGTCCAGTTTCGGGAACATCTCCAAGATGTGGCTCAAAAAGAGAAAACAATAAGCGGGAATATAATACATAAAATAAATAAATCAAATTCGCATACCTCAAATAAAGCACAGCAAAATGGGGGGTCTGTGTAGCGGACTGCAAATTCCGGTATCCGGGCTCAGGCACAGCTCACCTCAGCATCTAAATTAAAAGCAGCTCGAGTGGGGCACGCTGAGCTCTGAATGCAATTTAAAACTTTTTTTCCTGTCGGAACTATACCCTTTACAACCAATCACAGCAGGCTTAGACTGTGTAGTACTCTCCTGATTCATTTAATAAGCCTGGCACAGATTGGATGGCAAGTCATTTTTAACTTGTATAGCTGCCGACTCCAGACGTACTGCGGACAAAGAGGAACTATGCAGCTGCTGCCTCAGTTTTTTTCTCGGTCACACAGAGTCTGAGTCTGCTGCCACCTACAGACGTTTCTCGGTAACAAAGAGTTTTTAAGAGAGGATGTGCAGGAAGTCGTCTCTGGAACTGGCCTTTAAACGCCAATCGTCCAGATATGGGAAGACATACAGGCCTTCCCTGCAAAGGGATGCTGCCACTACTGCAAAGCATTTGGTAAAGACCTATGCTGCAGAGCATACTGTAAGTCAAAGGGAAATACTTGACCTGATAATGCTCCTCCTGCAGCATAAAGCAGAGACACTGTCTGTGTGCTTTGCCGATTTTGATATGAAGGTAAGCATCTTTCATATCCAGGGAACATAACCAGCCCCCTTGTGGTAAGAGGGTAACGAGAGTGTAGAGAGACCATTCAAAACTTCCTGTACTCTATGTAGAAGTTCAGACCTTTCTGATCTTGTACAGGCCTCAAATCTCCTGTCCATTTGGGAACCAGCAAGTATCTGGAGTAGAACCCCTTGTTCATTTGATGGACAGGAATGGGTTCTATGGCATGTTTATGTATCAATGATTGTATGTCCTCTTTCTGCAGAGATAAATGACCTGAAGGATAGCTGGAAGGAGGTGGAAGATGCATTGGAGGAGTCTGTAAAAGCTCCAAAGCAAGGCCCCTTGCAACTATATCTAGGTGATCACCCTCCATTTTAGAAGGTGAAGGGAGATATGATCCCCATCAGCCACCCCTGGAGGTAAAAGTGGCTGAGGAGGATGAGGACTAGAGTCAGGCTGAACCAATGGATGCAGTACCAATGGTTCTAATGGCCTTTGGTGGTTCCGAATGGGCACCTTGTGGGGGGTGGGGGTCCAAGCAAGGCAGCACTGCACTTTCCTCTGGCTTGCTGATGTAGGTGGGACGACTACCTCCGACAGCTGTTGGATGAAAGGAGCCTCTACCACAGCCTCTAGCAGGTGTGGGATTGACAAATTTGACCAACTTTAGTATCATATTGGAAGACTGAAGACTTCGTAAGGTCTCTTCAACATCACATCCAAACAGTTTCTTGCCTTTAAATGGGTCACTCAAAACTGCTTGTTGGACATCGGTGGCAAAGCCAGCAACTCATCCAAGAATAGCGCCTCATACATATGCCAGAGGCAGCAGCCCTGGCAGAGGCATCACATACATCATATGCTGAGTGCAATCAGTGTTGACCAACCTCAGCACCAGCATTTAGAGTTTTAAGCAATTCTCTTTTTGCAGAATCATCTGGCAAAGCCCGAGCTGTAGCCTTGGCCTTCCTCCACAGGCTGTTCTGGCTAATCATATGGGCCTGATAGCTAACAATCCTAAGGCTTAGTGAGGCAAATGAATGTGTTCTTTTGCCTGTAACATTCAACTGCCTGGATTCTTCATCAGGGGGCAAGGAACTTAAATGTTTAGGTGCCTTAAATCTATCATGTGCAGCCACGACAACCACAGAGGCTGTCTCTGGTTGAGTGCCATAATAAGGCTTAGCAGCAGATGCAGGGTGCTGCTCTTGCATAGCATAGCATAAATAATATTAGGCCTGAGCGAGGCAACAAAGATAGCATCCCCAAAGCAGGGTAAATAAGAGGAATTATTATGGATGGAGTGCAAGGGACTTCCAAAAATTCCATCAAATTTTTCTTGGTGGAATCTTCCTCTTCCAAAGCAAACCCCATTTTAGTCTAGATTGTTGCATGACAGGCTGAAACATAGACTTTGACGGCAGATAAGGACCACTTGGCCCACGCTGTCTGCCCATTTCCCTACCTACTGGATAAGCTGCAGACTCTAGTTAACCAACAGCCTACTTCCTGCAACCCCCACTATAATTGCCTTATGTCTGTCCCATGCATGTTTGAATTCCCCCACTGTTTTAGACCCCACAACCTCTCCAGGAAGGCGGTTCCATGGGTCCACCACTCTCTCCGTGAAAATAAATGTCCTCACATTACCCGAGCCGTTTCCCCGTCTATCTTTAAATTGTCTGAAAGGTAGGTTCTTCAGGAGGAGATCTGGGTGTGTACACCATCGAGCCTTAACTACATGAAGACAGGGTAGACCTGGAATGTGGATTATATGCCTCTTCCCCATATTCCTGTTCCTCTCAACAATCCTCCTCCATTATGAGATATGGATTACATTCCACATCGTTGTCCGCAGACCTGTCATCAGCAAGAGCAGATGAATGCCCCAATGAAGGGTAGGAAGCAGGTATTTGCAGTGAGCTTGTAGTAGATGTTGAAGGGATCTGTGTAGACGGTATACCCACTGACTGCAGAACAGACTGCAAGGGAAAGCCCAGCAGTCGTACGATGTCAGAAAATGACACCAGCACTGCTTGCAAGTTGATGCCCTAAGCCAGGGGCCATGATTGCTTGAGTCAATGACATCGATTTACCATCTGTACTAGACCCAGTAGCGCCTAAGCCGAACCCCGACCTTGGTGCCTTTTCGATGGCTGGGGTGGGTGGGCTGTAGACATCGTTACAGGAGAAGACGGAGGCAAATTAGGGTTACACCTGCAGGTTACAGCTGTGAACAGGATCTCGCAGGCAAAGATTCCTCGTCCCTATCCTTGTGGGATGACGAAGACAGGGCTTTAGGCTTCGTAGACAAAGAACTAATCGACAGAGCAGGCGATGCCATGTTCTCATATTGTTTTACCTGCTCTATGGTGGCTGCTAGAGTTTTCGTAAAGAGCAACTATCATAATAAAAAGTTCAAAAACACTAGATTTACACCAATTATGTGCAACCTTTACTGTTTTCTAGTTATTTATTTATTTTACTTTCCCCTGGTGTTAGTCTACTAAATATTGTAGATAATGCAGCAATTATTTCACTGGGTCTTTCAAAATGTATCGGACTCTCCCCTGCTAACCACACAATTGCTGTTTGTGACATCACAGCCTGTTGTTCATGGTTAGCACTATAATGCCATAAACAAAGGCACTGTGAAGTTAACAGGTGAGATGTAAATGTTTTCTATACAGACTTTAGATGGAATACCAAGATGTGCTGTAAATTTTGGAAAGGAACATCAAAAATGAAAAAATGTATTCTCTGGTAAATTTTGACAGCTGAAATATCACATTTATGAAAGCACACGCTGACGTGCAGAGTAGCTGTTTAAGGACAAACGTATCTAGCTCCTTTCTGCAACATTGTCTTGTAACCTGAATTAATGGTCTGGCAAATCTCACTGGCATGTACACTGTGACAAAGGCCCAGGCAGCAAAAGCACACCTTGTGGGTGTCACTTCAAAAAATCTTGTCTCTGTACTCACAGTATCGGAAGAGCACCAAAAGCTTAGGTTGCATGCAGAGGTGGCAAAGAACACTTAAAAAAAGAATCATAGAAACTTGGCAAAAAAAGGACCCATCGGCTCATCTGATCTGCAATTTACCCCCCCCCAAACTCGTCCCTCCCCCTTTGGAAACCCCCTCCACTGCTATACAGCCCCATATGACTGACCCATGCTCTCTTGAATCCCTCCACCATTGCAGTCCCCACCACCTCCTCCGAAAGCCTGTTCCATGCTTCCACCACCCTCTCAATGAAGAATCATCCTCTTGCATTGCCTCTGTACCTTCCTCCGTAAGTCTTAGGCTATGCCCTCTAGTTACAGCCCCGTCCTTCCTTTTAAGTAAAGTTTCCTTTACTTTGTTGATCCCCTTGACATATTTAGAAGTTTCAATCATGTCCCCTCTTTCCCTTCTTGTCTCCAGTGTATACAGATCCAGTTTCTTACATCTCTGCTCGCATGTCTTCCCTTGCATACCCTGCACCACCCTGGCTGCCGTGTTCTGAACTCTTTCAATCCCGTCTATGCCTTTTCGTAGATGTGACCTCCAGAATTGGACTCTGTACTCCAGGTGTGGCCTTACTATGGCTTTGTAGAGGGGCATCAGTACCACCCCCCCTCTGCTAGTGATGCCCCTGCCAATGCATGCCAATATCCCACTGGCCTTTCCCACTGCCCTGCTACATTGGTTTCCCACCTTAAGGTTACATGATACTATAATCCCCAGATCTCTCTCCTGCTCCATATCTTTGATGTCCTCCCCCCAAGGGAGTATCTTGCTTTTGGGTTCCTGTGCCCCAAGTGCATCACAACAAACTTTTTGGCATTAAATTTCAGTTGCCAAGTCTCTGCCCATTCCTCCAGAGTCTTCAGGTCCTGCCTCATGTTCTCCACCCTCCTCTGCCGTGTCCACCCTACTGCAGATTTTTGTATCGTCGGCAAACAGGTACACCCTTCCCCTCAGCCCCTCCGCTATATCACTGATATAGCTAATGAAAAGGAGGGGTTCCAGCAAGGACCCCTGGGGCACTCCACTCATCACCCCCCCCGTCCCAGAGTACACCCCGTTTACCACCACTTTCTGGCTTCTGCCCACCAACCAGTTCTCCACCCACCTGGTTATTTTCCTACCTACCCCTGCACTTCCCAGCATGCTCACCAACCTTCTGTGGGGGACGGTGTCGAAGGCCTTACTGAAGTTCAGATAGGCTACATCCTCCACTAACAATGCTGTAGTTGATGTTCGTTTCCATAGTAGGTCCGACGAGGCTAATGGATGGTGGGAAAAGAACTAAGGAGAGAGAGAGGGACACCCACAGTTATATATACGCAGATGCATGATGTTAACGTGGGTGGCCCCAGCTACCAAAAGCTTCCACATGGTCCTAGTGCCTGAAGACTGATGTTCCAAAGGTGTGGTCTACAGGAACAGATATTCTCGATCTCTAACTCATCAAAGGAGGAGAAGGTGGCACTGTGGGAGCTCAAGAGCATGCCCATCTTATAGCAAAGCCAGCTGACAAGGGTGGCGAGACTGTCGTGATGGAAAGGGATTACTACATTAAGGAAGCACTCCGGCTTAATAACCAAGGCCACTATAGATATTTACTATCTAAATCGATACACGTTCTGAAGAATTTTACTGACACTCTTCTTACCTAGTCTTAACATGCAGAGGTAATTACACATGAATTTAGCTTCCTGAAGCAAAATGCTCTCACTCTGCCCACTTTGTTCAATCTTCCAAAGGTGCACATGGACTCACAGCACCTACCAGGGCATCCTATTTCCTGTGTTGGTTCCCTTATGGAAAATGTTGACTCACTCTTGCTGGATTTAGTAGCCCAAATTCCCTCCTACCTCATGGACACAATGCCGGTGCTGGAAGCCCTACAAATGCAACAATGAGATGCTGGTTGTGACTCACCAGTGATGTGACATCAATATACACCAGCATCAAACATCACCTGGGGTTGAATGCTATGCAATTTTTTTATGGAAAAATTCCAAACGGAGGCCATCACTTATCCAAGTTTCATACAGAGGCTACTGAACATATACTTACATTAACCATTTTACTTTTAATGGTGAGTTCTTTCATCAAATTTGTGGCACAACGATGGGGCTGTTGATGGCACCCTCCTATGCCAACCTTTTTTTTTTTTCCCGGGGAGGTGGGAGGAGGTTGTCATCTGTGACCCCATCAATAATTCCTGGCTGCAGAGGATCAAGTACTGGGTCATTTTATAGACATCCTGTGCATTTGGGAAGGGATGATGCTGAAGCAGAATTGCTTGTTCAAATATTAAAATCAAATTAATTGAATCTGAGGTTCCCACACACTGTTCAGTCTATGGAAACAGTCTTCCTAGACATTTAGTTACTCGGCAACCAGAATGGTACCATCTCCACTGAGAGGTACCCCAAACCCATCTTGGGTGACACCCTCTTAAGATTTGAGAGCTACCACCCTCACCATCTTAAGACAGGTATCTCTTTTGGTAAGTTCATGCAGCTACGCCCTACTTGTTCTGACAGTTACACATATAATGATCAATCAGGAGTTCTGGTGCACTGCTTTCTAGATGGGGGTTATAACCAGAAACTGATGTTAAGAGGCCCAGGAACATGCTAGATCCCTGGCAAGGAAGAATCTGCTAAATTCCGGTCAGAGTGTGAACAGTACAGAGGTGGGCATAAAATACACTGCTGAATTTAACCAAGCTACTCCCAAGATTGCTGGTACCCTCAAGAGATTTTGGTATGTCCTTCATTTAAAAGAAGAGGTGGGTGAGCTTCTAAGGTTAGCACAGAAAAGGCAGTAATCTTAGGAATCAATTGGTACACTGCCACATTGCACCACTACCTGGGGGAACACTTGGCTATCAGGAGTTGCAGCAGTGAGCTTCTACAGATGTGGAAATTGTAATGCGTGTATGTACACACTACAGGGCAGGAGATCAACCTGTCCCACTAATGCTAGGAGCTACCATGTAATACAGACACTTGTCTCATCGACTTCATGATTTATGTGTTGTGGTGCGACTGCTTCAAGCTACATGTGGACTGCAGCACAGTGAAACCTATTAAAGAGACAACTCAAGAACATGTGAGGTCCATACAGTATGTAATACACAATGTGACACCCACACCAAACACATGGTTTCCATTTCTTGGGCGTCAGACATGTGGCCCCACACCCCCACGGCGGAGATAGGATTCGCACTCTTCTCCCACACTGGCAGTCCAAGTTGGTGAATGAACTCTGGCAGCAGGTGGTTGGCCATGGGCACAAGGGAGGAGCATCCCTATGGATGCTCTCCTTCTCCGGGGAGAGAGGCCAGCCAGCTCCCCTGCTCTACTGCCACCTGGGTAACCATAGGTGACAGTGCAGCTAGAGTGACTACTGGGAGTGGGGAATGTCAGCAGGTGCTGCATGGTCACGTGGGGACATGCCTAGTGCACCCTCAACATATATATCCCAGGGGCTCGTGAACACGGAAAAACACTCCCCAACAGCAGGATGAAGCTGTCCGGCCTGTAGGCGCTGCATCTGGCTACTCAGGCATGGTCCCTTTATAACCAGATGTGGTCCTTGACAGAAGGAAAGGGGGACCTCCATCGCCCCCGCTAGAGGAGGGAAGCTCTGGGGGAACAAGTTAGGACCCATGAAGGTTCTGGGGGACACCATGATGTGGCGGCTGGGGATGGGTAAAGGGGCCTTCAGGGAGACAGTGGGGGGGGGGGTAGACTAATCTTTGAATTGGGTGGTTTGTTACTACTGGGTCTACATGACGACTGGGACATGGTCCCATTTATTTAATGTTTTGAATTAGGATACTCTTAGCTTACTGAATGTATGAATTGTTTACCTGCTTGTCTCACCCTTTTCTCTCTATTTTTCAGATATGCGTTTCTAGCTTTTGATCCTCCATTTGGTCCTGTATGGATTTTTGATCAATACTTCAAGAGCTTTTGAATTCCTGAAATTAAGGATGCTTACTTACTAATTAGTTATCTTGTCTACCTTCAGATGATCTTAGTTTCTATGCCCCCACCCCCCAGTGTTATCAAATTTGAAAATAGTATTTGACATATTTTATTTACTTTTATCCCACTGGGGTGTTTTTTTTTTACATTTCTACTGTTTGTTGAAAATATGCTTTTCGTGATGCTTTAGTGGAAAGTGGCATTCTGATCTGTAACTGTATCTAACAGCTTATTATGTAAGTCATGCGGTTCTTTGCTGCACCCCAACCCCTGAGGAAGGATCAGAAGCTCCTAAGCGGTGGGGAGTTTGTCCATCTCATTTTACCAGTAAACTAACACTATGTTGGCTGCTGGCCTGTGGCATTTTTTTCAGTGTAGTTACTGTAATTCTGAGCACCGGGCTTTCTGAGTAAAAATTTCAAATCTCATTGGCATTTTTTAGGCTGAGGTAAATGTATGGTTCATAAACTGCCTCAGACATTCAGCAGCTAGGATTTTCCCTACCATTTTTTTTTTTAAACAGTCAAAGCTTTGTAAAGCCTGGAAAAGCTTTTCCTCAAGAACGGTGTGAGGAGTTTGCTCCATTCTTTTCAGATAAGGTTGCCACAATCGGGTCCGACATCCGTTCGACCCTTCCTAATGGGAGTTGTGGTGGTCGGCAGGAGATGTCGGACACTGAGTTTGTATGGTGTGACTTCAGCCTCCCCACAATCAATGACATTGTGATGATCATCCAGTCATTATGTCCGATCAACTGCAGTTTGCACCCGGGCCCCACACGTCTCTTAGTGGGATGTGTGGATAAAATCGGACCAGTCCTTGCCAAGATAATCTGGATGTCTTTGGAGAGGGGGATCTTTCCTGATCCTCTTAAGGAGGCGGTGGTTCAGCCCCTTCTTAAAAAGTTCTCCTTAGACCCGGAATGTCTGGTTAACTACAGGCCTGTCTCTAACGTGCCCTTTGTGGGCAAGGTTATTGAGAAGGTGGTTGCATCGCAACTGGAGGACCATTTGACCAACCACAATCAAATTAAATCAGTTTTATTTATAAAAGACACCTTTCTGAAACCAAGGCGCCTGTACAATACAATAAAATACATAAAATAAATTATAAAACAAGTATATAATTCCACAAAAAGCAATATAATAGCAGCATAGTAAAGTAAAATAACCCCACCAATCAGCAAAAGCCAGGTTAAATAAATAGGTTTTTAAAGCAATTTTAAAACTCTGGATGGTTAGGCAATCTCCTACCCGATGAGGTAGAGAGTTCCACAGGGACAGAGCAACAAAACGAAATGCCCTTGCTCCCGATGTCTGCAAATGTACCCTGGGAACCTCTAGCAATCCCTCATCGGTGGATTGGAGAGGACAGAGGGAACAGTAGGAACAAAGAAGATCTTTCAGGTAACCAGGTCCCTGGTCGTGTAGGACCTTATAGGTTAACAAAGCAACCTTGGTGGTGATCCGCCACCGTATCGGCAGCCAGTGCAGACCGCAGAGCACAGGCGTTATATGACTGGCTCTCAAAGCACCAGTCAACAACCTGGCTGCCGCGTTCTGCACTAGCTGCAGGCGACGGATATCAACCTCCAACAGCCCTAGGTAAAGGGCATTGCAGTAGTCAAGGTGGGAGGTAACGAAGGCGTGAACCAACCTTGGAAGATCATCAGGAGGAACCAGATGTTTCACCCCGGGCGATATTTCTCAGATGGTAAAAATAAGTTTTAACAACTGCTGACACTTGTGATTTTAAAGTCAGAGTCATCAAATATAACACCCAGGTTCCGCACTCGGTCTGAGGTAGCTAGCTGGACACTTCAAGCCACAGACCGAAGGTGAACCTGCCAGCATACCCACCTCCACGGCGACCGGGTTCACAACCAACACCTCAGTTTTTTCAGGGTTCAACCATAGCCAGCTCACATTCATCCAGGCCTGAATTTCAGTTAGACAGCTGTTGAGCACTGAGACAGCATCATCTTGTTCAGGGACAAAAGACATGTATAGCCGAGTATCATCTGCATAGCAGTGAAAACTCAAGCCATACTGTCTAATAATCACTCCCAACGGCAGCATATACACTGTAAACATGGGCGTTAAAATAGATCCCTGCGGAACCCCACAGGGCAGGGAGAATGGAGCTGAGGTACAAACCCCAGACATCACTCTCTAGTCCTGCCCATGAGGTTAAGATTGAAACCATCTGAGGACAGTCCCCGAAAGTCCACAGATAAACTGCAGGCGATACAACAGCACACCATGGTCCACAGTATCAAATGCTGCAGAGAGATCAAGAAGGACCAAGATGGAATGAGTCTTTCGATCTCTCGCTATCAGGAGGTCATTTAGTACCCGAACAAGAGCTGTCTCAGTACTTGTGTCTCTTCCTGAAACCGGACTGGAGAGAATCATAGATATTGTGGCTGGTCAAATGGTCCTCCAACTGTAAAGCCACAACCTTCTCAATAACCTTACCCAAAAAGGGGAGGTTAGAGACCGGCCTGTAGTTTGTAAGACAGTCTGGATCCGAGGAGGGCTTTTTAAGGAGAGGCCGAACCATGGCCTCCTTAAGGGAATCTGGAAAAATTCCCCTTTCCAAGAATAACCAGACTATCTCGGCAAGGACCGGGCCAATTACCTCAACGCAGCCAACAAGCAAGCGCGTAGGGCCCGGATCCAAACTACAGTTGGTAGGTCGTAAAGACTAGATAACCATGACAATATCACTGATTGTAGGCTGGCCAAAGTCGCACCACTCAAACTGGGAGTCCGACATCTCCTGCCGACCACTGCTACTCCCTAGAGAAAGGGTCAGGCAGATGTTAAACCTGATCGTGGCAACCTTATCCGCGATGAAACAAGCAAACTCCTCATACTGCACTTGTGAAAAAGCATTTCTGGGCTGAAGACAGAGTGGATTGCACAGTCTGTCCACAGCCGGAAAAGCTGAGCTGGTCGATTCCACGCAGCAGCAATCTCCCTGGACAGGAATTCTAACTTCTTATGGGAGACTGTTGATTGATAGACCAAATAATGGTCCATCAAACTAAGCCTGTCACCCACCAGGCCGGACCTCTGCCATCGCCTTTCTAGCCTTCGTCCAACTCTTCTCAACTCCCTCAAGTCCTCATCAAACCATGGAGACCTAGGACGAAGGGAGAGTGGACGAACATGAATAGGAGCAATAGAATCCAGGGCCTCTGTCACCGCCTTATTATAGGAGAGTACAAGATCCCCTGGATCCATGCATTCCCTCGGCATGCCCAATAGGTCCAGCACCACCATCAGGCCATCTGGGGAAACACCCCTCAAGGTGCAGTACTGGACCATCTCCATAGGGGCAGGCCTCTTGGGGGGCCTCAAAACTGAAGCTGATGGTATGATGGTCTGACCACCCGACTGGTTCCACCACCAGATTGGATATCTCCATCCCAAGGAGAAACACCAAGTCCAATGAATGACCACCAATGTCTATGATTCTCTCCAGTCTGGATTTAGGAAGAGACATAGTACTGAGACAGCCCTTGTCCGGGTACTAAATGACCTCCTAATAGCGAGAGATCAAAGGACCCATTCCATTCTAGTTCTTCTTGATCTCTCTGCGGCATTTGACACATGATGTGCTATTGGAGCGCCTGCGATTCATCTGTGGACTGTCTGGTATGGTCCTCGGATGGTTTTGATCTTTCCTTGAGGGTAGGACTCCGAGGGTGGTGTCTGGGATTTTTTCCTCGGCATCACTCCCCCTATCCCACAGGGTGCCTCAGGGCTCCATTTTGGCAGCCGTGGTGTATATGCTGATGTTGGAAGTGATTATTAGGTGGTATGGCTTGAGTTTTCACTGCTATGCAGATGATACTCAGCTGTACATGTCCTTTATGCCTGGCCAGGATGATGCTGTTTCGGTTTTTAACAACTGTCTCTCTGAAATCCAGGATTGGATGAATATGGGTTGACTGCAGTTAAATCCAGATAAAACTGAGGTATTGGTTGTGGACCCACGTAGTCGGGAGGTGGGTTTGCAGATGGGATCACCTTCAGGTCTATGGCTTGGGAGTGTTCTGCTAGCTACCTCAGATTGGGTGTGGAACTTGGGCATTATGTTTGATAATGGCCTGACACTTAAATCTCAGGTGTCGACAGTGGTCAAATCATCTTTTTACCATCTGAGAAATACTGCCCGTGTGAAGCACCTGGTTCCTTCCGATGACTTCCCAACGTTGGTCCATGCCTTCGTTACCTCCTGCCTTGACTACTGCAATGCCCTTTACCTAGGGTTACCGGGGGTAGATATCCGCCGCCTGCAGCTCGTGCAGAATGCTGCAGCTAGGCTTTTGACTGGTTCATCTAGGACCAGTCATATAACACCAGTGCTCCGTGGACTGCACTGGCTGCCAGTACGCTGGCGGATCGCCTTCAAGGTCGGTCTTCTGACCTATAAGGCCCTACAAGACCAAGGACCTGTTTAACTGCAAGATCGCCTTCATCCCTATTGTCCCTCCCACACTCTCCGATCCACTGACGAGAGATTGCTAGAGATTCCCAGAGTTCATTTACAGACATCTGGGGCCAGGTCTTTTAGTTTTATGGCCCCAACCCTGTGGAATTCTCTACCTCGTCCGGTAAGGGATTGCCCGACCGTTCATAGTTTTAAAGTAGTGCTGAAAACATTTCTTTTTACCCTGGTACATAATGATTTTTAATACTGTTCTACATTTTATTTTGGTTATTATGGTTCTGATAAATTGTTTTACTGTCTTATTTTGATGAATTTGTACAGCGCCTTGGTTTTGGAAAGGCACTTTTATAAATAAAGTTTGATTTGATAAAATATGCAAGCAATAAGACATGCCAGGGTGGACTTCAGGCGGAGATAACTGCCCACCCAGGGTGTAGTGGGGCCAGATGCTGCAGGCAGAAGGGCCTCACAGCTCTAGAGAGGCTGTTATCTCTGCCTAGGCCCACCCAAGAGTGTCCTATTACATTTATAACATGGGTAATTACAAAACCTGCAAGAAGGAATAAGTTAAACAAAAAAAAAAATACAGATGTGTGAAATTTATGGTACAACTTTCACGTCACAGACTGGATGCCACAAAGGGGTAGGGAGGAGAATAGTGTTTTGACTGTGCCCCTCCCCCCCACACAAGCAGTGCAGTTGCCTGTTTTTTTTCTCCCCATCCCTGCTGCCAAGGGCTGAACTTTTTTTTTCTGAAACAGTTTAATGTTTAACAAGTTAAGTTCTGCCATTTATTCCTGTTCCGCAGTTCCTGCTGAATGTCCTGAGGATACTGTTGCAGCCATTTACTGATTGTGTTTCCCAGTCCCCACTGCCTGTCTGAAGGACCAAAAATGTTTAAACTATGCCCCTTGTAATGGCTTTTGGTTGGTTGTTCAGTATGTGTTCTGGTCCTTGCTGTCTGTGCTAATGACTGGGACTCTATGTGTGCAATCACAATTGTGAAGTGGAGAGGGTAGCTCAGAAGACAGCAGAAAGAATTTTCTGAATTTACATGTTTTTTTTGTGAAGAACTGGAGTGGTTGGATGACTTCTGTAGTGAAGGAAGTACAGCGTGGCGTGGACTGGCATAGGAATGAAGAACTTGGTGGACAGGCAATCGTGACCAAATGTAAAACTCTTAGTTGGAACATTTGATTTTTCGTTATGGGGCAGGCTGGCACCAGTACATTTTTTTTAAACTGGGAACTAGTCTGAGGTAAATGTAACATCTAATCAGGTGCTAGGATCCTCTGTACCCATTTTATAATTGACAGTAAGAAATTTGGGGGGGAATGAAATGAAAAGTTAATGTGTAAGGAAATTTTTATTAGCACACAAAATGACCACTACTGCACCAGAGAATGCTAAATGCCACACAGCCCACAGAAAGTCTGAGGTACTAAACAGGCACAAAAAACAAGTACTACATCCCATATAGCCCTGATAACCAGGTGTATAATTGTAAAATAACTCTTCTACACAGAATATTTTGTTACCAAGAATTCAGATAGCGAGGCTGGCTCAGTGGCACGGAGGGTTGAGCCGCTGGATGCCATATCTCACATCACACTGGCGACCTGTGTTCGGGAACAAGCACAGGTTGCTGGGGGTTGGCCAGGGAGGAGAGGATCCACGACGCCCTGGCAGCAGTGACTCCCAGTGGAGACAGAGTGCATCAGCTGGTGGCTGCGTCACGAGGGGGTGGAGCTGTTGGCGGACGTCCACAAGTGGGGTGCGGGAGCGTGCTCTGCTCGTGCTGGACATCATTGCATGTCCGTGCCTCCAGAGGACCATCACGAAGTCCCACATGTAAAAGGGAAAACCCAGGCTCCTGCAGGAGATGACGGCACACCAGCCCCACGCCCACTGTTGGACTCCGACTCCTCCAGTCCCGATACCCTCTGGCCTGCACCAGACCACCAAGCTAGATGAATGGAGCACCTAGGTAAGTGGAGGGCGGCACGAGCCAGGGGGTATATAGTGGTTCCGGGGGGACCTGGAGCGGGGGGTCGTCTCAGGCCCGGCAGGACAAGCTGGGGATGCCTCAGGACTGGCGACCGGAGGGTTAAAAAAAAAAAAGAATTCAGACAGTTTAAAACAGACAGTCAAGGAAATTTGTTGATATACTGCAGACAGCAGAGCAGAACTTAATTTATGGATGTTGCAGGCAATAATACGGAAGTTATTTGATTTCCAAACCTATTTAATCCAAACCACAGGTAAAAATCAATAGGACTAGGTTTTGCATTTTCTTTATGACAGAGATGAAGCACTTCCACAAACAAAATTAATCAAGACATCAACCTGCATTAGAATTTGTCAGCTCTAGTTAGACTAACAGTTTCATAAAAAATAAAGTATTGCTGATGCATGGAAAATGGTCTAATATAAAGGACTAAAAGAATTACTAAATATTAAAAAGGTATGAAAAGTTCCTGACTTCAGCACTGGATTTTAATTCATTTTTTAAACTAACTTTCCAGGGTAATAAAGCACACTTTACTCCAAAGGTCCATAAAATATTTAAACCCGATTACACAACACCTAGCTGTTACTTATGCTGCAACGAATCTACACAACACTACACATTTATTTGCTCAGAAGGATATCAAGCCATTTATTTTTTTTTTTGGGGGGGGCAAACATGAAATTTAAAGGGCAGAAACAAAAACAAATCTAACATATGTCAAGTTTAAATACATTACATTATCTTGCACTGCTAAACTGTATCAGCAGAACTTGTATGTTCCCGTCTATAGGCATATCATTTAAACGTAACTGTTTCTTGATAATTTAACATGTTAGTTTATAAAAAACAAAACAAAAAAAAAGTAGGCCACCTCTAAATAACAGCAGCAGGGTCGGCATGCCTCAGGTGTTTTTTTTTTTTTTCAATAATCCTTAATTTTCAGCATTAATATCTTGACCATTTTAATGAGAATCCAACTGCAATTTGGCAAGGCATGGCACATGCTAGTCTCTAAAAACCCCGAATATTTCATAAATACATTTATGAGTCTGTAAAGTTGACGTTTGTAAAAATGACCACTTTCTAAAAGACGCATCCTGACTGCAGAAAAACAGTAATGTTTTAAAATACTGACAGCTCTACTCTTTAATGCAAACAAGAGCTTGGCAGAGAAGGTAGCATCCTGGTTCATTTCCTATCTAACCATGTTTTTTTTTTTTTTTGCATTATTTCTTTTATACCTCCTCCGATGCGCCCACTGTTGTCCTCTCCTTCAGGTGGCTAAGTCCTGTTGTTGCCCTCTCTGACCGAACCACCATCCAGCTGCTCCAATGCCCGGTCGTATCCCTTACGCCCGGAGAGGTCTCCATATCCCTTGGACCCATCGAGAGGAGAGACCGGGGCCTTGTGGCGCGCCTTTAGCTTTACTGGGGCACGGAAATGCAGCCTGGAGGTATTCTCGCTGGGAGACGCTGGGAGGCGGGCTGCAGTCATTCGACGGCATCGTGCATTTTCACGCTTTTCTGGTCCCTCTTGTGCGCCGCTTCTTGTAATACCCCTGGTCTCCACGGGGGACACTACAGAGCGGGGCTTCCCACCACCCACCCCAGGAGAGGAGAGCAGTCCTCCAGACGCTCAATCCTCTCCTTCCCTTGCCAGCACAGAGTCCGTTCCCGAACACGGGTTGCCGGTGTGGTATGAGGTAAGGCGCCAGCACCTCGGCGCCACCGGGCCGGCTATCCAACCATGTTTAATCTGTTAATGCAGGTGGGTCCACCTCCATTTTCTATATGACCTGTTCTCTACCTGCATCTCCTCCCATATCCACATATGCAGAGGATACAGTGCTCTTTTGCCAGTGGCTTAGACGCTAGTAAACTCAAAAGCAAATTAAACCCTGATGCTGCTCAGTGTTGGTTCCACTCTAGCCAAGTAACCGTAAATGAAACGAAAAGAGTGGCCATGATCTTTAGCTCCTAACCAAAGTTGGTTAAAGCCTTCCCGTACACCTCATGATGACTGATCTGTGGCACATCACATCTTTTAAATATCTCTGAGTCTGGCTCAGCCAGTTCCTCGACTCCTCCACCCACATCAACTCCATCACCTTTAAACTTCTGCTCAAGTTTGATACCCTCCACTGTAGCATATCATGCCTCAAAATTGCAGCTAAATGCGAGGATGCCCATAAAATGAACCTCTCAGTTTTTGTTTATGGAGCCGCACCCAAATTATTCATATCCAGACTGCATACAAACTTTAAAATGCTTTGTCATTTCACCCTCAACTCTCCTCCTCGCACGCACCACTGTGAAATATAGTTCATCCCATGATGACCTTTCCTGGAGGGACAGCGGCTCATGCATGGTAACCTGATGATCTTTAAATTCTGGACTAACACTCACTCTTGTCTACCTAACATACCTACGAACAAATGAATTTTCCAGCAGATAAAGGCCTTTTGGTCCATCAAGTCTGTTTGACTGTGCAGCTAGCAGCCCTTATACTGCAGATGCCCCTCCCTGCCCTTCCAGTGACCCTTGCCCTTACCATGTCCTATCCCATTTTGAAGCATCCCACTGTATTATAGGCTACCACTTCCCCTGGTAATGCGTTCCACCCTGACACCACCCTCTCTGTAAAAAAGTGTCTCCTCATTTCCCTCCTGAACCTTCCCCCCTCTAATCTCAGCTTGTAACCACGGGTGTCCCTCCCTCTCAACTGGAAAAGCCTCTCCATGTCAGTTTTATTTATACCCTTCATGTACTTGAATGTTTCAATCATGTCCCCCCTTTCTTTCAGGGAGTACATGTTCAACTCCCTCAGGCTGCTCTCATAGAGCAAGTCCCCTAGCCCCTGATCATTTTTGTTGCCCTGCGCTGCACCGCCTCCAGCAACCTAATGTCTTTCTTCAGGTATGGCCTCCAGAACTGCACACAGTACTCCAGGTGTGGTCTAACCAGTGACCTATACAGTGGCAGGATCACCTCCCCCCTCCTGGAGGATATGCCCCTGGCAATACAACCCAGCATCCTGTTAGCCTTTGCAGCTGCTTTCTACACTGTGCAGTTATTCACTGCTCCAGTTATGATCACCCCCAGATCCTTCTCCTCCTCTGACTTGGCTAACTCATTCCCCCTAAGTGGTAGCTTCTCATGGGTTTTGCCCTGAAATGCAACACCTTACATTCATGGCACTGAACCCAAGCTGCCAAGTGTCCGACCAGGCCTCCAGTTTTGTCAGATCCTCCTGCAGCCCCTGCCACCCCTCCAGGCAGTCTTCCACCGCTCCCATTTTAGTGTCATCTGCAAACAGACTGATCTTACTTTTTATGCCTACTGAGATGTCTATGAAGATCCCAAACAACACTGGCCTCATACAGAGCCCTGTGGCACCCCACTAAGTCACTGCCTTGGGCGACAAGCGCTTCCCTCCCACCACTACCCTCTGCTGTCTCCCTTGCAGCTGATTCACCATTTTTGCCCCTGCGCCTTCCAGCTTACTACCTAACCTCTCATGCGGCACCAAATTGAATGCTTTACTGAAGTCCAGGTACAGGACATCCACTGCACGGCCCCTAACTGCCTGGTTACCCAATCATAGTACTCCACCAGGGTGGTCTGACAGGATCTTCCTGAGACAACCCCGTGTTGCCTGCTGTCCTGCAGCCCAGTAGCTTCTAGGAGGGAACCAGCCTCTCCTTTAGGATAGTCTCTATCAGCTTACCCATGATGGAAGTGAGGCTTACTGGTCTGTAGTTCCCTGGTTCATCTTTGGGGCTACTCCTGTGGCACCATGCGTGCCATCCTCCCTCCCTATTCTTTTGTACCTTCTAAACGCGGCTCTTTTTTTGTCTTACTTTTTGCATGACCTCCCTGCTCACCCAGCTAGGCTTCTTGGCCCTAGCCCTCTTACTCTGGACCCTTGTACATCTTGCAGTAGCCTCCACTATACCATGTTTAATGACCTCCCACCTCTGGGTGTCCATGTCTGGACTGATCCTGGTGAGATATCCCTGTACTATTTCCCTCATCCTCCCAAAGTCGGCCTTTCTGGAGTCAAACAGCCTTGTGTCTGATCCTTCTTCCCATTTCCCCATGTCTATCTTGAACCACACAAACTCACTGTTGGCCAGCACGAGGTCAAGGGTGTTCCCTAACCTGGTTGGCTCGTTGACCGTCTGCAGTAGGAAGCTGTCCTGGAAGACATCCAGAAGTACCTGCTCCCTCCTACTTGTGGTGGCTGGGGTGTTCCAATCCACTCCCGGCAGGCTGAAGTCCCCAACAATCACTGTGCTGCCCTTTCCGCAGGTCTTTCTGATCTGTCGCACTAGGACCCTGTCTAATTCCTCAGTCTAAGAGGTGGCCTGTACACCACTCCCATATCCTGAGGGTCCTATTCTTGGAGTCCTGGAGTTGTACCCATAACGACCATGTTGCCCTCCTCCCCTTCCTCCGACACATTTCAGACCTTCCCTCACATACAGCACCACCCCCTCCTTTCCCTTTTACCCCGTCCCTCCGGAATATCCTACCTATATCCTGGCACTGCCAGGTCCCAGTCATGGCAATGGGTGGCCCATGTCTCGGTTATGGCTGCCATATCCACCTCCCCAACTGGCATGAGAGCCTGTAACTCTGCCTTTTTGTTCCCCACATTCCAACCATTTAGGGTTACCACCCTCCCCCCATCTTCCCCATGTGCTCTCCCTTTTTAGCACCACCTCTAAACCTCTCTCCAAGTCCCCTATTGCCAGCATGGGGGGTAAGCTAATTTGACTTCCCTGCCTGAGGATCCCACCAGATTCCTGCCCATTTGCCACCCCCACTACTAGTTTAAATTCTCATTATTTGACAAGTACTCCTCCAGTTTGTGTTTCAAGACACTCCGGCCCTCCTTTCCTCCTTTACCTCTCCTCCTTTTTCATACCATTTACTCCCTTTGCCTACATCCTCTGTCTCTTAAATCACTACTGACTCCTTTTCTGAAGGCTCACTACAAGACAGAAACAGACACTTTGATGGCAGATAAGGACCGCATGGCCTTCCCAGTCTGTCCATTTCCCCTACCTACTGGATAAGCTGCAGATCCTAGTTTTACCAACAGCCTACTTCCTCCTACCTCCCACTAGAACGGTCTTATGTCTGTCCCATGCATTCTTAAATTCCCCCACTGTTTTGACCCCACAACCTCCTCAGGAAGGCCATTCCATACATCCACCACCCTCTCCGTGCAAAATAACTTCCTCACATTGCCTGAGTCGTCCCCCCCATCCTCAAATTGTGCCCCCTTGTTCCTGCACATCTCTTTTTCTGAAAGATGCTACCCTCTTGGACTTTGTTGAGTCCCTTGAGATACTTGAAAGTTTCTATCATGTCCCCCCTCTTTCTCGAGGGGATACATATTAAGCTCTTTTAGTCTTTCTTCATACGGCTTCTGGTGCAGACCCTGCACCATTTTAGTTGCCCTCCTCTGGACTGCCTCCATCCTGTCTATGTCCTTGCAGAGATGGTGTCTCCAGAACTGCACGCAATACTCCAGATGGGGTCTCACCAACTGTCTGTACAGAGGGATAACAACTTCCCGTTTTCTACTGGTGAAGCCTCTCCCTATGAATCCCAGTATCCCCCCATCCCTCCTTACTGCCTTCTCACATTGCTTGCCTACCTTTAAGTCGGGTGTCTGATAGGACTACCCCCAGGTGCCTTTCCATTTTTGTTGTTGTTTATAACCACCCCCCCCCATTCTGTATTCTTCCCTTGGGTTTTTGTTTCCCAGGTGCATTACTTTGCACACTGAATCTAAGCTGCCATACTTTTGACCATTCCTCCAACCTTGCCAAGTCCCTTCTCGTCCTTTCCACCCACCCCGTGCATCAACCCTGTTGCAGATCTTTGTGTCGTCTGCAAAGAGGCATACTTTTCCTTCCAGTCCCTCCGCATTGTCACCTATAAAGACATTAAAGAGGACTGGCTCCAGTACTGAACCCTGCAGGATAAGACAAGATAACAACACTACACAATCACCATACTTGATCTTTTAAGAATACCTTCATCACCGATTCACAATAGTGGGTCCTGCTGAAGGCGCTAGGACCCCACGGGAGCCACAACTTCTCAGGAGGACTGGCAATGAGGCAAGTTACACACGCATGCTGTGCCTAGACAAGGAGCTCACAGCACTACCTCAGCACCAGACCTCAACTACCTCAGTACCTTTTTTGCTGAGGAGGTTCAACATAACTTGAGTACTTATGCACATAACCTGTGGGCATTAGATTCAACTTTATAAACGCTGTTCCAGAAGACCACAGCGCTGACACCCTGGTGACCTATGGAAGAAGGGTCAACAAACCAGTAATACAATGTCTTCACAGCCCAAACCAAGAGCAGGGGGGTGAAGACCAATAAAACATACTTGAATGAGCCCAGGGGATGGCAGGTGGGTGTGTGAATCAATGGCGAAGATACTCCTAGAAGGCACACTCAGGACAGAAGTACATTCAGGAGAGTCCTGCCAAAGGTGGCATGCTGCCTGGCATAGACATCCATGGCATACTGCTTAACAAAAGTGTGCACTGTGCTCCAAGTTACAGCTCTGCAAACGTCACCAACAGACACACGAGTCTCTGCCAGGGACATGGCAATTGCTCTAGTGGAGAGTTCACGTATTTGATCTTCCAGCTTGACTAGCATCATGACATAACAGTGGTGTAGACAGCTGACTAACCAGGCAGACATGCACTTGACTAACAGGCTGACCCTTTCAAATGGGATTGAAGGAGACAAATCTGTTTGGATTGCCTGAAGTCCTCAGTTCTGTAAAAAGAAAGGATCCTCTTCATATCCAGGGAATGGAAAGACTGCGTTCCATTCTGGAAGTTGGCAAAGTAGGTAGGCAATGCATGTGGCTGATTCAAATGGAACTCAGACACTACTTTAGACACGAACTTAGGGTGTGTGAGTGGAGAATTAATTTGTCCTTGTGGAAAACAGCATATGGAGGCTTTGTGACCAAGTCACGGATTTCAGACACTCTGCGAGCAGAAGTGATGGCCACTAGAAAAGCTGTTGTCCAAGTTAAAAACTTTAGCTCACAAGTCGTAAGAGGCTCAAAAGGCTTGCAAGTGAGCATATCCAGCACAAGGCTGATATGCCAAGAAGTCACTGGCTTCCTGATCAGAGGCCTTATGTGTAAAATGCTCATAATTCCCATAGACACCATATGGCGTCAGAATCATCCATTGTTAGAACCGACCCAAAATGGCCACCAGGAGCAAATTCGTTTTTATTATTTATTTATTTAGTTTTTATTGACCGTGTAAGTGCACTAGACAAATTCTGCCTATTTTCAGGCACTACCCGGGGGAGGATACAGATTAATGCCAACTGACTTTGAACCAGATTAAGCTGTTGGTGGTATTTTTAGTGAATTTAGTTTTAAGGTACCTCTTGCCAGGTAGAGGGTATCGACTAGTTCCAGTATGCAGAAACTGCATACAAGTGGACCTTATCTGTGGAATACTGTAGGCCAGCATCAGAAAGGTCCGTCAAGTCAATCAATCAATCAAAATCTTTATTTACTCAGGCGATCACTATTGAGCAAGCTCATTTACAAGGTGGACTTGCAGTTTGCAAGGACGAGGGTACAGAATAGAGTACAAGTAAAATATACATAAAACAACAGTAGCAAGACGTATACAACAAAATATATACAGCGTAGAAATAAAGGTAAATAATATATACAGAGATGCCTTTATAATCCTATCCATCAATAACATGTCCATAGCCTGTAAAGGAGTCCCTGGGATATGGAAAAGCGCATGCGTAAGAGGCAGGGATGCTGGCAGAAAGATTCTGGGATACTAAGCAGGTGGTATCAGGGCATAAGAGTGGGTGATGGGGAGTGGGGTGTTGTAGTGAGTATGTAGTACTGGTGGGACTGGAATGGACTGAGATGAACCGGAAGTACCGGTGGGACTAGAATGGACTGAGGGAGGGGGTAGTAATCTTGGCAAGGGAACACTTAGTTTGAACGGCAAGGACTTGGATTGAGCGGAAACGTCAGCTGGACAACTAGGAACGGTGGAAACAATTACAGAGCTCCACAAATGTTTTGGCATACAGGGTCTTGAACATAGCAAGACTAACAGGAGAGCTAAGTCTCAGCGATTTCTGTATCCTATTCCAAAGTGTGGGCAGGACAAAGCTTATGGCTGTTCTTCCAAAGCGGGTACCGACCCTAGGTACTTTCCGGGAAACCAGCGAGTGACTTCTCAAGGCATAATTCCCAATCAGGCTTAGTGGGAGACAGTCAGCAATGTATTGCGGGAGTTTGTTGGTGATGGCTCAGAGCGTACAGAGGGCTGCATTTCTATACCGCCTGTGTTGAAGGGAGGGCCAACCCACAGCTGCATAGACTAAACAGTGGTGGGTGAAAAAGGGGAGGCCTGTTATAAATCTCAGAGCTCTATGATACAGTACGTCCAGTTTAGCAAGGTGTGAGGCTGGGCACTGGCCATATATGAAGTCAGCATAGTCAATTAGTGAAAGTACTCCAAAACCTTGTAAAGTGGGCACGTAATGGGATCCATGCAGGCTTTGCAGAACCAGATGGAAAACCTTTTCCATTTTGCTGTGCAAGTCTTCCTAGTGGAAGGTTTACGGACAGCCAAAAGTATTTCAGAGACCCTCTGAGATACCTTGCACCTGTTCAATTGTATCTCTTCGGAAGCCAGGCCTGAAGGTTGGGATGGACCAGGTGACCCTCAGTAAGTCGGTCCTGAGTGGAAGGATCCTTGATTTGCTGACTGACAGTCTGTTCAACAGAAGAAACTGTATCTGTTGAGGACAGCAGGGGTACGATCAGTATCATCTTGCTCCTATGCATCTCCAGTTTGAGCAATGCCCTCTGCACTAGAGGGATTGGAGGGAATGCATATAGAAAAAGATTTTGCAACTGCAGTTTGAATGCATCTTGACAGGAAATGCCATGTCCTGGATTTCTGGAGCAGAATCAAGGCAGTTTGGTGTTGAGTAAGGACGCAAAAAGGTCCACATCCAGGGTGCCACACTCATCTAACAGCAATCTCATGATGTCTTGAGCTAGTGACCACTCATGAGGATCAGCCTCTGTTTGGCTGAGCTCATCTGCCGGAGTGTTCTGGTCTCTTGGCAGATGAATGGTTTGGAGAAGGATCCTCTGCTCTAGGCACTATTTCCACACTCTCACTGCCTCCCTGTAGAGGGGGTTAAGAGTGTACTCCACCCTGCCTGCTCATGTAATACATCACAGACTTGCTGTTTGTCTGGAGGGAGAAGTATTGTTTTGTGGCTTACATGATCCACTAGGGCTTGCACGCCATACAAACGGCTTGCCTCTCCGACATACTGATGCTGAGATGAGTCTCCAACGGGACACAGACACCTTGTGTTTGGAGGCCCTGACAGTGGGCCCACCGCCGCAACAGGCAGGCATCCATGGTGAGGCTCATCTGAGGGTCCGGTTGGGAGAAAGAAAAGTCCTGGAGGAGACAGTCCTCAACTGACCAAAATGCGAGCGACTCAACTAGGGGCCTGGTCAGCTGAAGTTGGTAGGTCTGAGGATGTTTGTGACCACTGTGTACTGAACATTTATTAAGTTGTTCTCATGTGTAACAGTGCCTGACGCACTGTGTAGTAGTAGCAGTAGTTGAAGAAAGTACAGTTACGCAAGAACTTTCCATAACAGTACATGTTTGAGGGAGGCTCTTGCAGTAGGTGATCACCTTGAGGACTGCGCCCCCTGGCATCAGGACCACATGGAAAACTTTAGCCAGCAGTATCTGACGGGGGACCACCCACCTGACATCACGTGACCGACGTCAGCATGACCCCATATAGTGGGTGGTCCCCACACCTGCCTTCCAGTTCTCCTGCCAGAGACCTCTAAAGAGGAGCGACAGGAGAAAAGGAAAAAGAGGCTCCTGGAGCCCTGAATGTGCTCATACAGAAAGAGCAAAAACATAACTGGGGGATGGAGGGAGGGAAAAAGGTTACCTACTACAAGAGCCTTTCTCGAAGAGCTACTGTTATGGTTAGTTCTGACGTAACTGTACTATCTTACTTCGAGAGGGCTCTTGCAGTAGGTAATTATCTTGAGGACCGAGTCCCAAGCATTGTGAATCAGAATAAGCTGAAACACGGGAGGCAGGAAAAACTGCTAAATGCAGACAGATCAGGACAGGAGTCCCTGAAGCACAGCTAGGCCAAAACCTGTTCTGCGCCTAGAAGCAATGTCCAGACTGTGTTGTTTTGTAAAAGTGTGGACTGAACTCCTGGTAGCTGCGGCACAGATGTCAGCGGCTGACATTCCTGAAACAAGCTGTACAGGCAGACATACTCCTGGTGGAATGCCCTTTGACCTCCCCCAGAAGGACTTTACCACACTTCTGGTAACAAAAATCAATGTAGTTTGCCAACCATTTAGATAAACACTTGGAAACTGTGGCACCTTCTCTCTTTGCTGCAAAAGAAACAAAATGCTGATCCGTTTTCTGGACAGACTTTGTCCTGTTAGTGTAACAGCATAAGATTCTATGTACATGTAAGGTATGAAGAATTGCTTCTCCCCAATTAGAATGCTCAGGGTAATACACTGGAAGTTGAATCGACTGGTTTAACGTAAACTCAGAAACCACCTTGGGTAAGAACTTAGGGTTGGTAGGAAGACCCACCCAGTCTCTATGAAAAATCAAATAAGGCTCCTTACAAATCAGGGCCTAAAGCTCAGAAATCCTTCGAGCTGAAGTAACTGCCACCAAGAAAAGCGCTTTCCAGGACAAGTAGTGCAGGTTCAAAAGGAGGCAAGGTCAATTTTTCTAAAACAAAGTTAAGATCCCCAGCTGGCGCAGGACTGTGCACCGGGGGTCTGAGATGTAGAATTCCCTTCAAGAACGTTTTAGAAACTTCCAGTTGAGCGACTGTCCTACCATCTACCAATGAATAGTAGGCAGAAACAGCCGACAGATGGACCTTCAAAGACGAGTAACTCAGGCCCAAATCATATAGGTGCAAAAGATACTCCATGACAGACAGAACAGGGCACAAAAAGGGGTCCCAACCCTTTGAGGTGACCCAAATGGAAAAACGTTTCCAGGTCACAGCATAGGTCATTCTCATAGGTTTTCTAGTCTCTACAAGGACCTGCACACTACCCTGGAGGAAACTCCAAAGCGCAAAACTGCTATGTCCTGAGGTGCCACGCATGAAGGTAAAGGGATCTCAATCCCGGATGGATCAGCATGCCTTACTCCTGAATCAGGAGATTGGTGCAGAGGGGCAGGGGAACCGGAGGTTCCACTGCTAGCTGCTGAAGGAGCGGAAACCAAACCTGACAGGACCAAAATGGGGCGATCAGAATCACATGGGCCCCCTCTGCCTGAAGCTTGAGTAGCACCCTCTGTAGAACTGGAAAGGAAGGGAAGGCATACAAAAATCTTCCTGTCCAACACAGAGATAGCACGTCTCACCAAAAAACACCATGCCCTGGAGTAAGCGAGCAAAACCTGGGTAGTTCTGCATTGTACGGGGAGACGAACAGATCCAGCTCCGGCCCACCCCACAGGTTGAAAATGTGGTCGACTACCCCTGACTTGAGCTCCCATTCATGGGCTCTTACTCTGGTGTGGCTGAGACTGTCCACTAGGACGTTTTGCACACCCAGCACATGAACAGCTGTGAAACATAGAATTTGACGGCAGATAAGGACCGCTTGGCCCACCCAGTCTGCCCATTTCCCTACCTGATGGATAAGCTGCAGATCCTAGTTAACCAGCAGCCTACTTCTTCCTACCCCCACCCCCTAGAATTGCCTTATGACTGTCCCATGCATGCTTGAATTCCACCACTGTTTTTGACTCCACAACCTCCTCTGGAAGGCTGTTCCATGCATCCACAACCCTCTTTATGAAAAAATACTTCCTTAAATTACCTCTGAGCCGCCCCCCTTCTATCTTCAAATTGTGCCCCCTTGTTCTTGCACACCTCTTTTTTTGAAAGATGCTACCCTCTTGGACTTTGTTGATTCCTTGAGGTACCTGAAAGTTTCTATCATGTCCCCTCCTCCTTTCCTCGAGGCTATACATATTAAGCTCCTTAAGTCTCTCTTCATATGTCTTCCGGTGCAGACCCTGCACCATTTTAGTTGCCCTCCTCTGGACAGCTTCCATCCTGTCTATGTCTTTGCGGAGATTGGGTCTCCAGAACTGCACGCAGTACTCCAGATGTGGTCTCACCAGCTGTCTGTACAGAGGGATAACTTCTTCTTGTTTTCTGCTGGTGATGCCTCTCCCTATGCATCCCAGTATCCCCGAAGCCCTCCTTGCTGCCCTCTCACATTACTTGCCCACCTTTAGGTCATCTGATATGACAACCCCCAGGTCCCTTTCCATTTTTGTTGTTGTTAGTATCTCACCCCCCATTGTGTACTCTTCCCCTGGGTTTTTGTTTCCCAGGTGCATTACCTTGCACTTCTTAGCACTGAATCTAAGCTGCCATACATTTGACCATTCCTCCAACCTTGCCAAGTCCCTTCTCATCCTTTCCACCCACCTTGTGCATCAACTCTGTTGCAGATCTTTGTGTCATCTGCAAAGAGACATACTTTCCTTCCAGTCCCTCTGCAATGTCGCTTATAAAGACATTGAAGAGGACAGTCTAATACTGAACCCTGTGGTACCCCTTCGCTAACCCCCTTTTCAGAGTGGACTCCATTTACTATTACTCTCTGTGTCCTATTCTCCAGCCAACCTTTACCAGGCTGTCATCTTGGGACCCACTCCCAGGCTAGCTAACTTGTATATTAATCTTTTGTGTGGGACTGTGTCAAATGCCTTGCTAAAGTCTAGGTAGGCCATGTCCACAGCCCCTCCTGATCTACTACTTGCTCACCCAGTCAAAGAAATCTATCAGATTTGTCTGGCATGACCTTCCCACTGTGAATCCATGCTGCCTTGGGTCCTGTGCCCCTCTGGCCTCTAGATCACGTAACAATTCTTTCCTTCAGAAGTGATTCCATCATTTTCCCTACCACTGAGGTTAAACTAACAGGTCTGTAGTTTCCTGCTTCTGCCTTGCTCCCACTTTTGTGAAGGGGAATCATATCTGCCTCCTCCAGTCCTCAGGTACCACCCCATCCTCCCATGATTGGTTAAAGAGGGTAGTCAGTGGTGTCACTAGTTCTATCCTTAGTTCTTTTAGAATTCTGGGATGAATTCCATCAGGCCCCATTGCTTTGTCCACCTTCAGTTTTAAGAGTTCTTTCAGAACTCTTTCTTCTGTAAATGGGCTGGTATCAACTTCTGTATCCAGAGTGTTTCTACTGTTTGTTTTAGGTACCTCCCCCTCTTCCTTTGTAAATACTGAGCAAAAATATTTGTTTAGTATCTCTGCCTTTTCACAGTCACCTCTGCCCACCTCCCTCCCTTTATTAAGCCTCACTATCCCTCCTTGGTCTTCCTTTGCTCCCTGATGTACCTATAAAGGTTTTATCCCTTCTTAACTGGAGTTGGCTATCTTTTCCTCGGTTTGGGCCTTTGCTGTTCTGACTACCTTTCCAGCTTCCTTTTGCTTTAACTGATTCAGTTCTCTGTCCTGTTCCTTCTGTGATTCCTTGTACTTCCGGAATGCTTTCCTTTTCTCTTGAACCTTCACTGCCACTTCCTTTGAGAACCATAGTGGTTTCTTACCTCGTTTCGTTTTGTTAATTTGCTTTACACAAAGGCTTGTTACCTCTGTGATGGCAGTTTTTATTATTCCCCATTGTTCTTCCACCCCTCCTTCCTGCCCATTTGCTAGTGCATTCCTTAGGCACTCACCCATTTTGGCAAAGTCAGCCCTCCTAAAATCCAGTACCTTTGTCTTTGTATGGCTTGACTCTATTGCTGTGTTTATTGTGAACCATACTGTTCGATGGTCGCTAGTTCCCAGATGGCTACCCACTCTACATCTGTGATCCTCTTCATCTCCGCTTGAGAGAACCAGGTCTAAGATTGCTCCTCTCGGAGGGCTCCAATACTAGTTGTCAAGCATGCCCCTGTAGGGCATCCAGAATAACCCCACTCTTAGAAGTGGCTGCTGCAACTGCACTCCAGTTAACATCTGGCATATTCAGATCACCCATCAGCAATATCTCCCCTTTATCTGCCATTCTAAGTATACTGTCTATCATTTCCTTGTCCATTTCCTCCCCCTGAGAGGGGGGTCTGTATACAACCCCTGTGCGGATTGTGGTGCCATTGCCTGCCTCCAAATTGACCCACAGTGCTTCTTCTCCTCCATTTACCCTTTTGTTCTGTTGCTTTGATTTCTTCTCTTATGTAGAGAGAGCTACTCCTCCTCCTCTTTTACCCTCCCTGTCCCTCCTGTAGATAGTGTATCCTGGTATGTTTACATCCCAGTCATGGTTCTGTGTGTACCATGCTTCTGTGACTGCCACAATCTCCAGATCTTCCTCCTCCATCAAGGCCACTAATTCAGGAAACTTGTTACCCAGACTACGGGCATTGGTACTCACTGCTCTCCATTTTTTGATGGCTTTACCTTCTGTAGCGTGTGAAGAGAATTAGTTGCAGAGCAGCCAAGTTCCACACCCACATAGCCTCCCTGCATAGGGGGTACAAGTGGGTGCTTCCTTGCTTGTTGATATACCAGACTACACACATGTTGTCTGACTGGACTAACAGTGTGCTCTGGTGAAGCTGTTGCTGAAAGGCCTGAAGGGAATACAGCACCACCCTCATCTCCAACACGTTTATGTGAAGACAAAGCTCTGCTTGGGACCACAAACCATGAGAAACCATGAGTTTTGAGGTTCTCCAGGTGAGCACCCCAGCCCATCCCTGACACATCTGTTGTCAGAGTCTGGGAGGGAGGAGGGGACTGAAAGGGGAACCCCTTGGTGAGATTGAAGAGATCCTCCCACCACAAGAGATTCCTCTGCATCGAATCGAAGACCATAACCATCTGGTCCAGGTCATCCAGCCTCTAATCCCACTGTGCCCTGGGCGTCCACTGCGGAATTCGCATGTGGAGCCTGGTTAAAGGCAAAGTGGGCATGGCTGCCCCCATAAGGCCCAACAGTCGAAGAACTGACCTGGCCGAGACCTTCCTGCTGGAGTCCACCAGATGAACCTGCCTCTGCAAGGTGTCCGCCCTGTCTAGCGGGAGGAAAGCCATACCCTGTACAGTATCCATTACTGCTCCAATAAATTGGAGACGTTGAGAAGGGGCAAGTTGGGATTTCTAGAAATTAACAGTGACCCCGACTTGTGTAATGAGATCCAGGGTAGCTGATAGGGAGAGTTCCAGCTGCTCACTCAACGAGGCTGACAGAAGCCAGTCGTTGAGGTAGGGGAACATACAGTGGCCCCCGACACCTCAGGACCACCACCACTACTGCCGGGCACTTGGTGAAAACCCAAGGTGCCGAAGACAGACCAAAAGGAAGAGCCTTGAACTGGTAATGTTTCCTCTGAAAGGAGAACCGGAGGTAGCGACGATGGACCTGGAAAACTGGAATATGCAGGTAGGCATCCTGCATATCCAGAGCGCACAGCCACTGTCCCTTGTGCAGGAGGGGCAACAGACCTGGGAGGGTCAGCATTCAAAACCTTTTGTACTCTATGTATATGTTTAGAGCACTGAGGTCCAGAATCAGATGCAGATCTCCAGTCTTTTTGGGAACCAGGAAGAAGTGGGAGTAATACCCCTTTCCTCCTTCCTGGTGGTACGGAATGGGCTCTATTGCTTCTTTTTGTAACAGAGCCTGGATTTCCACTCGAAGAAGAGGGATGTAGACCTCTGGATAGTGTGACTGCACCGGAGGCCTGTCTTAGGGTTTTCCCAGAAACTTCAGAGTGCGGCCTTGCTTTATGAGCTGAAGGACCCATAGGTCAGTTGTCACTGCTCTCCACCCTGTTAAGTGACAGGCGAATCTTCCACCCACCGGCTCCTCCAATGGACTCTGAGGAGGGAGGGTGGACTGCGAGTCAAGTGAGGGAGGGTGTGTGTGGGGGAGCTGCACCTGAAGCTCTCTGGTCTTTTGCCGGAGGGGTGGCTGTGACTGATGGAGCCAGATGCTTGGGCTGACGTCTGGCCGTCTGCTGCTGTTTTGCCTGCCTTTTTCCTTGCTGACAAAAAGGCTTCTTTGCCTTTAACTAGCGACGATACATGGTATGCACTGACCTGAGAGCCTGGCCCTTGTCCTGCAGGCCAGTGATGATATCCTGTGCATCTCCTTCAAACAGGACAGAGCCTCTAAAGGGGGCATCCTGGATTGCCGTTGGGACATCCTGAGCCAGACCAGACACCCTCAGTCATGAGAAGTGTCTGAGGTTGACCGCCATAGCGGCTCCCCTAGCCGAAGAGTCCACTGCGTCGTATGTGGCCCTGAGGGAGTGCCTGCAATCCACTCTGGCAGACTAGATGAAGTCTGCTAGAATGGACTTTGATTCTGAGTCCGGTAGAGCCTCCATGGCTGGGCAAACAGTAATTTTTGATAGACCAGTATGTGGCCCACATAATTCAGTGCCCTCATGGCCAATGTAGAAGAGTAGTAAAATTTTGTTCTGAATTGGTCTAGCTGCCTCGACTCCTTGTCAGGAGGGGAGGTGCTCATGTGCTGCGGGCTTGGTAGACCAATCATGGGCTGCCATAATAATCACCGAGTCACCCTTGGGGTGGGTACTCATGTGGTCTTTTCCCTCTGGCATCCAATAAGTACGGTCCACCTTTTTGGCCACCGGCGGGATTGAGGAGGGCATCATCCATATAGTAGATGCCAGGTCCTCATGCAGTTCCAGCCAGGAGGGAGTAAGAATAGGAGATGCTTCCTGCATATCCAGGTATTTGACCAGTCTCTGACATTTCAGATCCTGGGTGTCCGTATTCCAATCACAGACCTCTGCTATTTTGAGGAGCAGATCTGGGAATGAAGGGTCCTCCAGGGGGGACTTGGGGGATTCCTTCAGCGGAGACTCCCCAACGGGCGGGGTTTGAAAACTGGTTGGAATCCTGATCCGAATCAGAAGACTGGACATCGGGACGGGACGGTTCACCAGAATCCAGATGCAGCCTCTCTAGCATCCGGCCTTACGTTGGTTCCTTCTGAGGGGCCAGCATCATGGGATGCTGTGGTGCTGGCCTAACCAGTTGGACGCCTGGGCTCCTCTCTGGGAGGCGGACGGCTGTCCTGCTCCGAAATGAGCTGTGCCTTGGTTTTGGACCACCAGGACTGGGGAATGGCTTTAAAGTCTGATGGGGTCTGAGGAGGCAGCAGGGGCTGGTAGGCCGGCGTATGATAGTGAGACGTTGGGTACCCTGGCAAAGGGTAGGCAGGCATATAAAATCCTGATGGGGGATAGTCAAAAGGGTTATACATCTGAAAATGTGGCGTTGGGTAACCCAATGGCGGGAACCCTGATGGAGGGCCCGTCAGGGGTAGGTTGATGGAGGGTAGCCTGGCGTATGGCCTGACGGCGGTGCCGGCAGCCCTGACGGGGGACCCTGAGTAGCTCCAAAGCCTGCGCCTGAGGGGCCGGAAAAAATCGGTTCTGACGTCGGGCTGGCAGGTGGCAGACATGGGGGAGCAGATGGCTGGGATCCGTTAGGGCTGCCAGAGGCACCCGAGTCCTGGTCCGGAGGTAAGCTTGGTGTGAAGCTGCCTGCTGCAGGCCCCTCATCCTCTATCCCCCTTGGAATAGGGGAGGGTGGAGGAACCACTTCCAGTGGAGAAGAGGGGGAAGCCCAGTGGGGAGAACCATCCTGGGGAGGCAGAGAAAGGTCCTGCAACTGGGATTCTTCGGTTGCCTGGTCAACAAACCATCTTTTTAGATAGTTTAGTCTGATGACAGAATTTAACCCCCATAAGCATACTAGAATGGAATTCCACAGAACTGACTCTATAGGGAACCAAAGCTCTCCCTACCCCAAGGTTATAATTTGAAATGCTATATTCAAGGCCCTTAGCAGATCTCAGGCCTTCTTTAATAGCTCTAGTTCTAAACAAATCCAGTATAAAATTAGGAAAGCCACCCTTCCATAATTTAAACATGATCATCAGAAGATGCAAGTTTCTCCTGTCCTGTGGCCTCAGCCCAATTCAGCGCTCTGCATAAATCACAGTGGTGCGTCATTCATGGAGCATCGAGGATGAAGCAGGCCGACCTACGATACATCACATCAAACCTATTTAGCTCCATCTCCAATATCACAGCATATAAAACATCCCCGTAATCCAGGACGGAGAGAATGACAGTATTAATAATTCTCAGGTGTACTTCTAAACACTGAGGGGGCTATTAGACCCAGTATGTGTTGCAAGGAGTGGGCTTGAACAGATGTGCACTCCATTATGTAGCATTCCATCTGCAGGACAGTCCTGCATTCTGCTCTATGGAAGGCAAGCCCAGGCCGTGATCATATCCAGAAGAGCTTCTATGAACAGCAGCTGCTGTGAGGGGTGAAGCTGAGACTTCTTTAGATTCAGCAGAACCCCAGGAAGGTAAGGAACAGAGGCTGTGGCCACTGCCTGTTCAGTCTCCTGCCTGGATGGATTGGCTATCAGCAAATCATCCATGTAAGGGTAAATTCAGAGTCCTAGTTTTCTCAGTTGTACTGCAAGTACTGCAAAGCACTTTGTAATGACTCGAGGCACGGAGAAGAGCCAAAAGGGAAGGACTCTGAACTGGCAATGCTGTCCCAGCACAACAAACTGAAGGTATCTGTGGTGGCTGGGATACACCAGTATGTGCTGGTATGCATCCTGCATATCCAGGGAAGCTAACCAATCCTGAGGATTCAGGAAGGGAAGTAGAGACCCCAGAGGAATCATTCTGAATTTTTTTTTCGAGCCATGAACCTGTTAAGCTTTCTGAAGTCCAGAATGGGGCACATGCCTCCTGATTTCTTTGGTACTAGGAAGTAGTGGGAGTCTGTGTTTTGTTCTGACTTTGGAACCATTTCCAGCGGTCTGCTACTCAGAAGGCCCGCAAGCTCCTGTGCCAGAAGCTCCGACATATGGGCTGATAAGAGGGTCTGCCTTCTGGGTGGATAAGTGCAGAGAGATTTCTGTGAACTCCAGGGAGTATCCCTCCTAGATTATCCTGAGGACCCACTTGTCCATCGTAATGGACTCGCACTGATGGCAAAACTGGGTCAAGCCCCCCACTCCGGGAGGAGAGGTGTGCCTCGGGCAGCTGAAGCAAGACAGGGGCCAGAGTTTCAGAGGGTGGCACTGGGTGCGTTCAGCGTCTATGCATTCAGTTATGCCTTCTTGGGAGGCTGAGATTTGTTTTGGGCTCCCCTGCCTTTCCCACGAACGGGCTACCAGTTCTGAAAGAAAAGAAACCACATCTTTTCACACTGCGGGTTAGAAGAAACTGGCCTGAAAGTCTTAAGGTTCGATCTAGTTTTTTGAGACGCCTCAAGAGGCTTCTCTACTTGCTGTCCAAACAGGTTAAGTACCATTAAAAAACAGTTTACTCACCTGCAACAGTAGTTCTAGGAGTGGTATATTTTTTTTTTTTATTAATTTTAGTTGTTTAACCAGGTATAGCACATTAAGCTGAAAGCTTTTTTACAGGAGCGACCTGGGAGCACAAAGAGGTTAAGTGACTTGCTCAGGGTCACACAGTATGCAAGTGGAAGCTGTGGGATTCATACCCAGGTCTGGTCTGCTGGATGTCACCAGATTTGCAGCTCAGAGCCTTAGACCACTGCACTATACTGCCCCCACGGTATATGATGCACGCTTCTGACAGTGTTCCTTTCCCTTTAAGGCTTGTCAGCACGTCTTCAAGCTGGCTACTCCCACCTGGGTGGTAACTACCTCGGCACCGCCACGTGATGTCAGATCTCACCAGCTGAAGCAAGACTGGTGTGCCATTTGCCAGGGGAGGTCGGGTGGGTCAGTGTGCGTGTATATCATAAACCACTTCTAGAAAGATCAGTTACGCAAAGACTTCTGCCGTAACAGTACATCTTCTAGGAATGTCTCTTGCAGTAAGTCATTACTTCTGGGAGTTTCCCTTAGGTGGCGCGCTCTCAGTAGTTTTCTCCAGCAGTCTCTATACCAGGGACCACCCACACGACCTCACTTCCTGGGCTGTGCCTATAAAAGTGGGTGGTCCCTGGTAGTCTCATTCCCCGCGGTTTCTGCTCGGCGGGGACCGAGGAGACACTGATACCAAAGCCTCCCGCCCTTACATCGTTTTCTCTGTTACAGAATGGCAGGGGGTCGGAGGGAGGGAAGCTACTTACTGCAAGAGATATTCCTAGATCTACTGTTACGGCAAAAGTCTTTGCATAACTGATCTGTCTTCCACTGAATGGACTCTTGCAGTAAGTCATTACTTCTGGGAGATTCCCAAGCAGTTATATGGCAGTGGGGTTGCCAGATTTGGCATTCTGCCGTACATATAGTGTGGTCTTAGGACCGATAGGCGCTGAGAACAGTACATCAGCATATAAAGAGAATTTTGTATTCTGTCTGTAAGTATTCCATTATAGTATTCGTTACAGGGTTATGGCTGAAAGAGAAGCCAAACTGGCTATTACTGGGTATGTTCGGAAGAGTTAAGCAGATGTCAACCCGATCAGGGTATGGCATATCAGATACTGTGATAAATCAGAAGGATTTCAACTATACAATGGAGTAATTAGTCGGTCTCAGTGGCATGCACTGGAAAAGACTGTATATGCAAGGCCTATTGGGTTCTGAGTTTTGAATAGTAATCCAAATAATACAGTGTTACTATTTTGTAGTGCTATAATGTAGCAAGTTAGTTTTTTTAGTGTTTTTTTTTTTTTACTATGTCTGTCAAGTCATTAGAGAAATGTATCCATTTTGGCATAAACAGGTTACATAAGTAGCAAACAATGATTTTTTTGTGAAATGAAACAATGTATTTCACAATGGAATCCAGTGGCTCTTAAGAGTGTGGCAATTTTGTACCCGTTTTAGGGTAAAGACATGGAATGCAACAGTGTGACAAAGTCAGTTCCATCATGTATTAGTAATCTCATTTGCAAGGGGGTCCCAAGTATGCCAGGGTCTGCAGTCTTGTTAGGTGTAAATCTGAAATGTTAGTATGGTGGGCCCTTTATTTATGCTGTCGGGTGAACAGAAGTTTAAATAGTGATCTGGATAATTACAAATTATGAGCCATTACATCTCATCTTTGAGATTCTAAATATGTTAATCTGAGAAAAAGTCATAAAGTTTGTAACCTGCCCATATTTTGGTGTCCAAGTAGTGTGGATCAGAAAATTGATAAGTCTTGCAGAGTTTATAAGGTTTATAATATATATGTACTCACCACTGTTTCTGTGGCCTTTATCTATGGCTAGGTGAAGACTACATGTAGCAGTAAAAGTTTGGTAAGAATATTATGATCCATATTGTGATAGTATTAAGATATATAGATTTTTTCTTAGCATGCGAGTAGTAGCAAGCCCTGTTCATGGGAGGGACATGAAGGTCCAGCGTACAACAGGCTGAGAGGCATCTCAATGAAATGACCATAATGGTCTGTAACAGTGATACCTCAAAAAGTGGCTAGATGTAAAAAAAAAACAAAAAGAAAACTCCTGGGAAAGGCCCCAGTATAATTTTCAAACTGAAGCTCCCAAAAGAAAAGCCGCAGAGGCCTAGAAGAGGAGACCGGGGTGTAGTTTGAAGTTTTTAGTGAGAGGAAAAGGTACCTGGCCGTCCTAAGGGCAGTCATGGGCTGGTTTAGATGAGTTTCTTGTCCCTCGTTCTTTGCCTCTGAAGTTTCTTCTTTTGTTATAGTAATTTCCAGTTTTGTATGCATAATTATACTGAGGGCTTGGTTTGTGGTATATATATTGTACTGTTTTTAGCTGTCTGCCTGAGGCTTGTAGGTTATCCAGTATTGTTTGTGCCCCTGGGCCAAAGAGATGGTCGTCAGAAAAGAAGGGTATTAGCCACTTTTTGTTGAATATCAGGTGCTAGCCCTGAGAGTCGGAGCCATGCCTGACAGCGTATAAATGTACAGACTGCAGAGGCTCTTCAGGGGATGTAGGAGTAGTAGTAGGCTCTGTTCATGCGAGGGACATGAGGATACGGCGCACAACAGGCTGAGAGGCATCCCGATGAAGTGACTATAATGGCCTGTAACAGTGATACCTCGTAAATACGTATATATGAACATGATAAACATGTTACCCTCCACCCCGAGGTGTGCCTCTATAATACTGGCGACGTTATCCGCAAGGCATAGGTGACAGCATAATGCATTCTTAGTCAGTTCTGGGTCCCGAGTGGCAGAAGCCAAAGAATCTGATATGCTAATTGTAGAAAATATGAAGTTAATGTCCATGAAATGGCATGAGGCAGTCAGGATCTGCGCTAAGGTGAAACGTAAGGGAGCAAGGTCACATAAACCATGCTGGTGGTCCAGTGAGGTTCAGGTGGCGGTCAGAGAAAAGAAGGCGGCCTACAAAAAATATAAAACAACAAGAGGGGATAGGGATAAGGAAATGTACCATCTTGCATCTAGAAAAGTCACCCAGATGGTGAGGGGAGCAAAGTCCAGTAAAGAGCAGCGGCTGGCACAGGGGATACATGGAGGGGAAAAGGGGTTCTTCCGGTACATTGGGGAGCGGAGAAAAACTAAGGGCCATCTCAGCAGATTGAGATCAGAAGGAGGGTGGGTGGAAGAGGTGAGGGACCAGGCAGAGGTATTTAACGAGTACTTTGCCTCCGTGTTCACTAGGGAGGGGGATGGAATATCTACAAAGCAAGGCAAGGCACGGTGGGGATAGAAGCGGCAGTGAGTGGGATCAGGGGAGCAACAGAAATGGAGCAAGAGGGTGGGAGAGGTACCCCAGGGGTATCACATTAGGATAAGGATAAAAAGGCCAGTAAGGCGGAGGGACAGATGATGCTATCTCCGCCAGAAGGGTGTGGTTAGCCCTCAAGGCCCTAAAGAAAGACAAATCTCCTGGGCCAGATGGCATTCATCCGAGAGTACTATGGGAATTGGCGGACATACTGGCTGCACCCCTGGCTGAGCTCTTCAACAGGTCACTTGAGACAGGGAGGGTACCTAGGGATTGGCGAGAGGCACATGTGGTGCCAATCCATAAAGGGGGGTCGAGGGAAGTACCAGGTAACTATAGACCCATCAGTTTGACCTCGGTGGTGGGAAAACTAAGAGAGAGTACACTAAAGGAACGATTGGGGGTGTACTTGGAGGAGGTGGGAGGTCTGGATAGTCGGCAACATGGGTTTGTGCCAGGTAGATCATGTCAAACCAATCTTGTGGAGTTCTACGAATGGGTAACATCAGAAATGGACAGGGAAAGCCTGTGGATGTATTATTCTTGACTTCAGCAAGGCGTTTGACTCTGTCCCCACAATGGTCTGGTGGAGAAACTGATGGGGTTAGAGTAGGCCCTTGATGGTCAGATGGATTGAAAACTGGCTAGCTGGGCGCACTGCAGAGGTAGTGGTCTGTGGGGAGCTCTCAAGACCCTAGAGAGGTTAGTATTAGGGTACCCCGCAGGGCCTCGGTCCTGGGTCTGATCCTGTTTAATACATACATATCGGACATCACGGAGGGTATAGGGTGTGAAATGAGTCTCTTCGCTGATGACTCCAAGATGGGAGCAGTAGTTGAGGGAGAAGAGGGGAGGTTGGCCCTGCAAGGGGACCTGGACACCATGGAAAGCTGGGCTCACACATGGAAATTAAATTTCAATATCATCAAGTGCAAGGTGTTACACCGTGGGAGGTGAAACCCTAAACACGGGTACACCCTGGGAGGGGAGGCACTGGAGGCCTCAATAGGGGGAAAAAGACCTAGGGGTCATGGTGGATGCATGTTATGAATAACTGAGCAGTGCAGGAGAGCGGCTAGCAAGGCAAACAGGATGTTGGGATGCATCGTAAGGGGGAAAACCTCTAGGAGCAAGGAAGTGATTCTGCCGCTGTACAATGGACTGGTTAGACCACACCTTGAGTATTGTGTACAGTACTGGAGACCACACTTGAAGAGGGACATACAGCTCCTGGAGAGGGTACAGAGGAGGGCAACTAAGATGATCACGAGGGCTAGGGGATTTGACGTATGAGGACAGACTTGAGGAGCTCTGCCTGTTTTCATTGGAGGAGAGGAGGCAGGAGGAGACATGATTGAGGTCTTCAAGTACCTCAAAGGAATAAATAGGGTAAACATGGAGGATCTTTAGACTAAAGCAGCGAGGTATCACCAGAGGGCATGGTTTGAAGTTGGAAGGTGAGGGAAGAGGAGGTTTTCACTGAGAGGGTGGTGGACCCTTGGAATGCACTGCCTCCGAGCTGGTTCAGAGATCCACAGTGGAGGGCTTCAAGAGAGGGTGGGACAGACACAGAAAGTGGATGTATCAGATGATGGCCTGTCCCAGGAGGGTGGGGATGGATGATAGGGGCTTCTGGAACACAAAGGGGAGGGGGGGAGAGGGCCTCGGCACCCAACTAGGGATCTGAGGTTCGAGCAGACTCGATAGACCGCAAGGCCTAATCTGCTGGCAAATAGTATGTTAGTATGAAATAAGCCCTTTTGAATAGTAGGGGTATGCCATATATTTTGTTTAATAAATATTTCATAGTTGTATACACTGGTGTCATTGACTGGAGGGTTTTTACTCCATAAATGAGTGTAAAAAAGCCTTGTACCCTCGCTGATAGAGGAGGCAGTCAAGAGGCGAGGGACCGAGGGGAACTGTTGAAGGGATACACCCTGTTGATGAGAATATGTAACTATGTTAATGTTCTGTTGACGGAAAATGTCTCCCATTAATAATATATCAATATTGTAAGGCATGGTCTGTGGATGGTGGAATGTTGGTCACTGATGGTGGGATCATCCCTGTTGATGGGTGTAGAAGGAATACCATGCCTGGTAGACAGTGGAATGAAAGCCATCTATGATGATTAGTAGAAATCATGCTCCGTCGATGGTGGGTCATCTGCCGTCGGCGATGAAAGGAGGGGAGCATGTCCCTTCGATAGTGGAATGTCTCTCATCGACAACAGATGAAGATAATGTGCCTCACTGACGGGGGTTGTTACGCCCGTCGATGAGAGGCGCTTGTTCTTTATATGAAGAAGCCGCTGATGATAGTCTTGGAGGAGGCCTCTGTCGACAGGGCATGAGTGGTCCGTCGATGAGAAATCATGAAGGAGGCCTCCATCGACGTTGGATGACGTATCCGTCCACGGTAATCATGCAGGAGGCCTCCGGCGACGGGGAATGAACCTCCCATCGACGAGAAGTATGTAGGAGGCCTCCGTCAACAGTGAATGAACCTCCCATCGATGAGAAGTATGAAGGAGGCCTTTGATGATGGTGCATGAGTGGTCCGTCGATGAGAATCATGTAGGAGGCCTCTGTCGACAGGGAATGAGCCTCCAGTCAACGAGAAGTATGCAGGAGGCCTCTGTCGATGGAGAATGAACCTCCCATTGACGAGAAGTATGTAGGAGGCCTACATCAACAGGGAATGAACCTCCCGACGATAAGTATGTAGGAGGCCTCCATCGACGGTGCATGAGTGGTCAGTCGATGAGAATCATGAAGGAGGCCTCAGTCGACGGGGAATGAGCCTCCCGTCGACGAGAAGTATGTAGGAGGCCTCCGTCGATGGGGAATGAACCTCCCGTCGACAAGTAGTATGTAGGAGGCCTCCATCGATGGGGATTATGCATCTGTCGACGGGAACTTAGTGTGAGCCTCCATAGACGGTGGATGAATATTAAGTCGATGAGAAATCATGAAGGAGGCCTCCGTCGATGGAGAATGAACCTCCCGTTGACGACAAGTATGTAGGAGGCCTACGTCGACGGGGAATGAGCCTCCCGTCGACGAGAAATATGCAGGAGACCTCCATCGAAGGAGAATGAACCTCCCGTCGACGAGAAGTATGTAGGAGGCCTCAGTCGACGGAGAATGAACCTCTTGTCGATGAGAAGTATGTAGGAGGCCTCCGTCGATGGGGAATGAACCTCCCGTCGACAAGAAGTATGTAGGAGGCCTCCGTCGATGGGGATTATGCATCTGTCGACGGGAACTTAGTGTGAGCCTCTGTAGATTGTTGTTGGAGGCCTCTGTCGATGGGGATTATGCATCCATCGATGGGAATACAGTGTAAACCTCTTCTATGATGAAGATGATGTAGAAATGCCTACCACTGATGGGGTGTTTGCCCTCCGTTGAAGAAAATCTCCTTAATGATATTATGTTTAGCATACATGACCGTTAAAAGGCGGTCAGGCAGGATTTATGGTGAAGGTACGTTTCCTTCCACTCCGATGCTTCCTGAAAAGGACTCAATGTTGTTGGAGCCTGTTAATAGAGCTCTTCGAGTCATCCATCCTTAAAAAACTCTTGTTTGAGTATAGGAATATGGTGCCGTGTATTAAGCCCAGGTACTCCGAGCTGTGGGTTCAATCCACGTCGTAGATCACTTAGCAGGAGAGTATTCTAGCTGTTGTGAGAGCTGAAGCCGGTGGGAAAATTAACGGAGACTACCAGGGACCACACACTTTTATAGGCACAGCCCAGGAAGTGAGGTCGTGTGGGTGGTCCCTTGTATACAGACTGCTGGAGAAAACTACTGTGAGAGCGCCACCTAAGGGAAACTCCCAGAAGTAATGACTTGCTGCAAGAGACCATTCCATGGAAGATCTACTGTAACAGATGAGTAACCTGTTTTTCTAGGGATGTGGATATGATGTACTGTCCACACTACTGGCAGACTCTTAGCAGTTCTCTGGGAGGAGGAGGGGGGTAAAGCACACACCCCCTATTTAGAAAACAGAGATTAGGCATGTCCAGTATACCTCTGGGGTGCAGCACTGTGCCCGCCCCACCACATCCCAAAACTACTAGGTTCCAGGAGGGGAGGCAGGGAGGGAGGTCAGAATACAGCAAGACTCCATGAGAAGAAACAACATTACTACAGTGAGTAATTTTTTTTCTTCAAAAACAACATGAAGTCTTGCTGTATTTTGACTATATGCAGACTACCAAGCAGTACCTCCTTGGAAGAGGGAGTCACAGAACCTATTTTGGGAACAAGATCTGCAGCACAGCTGTGCCAAATCTAGCATCACTTTGTGACTGGATGTCCAAAGAGTAATGCTTGGTAAAAGTGTGAACAGATTTCCAGGTAGCTGCTTTGTATATGTCAACTAAAGATATATCTCTAGCTGCTGCGACCAAAGCACTTGTACTTCTGGTAGAATGAGCCCACAGGCCTGAGGGAGATTCCTTGCCAAGTTTAGAATAGCAGAATTGAATACAAGAGACAATCCACCTGGCAATAGACCTCTTGGTAGCAGGTTTGCCCTTTCCCACGTTACCATAAGTGAGAAACAACTGAGAACAGTCTTTCCTATGGGGCTTAGTATGTTCAATATAGTAACTAAGAGCCCTTTTTACATCAAGACTGTGTAACCTTCTCTTCCCAGAGGAAGAATGATCAGTGAAAAACACAGGCAATGACAGAGTGGTTCAGATGAAAGTCTGACACCACTTTGGGAAGAAACTTTCTATTGGTGCGGAGGACCAACTTATCCCTATGAAAGGAAATGAAATCAGGTTCAACTGATAAGGCCTGTAATTCACTGATTCTCCTGGTAGAGTTAATAGCCACCAGGAACACAGTCTTCCAAGTCAAGTATTTCAGTTCAGCTGAAGACAAAGGTTCAAAAGGGGGCTGCATAAGCTGTGCAATACAGATGTTCAGGTCCCAAGAAGGTGTAGGCTCCCTAAAGGGAGGATTGACATGAATCAAACCTTTGAAAAATGTCTTAAAGACCGGATGAGAAGCTAGGGAAGAGCCCTTACCAGCAGAAAGGAAGGCAGACACAGCCGCCAAATGTACTTTGAGAGTAGTAGGCAGGAGGCCTAAACTGTTAAGATGCACCAAATAGTCCAACACGGTGGCAATACCAGCCAGCTTTGGCTTAGTATGCCTCTGGGAACACCAAAACCCAAATCTTTTCCATTTGGAGTTGTAAGTCTTTCTAGTAGCAGGCTTCCTGCTAACCTTTAAAATATCCAGAACTGATTGAGAAAGGTGCAAACTTGCATATTCTAGCTCTTCAAGAGCCAGGCTTTGAGCCGCAAAGTCCCAAGATTGGGATACAGAATCCTCCCCTGAGAGGAGGTGAGGAGATTGTGCTGTCTGGGAAGACACAAGGGCAGTGCTGCTGAAATTGACAACAGTAGAGGATATCAAAGCTGTCTGGCCCAATCTGGAGCCACCAGAATCACCTTGCAAGGTTGAGACCTGATTTTGATCAGGACCCTGAATATCAGAGGAAAAATGCATACAGAAACCTGCTTGTCCAATTCAGTAGAAGAGCATCCTGAGGGACAGGGCCCAGAAGAGGTGGTCTGCAACAATAAAGAGGAAGTCGATGATTGTCCGGGGCTGCAAATAGATCTCTCTCTGTGGAGTACCGCATCTCTTGAAGATGGCTCGTAGACCTCCCTCAGGCTGTTTAGGCGGTGGTTCCACACGAATCGATGCAGAGACCGGGATAGGCTGAACTGGGAGACAGGCCAGCCCCACGGGCAGAGGAACCGATGGCTTCGGTTCTGGAGGGGTCGGTCTAGGAAGCGGAAGCTGTTATGGCTGGGTAGGGCGGCGGAGCCGGCTTCTGCCTGGTCAGGATCAGCTGCTGCTGCCACATGAGGTCTTCATAGCTCCGCCGGAGCCTCTCCTCGGCCAAGGAGGATGAGGACCTGTGGCATCGCCTCTTTTTAGAACACTTGTGGCTCTTTCTCGATCGTTCGGCTGAGTGGGTTCTGGACCTCGACCGAGATAGGGAAGTCCGACTCAGTCGATCGGGAGACACCGGGGTCAGTGAAAACCGAGGGTCTGGAACCAGGTCCTTGATGGGGACACCAGCAAGCTGTGTCTCCTCATCAGGAAATACAAGGACTGGAGTCTTTTCCAAGGAGTCGTCGGGGTTAGCCGGTGACAAGGGGTCGATCAGGCCGAGGATAATTTCAACCTTGTAGGCCACTTCCTCGGTCCCCTGGCCAAACGGAAGATCCGTGAAGCCGACGGCCGAGGATACGATCTCGACCGAAGTCGAGACCATGTGTTCCTGGGACTCGGGCCTCTCTTGGTCCCAAGAATGTCTTCACTGAGATGAAGACACAGGGCCCTTATCTCTCTTTCGAGAGTGGGAGGAGTGCGAGCCCAACGGCGCCTCATCCCGAGTGGGGAGAGACTGGCACAACTCCTTGAAGGAGCCAGTAAAGGTGGAGTCAAGGTTCAGTGGAACAAAAAAGCTTCGACTGGCTGAAGCGCAGGCACTTCCTCCTCGAGAATGACTTCATCTGTTCCAACTGTGTGGCTGAGCCCTGCAGCTGTGAAACCCCACCCGCCTCCTTCAATTTCAGTGGTGGGTTCCCTTTTCTCCAGTCTCCCCAGCTTCAAGCGTGCCTTGCGGTCGTCCAGGACACTGGGATGGAAAGCCAGGCAAAAACTGCACAACGAGGTGTCATGGCCGACACCTAGGCAGTAAATGCACATGAGGTGAGGATCGGTGCACGATATCTTCTGGCCGCAGGGGCACTGGCGAAATCCAGGGGAAGATTTTTCTTCCATGGCAGATGCGACAAAAGCGCGATCGCTAACTCGACAAGTTTAATTTTCGGTTAAAACCGATGGTTAGAATCCAGGGCCTATGCTATGCTGAGAGCACGAGGGAACCTGCATCTTCCAGCGGAAAGGAAGATCTAGCATCATGGGGCACAGCAGCGGTATATACCATCCGGGTGGGTGGGAGGAGCCAGCTTGAAGACTTCCGGCAAGATTTAAAGTGGAAGAGGACATGCCAAGAAGTGTGGATGAACAACATATCCACGCTCCTAGATTATTTAGTTTTTCTTCACTGGGAAGGAGAGCTAGACAATTTTTTTTTGCCTATTTTCAGCACTGGGGAGGAGATACAGATATATGCCAATTGAAATGTAACCAGATTTTTCAGCTGTTGGTGGCATTTTTAGTGAATTAATGAAGTGGCATGGAAAAATCAGCGCAGTGCATCAAAAAAAGAAACAGGCTTTACAATTCAGTGTGAAGTAAAGTATGTCACAGTTTGTTATGGCTATGAGACTACTTTTATTTTTTTTACATGTGTTTGGTAGTGTTATTTGTCATCTCTGCTCAGCCTGGTGTATTGTAAGTGTTACTGTAACATAGAAACATAGAATTTGATGGCAGATAAGGACTGCTTGGCCCACCCAGTCTGCTCATTTCCCTACCTAATGGATAAGCTGCAGATCCTAGTTAACCAGCAGCCTACTTCTTCCTACCCCCACCCCCTAGAATTGCCTTATGACTGTCCCATGCATGCTTGAATTCCACCACTGTTTTTGACTCCACAACCTCCTCCGGAAGGCCGTTCCATGCATCCACAACCCTCTCTGTGAAAAAATATTTCCTTAAATTACCTCTGAGCGCCCCCATCTTCAAATTGTGCCCCTTGTTCTTGCACACCTCTTTTTTTGAAAGATGATACCCTCTTGGACTTTGTTGATTCCCTTGAGGTACTTGAAAGTTTCTATCATGTCCCCCCTCTCCCTCCTTTCCTCAAGGCTATACATATTAAGCTCCTTAAGTCTCTCTTCATATGTCTTCGGTGCAGACCCTGCACCATCTTAGTTGCCCTCCTCTGGACAGCTTCCATCCTGTCTATGTCTTTGCGGAGACTGGGTCTCCAGAACTGCACACAGTACTCCAGATGGGGTCTCACCAGCTGTCTGCACAGAGGGATAACTTTTTCCTGTTTTCTACTTGTGATGCCTCTCCCTATGCATCCCAGTATCCCCCCAGCCCTCCCTGCTGCCCTCTCACATTGCTTGCCCACCTTTAGGTCATCTGATATGACTACCCCCAGGTCCCTTTCCATTTTTGATGATGTTAGTATCTCACCCCCATTGTGTTCTCTTCCCCTGGGTTTTTGTTTCCCAGGTGCATTACCTTGCACTTCTTAGCACTGAATCTAAGCTGCCATACATTTGACCATTCCTCTAAACTTGCCAAGCCCCTTCTCATCCTTTCCACCTCACCTTGTGCATCAACTCTGTTGCAGATCTTTGTGTCATCTGCAAAGAGACATACTTTTCCTTCCAGTCCCTCTGCAACGTCACTTATAAAGACATTGAAGAGGACCAGTCCTAATACTGAACCTACTGATTCCACTAGTAACACGTTTCTTCAGAGTGGACTCCATTTACTATTACTCTCTGTGTCCTATTCTCCAGCGAATTCTTTACCCAGGCTGTCATCTTGGGACCCACTCCCAGGCTGGCTAACTTGTATATTAATCTTTTGTGTGGGACTGTGTCAAATGCCTTGCTAAAGTCTAGGTAGGCCATGTCCACAGCCCCTCCCTGATCTACTACTTTGGTCACCCAGTCAAAGAAATCTATCAGATTCGTCTGGCATGATGTTCCCACTGTGAATTCATGCTGCCTTGGGTCCTGTGCCCCTCTGGCCTCTAGATACTCGACAATTCTTTCCTTCAGAAGTGATTCCATCATTTTCCCTATCACTGAGGTTAAACTAACAGGTCTGTAGTTTCCTGCTTCTGCCTTGCTCCCACTTTTGTGAAGTGGAATCACATCTGCCCTCCTCCAGTCCTCGGGTACCACCCCAACCTCCCATGATTTGTTAAAGAGGGTAGTCAGTGGTGTCACTAGTTCTACCCTTAGTTCTTTTAGAATTCTGGGATGAATCCCATCAGGCCCCACTGCTTTGTCCACCTTCAGTTTTAAGAGTTCTTTCAGAACCCTTTCTTCTGTAAATGGGCTGGTATCAACTTCTGTATCCAGAGTGTTTCTACTGTTTGTTTTAGGTACCTCCCCCTCTTCATTTGTAAATACTGAGCAAAAATATTTGTTTAGTATCTCTGCCTTTTCACAGTCACCCTCTGCCCACCCTCCCTCCCTTTATTAAGCCTCACTATCCCTCCCTTGGTCTTCCTTCGCTCCTGATGTACCTATAAAGGTTTTATCCCCTTCTTAACTGAGTTGGCTATCTTTTCCTCGGTTTGGGCCTTTGCTGTTCTGACTGCCTTCCCAGCTTCCTTTGCTTTAACTGATACAGTTCTCTGTCCTGCTCCTTCTGTGATTCCTTGTACTTCCTGAATGCTTTCTTTTCTCTTGAACCTTCACTGCTACTTCCTTTGAGAACCATAGTGGTTTCTTACATCGTTCGTTTTGTTTATTTGCTTCACACAAAGCTTGTTACCTCTGTGATGGCAGTTTTATTATTCTCCATTGTTCTTCCACCCTCCTTCCTGCCCATTTGCTAGTGCATTCCTTAGGCACTCACCCATTTTGGCAAAGTCAGCCCTCCTAAAGTCCAATACTTTTGCCTTTGTATGGCTTGACTCTATTGCTGTGTTTATTGTGAACCATACTGTTCGATGGTCGCTAGTTCCCAGATGGTTACCCACTTCTACATCTGCGATCCTCTCTCCATCTCCATTTGAGAGAACCAGATCTAAGACTGCGCCCTCTCGAGTGGGCTCCAATACTAGTTGTCTAAGGCATGCTCCCTGTAGGGCATCTAGAATAACCCCACTCTTCGAAGTGGCTGCTGCAACTGCACTCCAGTTAACATCTGGCATATTCAGATCACCCATCAGCAATCTCTCCCCTTTTTCTGCCATTCTAAGTATACTTTCTATCACTTCCTAGTCCATTTCCTCCTCCTGAGAAGGGGGTCCGTATACAACCCGTGCGGATTGTGATGCCATTGCCTGTCTCCAAATTTACCCACAGTGCTTCTTCTCCTCCTCCTCCTCCTCCCTGTTTACCCTTTTGTTCTGTTGCTTTGATTCCTTCCCTTACGTAAAGAGCTACTCCTCCTCCTCTTTTACCCTCCCTGTCCCTCCTGTAGATAGTGTATCCTGGTATGTTTATGTCCCAGTCATGGTTTTGTGTGTACCATGTTTCTGTGACTGCCACAATATCCAGATGTTCCTCCTCCATCAAGGCCACTAATTCAGGAAGCTTGTTACTCAGACTACGGCATTGGTACTCATTGCTCTCCATTTTTTGATGGCTTTACCTTCTGTTGCAGCATCCCCCACTGACCTTTCTACCTCAGTCTTTTTCTCATTTAGTACCCTGTTTTGTAGGGAGAGGCTGGGATTTTCCTGCTGCTTATCAGTGCCTCCCTCCTTGACTAGTTTAAAAGCTTCCCAATGAAGCATTTAAACCGACTGCTCAAAAGACTTGTTCCCTTCCTGGACAGATGCAGACCATCCTGCCAGTATAGGCCGGTGTCCCTCCAGGTGGAACCCTAGTCCCCAATGAAGCCAAACCCCTGTGCTCCACACCATTTTTTCAACCATTCATTAAACTGCATGGTGCAAAGCACCCTTGCCTCACCCATGCCACTGACAGGCAGCACCTCTGAGAAGGATACTGTGTGTTTTACTTGTCTTAGGCCCCTCCCCAACTCTACAAAGTCCTCCTGCACTGCTCTAATCTCATGATGAGCCAAGTCATTTGTCCCTAGGTGGACAATGACGTCCAGCTCAGACTCCCGTGCAGCTGTTCTCGTGATCCTGAGGATGCGCTTCCTGTCCCTCCAACCCATGGCACCAGGCAGGCACCTCACTTCAGTTTTCCCTGCTCCCCCCAGTTCTATCCCCCTAATAATTGAGTCCCCCACCAGGAGCTGCTTCCTTTCCTGTGGTGTCCTCTGCCTCCTTCCTGTGGGCCTCCCTTGTGACAGTTGTCCTCAGCCTCCTTAGTCTCTTCTGCGGGTGCATCCATAGGGGAGCTATGCTCCCCCAGAATGGTGTATGGATTGTGGAGTGGAACAACTGACTGGGTGTGAATCTGTTCCACCATCCTCACCCTCCCTGAGCCCACTGTGGTCCAACTGCTGTGCTTTCTTCGCAACCTCTGAGGTAGTGGTGGTGGCTCTAGTGCTCCCTGGATGGGGGAGGTTCCCTTCCTACTGTCCAGTGTGGCCTGGGGGAAGGTTCCCTTACTACTGTCCAGTGTGGCCTGAAGACGGGCAACTTCCTTCCTCAGGGCAGAGAGTTGTCTGCAAATAGGGCAGCATCTCAGCCTCCACAAAGACTCCCGGAAGACTGCAGCCCCACAGCCATTACATTGCACTACTCCCCGCATGTTTATCTTTTTTTTTTTTTGAGTGTGTGTGTGATTGGTTTGTTATATAGAAATATATATATTATACAGTGTGTATGCTTATATTGTCAGTGCAGTGTGCTAGAGAGAATATGACAGTGATATGCACCTTGCACTCTTGAGGAAATGATGTCAGAACCCCAGGTATAAAGGAACTATTTCCAGGGGTGGGTGGGGTGAGGGTGGGCAGGGTTGGGCCTAAACTGTGCCCTCATGAAACAATCAGCTAAAAGCTCTGACCCACTGCTGCGATGAGTGCCTTCCTGTCAGCAAGATGCCCTACACAACAATTTGACAGAGAAAAATACCCTGCTAATCAAACAGAGAAAAATCCAGACATCCAAGACAGACACAGGTAAACCTCCCCAGCCCCAAAACAGCCTGGTGGTTTGTGCTCTGAAAGCAGTCAGCCCCAAAATAAGTCAGCTGTGCTTTAAACTCTTCCTGCACTGAAAATCTTAAGAATTATAACAAAAGCAAAGCTAGATCCTCCTCCCTCTGTTGCTTGAAAGACTGTCTAATTCTAAGTTCCTTATTTCACCTTTCAGTTAGAAGTAGCCTCCACCTGCAGAATATCTGCTACAAACCAAAGACAATTGTAAGGTTCACCTCCCTCTGCTGTGAGCACAACTAGCTTTCTTGCAAATCCTATGTTCAGTATTGCAGCTTCCAGCCAGAGGCAGCTTCACCTGAAGAATATTAGCTGTCGACAGCTAGTACTGGGAATGGCCTCATAGCCATAACAAATGATGATATATTTCACACTTAATTGTACTGCATATTTTTTATTCATGGTGTATGAAATGTCTCATGGTAATTGATATACTATACTAGTGTATATGCACAATTATCATATATGTGGCATAAGGTGAAAGTGTTAATGCACCACACACTTAACATGAGGGGAGGCTGTAGACTGCTAGCCACCAGGAAATTTCAAAACCCACATAAATACATCTTGCAGGCAGACCCATCAACACATGAAACCTGAGCACTGGGACCTGTAAAATAAAATAAAGTACGTGCATCTAATGGTCTGCACTGGTGTTCCACTCATATTTTTTTTATATGAAGTTGTGTGTGATATGTTATGTTTCTGAAGGTATTGTAGGGTTCATAGAACTATATACCATTGCACTTTGGCCCCACCTGCCCCATACAATTAAAGGAGACAGCAGAAGACTACTTCTGTCTGCCAAGCGGTCTTTTGTTGATGCCTAATTAATGGAGCTCCAAACTGCAATCAGTTTCAGGTGACATCAATAGTGGATATAATGAGTGGTGTGAATAAGTGGGGGAGGGGCATTCTGAATTCCTAAGGAGGTCAACCTTAGACAGGGGACTTCTGATGTGAATGAATGGTGCAGAATAGGCGATTGCGGAGGATGGGGGGTAGGAGTGTTTTCCAATGCACCAACAGGGATTATATCTTTGCATGGTGAATAAGGAGTGTGAGTGGGGGAAGGGGTAATGAAAATACTATCAGAGAATATATATTTACAGTGCAGGCAAGAATTCAATACTCAACTACTTATATGGACACTGTGGTCTGCTAGTTGCTTGTAACAGCAGGGCTTCATGACAGCTGAAATTAAATAACTGTTAGTCAACTTGGTTTTCCTGTCACCATGGTTAAAAAAATGAATACACAAGCAAAAAAGTGTAAAAAATCTCCTCCTTGCAACCTTTTTACTGTGCACAAAAGCCATCTAACATTTGCAGAAATAATATTGCTAAACTGAACTCAGATGTTATCTACAGTACTCTGGGATGACACACGTCTCTTCGTGTGGAGAATGTGCTGAACAGTCATCCAGTACCCAAATCTGATACCTGGCCTGCATCTAATGGGACAAAGGGGTAACATACTATAATGCAATAACTGGGGGACTTTTTTTTCCCCATTGGAGAAGCAAGTTATAATTCATCGCTATAACTCGCACTTTATAATGGCGAACACAGGCCAGATTCTCCTGAGCCCCACTCGCGCCGACTTGTCGCTCGGTCACTGCACTTTCACAATTCCCGTAACAACCACAGTCACAAACACTCTTTCTAAATTACACTGCTACAGAAAACCTTTTAACTGAAAGAAAACCCCCCAAAACAGGGAAAAAAAAAAAAACTTCAACAAAATATGCTTATTTTCACACACGTTCTCTGCCCCCCTCGCACTCAGTCAGCCTCGCTCACCAGTCCCGGGCATTTCCTGATCTTGCACACAAAACATTACTAACGCAAACATGAAAAATAAATAAAAACAAAGCTCCCAAGTCCACACTACAAAATGTTCAGATACTTTTTTTGATTCCAGTTCCTAGCTCATGGAGATATGCAAATGAGCTAGACTCAGACCTCAGCCTCATTTGCATATCGCCATGAAAACTACCACCGAAAGAAAACCTTCAAAATTGTGAACAAAAAAGACTTACCAGCAAAGTTTCAAAACTAATATTAACATTTTAACCCCCTAGGCTAAATATGTATAATAATCTTGTGTTTTGTAAGACTTCTAATACAAAAAAAAAAAAAAAAAACTCTAGTTTGGAAAAAAGTCCCCAGCAATTAAACATAATGCATGGGGTGAGTGCATAAATGAGAAATTATGTGCCCCCTCGGTGTGGGATGCTCATATAAACCCCTCGGGCTTCGCCCTCGAAGTTTATGTAGCATCCCACACCTCGGGGGCACATAATTTCTCATTATGCACTCACCCCCATGCATTACTGTATATGTAATCAACACATCTGCGTCTGATGACACCCTCTCCCTTACCACATCCCACTTATTACAGAGTCTGGTTTTACAATAATGTAGAGTACAATATGTGTGGTTTGGCAAGACTATTTCCATTTAGACAATAAATAAAACTGGAGGCTTGTATTATATGAACCTTATAGTCTCTGATTCTAATAGTTTCATAAAAGGAAATATTGTTTTGTCAAACCAGTCACATCACACTAAATTTGCACAGCAGACTCTTGCCTCTTTACTGTACGTCCCACACTACCCTGCAGTGTTTTTTTTTTTGTTTTTTTTATCATCTCAGGCATAACTCAAAAAATCTTTGTCGATATAAACAGCAGTGTATGATTTATATTAGGGTTGTTTATCCATTCTATTTCAAACTGCAGTAGCTTCATAACTGCTATCACTTGTATATTATTTCAGTTATGCATGGCAGTGTCAGGTCTGTGTGATTTCTTACAATGTATCAGTATGTTGCACATTGTAAAAAATCACCCAAATGTACAACTGAAGATAGCGTGGTTTGTTACACTGTATCAATATGTAGAACACAATATAACAAATCATCCAAAGACATAACAGAACATTGTGTGGCTTATTTCAATGCCTGTTATTGCTCCATAAGTATGGTTTGTCTGTGGAAATTTGGATGTAGGATGCAGTGTTATCCTAAGTTGTTAGACGTGCTTTCAAATCCTACAGAAAGGATTTATTATTTCCCCTTTCCTTCTCCTGTAACTCCTTTTTTTTTTTGCTATATTCCTTTTCTCGGCTTATCTCCTCTTTTTTGTTTTTAGCAGATTTTTTCCAGTTATAACACTTCTTTGTCTAGCAATCATGTCTGTGATTACAGGAAAAAATATCTATTTAGCTACCCATTCACAAAGAGCTTTCAAAAAAGGAAAAAAAAAAAACAATGTAAAGACGGCAGTATTTTTTACGTGCAATGGCGTGGCATACGTCTACTATGGCACTGCATTGTCTAAGTACCATAAAAAATCAAGACATGTTATTACTGCCATCTTTTAATTGCTGTTTTTTTCATTGTCTTGAAAGCGCTGTGTGAATGGTTATTAATTACGCAACATCAGTTTCTGATAAGAATAAAGCGGCACAGATGTGAGAAGTTTCATTTGGACCCCTGAGAGAACAAGATGCGAGTGATACTTAATGTCTCTACATGACTGACAGTTGTCTAAGGACTAATGAGCATTTAAGAAAAACTACAGCCATTCTTAAATAAATTACACTGTTTCAAGTTTCTCGGAAGTGGGTAAAAAGCGCAGTATCAAAATGTTTAACCAGATAGAAACCATCATGGGAAAACACAAAATCCACATTCAAGACAAAAGGGCAACAAATGCAAGGCCAAATTTGTGAATCTTAGACCACGTGTAATTTTAAGCCCTTCAGTTAACTTTACTTTCTCTTCCATTATGAACACAGATTTGAGAGCAACAGCACAAGCAGACATACAAATTAGAAGTGCTGCTACGGTATGTTAAAAATGTGATCACTTCAAAATCTGGACTTGGGTTTTCTCTATTTTTCTTAAGATCCTGGATGTGAGGGGCACTGAGAATTCAATTTTGTATCTTGGGGCATAAAGGATATTTTTGGTCATAGTCTTTTAATTCTAGCTTAATAAGGGCTTGTATCATTGTGCAGTACCATTTTACTGAACTAGCCTGTGCTCCCCTCCACACCGCTGATATACAATAGAACACCACTGCTGTATTAAAGTTAGCTCGTTAGCTCTTCCTTGATATTATTTGGTAATGTCTGCTTAGAATATGCCCAGAATATGATCATATAGCTGAAAAAAAGGGTTATATGGTGAGCGTCAGTGTACGGAATGGGTTTGCCACAATTCAGTTCTCACTATTGATAGGTTTGGACCATTTAAAAAGATGATGGTAGGTTATCTGTGTGAGATTTAGTAGAAATAGGAAAGAAATCTGCATCCTAACTGACCGCATTTTGTCATTTACAAGTACCGTATGTTGTTTCCCGTTCTGCAAGGCGCTTTGAGGAGAGTTCTTTAATAGAAAAATAATGTACTACGCAAAATAAAACTACTACTTGCACGAGTTATGAAATTCCCCCAATTATTTATTTTTTTTATAAATTCTTTGTGTCCGATAATGATCACTGTATCCTTTAGAAAGAAATATAAAGCAAAAATCTCCAAAGCCTTGGTTCTGGTCATGTGCACCAGCCTGGAACCAAGGATTAAGCAGTTTCTTATTTTCTTCATATAGAGACATGCTGTTTATTGTCAGATGCAGTAGCATATACTAAATCAGAATTAGGCCTAGCTTCAGAATCTACAAAAAAAAAAATATCATAGCATCAAAACTGCACAACTAATCCATGCACTAGTGCAATCTCGGAAGGGTGTTGTGGATTTATTGTTTAATGGATTAATAGTTAATGTTAAAATTTTTGTCCGTATTTAAATATTTCCCTGGGTTGCACCTGGAGATGAGCCTTGGCTTAGTGTGCTTTAGCCAGTTACCAATTTTAAATAATTAAATAAAATTACATCTGCAATAATGATGGTGACACTCATTTCATTAGGCTAGTCAGCATTGTAAATCTGGATCTGCAGTGGTTCCCGCATCTACTGGTAGCAGACATACTGAATTGTGGTAGTGATAGTACAGTTATGTAGGAACTTACCGTAACAGTAGATCTTTGAGAGAGGTTCCTTCAGTAGGTCATCGCATATAGGACTGGGCGCCACCTGACGTCAGACGCATGGCGTTTCCCTAACAATACCTGATTTTGGAGGAGACATGCCCACCGCGTCCACGTGACTGTATATATGGGCAGTTGCTATGCCGTCCTCCAGTTCTCCCACCGGAGCCAGGAAGAGGCCTGACAGCAGGAGCGAACAGGATTTGGAGTCCCTGCAAAACAGAAAATGAGGGGAAGGAGGGAGGGAAAAATATGACCTACTGAAGGAACCTCTCTGGAAGATCTATTGTTAAGGCAAGTTCATACGTAACTGTACTATCTTACTTCGAGAGGGTTCCTTCAGTAGGTCATCACATATTTATTTATTTAGCTTTTGTTGACCAGGTAGGTACACTAGACAAGCTGTATACCTATTTTCAGGTACGACCAGGAGAGTACAGTGAAAAATACAGGTTCAAACAAGGTACATAATGACAAGAGGGCAACGTACATAGTAACAGGAGAGCAAGATGAACAGATAATCTACAGTGAGCTGTAAATAGGTAAAATATACATACATATATATATATATACACACACACATACACACACACAGAACAGACTAAGACATTCAATGGCAATTACATTGTATGAGTGACCCTTTTTCCAGGGCCACATAATTCATAAGCAGATAGCAAGCAATCATGTGCTTCCCAGAGTTAAAGGACAGTAGACAGTGGATTGGAGGAGACCAATTTGGAGACCTGATTAAGGTGATTTAGGACACACACACACAGTGGACAGTTTCAAGTGCCCCCACAGGGAATTCTGGAGGCTCAGGTGGGAGGGGGCGGTATGAACATGGTCTGGAAGGGAGTTCCATAGCCTCGGAGCGCATACAGCAAAGTCCCTTTCCCCCATTAGGGTTCGAGTATAAGGAACTTTGAGCACCCCAGAATAGTGAGACCTGAGGGAGTAGGAGGAGGATTCGGCAGGCTTGATGAGCTGCGCCAGCCCTGGAGGGGTTCCGGTTCTGAACACCTTTCCTATGAAGCAGCCCAACCCACATTTCAAGTGATTGGCCAGAGAAAGCCAGCCAAGTTTGTCATATAATTTACAATGATGGGTGAGATGTGGGGCTGCCAGAGCAAAGCGACAGATGTTGTAGGTCATGTTCCATCGAACAAGGTGGATCTTGGAGGTGCTAGTGTACAGAAGAAGGCCATAGCTAAGTGAAGGGAGCAGCACACCTCTGGCCAACGCCACGCGAGCTGCAGATGTCAAATTTTTCTTTGCCCTGTAGGCAAGACCCAGTTTGCAGTTTACAGTTCTGCAAACATTTAGGATGTGACACCCCACGTCAAGTTGGGAGTAAAGTGTCACTCCAAGGTATTTTATTGAAACCGTGGTTAAGAGGGGAGAGCAGTCAGCACCACTGACACAGAGGGACAGGGGTGGCCTTGATCTTGGCAACTGACCAAAAAAGCATGGCCTGAGTTTTCTTTAGGTTGAGGACCAGCTTGTGAGTCGCTACCCAGGATTGAATATTCTTAAAGGCCTCACTCAGCCGAAGGTTAAGAACCCCAATGTCCCAGGAATGTGCAAGGATGACAAGATAATCGGCATAAAGGGTGACACTACAGTTGGAAGCAGCAGCAGGGAGGTTGTTAACAAATGCAGAAAAAAGAAGAAGCCCCAAGACTGATCCCTGTGGGACACCAGAGGTCACTGGAGTGGGGTCGAAGAGGACCTTGTTGCATTTAATCTGCTGTATTCTGCCTTGGAGGTGGTTTCTAAGCCAATTTAAGACAGGAGGGGACAGGCCAAGGGACTGCATCTGTGAGCAAAGTAATGCATGGTCCACAAGGTCGAAGGCCTTAGGCAAGTCTATAAATATGGCCCCAGAGAGTTCACCCTGGTCCATGGCTGCCCTGATGCTAGTAGAGACAGACCAAGGCCGTGGACGTGCCATACCCTTTTGGACAGCAATTTATGAGCTTGGATGTACTCTGTGAGCTGTTCGGCCACAGCTTTCTCTAAGAGTTTACTAATGGCCGATAGGATGGCAATTGGATGATAGTTGTCCAGGGCTTTGAGGTTCCCTTGCTTCGGAATGGGGACAATCCTTGCTACTTTCCAAATGTCAGGGATAACATCAGTGGCAAGAGACAGGTTGAAGATATGTGCCAGTGGGATGGCAATGTAGGGGGCACCCAGGTTCAGAAGCTTGGGCTCCATGTTATCATGCCCAGCGCTGGAGTGTGGAGAGAGACCAGAGAGGCGTCTCTGCATCTCCATGACAGACACAGCTCTGAGATAAAATAATGGACGAGAGGAGTGATCCTCCTGAGGGACAGAGGCCGAAGGGCCGCCGATGTTCTCAGCAGCAGGGAAAAGGGAGGTAAGCACAGACAAGTCAGAAAAGTGGGAATTTAAAGCATTAGCAATCGTAAGTGGATTATTACAACTCGACCCACCAATGATCATTTCAGATACCCCAGAGTTGGAGGAGCCACTAAGTTTTTTATGTTCCTCCAGAACCTACGTGGGTCCTTAGCAGAGCTAAGCAGGGCAGATTTACAGTAGTTGCTTTTTGCTGCCCTGATGGTTTTTCTGCACTCATTTCTGAGCTTCCTATACTGTTGGAAGATGGACTTATCCAACGTGCTTTTGAAGTGAGCCCAACACTTGTCCCTTGCACGCATGAGGGCTAAGAGGCTCCCGTGCAGCCATTTTGTGGCAGACCCCCTTACTCTCTGCCTAATAAGGGGGACATGCTTGTCCTGCAGGGCGCCAAAAACAGTGAGAAACTGGGATACAGCTGTAGAGGGATCATGGGTACTAAGCACTTCTGACCAGTCAGTGATCCTCAGATCCTCATGAAATGATCCCAGATCAAACTTAGAGAAATCCCTAACCTGAGTGATCTTATGGGGAATTTTTGGTGAAGGGACTTTCCACACGCAAAACACCGGAATGTGATCTGAGATGGAGTCAGGTAGGGTTCCTGTGGAGCTGATCCTATCTGGACAGTTTGACAGTACCCAGTCCAGTAGGGAGCTAGTTCCACCATTAGCAGACCATCTAGAGGGCTCCTAGATAAGCTGAGACAGGGCAAGGCTTGTTAACAGAGGTTCAAATTGCTTGGAGTTACCTCCTGTTCAGTTTAAGTTCACATCACCCAGGATCAAAACTTCATTATCCCCAACATAAGGACCAATGGTATCCAGGAGGTGGGTGAGCCCAGGCAGACCATCCTTAGGGGGATTGCATGTGCATGCAACATGCAGCTTCTTTGTATTTCCAAGTAACAACACTGTGTGCAGTAGCTCACAGAAAGACAGGGAGGACTGCTGATGGATTACTTCAGATACTTTCAGATGACTCATAGTAAATTAGGATACCACCCCCTCGCTTTTGTCCTGGCCGATCATGTTTAATAAACTCATAGCCAGGAACTGCACAGGCAGAGTCTGGTATTGAGGGTTTCAACCAGGACTCTGTAATGCCTAGTATGTTAGGCTTACAGTGGACGACCCAGGCAGATAGTTCATCAAGACTGGGTAGTAGACTGCGAATGTTAAGGTGAGCAATTTTTAACCCATTTCCCAATCTCCAACTTTCCGGGATAGAAGAGGCCTGATAGGCAGGACCAGGGTTTAGCTCCATGTCACCACCAAGGGCCAGTATCACTAGGAAGAGCCAGGGGAGAGTCCCTGAGAGGGGTACCTCTGACCGAGGGCCTACGGGCCGGAAGTCTTCTCACCATGGCAGTACCCAGAAGGCATCCGAGGTAGAGACAGCTGGTAGGGCAGGGAGGCATTCTGTCATGAGCTAGAAGGTTAGAGAAGGTGAAATCAAACACCTCATGGGGGGCAATCATCCACCAGTGGTCCCCATACAACCTAGAAGAGTCTATGGCCGTTAGGGAGAGAAAAAGGTCAGCAAGGAGGCCGATGGAGAGGGCAGCTCGAGGAGAGGAGGGCAGGACACCTTCCCTAGTAGGCCTGGGGGTCACCATTTCAGATTTAGACTCAGCAGTGCCCAGCGACACCCAACTCAGAGACACAGTATGAAGCCTGAGTGCCCTAACCAATTACACAGATAGTCCAGCAAATTCCCAATACAACATCCTTGGGAGAAACAGACAGATTAGGGAATATGCTAGCATGAAACCTGGAGAACAGTAACCTTTGCCATTAATAGCCCAGCAAACATCCGAGCAACATTCCAGGGTAATTTTACAGAGTAGGCAGAAATATTCAGTAACCAAACTGGTACAGGAAAATGTAAGATGCGCAAGTAACTTAACCCCATGCGAGGTGAGTTGTCATAAGCTAGTGAAAAAACAAAGAAAGTACAGTTACATAAGAACTTACCGTAACAGTAGATCTTCGAGAACAGCTCTTGCAGCAGGTTACACCATTAGGACTGAAGCCGGCAGGCGTCAGGACCCCATGGTAAAATTCTAGCTAGCTATCTTCAGCGGGGACCGCCCCTGACGTCGGTCCCACCTCCGGCGTCAGGCGTGGTACAAAAGGGGGCGGTCCCGCCAGATTCCCCAGTTCTCCCAACGGAGACCTCTGGCCGCAGGCTGACATTAAAAAGGGAGACCGAGGATGCGCCGTCAGAAGACAGAAAGGTAAAAACTCCTGCTCAGAAAAAACTGAGCCATGCCTCCTCCAAGGGGGAAGGTGGGCGGGAAGGTACCTGCTGCAAGAGCTGTTCTCGAAGATCTACTGTTGCAGTAGTTCTTACGTAACTGTACTATCTGCACTGAGACACAGCTCTTGCAGCAATTACCATTAGGACTGATTCCCAAGCAGTAGCAGCTGCCAGAAATTCCGGAGGAGGAAAAAGAATGAATTCCAGGTCCTGAACCTAGGACAGGAGACCCTGTAGCACTGCCAGGCGAAACCAGCCCTTCGCCGAGGCGGCGTCCAAACTATAATGCCTGATAAAGGTATGCACAGAACTCCAAGTGGCTGCAGCACAAATAGCAGAGGTGGAGACATTTCTGAGAGCTGCAAAGGAGGTGGCCACACCTCTAGTAAAATGACCCCGGACTGTGCCTGGGAGGGGCTTTTGTTTTATATCATAACAGTAAGAAATACACTGGACAAGCCAGCGAGAAAGGGACTGTTTGGATATGGGTTGGCCCATCATTCTCTCAGAGAAGGAAACGAAAAGCTGCTCAGAACTACGAAAAGACTTAGTTCTGTTGAGGTAAAACCTCAGGCTGCAGTAAACATCCAGGGTGTGAAGCAGAGCCTCTCCTCTATTCGAGTAACTCGGGAAGTAGACAGGAAGGTCAATATCCTGGTTCAGAGTGAGTGAAGAGACCACCTTAGGCAAAAATTTGGGGTTCGTCCTCAGGGATACTCTGTCCCGGTGGAAAACTAAATAAGGCTCTTTGCACATAAGAGCGTGAAGTTCAGATATTCTTCTCGTCAAGTAACAGCAACTAAAACAACATTTTCCACGACAGAAAACGTAGCTCGCAATCCGCGGCAGGTTCAAAGGGGGCGTAAGCTGTTCCAGGACAAAGGCAGATCCCATGGAGGCACAGGGTCCTTAATAGGAGGCCTAAGGTGTAACACTCCCTAAGAAATTCCAGTGGCGTCCAACTGAGCCACTGTCGATGTCCACGGGTGATAGGCAAATGGCACAGAGGTGCACTTTAATAGAGGAGTAGGCTGGACCCGAATGAAAGAGGAGAGCAGATAATCAAAATTACTCCCACAGGACAACCTAAAGGGGAAAAATCACGTGCTCGTGACCATAAACAAAAGCAGGCGCCATTTCATGGCATACGTGCATCGTTGCGACTTTCTGGCTGCAGAAAGGACCTCTGCAACCTCTTGCGAGACCCGTGATGCAAGATGGCTATGTCTCTAGGAGCCAAGCATGCAGGTTCAGCGACGTGAGGTCCGGATGGACAAGTGAACCTTTCTCCTGAGACAGTAGGTGGGAGCTGGCGGCAGCGGGAGCGGGGTTCCGAGATAGCTGCACCAACAAAGGGAACCAGATCTGTCTGGGCCAGAACGGGGCCACCAGGACCATGAGTGCGTGCTCCCTGCGCAATTTGAGAAGGACTCTCTGGATCAACGGGAAGGGAGGGAAAGCGTAGAGGAATCTGTTCGCCCAGGAGAGGGATAATGCGTCTCGCCAGAAAACACCAGGCCCTGGATCTAGCGAGCAAAAATTGGGCAGTTTTGCGTTGGGTGGGGATGCGAACAAGTCTAATTTTGGAATTCCCCATCGAAGAAACAGATACTCTGCTACCTCTTGAAGTTCCCACTCGTGGACTCTGGCCTGGGAACGACTCAGGCCGTCGTCAATCGTGTTGTCCACCCCGGGAACGTGCACAGTGATCAGATTTCGCGTGTCCGATTACCCAATCCCACCCTCATGGCCTCCTGCAAAGGGGTAAGTGTGCGCCTCCTTGTTTGTTGAGGTAATACATCACGCTGTGTTGTCTGTCTCAAGCAGAAGAGTACACGGAGGGATTACAGACTGAAAGGCCTGCAGGGCATGAGCACGCTCTCATCTCTAGGACATTGATATGAAGATGAGCTTCCATCTGGGTCCATGTACCTGGGACTTTACCCGTCCAGGTGTGCCCCCACCCAAGACCTGAGGCGTCCGTGGTGAGGTTACCTCCGGGGGCAGGCGCTCTGAGCAGGGCCCGAGGAAGCGACCCTGGGACTAGCCACCACTGCCAGTCTCTAATCACAGAATTCGTGATTCTGACCGGATGCTGCAAGTGGTCTTGCCTTTGGTCCCATTGCACTTTGAGCATCCACTGAGTTACCGCATGTGGAGCCTTGTGAAAGGACAGTAGGAATGGCCGCAGCCATGTGTCCAAGCAAGCGAAGGACCGACCTGGCAGAGTCCGATCTTGTTCGACGATAAATCCCTTATGAGGATCTGATGCGCTCCTCTCTGTCGGGGAAGAAAAGCTCTTCCTGAACAGTGTCAGTACTGCGCCTATAAACTGCAGTTTCTGCGATGGTACCAGGAGAGACTTCGTAATTTATGAGGATGCCCAGGGAGGAACAGATCCTGGGTGCTCTGAATCGCATGTAAGCAACGCCTCTCTGGAGGCGGCCATGAGAAGCCAGTCGTCCAGATGCGGGAACACATAATGGCCCTGTCTCCTCAGAGGCGCTGCCATGACTGCCATGCACTTGGTAAAACCCTGGTGCGGAGGACAGTCCGACGGAAGGGCTCGGAACTGAAGGTGGTGGTCGAGAAACTCGAAGCGCAGGAACCTCATGTGCGCTTGAGCCATAGGGATATGCAGGTATGCGTCCTGCATGTCTAGAGACGCTAAAAAGGCGTCTTGTTTCAGCATAGGAATAAGACCCGGAAGAGTCACCATGTGGAATCTCTTGTAGGCGACCAACACGTTGAGGTCGCGGAGGTCCAGAATCGGACGGAGGTCCCCTGTTTTCTTTGGAACCAGGAAGAAGTGGGAATAATATCCTTGTCCTCTCTGGTTCTCAGGGACATACTCATCGCTCCCTTTGCAGGCGTGAGTACTCTTGCCAGATCAAAGCTTTGTGCTGACCCGGATACCGGGAGAGCAAAGGAGGCCTCGAGGTGGCTTTTCTGCGAATTCTATAAAGTGGCCTAGACTGACCAACTGAAGAACCCACCTGTCGGTGGTTATAGCCTGCCATCCTGGCAGGAAGTTCACAATGCGACCCCCGACCATGATTTCCCGTTGATCCTGAGGGGCGGGGGCCGGAAAGGAGTCAGGCTGTGGCGGCTGATGGGCCCGCTGGCTGGGCCTGCTTAGGAGAACGCTGACCTCGGCTGGTGGGCTGCTTTCCCTGGGCTCTACAGAAACCGGAGCCCCTCTGATGTGCAGCAGAGCGGGGCTGCTGCCTCTGCGTCCGCCCACGAAAACGGCTTTGGTTCCTACGAAAGGAACCAAGCTTGGGTCGGTACATGGCCTGAACTGACCTTACCGCCTTCCCGGCCTCTTGAAGTCTGGTAATGATTTTCTCTGAAGGATTACCAAACAATACTTCTCCCTCAAAAGGAGCGTCCATACTATTCTTCTGGATGTCCGGGGTAAAACCAGAGATGCGTAACCAGGAGTGTCTCCGGAGGCATATGCCAGAAGCTGCTGCTCAGGCCGATGAGTCCGCGGAGTCGTACGCGGCTCGTAGCACTTGGGTCCCCACGTCTGAACCCGTATGGAGGAGCTGAAGCATTTCCTCCTTCTGCTCTCCTTCAGGCAATTTTTCAGCCGTTCCCAAACCCTGTTCCCACAAAGCATTCTGGAACTGAACCATGTGGGTTAGATAGTTTAAGGATCTGATGGCGCAGGTAGCAGAGGCATACGTGCGCCTACCCAACGCGTCCAACTGCTTGGACTCTGGGTCAATTGGCAGGGTGCTCAGATGTTGCGGCCCCTGTGACCGGTCATGTGAGGCTGTAATGACCAGAGAATCGGCCTGAGGCTGCTGCGTCAAGTACTGGTCGTCCTTACGAGCCTTCTACAGACGATCAGCTTTTTTCCGCATCGCCGGGAGCGAGTGTGGACGCTTCCACGCTGCCTTGGTGACGTCCACAAAAGTGTCCACCAAGGGTGGTACCACCACAGGCTTGGGGTCCTTCTGCCGAAGATATTTGGTGAGGCGTATCCTTTCGGGGTCTAGGTCTTCTGCATCCCATCCCATGTTCTCTTGTATGTGTCTCATAATATCAAGGAATGAAGGGTCATCCGGAGGAGATTTAGGCATCTCACGTGGGTCCGGAGAAGGGATGGAGAGTGGAGATGGGGATCTAGAGGCAGAGTAGTCTGATCCCGTGTCCTCCGTTGAAGGCGAACGTCGGTGTCTCCTGGATCTCTTGGGGCTGGGTGATCCAGAAGAAGATTTCGACGGAGGTCTCCGTTTTTCTATTCTCCCCCTGGGAGAGGATCTGGGCTCCCGGGGGGAAGGTAAACGGCCTGCGGACCCCGATGGTGAAGGGGGTGCAGGAACCGGAGGAGGAGGAACAGTGGGAACCATGTCCTTCCTTATGGTGTCCCACCAGGAGGTGAAGAGGTCCTTCACTTCTGCTAAAGAAAGGCCCGACGATGGCCCGGGCGCCCGGTGGTGATCGTCGGGTCAGCGTCGACTCTGCAGGAGCTCAGGTAATGGCGAGGGTTCCTGGGAGGGTTTGATTGAAACAGGTCGCCCGTCTGGTCCTCTCGAGCTGCGTTAGGTCCTCCTCAGTCAAAGTCTCCTGACCGACGTCGGTCGGAGGTGACAGGGCCCTCTTCTCAGAAGGAACGGACATCGGTCCCCCTGCTGGCGTCCGCTGAGGTGATAGTTGGGCCGGCGATGGTCGTCTGGCCGACGGCGGCTCCAGGGAGGTATGACGCGCAGCTGATGACGGTCGCGCCGGTGTCGGGTCCACAGGTCTCTAAGGACGTGAGCTCCAGCGTCTTGCGAGGAGGCACAGAAGAAGACCTGACGTTGGGTACCGAGGAGCGGGAACCCGACTTGTGGTGATGGTGGTGGCGCTCCCCGGACTTTGCCAAGGCCTTGGATGAAGACAAGGACGGCCTGGCGGACTTGGCCTGAGAAGAAGGTTTCCTTACCGGAGCCGGGGGAGGCTGAGAGCTGGCCCTGGAAGGAGAGCGGTCGGACCTAGAACCGGAGCTGCGTGGCTCCGAAGCCCTGGAAGGGGCCTTCTCCCTTCTTTTCTCCGCGTGCTTGTGGGATTTTTGAGAGGCAGATTCCCCCTTGGAGGACATGGTCTTCAGCTTTTCCTCCAACAAAAAGGCCTGAAGAGCCTTCTGACGCCGGATCCAGGACCACTGTTGAACCCTGGCAGGACGGGCAGGCTCCGGTATCGTGGCCTGGGCCCAGGCACCTATGCAGGCTGTATGGGGTCCTTAAAAGGGATCTGTTTCCTAAGCACACTTGGAGGAGTGACCAGAGGTCGGAGAGGACATCAGCAAAGGTCTTGCTTGAAGAAATCTGAATTTTCTCGGTGAGAAGCACTTAAACACGCTTAGCTGAGACTGTAACGAAGGATCGATGACAAGCTAAGTCGACGGCGGAAAGAACTGGGGAATCATGGGACCTCTCTTTGTACCACGCCCTGACGCCGGAGGTGGGACCGGACATCGGGGTGGTCCACGCTGAAGATAGCTAGCTAGAATTTTTCCTGCGGGGGTCCTGACGCCTGCCAGCTTCAGTCCTAATGGTGTAACCTGCTGCAAGAGCTGTCTCAAGTAAGATCAGAACTTTTAGCCACACCCAATCTGCTGATAGGGTACTTGTACATATTAGGGAAGGGCTTGCAAGCATTTAAGGGGAGGAGGGAACGGGGTGGTGGGGAGGAGGGGGGAACGGAGTGGTGGTGGTGGGGCAGAAAAGAATTCAATTTGTGCAGGTCCCAAGTGGGGAAGGAGGGGGTCCCAGTGAGGACCAGTCCACAACTCCAAACCCTGATGCTCAAATGCCGAAAGTCGTGGTCGGGGCTGAAGCCGTGCAATTTAAACTGCTCCAGAAGTTTAAATTTGGCACCTTTTCTTTCCTCCCCGACTCTCTCTCTCTCCAACTCTCCCTCGGGTCCGACTCACGAGCTAGGAGCCCTGAGAGGTTAAAAAATTTATTTATGCAGGTCCCAAGTGGGGAGGAGGGAGTCCCGAGGACCAGTCCACCTCCAACCCGATGCTCAAATGCCAAAGTTGTGGTGGGGCTGAAGCCTCAATTTAAACTGCTCAGAAGTTTAAATCTGGCACCTTTTCTTTCCTTCCCGACCTCTGCCAGTCTGACTCCACGACTAGGAGCCCCACGGAGAGTTAAAAAATTTATTGTGCAGGTCCCAAGTGGGGAAGGAGGGGGTCCCAGCGAGGACCAGTCCACACCTCCAAACCCTGATGCTCAAAAAAAAAAAAAAAAAAGAGTCCCAAGCAGTCCCTCCAAGGAGAGTCCGAGAGAAACTACGAAGGAGGAGAACTAACTCCAACAGAAAAAACTGGGCTCCAGAATGGACCCAGCCTAGGACAGAAGGCCCTGCTAGACGACTAGGCCAAAGCCAGCCCTCCGCCTAGAAGCAATGTCCAAACTGTAGTGTTTGGTAAAGGTACTGACAGAAGTCCAAGTAGTGGCAGCACAAATGTCGGCCACAGAAACGTTCTGCAAGAAGGTCGCGGAGGCAGCCATGCCCCTAGTAGAATGACCTCTGATGGGACCCAGCAGAGGCTTTTAGTACTTTTGGTAACAGAACCTAATGCAGTTGCCTAACCATTTGGAAAGGCCCTGCTTAGAAACCGGTTTGCCCTTCGATCTAGGGGCAAAGGAAATGAACAGCTGGTCGCAGGTACGGAATTCTTTGGTCTGGTGAGTGTAACACCAGAGAATCCAATGGCCATCCACTGTATGAAGGAGTGCCTCACCTCTGTTAGAGGGTGACGGGTAATACACAGGAAGCTCTACTGATTGATTCAGCATGGCTTCTGACACCACCTTGGGAAGAAACTTCAGGTGCGTTCTGAGGACTGCCCGGTCCCTATGGAAAATCAGATAGGGCTCCTTGCAGACTAGAGCATGAAGCTCCGAAATCCTTCCGGCTGAAGTGATAGCCATGAGAAAAAGCACCCTCCAGGAAAGGAAGCGCAAATCACAGCTCATAGCCGACTCAAAGGGAGGAAGGGTGAGCTTTTCCAAGATGAAGTTCAAGTCCCAAGGTGGAGTTGGGCTGTGGATGGGGGGTTTCAGATGGAGAATCCTTTTCAGAAAGGTTTTTGAGACCTCCAACTGAGCCACGGGTTTACCATCCACTAGCTCATGGTATGCCGAGATAGCTGAAATATGGACCTTCAAAGAAGAGTAGGAAAGACTGGAGTCCGACAAGTGAAGGAGATATTCCATGACTTGTGAGGCAGAACAAGAGAAGGGGTTCCAACCCTTAGCGGTCGTCCAGATGGAAAACCGCTTCCACGTCATGGCATAAGAGGATTGAGTAGACTGCTTTCTAGCCTCAATAAGGATTTGGGCAACCCGGGAGGAGACCCCGAAGTGAGAGATCGCTATGTCTGCAGGAGCCACGCATGAAGATGCTGGGTCCTGAGCCCCAGATGTAACAATCTACCTTGATCCTGGGTCAGGAGGTTGCGAGTCTTTGGAAGTGGAACTGGTGGCTCCCTGGAAAGCTGTTGTAGCAGCGGGAAAGTACAGTTACGCAAGAACTTACCGTAACAGTAGATCTTCGAGAACAGCTCTTGCAGCAGGTTACACCATTAGGGCTGAAGCCGGCAGACATCAGGACCCCACGGAAAAATTCTAGCTAGCTATCTTCAGCGGGGACTGCCCCTGACGTCAGTGCCGCCTCCGACGTCAGACGTGGTACATAAGGGGGCGGTCCCGCTCGATTTCCCAGTTCTCCCGCCGGAGACTTCCGGCCGCAGGCTGACATCGAAATGGGAGACTGAGGATCCACTGTCAGAAGTCAAAGGGAACAAACCTTGATAGTAAAGGCGAAAGCCATGCCTCCTCCAAGGGGGAAGGTGGGCGGGAAGGTACCTGCTTTAAGAACTGTTCTCGAAGATCTACTGTTACGGTAGGTTCTTACGTAACTGTACTATCTTACTTCGAGACACAGCTCTTGCAGCAGGTTACACCATTAGACTGATTCCCAAGCAGTAACGCTGCCAAAATTCTGGGAGGAGGAAACTAGGAAATACATTCCAGGTCCTGAATCTAGGACAGGAGACCCTGTAGTACCGCCAGGCCAAAGCCGGCTCTTCGCCGAGAGGCTATGTCCAGGCTATAATGCCTGATAAATGTATGCACAGAGCTCCAAGCAGCTGCAGCACATACAGCAGAAGAGGAGACGTTTCGGAGTGCGGCAAAGGAGGTGGCCACACCCCTAGTAGAATGACCCTGGACTGTACTCGGGAGGGGCTTTTGTTTGATATCATAACAGAATGAAATACACTGGACAAGCCAGCGAGACAGGGACTGTTTGGATGCAGGTTGGTCCATCATCCTTTCAGAAAAGGAAATGAAAAGTTGCTCAGAACTACGGAGTAGTTTGGTTCTGTTGAGGTAATACCTCAAGCTGCGGTGAACATCCAGGGTGTGGAGCAGAGCCTCTCCTCTATTAGAGTAGTTCGGCAAGTAGACCGGCAGGTCAATATCCTGATTGAGAGTGAGTGTAGAGACCACCTTAGGCAAAAATTTTGGATTAGGTCCTCAGGGATACTCTGTCCCGTGGAAAACTAAATAAGGCTCTTTGACATGAGCGCTGAAGCTCAGAAATTCTTCGCTGAAGTAACAGCAACCAAAAAGCGTTTTTCCACTACAGAAAACGCAGCTCGCAATCCGCGGCAGGTTCGAAGGGGGGGGGGGAGCGTGAGTTGTTCCAGGACAAAGAGCAAATCCCATGGAGGCACTGGGTCCTTAATGGGTGGCCTAAGGTATAACACCCCTCTCAAAAATTCCCGAGAGGTGTCTAATTGTGCCACTGTGCGATATTCCACCGGAAGGTGGTAGGCAGAGATGGCACAGAGGTGCACCTTGATAGAGGAGTAGGCTAGACCCGAACGGAAAAGGGAGAGCAGGTAGTCCAACACCACTCCCACCGGGCAACCTAAAGGGGAAAAATCGTGCTTGCGACCATAAACAAAAATGGCGCCATTTCATGGTGTACGTCACATGCGTTGCCGGCTTTCTGGCTGCAGAAAGAACTTCCGCAACCTCTTGCGAGACCCCGTGACACAAGATGGCTATGTCTCTAGGAGCCATGCATGCAGGTTCAGTGAGCGTAAGTCTGAGTGGACCAGTGAACCTTCCTCCTGAGACAAGAGATGGGAGCTGAACGGCAACGGGAGCGGAGGTTCCTGGGATAGCTGAATTAGCAAGGGGAACCAGGTCTGTCTGGGCCAGAAAGGGGCCACCAGGATCATTGTTTCATGCTCCCTGCGCAGTTTGAGAAGAACTCTCTGGATCAACGGGAAGGGAGGGAAAGCGTAGAGGAATCTGTCCACTCAGGAGAGGGACAACGCGTCTCACCAGAAAACACCAGGCCCTGGATCTAGCAAGCAGAAATTGGGCAGTTTTGCATTGGATGGGGATGCGAACAAGTCCAACTCTGGAGTTCCCCATCGAAGAAACAGATCCTCTGCTACCTCTTGAAGAAGTTCCCACTCGTGGACTCTGGCCTGGGAGCGACTCAGGCCGTCTGCAATCGTGTTGTCCACCCCGGGAACATGTACAGTGATCAGATTCGCGCCGTGTCAGATTACCCAATCCCACACCCTCATGGCTTCCTTGCAAAGAGGGTAAGCGTGTGCGCCTCCTTGTTTGTTGAGGTAATACATCACCGCCGTGTTGTCTGTCTGAAGCAGGAGAGTACTCGGCGGGATTTCTGACTGAAGGGCCTGCAGGGCATAAAGGACCGCCCTCATCTCTAGGACACTGATATGGAGATGAGCCTCCAGAGGGGACCACGTGCCCTGGGACTTCACCCTGTCCAGGTGTGCCCCCCACCCTAGACCTGAAGGCGTCTGTGGTGAGGATTACCTCCGGGGACGGCAGTACAAACGGGACGCCCGTGGAGAGCGACCCTGGGTCTAGCCACCACTGCCAGTCTCGAATCACGGTGTTCGTGATTCTGACCGGATACTGCATGTGGTCTTGCCTTTGATCCCATTGCACCTTGAGCATCCACTGAGTTACCCGCATGTGGAGCCTTGCGAAAGGGACGGTAGGAATGGCCGCAGCCATGTGTCCGAGCAAGCGAAGGACCGACCTGGCAGGGACGGTCTTGTTCGACGATAACTCCCTGATGAGGGACCTGATGCGCTCCACTCTGTCGTCTGGAAGAAAAGCTCTTCCCTGAACGGTTTCCAGTACTGCGCCTATAAATTGCAGCTTCTGCAACGGTACCAGGAGAGACTTCTTGTGGTTGATAAAGATGCCCAGAGATCGGAACAGGTCCTGGGTGTTCTGAATCGCATGTAACAACGCCTCTCTGGAGGCGGCCATGAGAAGCCAATTGTCCAGGTACGGGAACACATAATGGCCCTGTCTCCTTAGAGATGCTGCCATGACTGCCATGCATTTGGTAAAGACCCTGGGTGCAGATGACAGTCCGAATGGAAGGGCTCGGAATTGAAGGTGGTGGTCGAGCAACTCGAAGCACAGGAACCTCTTGTGTGCCTGAGCTATAGGGATGTGCAGGTATGCATCCTGCATGTCTAGAGACGCTAAGAAGGCATCTTGCTTCAGCATGGGAATAAGACCCGGAAGAGTCACCATGCGGAATCTCTTGTAGGCGACCGACACGTTGAGATCGCTGAGGTCCAGAATCGGATGGAGGTCCCCTGTTTTCTTTGGAACCAGGAAGAAGTGGGAATAGTATCCTTGTCCTCTCTGGTTCTCCGGGACGTACTCTATCGCTCCCTTTTGCAAGACCGCGAGTACTTCTTGCCAGATCAGAGACTTGTGCTGACCCGGATACCGGGAGAGCAAAGGAGGCCTCGAGGGTGGCTTCTCTGCAAATTCTATATAGTGGCCTCTTCCGACTAACTGAAGAACCCACCTGTCGGTGGTTATAGCTCCATCCTGGCAGGAAGTCGCGAAGCACTCGGCCCACTTTTATTTCCGTTGATCCTGAGGGGCGGGGGCCGGAAAGGAGTCAGGCTGTGGCAGCTGAGGGTCCCGCTGGCTGGGCCGGCTTGGCAGTACGCTGGCTTTGACCTGCGGGCTGTTTCCCCTTGGCTCTACGAAAGCCGGATCCCCTCTGTTGTGGAGCGGGGCGGGACTGTTGCCTCTGCGTCCGTCCACGAAATCGGCTTTGGTTCCTGCGAAAGGAACTAAGCTTGGGTCGGTACATGGCCTGAACCGACCTCACCGCCTTCCCGGCCTCTTGAAGTTTGGTAATAATCTTCTCTGAGGGCTTACCAAACAAGACTTCTCCCTCGAATGGGGCATCCATGATATTCTTCTGGACGTCCGGGGTAAAGCCGGAGACGCGCAGCCAAGAGTGTCTCCGGATGCATACGCCTGAAGCTGCTGCTCGGGCCGAGGAGTCCGCGGAGTCATGCGCGACTCGTAGCACTTGGGTTCCCACGTCCGAACCCATACGGAGGAGCTGAAGCATCTCCTCCTTCTGCTCACCTTCCGGCAGTTTTTCAGCCGCATCCAGACCCTGTTCCCACAAGGCATTTTGGAACTGCACCATGTGGGTCAAGTAACTCAGGGATCTGATGGCGCAGGTAGCGGAAGCGTACGTGCGCCTACCCATAGCGTCCAGCTGCTTGGACTCTGGGTCCGGTGGCAGGGTGCTCAGATGTTGCGGTCTCTGGGACCGGTCATGTGAGGCTGTTATGACCAGAGAGTCGGCCTGAGGCTGCTGAGTCAAGTACTGGTCTTCTCTGGGAGCCTTGTACAAGCGATCAGCTTTCTTCAGCATCGCCGGGAGCGAATGTGGACGCTTCCACGCTGCCTTGGTGACGTCCACGAAAGTGTCTACCAAGGGTGGCACCACCACAGGCTTGGGGTCCTTCTGCCGAAGATACTTTGCAAGGCGTAGCCTTTCGGGGTCTAGCTCTTCCGCATCCCATCCCATGTTCTCTTGGATGTGTCTCATATTATCCGAGAACGAAGGGTCATCCGGAGGAGACTTCGGCATCTCGCGTGGATCTGGAGAAGGGAGAGAGGAGATGGGGAATCTGGATGTTTAGAACTCTGATCCCGTGTCCTCCGTCGAAGGCGATCATCGGCGTCTTCTGGGTCTCTTAGGGCTGGGTGACCTAGAAGAGGATTTGGACGGAGGTCTCCGTTTGTCCGGTCTCCCCCTGGGAGGTGTCTTGTGCTCCCGGAGAGGAGGTAATCGGCCTGCCGACCCCCATGGCGAGGGGGGGTGCAGGAACCGGAGGAGTAATCGGTGTAGGAGGAAGAGGAGGAGGAAGAGGAGGAGGAGTGGGAATCTATGGCGAGAGGACGACGATGGACGCACCGGCGTCGGGTCCTGCAGTCTCTTCAGAGAGGTAAGCTCCAAGGTCTTGCGAGGAGGCAAGGAAGCCGACCTGACGTCGGGTTCAGAAGGGCGGGAACCCGACTTATGATGATGGTGGCGATCCCCAGACTTGACCAAGGCCCTGGAGGACGAGGAAGGCCTGGCAGTCTTGGCCTAAGAAGAGGAAGACTTCTTAGCCGCAGCAGGGGGAGGCTGAGAGCTGGCCCTGGAGGGGGAGCGGTTGGACCTGGAACCGGAGCTGCGCGAGTCTGAGGCCCTGGAAGGGGTCTTCTCCCTTCGTTTTTCAGCATGCTTGTGGGTCTTCTTTGAAGAGTCCCCCTTGGAAGACATGGTCTTAAGCTCTTCTTCCAGCAAAAAAGCCTGAAGGGCCTTCTGGCGACGGATCCGGATTCTGCTATTAAACCCCTGGCAAAAGGAGCAGGCCCGGGTATCGTGGTCTGGGCCTAGGCACCGGACGCAGGCCGCGTGAGGGTCTTTGAAGGGGATCTGTTTCCCACAAGCACACTTGGAGGAGTGACCGGAGGTCGGAGAGGACATCAGAGAAAAACTTGCTTGAAGAAACTCAATTTCCGTAGGGAAAGAACTTAACCATGTGTCGGCCAGAGCTGAACCAAGGGTCGAGACATGCAAGTTGACGGGCGGAAAGAACTGGGGAATCGGCGCGGACCGCCCTTATGTACTACGCCTGAGGCGGACCGACGCCGGGGATGGTCCCTCACCGGAAGATAGCTAGCTAGAATTTTCCATGGGGTCCTGACGCCTGCCGGGCTTCACGCTCAGCTTAGCTGGTTAGCTAACCTAGCGGAAGCTAGGAGTGCAGTCTATAAGGCAACAGCAGTTGCCAAGGTACGTGACACCAAATCGACAGAGTCGTAAGTGGCGCATAAGGCATGCCTACACAAAACTTCGGAGAGGCGAAGAGCCTTGGCAAGTTCCTCCTTTAAAGGAGAGGGGTACATGGACTGAACTCACGCTTCCAGCCTGGCCAAGGTACCCTTTTGGTGGGACACCATGTGGGCCATGTAGTTAAGGGACCGGAGGGCGCACGTGGCCGAGGAATAAATCTTTCTCCCGAACTGGTCTATCTGCCTCAACTCTTTGTCCGGAGGAGAGGTGCTCATGTGCTTTGGTGCTGAGGAGCGATCATGAGCCGCAGAGATGAGCAGTCTCAGCCTTGGGATGAGCCTTCAGGAACGGGGCATCCTTCGGTGCCCGGTAAAGTCTGTCCACCCATTTGGGGACAGCCGGGAGGGAATGAGGCATCTGCCAGATGGTAGTGGTGAGGTCATGGTGAGGTGCCAAGCAGGGAGGAATGGGGACCTGAGACAGAGACTCTAAGTCGAGATGTTCCACGAGCCTCTGTCTCATGGGGTCCTATTCCTCAGAGTCCCAGTCGAAATAATCCTTCATGGACCTAACAAGATCCAAAAAGGCAGGGTCCTCTGGTGGAGATTTTGGGGATACCTTGCCTTTTGGGCCCTCAGGCTCCTCCAGGACCTCCTCTGAAGAGTCGTCAAGCCCCTCTGAGCTATCGTCATCGTCCGCCTCCTTGACAGGACGGCGCCGGGTATCGGGAAGGGAAACATCCTGATGAGTCTTCCCCGAGACATGGACAGTGGCAATAGAGGAACTGCTTGGGGAAAGGGACCTGGGAGACTGTGGGTGTGGGAGCCTAGTCTCCAGGTCAGAGAAACTCCGACCTTGCTTCCTGCCACCAAGACTGAATTAGAGCCTTGAAATCCGGAGCAACTGTGGGGTGGAGTAGGCAGACTGAGGGGGGAGGAGGAGCAATAACCGGTGGACGGTAATAACCTTGGAATCCCTGAAAAGTAGAGTAGGTATTAAACCCAGGATAAAACTGTCTGAAGTGACTCCAGTCTGGAGTGGGACCCACCGGGTAGTGGTCCCCAGGAAGCCCCTGCGGGTAATGCAGGACAGTTCAAGGTCTAAAGTAAATCCCCGTGGTCAGATCCGGTGTCGAGGGTACCCACGTCGGCACAGTCCATGTCAGGGGAACCGACGTCGGGACCGGCACCACACGATCCACCGCCAGAAAGGGATCCAGCGTCAGAGGGTCCAGCGTCAGGGCCAGATGAAGGGGCCCTGGCAGCGGAACCTGATCCAGTGTCTGGGCCAATGGCTGAGGCCGGCCGACCAGTCCAGGCTGCGGGACTGTCATCGGGACGTCCGGTGACGGAGGAGGTGCCGGAATCCCGCCCGAAGGCAGAGGAGGGACCTCCATGGTAAAGCCTGATGGCTGAGGAGGAGCCTCCTTCTCCTTGACCCCAAGTGGGGGGGAACGCAGAGCTGACCCCAAGGTATCACTACATCGAGGGGTTCTCTGGTTTCATCGCCTGAAGTACCTGCCAGAGAAGGGGAGGGTACAGGTGAAGGAAGAGGAGGGAGAGGGGCTTTCTCCCTCTGGTTCCGCAGGACGACAGGTAAGGCGCCGTAAGGCCCCGGTGGGGGAATCGCACCCCTGTGACCATCCAAGATGGCCGTCTTAGCGGGTGGAGTCAGGCGGGAAGGGAAGGAGCCCCCCAACTGGCTTACCGACCAGTGCCGGGCGAGTACCCGCCTCCTGGTTAGTCGTCTTACCGGCCGCCACGCGGTCCCAGAGGAGCCGGGGGCAGATATATCGGCTGAAGCGGTGCGTTTGTCAGAGGAGCCGACAACCGGCTGACCCGCTGAGGCCTTAACAGACTTACCGTCCTTTTTGGGCGGCGGCTGAGCCTTGCTCGTCGAGGGTTGCAAGTCGTCCGCGGAGCGCTCCTGCTCCCTGGATTTCTCCTTGTGCTTCTTAGAAGGAGAAGACTTTTTGGGCGAGGACTCTCTTAAGCGGTCCATCTTCTTTTCCAGAGAAGCCAGATGGGCTTTTAAAAGATGGGCCTCTAAAGCCTGCTGTCTCCTTTTCTTTGTGGCCTGGTTGAAGGTCTGGCACTCAGGGCAGGAGGAAACAGGATGGTCTGGGCCTGAACAGAGGGCGCACTTGAGGTGACTGTCTTTTAGTTGGATCTGCGTGCCACACGGCGAGCAGTTCTTCTTGGGTGAAGACATCAATGAAAAAAGATATAAATTTGAGAATTTTTTAGCAAAGGAAACTCCGATGCAAGACACTTTCACGATAATCGCTATATGGAAGTCTGCAATGCGACTGACACGAGGCGACAGCAGGAAAGAACTGGAGGGCAGGTGTGGGGACCGCCCACTATATGCAGTCACGTGACATCGGGTGGGCAGTCCCCATCAGGTATTGCTAGAAAAGTCTGCCGCGAGGCCAGACGCCAGGTGGCACCAGTCCTATATATGATGACCTACTAAAGGAACCCTCTCGAAATAAGATCCGAGTATTACCTGCCGGTAGTTAAGCATAGATGCAACTTTATCTGTCTCATGAAGAAAACACTTGTGGTGAAAATAAATGCATACACAAATAAAGTAGTTACAGAATTGATTAATATACTGTTCTGCACCTTTCAACTTTGATTGACGTATCCTAAGCAACTCTGATGATCATCTTGGTACTGTATATCTGGGAAAGCAGTTATTACTTTGATGGGGGTCTCAAGTAAACAGTTAATTTTAAAGGAGAACAGTACTTACGTAAAGCTTCCCACCCTTCGAAACCCGACTGCCTGATTTAGCTTTTGGCAAGAAAAATAAGAAATTTAGTGCTTGAACTTAATCGCTACAACACTCGTAAATTGTACCGGCAGGCAACATGGCGGGCACTGCATAGTGCCATCTCGTGTTAGTGTGCGGCGCTGCACTGCTCGCTCAGCATACCATTAAAGGGGAGTGATGGAGCATAATGGGGGTTATATGAACTTTAGTAGCGTGGACTAGGTGGGCCAGATGGTCAGTACTATTAGAAATGACGTCTAGTTAAAACAATGATGAGCAAAAAAATGAGTTGCCTAAGAAATCTTGCTCCTTTATCCAATCCCCCCTCCCCCCCAAACACACATACACACACCTTCAGTGTTTGTGTAGCCTTTGAAACAGTGAAATGTTCAGTTTCTTTTTTCATCCCTTCACTACATGCATGGAATAATAGTGGACTAAAAGAACAGGTTACTCACCTGTAACAGTAGTTCTAGGAGTGGTGTATGTTGTTCATCTACACTGTTTGGCACTGTCCCTTCCCCCTTTATATCTGCTGGAAGTCTTCCAGCTGGCTGCTCCCTCCCACCCGGGTGGTATATACCTCGGCTCCGCCCTATGACGCCAGATCTTAGCCCGCTGGAAGCCAGGTTGTGTGCGTCCGCAGCCGAGGAGGTCAGGTGGGTCCGTGTGGATGAACAACATATACCACTCCTAGAACTACTGTTACAGGTGAGTAACCTGTTCTTCCAGGAGTGTGGATATGTTGTTCATCCACACTGTTTGGCAGATTCCTAGCAGTTCTCCGGGAGGAGGGAGGCAAGGCGCACACCCCCTACTTAGGGAACAGAGATTGGATAACTGAGGTCCCAAAACCAGCATCCCGGCGTGACTCAAGATTGATGTGGTAGTGGGTAATGAAAGTGTCTGCTGACTTCCTGGTAGCAGCCTGGCAGATTTCCTGGATAGGGATGTCCCTGGAAGCAGCCACCAATGCAGTGGTATGGCGGGTAGAATGAGCTCTTATCCCTCTGGGAGGCTCCTTGTCTGCCAACTCATAGCACAGACCTATGCATGATGTAAACCATCTTGCAATGGTCCGTTTGGCTGCAGGTCTGCCAGAAGTGGCTTCAGCGTAGGTGACAAACAGCTGGTAAACCTCTCAGCGAATTTCCGTCGTCCTCTCCTTATAATAGGAGAGAGCACGCCTCAGGTCCAAAGTACAGAGCCTGTACTCGGCCTCCGTGGTGTAATTAGGGTAGTATACCGGCAGAGTCAACACCTGGTTAAGGTGAAACTCTGACACCACCTTTGGAAGGAATTTCGGGTGGGGGCGCAGGACAACTTTGTTCCTGTGGAAGACCAGATAAGGGGAGTCCACCGATAACGCCTGGGGCTCCCCTGACCTTCTGGCAGACATAATAGCCACCAGGAAGGCAGTCTTCCACAAGTGTTACAGCTCACACTTGTTCATTGGTTCGAATGGCTTGCCCATGAGCTTTGCCAGTACCAGCAGTAGATCCCACGGATGTGGAGGTTCATGCACTGGAGGGAATATGTGACCCAGGCCTTTGAAGTAGCGCCCGACCACTGTCTCCTGCACCACTGTCGGCTGACCGACCTGCGCCCGGTAAGCAGAAATGGCTGCCAGGTGCACCCTAAGGCTCGATGATGACAGACCCCCTTTGGGGGGAGAGAGAGAGAGACAGAGAGACCAAAGGTAGTCGAGAATGTTAGCCACAGAACAGAATAAGAGGTCCAGACCCTTATCCTGACACCAAATGGAAAATCTTTTTCATTTGAAGGCATTACATTTCCTGGTCGATTCCTTTCAGGATGCCTCCACCACGGTGTAGACATCTTCGGAAAGACCCAAAGCCTGGAACTCTAGCCGCTCAAGTACCAGGCTGTGAGGTGCAAGGATTGAAGGTCTGGATGTAAGACCTTACCCTGGTTCAGAGATATCGGGTCCGGGCGGTGTAAAGCTGCTCTGGGGGCCTGCAGCTGAGGCTGAGGAGATCTGGCGCAGCCAGTCTGGGGCTACCAGGATCACCTTCGCCTTGTCCCTCCTCACCTTGAGTAACACCTTGTGGATCAAGGGAAATGGAGGGAAGGCGTAGAGGAGGCCTGGGGTCCACGGCCTCGAGAAGGCATCCCGCTGCAGTGAGCCCTGCTGAGGGGGGTGGGCATGATACAGCCTCAGCTTGGTGTTTTTCCCCTGGAGGCAAACAGGTCCACCATCGGTTCGCCCCAATGGGAGAGCAGGCTGCAAGCTACCTCTGGATGGAGAGACCACTCGTGGGATGTCTGGCCTATGCGACAGAGCATCCGCCAGCTGGTTCGAGGCTCCTGCCACATGGATGGCTAGGAGATCCGCCTCCAGCCGGCTCACGAGGGTCCAGATGTGGAGTGCCTCCTTGCATAGCAGACGGGAATGCGTGCCGCCCTGTTTGTTGAGGAAGTACATGGTCGTGGTATTGTCCGTCTGGACTTGAACCACTTGACTCCGGAGCTGAGGAGCGAAAGCTGACAGTGCCAGTCTGACTGCTCTGAGCTCCAACAGGTTGATGTGGCATCGGGACTCCTCAGGGGTCCAGAACCCACGGGCCCTGTTGTCCCCCATGTGGGCTCCCCAGCCCATGAGGGAGGGATCAGTCGTAAGGACGACCGTCGGCTCGGGGCGAACAAACACAATCCCTTCCTACAACCGGTCTGGGGCAGTCCACCATTGGAGAGCGTCCCACATCTTCTGGGTTACAGTGATCAGCTGGTCGAAATGACCATATCGCTGAGTCCACTGGGCGACCAGCTCCCATTGGAGGGGGCGCAAGTGCAACTGGGCCCAATGGACCACCGAGGTGCACGCCACCATGTAACCCAGAAGGCGCAGAAAGTCCTGGACAGGGTGCAGTTGCCCAACCAAAAATGATTGGGCAAAGGAGGAGAACACCTCCGCCCTGTCTGCCAGGAGACGAGCTGTGGCTTGACAAGAGTCGAGCTCTGCCCCGATGAAGCCCATCTCCTAGGAAGGCATGAGTTCCGACTTGGCCTCGTTGATCGGGAGGCAGAGTTGGGAGCAGGTCAGGAGGGTCAGATCCCTTGACCGCTCCACCTCCTGTTGGGAGGAACCTGCCAGGAGCCAATCGTTGAGGTAGGGGTAGATTCTGCCCCCCCCCGGAGATGGGCCGCCACCACTACAATGCATTTGGTGAAGATCCGTGGTGCCGATGACAGGCTGAACAGCATGGCTCAGAACTCGTACGGGGTTCCCTCGACCCTAAATTGGAGGAACCGCTGATGGGACGGACGGATTGGGACGTAAAAGAACGCGTCCTGCATTGATACAGTGAACAGAACCACATGTTTCGCTCCAAGGATGGTATGATCTGGGACAGAGTGACCAAACGAAAGGGGCGAAACCTGAGAAACTGATTCAGGTTGTGGAGATCTAGAATGGGGCACCAACCCCCTGTCCGCTTGAGCACTAGAAGTACCTGGAGACAAAGCCTGGGTCTGCTGGAGGATCTGCCACAGGAGCTACTGCCTCCTTGCGGAGCAGCTGAGCTACGTCGTCTCGAAGAGCCGACTGGGTGCATGCGGAAATCCGTTCCTCCCGAGGGGCGCGGGCTCGGCTAGGAGGGTACTGCTTGAACTCTAGAGGCAGTCCCCGACTGACAACTTTGAGAACCCACCTGTCTGAAGTGATAGCGGACCAGGCAGGAAGGAAGTGACGGAGCTGACCCCCCCACGAGGGGGCTCAGAGCTGGCGTGACGGAGATAGGGGTGGCAACCCCCATCCTGTCACTGGACAGGCTTAGAAGAGGAGGAGGCTCCAGTACCTGAGCCTCGGCCTCCTTTGCAGGCCTGTTGGGGTCCAGGCTTGGGCCGAGGGTGCCAAGCTTGAGCCTGCTGCTGATGTTGCTGTCCTCCTTGGTAGGAGGGCTGCCGGACCGCAGGGGAAGAGTGCTATAAAGGCTTCTTCTTCTTCTGTTGGTCCTTGCCCGAAGAACCCTTGGCAGAAGTGGCATCCAAGGTGGCACTGGACTGCTCTATACGCTGTAGGTGACCGGCCACTCCTGGACCGAACAAGTCGGTCCCAGGAAAGGCACGTCTGCAAGCTTATGCTGAGTATCTGCCGGGAAGGAGGAAAGCCTCAGCCAAGCCCTGCGGCAAGAGGCCACTGCGGCAGCCACTGAGCGGGCACAAGAATCTCTGATGTCCAAGGCCGTCTGGAGCTGCCGTTTGGCAACAGCACGGCAATGGGCATGGACCTGTTTGACCGTGATCTGCATGTCCGCGGGGAGATGAGGGAGGACTTTGTCTAATGACCCGAGAAGGGCATGAGAGAAGTGTGCCATGACGACAGCCGAGCTGGCCTGACAAAGGCCCAAAGAAGAGGCCGCATAGACCTTTTGGGCTGAGTGGTCCATATTTTTGGACTCTGTCCGGAGGTCGGTCCGTGTCGGATGAACTACCAGTACACCTGAACACAGAGGCGGTCACCAGGCTCTCAGCCGAAGGGGGCTCTGTGAATCCCGCAAGGGACCCCATGGGCACCGCGTACTTGTGGGCCATGCGGGCAGACGGTGCTGGGGATGGGGGGGATACTGCCAAAGTTCAAGGGCTGGGTCAACGATGGCCGGCGGCAAAGTGTCAATCGGGTTGAGGATGATCTCGACTTCATCGGCCACTTCCTCAGTCATCTGGCCAGATGGAAGATCTGTGAAACCTTCGGCCAACGAGGCGATCAACTGAGGTAGAGACCGCATGCTCTTGGGACTCTAACATCTCTCGGTCCCACGATCGTCTTCGCCGAGACGAAGGTTCATTTTCCCTCATCCGGGAGTGGGAGGAGTGCGAGCCTGAGGGCGCCTCACCCTGGGTGGGCAGAGACTGGCATAACTCCTTAAACGAACCTGTAAAGGTGGAGCCTACGTTCAGCGGAACAAAGAAGCTTCGATTAGCTAAAGCGTGAGCGGCTTCTTCCTCGAATGCCTGCATGTGTTCCAGCTGCTCGACGGAGCCAGTGGCCATGGAAACTGCCCACCTAGCCTCCTTGGACTTCACTGGAGGGTTCCTTGTTTTCCCCAGTCTCCCCAGTTTCAGGCGTGCCTTGCAGTCATCCAGGACGTTGGGATGGAAGGCCAAGCAATAACTGCAGGATGAGGTGTCATGGCTGACACCCAGGCAGTAGACGCACGGGAGATGGGAATCAGTGCGCAAAATCTTTGGCCGCAGGGACGCCGGCGAAATCCCGGGGACGATTTCTCCTCTGTGATTGTAGCTGCAAATGCGCGATCGCTAACTCGAACGAGTTTTAATTTTGGTAAAACCGAAGCTCTGAAAGCCAGGGCCTACGAAATGTGAGAGCACGAGGGAGGCAACCTATATCTTCCAGCGGAAAGGAAGATCTGGCGTCATGGGCGGTGCCGCAGTATATACCACCCGAGTGGGTGGGAGAAACCAGTTTGAAGACTTCTGGCAGATTTAAAGTGGAAAGGGACAATGCCAAACAGTGTGGATGAACAACATATCCACGCTCCTAGAAATGAGCATTTCACTGTTTTCTAAGGCTACACAGACACACACTGAAGGTGGTTTCCAAGTGATGGTTCCAAAGTGGTCAAAGCTAATGCAATGACACATCATTGTCTGGAAACAAAGGAACTGACACAGCAGGCGGTGTGGGGGAAAGGAGCTAGCATCACATAGCTTTATCAGTGACAAAGGCAGTAATTAAGCACACTCCGCAGACAAAGGAAAGTTCAGGGTCACAACATGTGGGTGAGTGTGCCTCCCTCATATCATAACCTCTATGTAATGGAGTATCTTTTAGGTGCAGAGCCATAGTGTACAGTATGATTTATTTTTGTGTTTGTTCAGTAACTGAATATACAGGTTACTCACCTGTAACAGGAGTTCTAGGAATGGTCTATGTTGTTCATCCACACTTATTGGCAGGTTCCTTGCCGCTTTAAATCTTGCCGGAAGGTCTTCAAGCTGACTCTTCCCACCCACCTGGGTGGTAAAACTCTCGGCTCCGCCCCATGACGCCAGATCTGGCCCGCTGGAAGCTCAGGTTGTGCATCGAAGCCGGGGAGGTCGGGTCGTGTGGATGAACAACATATACCATCCTAGAACTCCTGTTACAGGTGAGTAACCTGCATTTCTAAGGACATGGATATGTTGTTCATCCACACTTATTGGCAGACTCCTAGCAGTTCTCCGGGAGGAGGGAGGCAAGACGCACACCCCCTACTTAGGGAAAAGAGACTGGAGAACCGATGCCCCAAAACCAGCATCCCGGCATGACTCAAGGTCGATGTGGTAATGGGTGATGAAGGTGTGTGCTGACTTCCAGGTAGCAGCTCTGCAGAGTTCCTGGATAGGGACGTCCCTGGAAGCAGCCACCGATGTAGCAGTATGGCGGGTAGAATGAGCTCTTATCCCTCTGAGAGGCTCCATGACCGCCAACTTATAGCAGAGATCTATGCAGGAGGTGACCCACCTGCCTATCGTCTGCTTGGCTGCAGGTCTGCCAGGTGCGGCTTCAGCGTAGGTGACAAAACAGCTGGCGAACCTCTCCCCGAATTTCAGCCGTGCACTCCTTATAGTAAGCGAGCGCCCTTCTAGGGTCCAAAGTATGGAGCCTATATTCGGCCTCCGAGGTGTGACTGGGGTAGAACACCGGTAGAGTCAACACCTGGTTAAGGTGAAACTCCGACACCACCTTCAGAAGGAATTTCGGTGGGGGCGAGGACAACCTTGTCCCTGTGGAAGACCAGGTGAGACTCGATGGAAAGTGCCTGAGTCTCCCATCCTTCTGGCTGACGAATAGCCACCAAGAAGCAGTCTTCCACGACAGGTGAGAGAGATCACACCTGTGCATTGGTTCGAACGGGTTGCCCATGAGCTTTGCCAAACCAGCAGTAGATCCCACGGAGGTGGAGGTTCTCGTGACTGGAGGAAATGTGATCAAGGCCTTGGTGCGCCAGACCACCTTCTCCTGCGCTAACGACTGCTTCCCGCCCGCTACCGTAAGCAGAGATGGCTGCCAGGTGCATCCTTAGGGTCAGTCGACCTGAGCCCTTGCTGAGAAAAGAGACCATAAATAGTCCAAAATGCTTGCCAAGGCACAGGAGGAAGGGTCCAGGCCTTGCTGACACCAAATGGAAAACCTTTTCCATTTGAAGGCATAGCATTTCCTGGTCGACTCTTACGGGATGCCTCAACTACAATGAGGACCTCGTCGGAAAGACCCAAGGCCTGGAACTTTAGCCGCTCAGGAACCAGGCCGTCAGGTGCAGGGATTGAAGGTCCGGATGGAACACCTTCCCCTGACTGACTGAAAGCAGGTCCGGGCGAGCTGGAAGCTGCCTCGGGAGCCTGGAGCTGAGGCTGAGGCGATCTGGATACCAGCATTGGTGGGGTCAGTCTGGGGCTACCAGAATCACCTGCGCTTTGTCCCTCCTCGCCTTGAGAAGCACCTTGTGGATCAAGGGAAATGGGGGAAAGGCGTAGAAGAGGCCTGGGGTCCATGGCCTCGAGAAGGCATCCCCCTGCAGCGAGCCCTGCTGAGGGGGGTGGGCATGGAACAGCCTCAGCTTCGCGTTCTCCCTGGAGGCAAACAGATCCACCTGAGGTGTGCCCCACTGGGAGAACAGATCTTGTACTACCTCCTGCAGGAGAGACCACTCATGGGATACAGCCCCTATCCGGCTTAGGGCATCGGCCAGGGTGTTGGAGGCTCCTGCCACATGAATGGCTAGGAGATCTGCCTCCAGGCTGCGCACGAGTGACCAAATGCGGAGAGCTTCCTTGCACAAGGGCATGGAGTGCGTCCCGCCCTGGCGGTTTAGGTAGTACATGGTCGTGGTATTGTCCGTCTGGACCCTAACCACTTGACCCCGTAGAAACGGAGCGAAGGCGGTGAGAGCTAGGCGGACCGCTCGGAGCTCCAGCAGGTTGATATGGCATCAGGACTCCTGCGGGGACCAGAGGCCGTGCACTCTGTGCTCCCCAGATGGGCACCCCAACCCACCAGAGAGGAGTCGGTCGATAGAGAGACCATCAGCTCGGGGCGGACAAACGGGATGCCCTCCTGCAGATGAGCTGGAACGATCCACCACTGGAGAGCGTTCCACATCCCCTGGGTCACCGTCACTAGCTGGTCCAATGGATCGCAGCGTTGAGACCACTGGCTGGCCAGCCCCCATTGAAGGAGGCGCATGTTCCAGCGGGCCCAACGGACCACGATGGTGCAGGCTGCCATGAGACCCAGGAGGCGCAGGAAGTCCCAGGCAGGGCACAATTGCCCAACCAGAAATGATCGGGCAAAGGAGGAAAGAACCTCGGCCCTGTCCGCCGGGAGCCGTGCTCTGGCTCGAAGAGTCGCGCTCTGCCCGATGAAGAGAATCACCTGCTTCGTTCGAAGTTCCGACTTGGCCTCGTTGATGAGGAGGCCGATTTGAGAGCAAACCTGGAGGGCCAGATCTCTGGACGTCCTCCTCCTCCTGTCTGGAGGGGCTGCTATCAGTCAATCGTCCAGGTAAGGGTACACCGGACCCCTTAGCGCCCAGGAATGCTGTCACCACTGCCATGCATTTACGTGAAGACCCTGGGTGCAGGAGACAGGCGAAGGGCATGGGTCGGACTTTCGAAAAGGGATCCTTCCATTCAGCGAAGGAATCTTTGGTGAGACGGACGGATAGACGTGAAAAAACGCTGGCCCCTGCAGGTCCAGAGAGCAGAACCACATGCCGCTGCTCCAAGGATGGCATTATCTGAGCCAGAGTGACCATCCTGAGTTTCGAGACCTTAGGAACTTGTTTAGGTCGTGTAGGTCGAGAATGGGGCGCCAGCCCCCCGTCCATTTTGGGACCAGGAAGTACCTGGACACAAACTCCGGGTCTGAGGGAGGGTCCACCACCTCTCTGATCACCTCTTTCTTGAGGAGCAGAGCGATGTTGGCTCGGCGAGCCGACAGCGAGGCTGCGAACCCTGGGGCCCGGGGGCGACAGCTCTGAAGGGTGGGGCCTGCTCGAACTCCAGAGGCAGGCCCTTTCCTACCACTTCTAACACCCACCGGTCTGTGGTAATAGCAGACCAGGCGGAAAGGAAGTACCGGAGCCATCCCCCCATGGGGGGAACCTGGGGCGAGGTGACGAGGTTGGGGCGACCCCCCTCAACCCGTCACTGTGCAGGCTTGGAGGAAGGACCGGCTGAGGGACCTCCTGGGCCTTTACCTCCCTGCTTCCTGGAGGAGGAAGCCGCGGGCTTGGGTTTGGGACGCCAAGCGCGAGCCTGCTGGTCCTGATGTTGCTGGGCCGAACATGCTGAGGGCGCAGACGGACGAAAGGGCTTGGGTTGCGGTCTGCGGCCCTTGTCCCTCTGAGTGGATGAGACCGAGTCCAACGTGGCATTGGACTTTTCGATCCTCTGGAGGTGGCCTTCCGCTCCGGGGCCGAAGAGGTCGGTCCCCAGGAAGGGGACATCCGCCAACTTGTGCTGGGTATCCGCTGTGAAGGTGGATATCCTCAGCCATGCCCGACGGCGCATAGCCACTGCGGCCGCGACTGACCTGGCGCATGAGTCTCCAATGTCCAAAGCAGTCTGAAGTTGCTGCTTTGCCACTGCCCTGCCCTGGTCCCGCACCTGCCTAACCATAGTCTGCAGGTCAGCCGGGAGATGATGGACTACCTCATCCAGGGAGCCCAACAGGGCATGGGAGAAATGTGCCAAAAGCACGGCCGAGCTGGCCTGACGAAAGCCAAGGGAGGAGGCAGCGTAGACTTTTCGCCCAGCATAGTCCAGTTTCTTGGACTCCTTGTCAGGAGGTTTGTCCACGTCCCTAGCATTTCCGGCACGCCGGAAAACGCTGTCGGTAACTAACCCCTCGGCTGAGGGATGTTCCAAGAAACCGGACAGGGAACCGGTAGGGACCGCATACTTCCTGGCCATCCTGGCTGAAGGCGCAGGGCAGGAAGCAGGGTGCTGCCAGAGCTCCAAGGCCGGGCCGACAATGGCCTCTGCCACAGGAAAGGCCTCCGTAGGGGAATCCCCTCTGTCCAATATCTCCGTGAGGGGATACTTGGCCCGCTTGGATACGGTCTCGAGCTGCATCCTGGTGGACTCCGAGATGAGCCTAAGCAAACCCAGAAAGGACGAAGGGCTATCGTCCAGCGACTGACCTCCAGAGGACTCCAAGTCCACTCGCCTGGAGAAAAGGGAGGAATCGTCGTCGGACTCGGAAGAGTCCGCAAAGAGCTGCCTCGGGCCTGAGCCACCCTCCACCTGCCGAGGGCGATCGGGAGTGAGGGTGACCGACAGCCTATGGGTAAACCCTGAGCCGACCGAGAGTTCTGGTCGGAGCCCCAAACAACGGCTGTGGAGGCGGAGGTTCCACCATAACGGTGGAGCAGCTGGTTTCGCTGAGCAACAGGCCTGAAACAGCGCCTCGCCAAAGCGAGGGTTGCTTCGCCGCTCCGTGACGCCACTTAATGGCGGGGAAGGCACGTCGTGGCTTGTTCCCGGCCAGCAGAAGCTGTTGCCACATGAGGTCCTCGTATCGCAGATGCAACTTGCGTCGAAGCCTCCCCTCGTCCAAGGACGAGGACGAGCGGCGCTTGTCGCGGTGCCGAGACCGAGACCGCCTATGGTGGCGGGATTGGCTGGACTGCGAAGAAGTCCGAGACCTTGAACCTCAGCTTTTCCGAGGAGGGTGCAGGGAAGGAGCGGGGGAAACCCGCCCTCCCTTTGGCTCAGAAGAAACACCCAAGGGCTCCGGAACCGGAGGCACTGGCAAGCCCACGGGATCCTCAACCACCACCGGGGGAACTGGGGAGAGAGGATTTTCGGCTTCGCCAGTCAACAACCCGTCCAACGGGTCGAGAAAGATCTCATCGCGTCGATGGGAGTCTCGGTCAACTGACCTGGACGGGACACTGTGAAGCCAGTGGCGAGCGCGAGGATCGACCGAATGATGGTACGACCACTCAGGGGGGACCTCTCCCGCTCCCAAGAGCGTCGACAGACGGACTTACCCTTGTCCTTCTTTTTGGACCGACAGGAAGGTCCAGAAGATGAAGGTCCCTCTCCCTTAGTGGAGAGAGACAGACAAAGCTCCTTAAAGGAAGAAGAATATGAGGATCCCAGGGACAGCGGGATAAATGCCGCGGCCGAGAAAGATGCGGCCCACGCCGCCTCCTCTTCAAGGGCGATCATCTGCTCTAGCTGATCCGCCGAGCCCGCCGCTGCGGAAACAGCCAACCGGGCTTCTTTCGACTTTACCGGAGGGTAACGCCTCGGTCGCCCAAGTTGCAGACGGGCACGACTCTCTTCCAGGACGAGGGCCGAGAAAGAAGAGCACAGGTCGCAAGCCTGTGGGTCGTGCTCAAGGCTCAAGTAGACGCAGACGTGGAGCGGATCCGCCCGAGACATCTTCGTTCGTATGGGCATCTCCGAAACCGAGTCAATTTGTCCATCGCAGTCGCGAGGGAAATAGTTGACCAAAGTCTAGAAAACCTTAAAGTTTAATTTCGGAAAACCGAAGAGTTAGGAACCAGTCTTATACGCAGAGCGTTAAGAAGGGAACCTGAGCTTCCAAGCGGTAAGGAAGATCTGGCATCATGGGACAGAGCCGAGAGTTTTACCACCCAGGTGGGTGGGAGGAGCCAGCTTGAAGACCTTCCGGCAAGATTTAAAGCGGCAAGGAACATGCCAATAAGTGTGGATGACCAACATATCCATGTCCCTAGAAAAATAGTTATCCCCAACACAATATTTATTTTATAGTATGTGTTTTGGTGATTTTTTTCAAATGTCCTACATATCCATAAATTATATCAAAAACAGAGCAAATGCACTAGGCCAGGGGTGCTCAGAATATAAAATATATAAAACTAGAAAAATTCAGCACTCAACACCTGGTGGTGAGTGTTGGATTTTTCTAGTTTTATATCCATAAACTGTTTATGGGCTTAAAGCGCATAAACAATGTATAAATATAACCATAAACAGCATATCAATATGTAGCAAACTGACATCAGATAATACTTCGTGACCCTAATGCAGTTCAGGAAAAAATGTAACAAATGATGTGTGTTGATACTTATTTTTCTCTCAGTGTAATGCAATTACTCTGAGACAGGTAACATTAGCTTTATACCCAATTACTCTCAATTTTGTTTTTATAATTGCTGGAGAAAAATATTAATACTATGTGTAGTGGTAATCTGTTCCCAGCATTTCTGATTTGCCAATATTTAGTGGATATCTTGCAATTCCAGAATGTTGTAAAATCTCAGCTGCATTGCCACTGATCACAAAGGGCAATGACAGACTGGATGGCACTAGCAATCCTTATCTGCCAACAATTTCTGTTTCTACGTTTCTATCTGCATAAGCATTTAATTTATATTCCTGCCTCCCTACCCGAAACCCAATTTTATTGTTATAGTTTCTGGTTTGGCCTGGGTCAGCAAAAAATATACTATAAAAAAAAAATAATAATTTCATTTTGCACCCTCCATCCTTCCCCCATTCATGCACCTCTCTGGTAGAACTTAGCCCTAACACTACCTCCTGTCTGTGTGATGTCTACCCCCACCTTTCCTTTCCCCTCCTGGTACCAGTACCATTAATTTTGTCAAAGCTGAACTGAATTCAGGGGGACCCAATCAAAGCTGAACAAAATCTGCCAATGTGAGACTTCTTTCACTTTCTAAAATGGAGCTTTTGACCACTGTGTACATTAGAAATGAGTTTATTAAAAGTAGGGATGTGATGTTCAGCTGTGACCCAGGTCTGTCAGTGACTCTGGTCGCTTTTCCAAAAGATTGTGATTTAATCTAATTTATTCTGGTTTAAATATCCAGATGTAATCAAATCTGGGTCAGAGACAGATCCTGACATGTCAAATGGCAGCATCAGGTAGCCATCTCTCGCCATTTAGAAATCTTATGCAGTACGTGGTATTTTATTTTAAAAAGCAGTCAAGACATGTTAGTGGTGGTGGTGGGGGCATTATGATCCCACACAGAGCTGGTCCTCCAGTCACACTGGTGACAATTATGATGGTACCATATACAGTATATAGGGGATACATGATGGGCAGCTGTGGAATATGGAAAATATTTGCATGAGTGCAGAGTGAACTGTGATATTACTGCAGTTCACTCTGCACGAGTGCAAATGTTTGCCATATTCCACAAGTCGCACATGATGTGTGCTATTTATACAATAGGGCTAGTATCCTCTGAAACATTTGTTTCTGTGTTTTCTCCCTGTTTACTCTGTTTTTTTATTTTGTAACTTGGTGGTTGTTTTTTTTTGGGGAGACCTGGGAGCACTGGGCAGTTAAGTGAGTAGTTCAGAGTCACACAGTATTGAAATGGCAGTTGTGAGAATCAAACACTGGTCTAGGCTGCTGGATGTAGGAAGTTTGTCCACTGACTGTTACTCTAAACTCTAGGCTATACTGACAGCACTGTTTGTGTGTGGTCTGAGTATGTGCAACTGTGTTTCTGAATGGGCTGAGACTGTTAGACACTATGAGAAACAGGTGTATGTGATTTGCAATGATAATTGTGTTACCTGCAGCTAGGAGTGAGAGACTGTTTATTCAATAAGTTGCAGGCTTCACTGAGACGGAGGAACTGTTGCAGTCAGCACTCAGAAACAGCAACTGGTTTATGAGGGAGGTTGGTCTGAAGATAAGAGCAGCACAGTAATGGGCTAGGATTGTCAGAGTAACTATGGGACACAAGAGATTGTCTTTTACAATGCTAATTGAGTTAGTTGCAGGATTCAGTGAGAAAGAGAAACTGTGACGCTATTAAATGCAGGCTGCAGTATAGATGGTCTCACTCTGGTGACATCAACATTGCTGTATATTTGCTGGTGATGTAGACACTGTGGGTTTAACAGGAAATAAATCCACAGTGGTGATATCATCATCACAGCTGTGAAAATAACACCATTTACTTCATAGCATATCACCTCACCCCTATTGTATAAATATAGTAATAAAGTGTGGGTCAGACAGTATACTGTAGCTGTACAGATTTCTGTGGAGGAGTGGAGCTGCCATCAGCAACAACCTCCTCTCAGATAAACCCCTCCAAGTGCCAGCTACAGCCCAGCACTTGGGTACAGGGCGAGCCACCAATGTCGTGGAAAACTGCCTACATCTTACCTCAATTCAAGTCAGGGGATCTGAGCGACCTGAACAATTGTCGGCCCATTTCCATACTATCCACCCTTTCAAAATTACTGGAAAAAATTGTCAACACCCAAATTACAGAACACTTAGATTTGCAGACACTGATAAACCCTGCACAGTCCGGCTTTAGGGCCAAACATAGCACAATATCTGCCCTTGCAAAAGTGACCATTGACTAGCAAATTGCCTTGGACTCTAAGAAACATGTGTTTGCCCTTTTCCTTGATCTCAATAAGGCCTTCGATACCGTGGATCACATCATCTTGCTTACTACACTGAGCAATACTGGTCTCGACAGTCCTGCCATTAAATGGTTCACCAGCTATCTCACCAATAGGTTACAGCAAGTCATATCTACATGTGACCTGTCTCCACAAAAATCTCTTCTACGAGGAGTCCCACAAGGCTCCATCCTGGGTCCTAACCTATTTGCAATCTATATCAATAACCTGGACTCTCATCTATGCACAGCTAATGTGCACTTATTTGTTGACGATACAGTACTCTACACTTCAAATTCTTCACTGCACTCAGCCCACAAGGACTTACAGTGAGACTTTATCACTCTCCAATATAACCTTATCAAACACAAGCTCCTACTCAATGCCAAAAAGATGAACGCCATGATTTTCTCACCAAAGGCAGTCTCCGGACCTACACAAATCCCCAAGATACTAACGCTTTTGGACGAACCCCTTGAAATAGTTGATACCTTCAAATATTTAGGGTTCTGGCTGGAAAACAAGCTTAACTTTCTGTGCCACCTGAATGAGGTCTCGAAAAAGCTAAGACAACGGTTAGGCTTATTCTACTGTATTAAACATCTGCTTACCGTAGAAGCTAGAAAGAGTATGGTACAATCCACATTCCTACCCATACTGGACTATGCTGACTTCCTCTATAATCACTGCCCCTCATCAGTACTAAATAAACTTGACACTCTTTACCACCAAGCCATAAGATTTATTTTTAACCTGCCTCTTCGCACACATCACTGCCTATTGTACCAAGAGTCGGGATGGCATTCACTCTCAACAAGGAGAAAAAGAAATGCTCTCCTTTGGCTCTTTAGAGCACTGTCTGACAAACTTTCTGCATACATCTCAAGCTTTTTCAAACGTGCCAATGGATTCTATTGCTTGAGACGCTACACCACACTTTGTTTCCAGATTCCCAGAGTGAATACTTTCTATGGCTCGTCCGCAATTAATTTTTCACTCCCATCTTTATGGAACACCATACAAAGCTCACTAAAGCTTTGCTCACTCCCAAGCCTATTCACATTCAAAGCTCTGATATCTGAATATCTGAGGAAACTTGCAGTTGTTTTAGGCGTCCTTGAGCCCTTAGCTTCTGGCTCCTTCCTCGATTCTTACGTAACAGAATTTCACTCAATTCATATTCCTCACAAGGGAAACCCAGCACTTACTTGCTTTTCTCCTCCATTCTCGGTCCTCTGCATCCTTTCCCCTCCTTCCTAGCACACTTACGATCTTTCTCCCCCCCCCCTTTACTATTTTCATGAAGGTACTAACATACTAAAATGCCAGCAGAATAGGCCTAATGGTCTTTCATGTCTGCTCGTTTGGTCAGCCTCCACCCTGGGTGCTGACCTTGCTGCCCCCGCCTCCTCTGGCTTCTCCTTCCCAGTTCTGGATATTCTTGCTGCATTGGATTTTGCTTCCAGAACCCTTCCCCTGTACCTGTCCCACCCCTCTTGAACCCCTCCACTGTCCCTGCCTCCACCAGCCCCCTAGGCAGCGATTCCATGGCTCCACCACCCTCTCAGTGAAGTAGCACCTCCTCCTTTCTCCCCTGAATCTTCCCTCCAGCTTCCACCCATGCCCCTAGTGGCCCCCCTCCTCCTTCCTTCGAAGCACCCTGACTATTCCTCCCCTATTTACCCTCTTCATGTACCTGAAGACCTCTATCATGTCCCCGGTCCCTTCTCTCTTCCAATGTGTACATATTTAGCTCTTGAGCCTCTCCTCATAGGTCCTGTCCCCCAAGCCCCAAATCATTTGGTTGCCCTCCTCTGGACCCCTCTCCAGGAGGTAATGTCCCTCTTTAAGTGTGGCCTCCAAAACTGCACGCAGTACTCAAGGTGCGGCCTCACCAAGCAGTTATACAGAGGAGTATCACTTCCCTCCTTCTGGAGGTGATCCCCCTAGCGATGCATCCCAGCATCCTGTTGGCCTTGGCTGCTGCCTCCTACAAGTCTCCGAGTTGTTCATCTTGACATCCACCACCACCCCCAGCTCCTTCTCAGCCATCGAGACTTGTAGCATCCCCCAGGGTGTACACTTGGCCTAGGTTTCTGGCCCCCAGGTGGAGTACCTTGCATTTCCCTGCATTGAACCTCAGCTTCCACTTTCTAGACCATCTTTCCAGAGCCTCCAGGTCCCCCTGTAGGGCCACCCTTCCCTCCTCCCCATCCACCACTGCCCCCAGTTTCGAGTCATCCGCAAAGAGACTCATCTCACTCCTGATTCCTGTCCTTATGTCAGAGACGTAGGCATTGAAGCGGAGGGGCCCAAGGACTGATCCCTGTGGGACCCCAATAATGACCCTCCTTGGGGATGAGACTATCCCGCCAATCCGGTCCTGGAGCCAATTGCCTATCCATCTGATTATCTGGTTCCCCACCCCCATTTCTCCCAGCTTATCCAACAGGCCCACGTGAGGAACAGAGTCAAATGCCTTGCTGAAGTCTAGAAAGAGGACATCCACTGGTCTACCCAGGTCCAAGGCACTCGTCACCCAGTCATAGAACTCCACAACGTTTGTCTGACACGATTTCCCCGGGACGAATCCATGCTGTCTATCGTCCAGTACTAGCCTCTATTTAGCGGAGTTAGCCTTGGATTGTCATCTTCTCTCTCATGTGACTTCATTATAAACTGTAACTGCGTGACTCTATGATAAACTTGTATTTTGGTCTATATCAACCTTTCCCTGTACTATGCTGCTGCTTCTGGGTTTCCACATCTGTGATTATGTATTGTATTTTTTTTTGTCCAGTAACACTTTGAAAATGAGCTTGCTCAATGGTGTTGATGCCTGGTTAAATAAAGTTTGATTACATATATATATATATATTTTTTTTTTTCCTCTTACTGTTGTAAACATTGTGTTAAATTATGACTATGTATACTGTCCAGGTCCATCTTGAAAGTGAGCACTGCTCAACGGTGTTTGCCTGGTGAAATAAAGATTTTGATCGATTGATTATTGCATTATACTCATTAGGCACTTACTATGCTGTACTGATACGGATCAAGGAGGAAAAAGGGAAGCTATTGGTGCAATTAAAATTACAAGGAAAAAAAATAATCTGGAGCCGTGCGGTAACAGTCCTTAATACAGTGCCCTAACTCACTACTGCCCAAAGCTGATCTGCTGATCGCACTGTTGCACTATATCTACTCATTTCAATTTTATATACAGGTTCTGTAGCATAAATATCCTCCCTTCTTACCATTTCTACCAATTTATGAAATTGGAGGGCAACACTTTTCTGGACTGTGAACAGTGGTTATTTGCAGCTCGATGCTTGTATTGCACAAATATTTCAGCTGTTCACTTCTTGTCCAGAAAGCGGGTCCAACAAAGAAGGAGCAAAACTGGCTAGTGAAACCCTAACATTCCAGAACCATGTTAACCCCCCTTGTAGTTCCCAGTCTGTGACACTGCACCTGACTGACCGCTTCAGAGGTCACCAAAATTAATAATGGTCGCTATCAAGCAGTGCTCTTTGTGAGTGGAGGTACGGCAGTCAATTTTTAGCATCAGGTTGCAGGAGCAGTATGTCTCATCCCCAGTCGGAATTCCTTAGCTAGAGTTAACCAAAAAGAAATAATATTGGTAGCTCTGTACTATTACCTTGGAGCAAAGCAACAACCAGGGACTATGGCAAAGGAATGCACTTTCTTGTAATAACTCAGTTACTGTACTGTATGTACAGAGCAGGAATAAACTGGTACCCACTCATTCATTCATCAATTCATCCAGCATGAATGAATGATGACATCATTGCCTATGGTAATACCAGACTGGCTGACAAGTGAGCAATCCGTCTTTCGGATGAGACGTTAAACCGAAGTCCCATCTGCCTGGATTGGTGGTAGTTCAGGTGGATGTTAAAGATCCCATGGCACTTATCGAAAAGAGTAGGGGAATTTCCCCGGTGTCCTGGTCAAATTTCCCTCATTCACTAAAAATACCACCAACAGCTTAATCTGGTTCAAGGTCAGTTGGCATTCATCTGTATCCCCCTCCCCGGGTCGTGCCTGAAAATAGGCAGGATTTGTCTAGTGCACTTACCCGGTCAACAAAAACTAAATAAAAAATAAATAAATAAAATCATGTATTACTGTAGGTGATGACATTGTCATTCATTCGCCGGACAATTGTCACTATATTTCTCTTTGACTGTGATGTACTGTTCCAGAAATTGAAACAGGAGCTCCTGCAATCATTCCTCTCAGTTCTACAGTGCTTGGCATTTTTTACCCAATTTTACACTTGCTTCCAAAACGTACAGTATATTGATGTTTTATATAATGTTAGCGTTATTGCCATTTTCGTTGCATTTGTAAGACCTGTTTTACATGGCAAAGCTGACAGTCAAGAGTTATGCTTGCAGTGATCCATGTTAAGAAATAAAACTAACACTATATAGAACATTAGTATATATTTGGAAAGCAAGTGTGAATTAGCTCAGTAACATCTAGCACTATAATACCACATCTGAGTGGAATGACAATAGCTTCTGTTTCAATTTCTCAAACTGCACATAACAGTAAAAATATATACTGTGATAATTGGCACAGAATACCCTGCCATGGTTTTTATTACAGTGGGGCAAGCCTGTGTATAATATTGTACTGCAAACTCAATAGCATATTGCACATCAAACAAAATGCAACCATATACAACAGCATAAGTACTGTATCAGCAATATAGAATGAGGATTAGGATTGGGAAGGAGGGGGGTTGGGTGGAAGCAGGGTGCGATAGGCAGAAGCACTAAATGAGTACTTCTGCTCAGTATTTACTAAAGAGAAGGGGGGGTGACACCCAAGGGGGGAGAAATGGCAGAAACAGGGGGGAAGGGGTGACAGATGGGGAAATCATGGAGGGCAGAGTTAGGGAGGGTCTGAAGGCACTAAGGGTGGACAAGGCACCAGGCCCAGATGGCATCCACCCCAGGGTACTGAAGGAGCTGGCAGAGGTCCTTGCAGAACCTTTGGAAGACCTATTTAATGCCTCAGTACATTCAGGGTGTGTACCCCAGGACTGGGGGATGGCTCATGTGGTGCCCCTCCACAAGAGTGGCTCCAAGGATGAACCGGGAAACTACAGACTAGTGAGCCTCACATCCATCGTGGGTACGCTAATGGAGACTATCCTGAAGGAGAGGCTGGTGGCCCTCCTAGAGACCAAAGGACTACAGGACAGCAGACAGCATGGCTTCATACGTGGCAGATCCTGCCAAACCAACCTGGTGGAGTTCTATGACTGGGTAACTAGGCAACTGGACAGGGGCCATGAAGTGGATGTCCTGTATCTGGACTTCAGTAAGGTATTTGACTCGGTGCCGCATGGAAGGCTGGGAAGTAAGTTAGTAGGCACAGGGGCGGGTGCAAAGCTGGTGAGATGGGTAGGAAACAGGCTTCAGGGAAGGCAACGGAGGGTGGTGGTGGGTGGGGAGCTCTCACACCCAAGGGTAGTGATGAGTGGTGTTCCACAGGGCTTGGTGTTGGGACCAGTGTTGTTTGGGATATTCATTGTACACATATCATGGGACATCAAGAGCAAGATCAGTCCGTTTGCTGATGATACCAAGGTAGGAGCGGTGGTGGATGACCTAGGGGGATGGCAGGGGTTGCAGGATGATCAGGCAAAGCTTGAAACCTGGTCAAACACCTGGCAACTGGGGTTTAATGAGAAAAAAGTGCAAGGTGCTGCATTTTGGGATGAAGAACCCAAGGAGGAGTTACCAGCTGGGGGGAGTGCAGCTAGCCGAGACAAAGGAGGAGAAGGATCTGGGGGTGCTCACTACAGGGTCAATGAACAACTCGGCACAATGTAGGAAGGCAGCTGCAAAGGCCAACAAAATGCTGGGTTGTATTGCAAGGGGTATATCCTCGAGGAGGGAGGAGGTGATTCTGCCACTGTATAGGTCATTAGTTTTTTTTTTTTATTTTATTTAAACAGCAGTTTGGAAAACCTTTGAGCCATAGGCTCATTTACAAAGGTACCTTGTCACAGTAAGACAAACGAAAATACACAGTATAACAGTACAACACATAAGTATAACAGTAAATTAAGACATAGATACAAACAAGATGGTACAGGTAGGATGGATGCAAACAATACCAGAGTTATGTAGTTAGACCGCACCTGGAGTACTGCGTGCAGTACTGGCGCCCGTATCTGAAGAGGGACATTAAGTTACTGGAGGGGGTGCAGCGCAGGGCGACAAAGATGATCAAGGGGCTGGGGGACTTATCATACGAGAGGAGGTTGAAGGAGTTGAACATGTACTCACTGGAGGAGGGGGGCATGATTGAAACCTTTAAATACATGAAAGGAATAAACAAGACAGGTACAGAGGGGCTGTTCAAAGTAAGGGAGGGGAGGGACAGCAGTGGCCATGATATGAGACTGGAGGGAGGAAGGTTCAGGAGGGAGATGAGGAGACACTTTTTTACAGAGAGGGTGGTGGCTGGGTAAAATGCATTACCTGCAGAAGTGGTATCCAGTAGAACAGTGGACTGCTTCAAAAGGGGATGGGACAGGACAAGGGGGAGGGTTAATGAAGGGGAAGGGTGGAAGGGAGGGGCAGCTGCAGAATAAGGGTTGCTAGCTGCACATTTCAGCAGACTTGATAGACCTCTAGGCCTTTATCTGCTGGCAAATTTCGTATGTTCGTAAGAGTAAACATATGACAAATTATTCACAATCCCTGAAGTAGAGACTTCAAGTTCATTGCTTTGGGCCGTAATGAAATCAAACACCTGTTACCCCGGTAACATCAGTCTTAACCTTATTATTGTTTTATGTATGCAGGCATGTAATCTAACCTTTTCTTTCAAATGTAGTTTTAAATAAAATAAGATAAATACTATGCGGTATATGGCCAGTGAGCATGCATATTGCATGAATGACTGGTTTCACACAGTAGAGTTTTTACACAACACTTCTGGTTCAAATTCCAGAAATGTTGCTATACAAAAACATTAATGTACTGTGCCAATGGCCCCAACAGATATCACGGGAAGTAGGAAAAACAACATATTAACTGGGGGCTAGTCAAACTACTACAACAGACATTTTGACTCTACTGAAATGGTAATGACATTGCAAGTGGGGTTAATTAGTTACCAGGGCAACTGGTGTTTGATTTCACAAAGGCTGGGGGGGGTCGTCTGATTTGAGCTTTCACAAAGGCACAAAGCAATGTGGCAGTGACTTTGGAGCTGGGGGAGGGTCTCATTTTATTAGCCCATTTATCTTCGTACATTTTTTTTGGTGGGGAGTCACCCAAACAATATATTATTAGTGTTTTAGGCAGTCTCTATAAAAATAAATATCTGATTCATCACCAGTTGTCATTTACTATAGTTAAATGTGCTTCACCTTCTTTCCTGAAAGAGCTAGTAAACTAGATTTTAGTTTCAATACAGTAAGGTCATACATTGTAACTTGATACACTGTACCAAAGAGTTCAATGTGCAACACTGTATGTACTCTATCTGAAAATGTTTCACTGTTTCAAAGATAAAAGAAAACATCTGCAACAATACATCACCAGGCTCCTTTAAAAGACTGATGGTATAACAAAACCTACCATTTCTAATACACATTGATCTAATTCACTCTTAAGAATAAGCACTACTACAATGCAAAATGTCACGTGTTCTTTGCACTGCTTTATCATTCGTTTAAACTGTCTGTCATACTTTAATCAGTACATGTTTTTTTAACTGGGAGAACTTGCCATTTCCCAACAACATAATAAAGTTATAGCCATCCATCTACTCCCTCCAGCAACTAAACATCCCTACAACCTAGCACTCCTCCCTGAAAATCAAACAGCAGTGTAATTGGCAGGTGCCTGTATTATGAGCATGAGAATTAGTGCAGGATTACAGCATGCATGTACTGTGGGGTAATGGTTAGAGTACAGGCTTGGAAACCAAGAAACTGCAGGTTTCAGCCCACTTAAAGCCAAAAACTCCTGGTATGATCTTGGGTGAGCCATTTACCCCACCCCTGCAAAGTGACACAGCATCACTGAAACCAGAGATATACTACTTCTGACCATGAATTTTTTTTTTTTTTTTTTTTAAATACAATTGTGTGTGGTACTCCACATCATTCTGCAGTGCCTGTCCTTTTACACTGCATGTCACGGTACCTCTCCGTGCCTACTGCCCAACCAGCTGCATAAATGAGTAGAAGCCGGCCCTCACTGGAAATGAGACGTGACATCTCTGCTGGGCTATCCTGGATAATTACATTGCGGGAGAGAACGCCACTATGAAAATGCGCATGTGCTTTTTAAGGAAATTAATGTTTATTGGGACAATACTTTTACTACAGTTGTAATTGTAAGTGACTGCATTAGATGTCAGATTTTTCATCTCAGGTTGGCAAGATGCTTTTTCAGGATAACCATATCTGTCCCATAGCTTTTTTTTTGCTTTTGGACTTTTGTTGTTGTGTTTTTATTACTGTAGCCCTATTACTTCTGTTGTATTATTGCAGTACAAGCTGTACACACACTAGGAAGAAGAGCAAACCATAGTCCCTGATTTTGTGACAAAAAATATATTTTCCTAGGATAGAAAGTAGTTCTGTGTGCTCAACAGCACAATGGCATTAAACACACTTTCTCATCAGCTGTCTCAAAGCAATGGATTACAGGCTTAGGCACAGTAAAATTACAATACAGTAGGTCACACACAAGCATACAAAGGGAAATGTGTACTGCATTAAAGGGGATATGTCATTTCAGTAGTAACAAATTTAAATATCCTGCTATATAGCAGATGCAAAAAAGCAGCAAACGTTTCTGAAACACACACTATGCTAGGCTTCCTTTCAGGGATTTTATTTATTAATAATAGGAGTTGGATCGGGGACTTTGATATTCACATGAGGCAGATTTTACCAGTGCCTGACACCAAATTCATAGAGCGTCAAAGGAAATCCTCATATTGTAGATACAAGCTTTGCAAGACTGTAAACAAACTGCCTGGGATTTTCAAAGGTCAGGATGCAGCGTTTTTGGTCCATATTTCCAATGCATGTTGCATCTAGGCAAATGTGTCAGGATGTGTGCATCATATTTTCATGCATACTTGCAGCAGTTTATGGCTAAAAAGAAAAATGACGCATGTGTCAAATTTTGACATGCCATTTTCAGAGTGTAACTCATGGCACTCATGCTCAGAAGTTAGATCACCTTTTAGGTGGTCTAACAGTCTGGGCAGATGCCATGCACCCATATCTGAAAAACAGATGCAGGACTTAAAAAATGCTATCCACTGTCTTACAAGGTTGGCATATGGAATGCTGTAATGCACCCCCTAGTGCTAGAACATTTTAGTGCTATCATGATGCGATATCTACTATGATCTTTTGTTTGAAGGTTTAAAGGTCAGTATTTGTTTTGACTTCCTGCCTCGATGAGGTCCTCAATTTTACAGATGCATCATAATGCTAACTTAGGCACAGAAAAGTGTAAGCAGCATGCTAGAGGTACTGTATCATATGTTGCTGTACAATGATTGCTAAATGAATGACATGGTCCACAGAATCACTTCAGCGTCAGTGGAAAGACAAATAAAATTTTTGGAAACTCCAGTATTTAACTACCCAGAACATTCAGATTTTGAACTGTAACCTGCTATGGCAGAATCTGTGAAAGACAACAATTCAGATGTAGATTTAAAGATGTTAACTAAATCAGGCTTTACAAACTCTCCCTACCCCTATTAAGTCATTCTTGTAAAAACAGATTCATCAAAACGTGTGCAGAATACAAAGACTATAATAGTCAACAGGAACTAATACAGACTTTAATGAGTGTTTTTACTACAGTAGTTATGTATTTCTAAATTTAGTTTTTTTATTAATAATTCAGCACCAGGTATCACTTGTCTCAAATTGATAGCTTAAAGAGAAATGTTGTGCATGGTATTAAAGGGGATTGTGTCATTTCAATAATAATACAAGTTTACAAATATCATCTTGTTATAAAGCAGATGCAAAATGGCAGCAAAAGTTTCTGAAAAACAAACTTTATGTTGGACTTCCTTTCAGGGAATTATTTTATTAATAATAGGGGTTGGATTGAGGCACAAGGTGGAGAGGGAGTTTTTTTTTTTTTTTTTTAATTTTTTTAATTAATATGGCACCAGGCAAGGCAGGGTTGATGTTGGATCGTGGTACTGGGTGGAGAGAGAGTTTTTTTTTTTTTTTATTAATAATTCTGCACCAGGCATCAGCTGTCTCTATGTGATAGATTATACTTTTACAGTATGTAAAATTGCAATAGTCCACACACGAGCGTACAAAGGGAAATTTTGTGCATGGTATTAAAGGGGGATGTGTCACTTCAATAATAACAAAATTAAATATCATCCTGTTATAAAGCAGATGCAAAAAGGCAGAAAAAGTTCCTGAAAAACAAACTTTCTGTTGGACTTCCTTTCAGGGAATTATTTTATTTTATTAATAATAGGGATCGGATCATGGCAAAGGGCGGAGAGGGAGGGTTTTTAAAATTAATAATACGGCACCAGGCAAGGCTGAGTTGGGGTTTGGATTGTGGCAGGGGGGTGGAGAGGGAGGTTTTTTCATTAATAATATGGCACCAGGCATGGCTGGATTGGGGTGTTATTGTGACAGAGAGTGGAGAGACAGGTTTTTTCGTTTTTTTTATTACAAACAGGGCACCAGGCAAGGTTGGGGGTTGGATCGTGGCAGAGGGTCGAGAGGGATGGAAAAATATTTATGCAGTCAGCATGCGTGGTGTTGCTTCTCCGCTGTTCATGACGTGTGGGTGAAATAATTAAATTAATGGCACTGCTGCATTTAGAACGGTTTCACTTTGAATTAAGTGTTTCAAGACCCACTATACAATTTCTTTTCTCAACCCCCTGACTATAATGCATGAGAAAAAAGCTGGCGGCTGAGAAGTGTGAGTGAAATTTACAAGTATTCATAACTCTCCCTGTCACTTTCACTTGCGCTTCTAATTATGGGTAATTTGTGGTCAAACTGAAAAAAGATGTCTTTCTTTGTTCTTAAAGGGCCGATTACAGTGCTCAATCTGAATGCATGGCACCTGCAGAAAAAAGTTCATTGGTTTTATCTGCAATCGATTTCCAGAGAGATGTGGACTGTGAGGACAACCACAGGAAATCTGCAGTTTAACAAGAGAATTGTTACCGCTAACAGCGCCACCTGGCACATTTAAGCACCAGATCATGGGGATCAATTAATTATAAAATCCTCATGCTTCAACAGGTACTTAACGCGTCATTGACATGTTGATAGGTACCGCTCGGCACACCACTTGGAAGTGTTGCAGACAATGCGGCACACTGAGGTACCGAGCAACTTGTCTATAACTACCACTATATTTATGCAAATTTCCTCAGTAATAAATACCGGGGAGAAGTCTATAGAATATATATGGAATGCAAGCTGAATTGTACCGAAATATCAGGTTTTTCAAAGTCATCTTTGAGGCGTCAGCAGCTCTTTAAACTACTATGAAGACATATACAAAGTCTCAATTTACTGCTAGACTTACGTAACCCGCCTGCAGTTCCAGTGCACTGAAGTCATGCTGAAGTGAAAGCACAGTAAATATGCAAGTTTCATGGATCACGAATAATTACGCTTCAAACAAAGGCTGATTCAGCTTGTGTTCTGGCTTACAGTGACAAGCTAGACACCTGACTCAGCACGAGTTTAAAACTGGCCGATTTACTAATTTCTGAAAGCAACCCCTTGGCTTAGTACACTTAAACATTGAAAATGTGCTGATTTTACATATGTTCAAATCCCAAATCAATCAGCTATAGTAAGATCTGCAATCCATCCTCACGATGCAGAAGGTCAGTGCACTTCGGTAATGTAAGATGCTGCACTAGACTTTTGTCCATGACTTTTCAGCCATCTGGATTTGTAGGGTGGCAGAATGGATGGGTCATATCTTATAGGCATTTGAACATTTAAATGCATTTGTGGTATATGGTTATAGCAACTAAAACACTACCTGTGACTGAATATCGGAAATTTTACTCCATGAAAACTCAAATTCATTCAACGGCACCTGTAAAAAAGCAAAGAAGTTGTGATTACTGTCTAAAAGTTGCCAACAAATCCAAAAAGGATTGCATTTGAATGAATGTTTCAATACTTATTCATCAAAGTAAAGTGACTTATCAACCAACCGTAAAACAAACTTGTGGTAATAGTGGAATGTGCTGTGCATAGAGTTTTTTTCTTTTTTTTTTGTTTTGTTACCTTAGCTTGTTTCAGGTACCGAAGGAAGCCCAGTTCTTCTGTCCGTAAAATAAGCAAGGCATGTCCCCTGCCATTTATACCTCTGGCTGTCCTACCCACACGATGAATATATTCCTAGAATAGGGAAAAAGATGGACTGGTAAATCCTGCTTAAAAAAGTAAACCTAATACTAACTAACCTCTTTTACAGAGAAGTGTGAAAAATGGAAAAAAAAAATCTTAAAAAAGGTATGCTTACTTTGACAAAAATCAGTGAAAATGACAGGGACCATCAAACTGCAATTTGTGTGTGTTTACAAATTCATAGCTTGCTGTATAAAAGCCAGCAAGCCATTTTTCTGACAATCCCACTTATACTTAAACAGAAAGGGACTTCACTGAACTAGCGGTGTACACCTGGAACAGACTGCCTGCGGAAGTGGTGGAGGCAAAAAGAGTGAGGGGGGCTTCGTTTGGGTAAGTATGGGTAGGACAGATGTAAGTAAATATTAAATAGGCGGGGGAGAGAACGGAGACCAGTTCCAAGTCTCGAAGACAGATTAGGCAGGGACCATCTGGGCAGTCTGGGTGGGCCAAGTGGTCCTTTTCTGCAAACAAAGTCTATGCTTCTACAATCGCAAATACCAGAAACTAGCTACGAATAAACTATTCTTTCTGATGCCTATTCGTAACTGACGCATGAACAGATACAGGATCTAAGCAGGAATAATTTCTTACAGACTCCTTTGGAGTTTTTTTTTTTTTTCAGACACGAGAAGGCACTCAGCCCTTCGAGTTTGTCTGCTGCTATCAGAGCTGTTATGTCGGGTACATACTGCCCATATACTTATCTAATGTATTACTTTCAGCCATCTCACTAGGTGTAGTGCCTACCATTTTTCCACCACCCTGTGAAAACCAGTGTTTCCTTTTTTCACTTTTAAATAGTTCTTCCTTCAACTGGTATTTGTGTCCTCTTAAATGTGGACTCACCAATTTTGGACATGAAGAAAACATTTTTGGAATTCGCTGTCCCTTGAAGCTTTACAGACTAAAATCTGATCTCTTCTCTCCAATGAACACACATCAAGCTCCCTTAATCTGCCCGCTAGTGCTTTTCAGCTATAACCCCCCTAATCTCCCCTATATCACCCTGCAGGATAGTTCTTTCCTTGATGGGTTTTCTTTTCCTTTTTTTTCTTTCTTTCTTAATCTTCCTAGTAGCTGCATTACTTTATTACTGCAGTTTGCATCATTTTCTATTGTCTGCTGCGTGACAGATATGAATTGTTGCACCATGTTGTGTTTTCCCAATATACCTGTCTCCCTGTAAACTGCTGATTACTCCACTGTGAAAGCACTTTGTCCTACCTGTTAGTACGCTCATTCATGTTTGCATTTTACTTTTTACTGTTCTACACTATCTGCGATTATGTAAAGTTCCTGCGCTGATGTAATGTACTTGTCTTACCACTCTGTTTGTACTCTCCCGGGTCGTGCCTGAAAATAGTCATTTTTTGGCTAGTGCACACACCCGGTTAACAAAAACTAAATAAAAAAATCATAACGAGAGAGCTCCTATGTAATATGAAATACTTAAGGAGCACTAAATTGATGTCCTCCATTTGCCAGATCCGTTTACTTTATGTAATTTGCTGACAGTTAACGTGCGAATTACCTGAGCCATTGCATTAGTGCTTTACTTGATTTAAATGTGCCAGTTCCAGAGATCATAATTAATTTAGCCCCTTTAATTACTTCACCTCTTCAGTCAACAAGCAAAATGATAAGGCTGCACTGGTAAATTAGCAGTGTAATCAACCAAATTAAATCTACAGAAGGATCATCTGTATTACATTTTGCAATGATGTAATGTTACAGCAAAACTGTCAAAAAATCAACATTTGCAAATGCAATATGCTGATTTTACTACATCACAGGAAAAATCACAATGGACCACCACCCCCTGTATCTGACATGACCTAACCAGAAAAAAAACTACTTTCTTATTCATAGCCATATTATGGCTATTAATGAGACATAACTCTGCACTGCTGTACATACATTCTGAGTTCAATTTCAAGCGTAATGGGGTTTACCGAGTCTTCCAGGTTCTCATGGGAGGCCCCTCTGGGCCACTGACACCCCATTTGACCTTCTGTGCTGGAAGAAGCAAAAATTACCACTGCAAAAGGTGCAGATTGAGCACAACCCTAAGAAGTTAAAAAGGGATTTATGGGGTGCACTAGATTCTGTCTGTAAGCTATAGAAGGCCATCCTATTTAGCAGCACCCTTATAAAATACAAGAATTACAATGAAACCTAACTGAAACACAATGAGCGAGTCTGAGTTTGATCAGATATTCAAAATTGTTTGCTAGGTGGAGACCGGCCCTATCAAACTTACAGGTTCCCTAACTGTGCCTGATGCACCTTGAGGGGAAAAAAGTATCTTTCAGAGTTGTTCGGCAAGGAGGTTAAAGGGCCAGAGAAAACATTCCTCAATGGAAGAGAACTGGTGCAGACAGGCAGAACAAATCTGGTGGTGGTGGTGGTGGGAAGGGTGATACTGTGAAGCAAACACAAGTCAAAGGAAAGAAGAGAAAGAGTAGAGGAAGGAGCTGGACAGAGGGCAGTGGAGCACAGTAGGGGCAGGTGGGTGTGAGGAACTGAGGGAAGGGTACATCTCGGTGAGGTGACAAACATCAGACAGGACAAAGCAGGTATGGAAACTGATGTGTGCTAATGCCACGAGTCTGGGAAACAAAACCTGTAATCTTCAGGCAGTGATGGCACAGACCAATTTTGATACTGTGGCTGTGGCAGAGATGAGGTCAACTCAGCATAATGAATGAAAATTGCAGGTACTAGAGTATACATTATTTAGGACAGAAAGAGAAAAGGGAAAGAAGGCGGAGTGGGGTACTACATAAAGGAAGGTATCCTTGTCTCACAAATGCAGGAAGCAGACAGGGCTAAAGGGCCTGACACAGTATGGGTACAGGCAATTGCAGGGTGAGGGAGGATAATTACAACTGGAATGGTGTACAGGCCACCAGCACAAAGAGAGGAGGTAGACAGCGAGCTGGGAGATAAAAAAAAGACTGCAGAAGTTTGAGAGGTTTTAATATTGGAGGATTTTAATCCACTAGATGTAGACTGAAGCATCACAACAATAGTAAGCGGAAGCTGCCATGCACTGGTGGCAAGGACGCAGGAGACATTCCTGAACCACAGGGTCATGGATATCATTAGGGAAGGGACCATATTAGATCTAGCCCTGACAAACAGGGACAACGAGGGGCAGGTAACGGTGAGGAAACCCCTTGGGTTAAAACAATCACAAGACCATGTGGGCTGAGACCAAGCTTGTAATAGAGGATTTCCTAAGGTCCTACAGTTTAGAAGGGCCCATTTTCAGAGGACGAGAGAGGTGTTGGGGGATAAATTACGTAAAGTGGAGAAGGCTGTGAGAATACACAGAAAAAAGATAAAGGCAGAAAAAAGGCCCAACAGTCCACCCGGTCTGCCCCAGTTCCCTATTTAGCCCTGGGACCTACTGTCCCTCCAGAATCTTAGCCCTCCCCATATTCCCCCTCCCAGTTTCTGCTGCCCTGAGCAATCACTATACTCTTTATTCCATCTCAGCTGTGCTTGAAACTACCAACAGTTTTAGTACCCACCATTTCAGCTGGTAGAATGTTCCATGGCTCCACCACCCTTTCTGTAAAATAATATTTCCTCATGTCCCTTCTGAACCTCCCTTCTGTCAGTTTCCACTAATGTCCACCTGACCCTGAACTAGTATTCAAGATAAATATTTCACTGCAGTTCACCTTATTAATTCCTTTCAGGAACTTGATGGTCTCCATCATATTTCCATTCTCTCTTCTGGACACCAGGGAGAACATGCTCAGTGCCTTGAGCTGCTCCTCACAGGACCTGCCCTACTGAGCCTGAATTATTTTCATTACCCTGTAAGAACTCCTGAGCTGGGTGCAGTACTCCTGGTGTAGCCTCACTAAGGAGCTATACAGGGGAAGTATTACCTCTTCCATTCTGTTATCAATACCCCTCAGGATACATCTCAGCATCCTATTTGCTTTGCTGCACAGACCATAGTGCTAAGCCTCTCTCCACCCAACCAGTACTCTGCCCTAGTGTCCTTGTTCCCTAGGTGCATTACCTTGCACTTTCTGGCATTGAATATTAACTGCAAAACTTTAGACCACCCCGCTGCTTTCGTACGTCATTCTGCATTTCTTTCATTCCTTCGTCACTATCTACCCTCTCACGGAGCTTAGTGTCATCTGTGAAGAGACACAGCCTGCCCTGGATTCCCTCACCAATGTCGCTAATCAACATACTGAACAGCAGCGGTCCCAGAACAGATCCCTGTTGTACCCCGCTTGTGACCTCCCTCTCTGCTGATTTGACAATGACAACAACCTTCTGCTGCCTCGTCTTTAGCCAGTTACCTACCCAGTGTACTAAGAAAATAGCCACTCCCAGATCCTCCATCTTCTTCAGCAAGCATCTGTGAGGTTCTGAGTCGAAAGCCTTACTTAAGTTAAAGTACAGCAAATCCATAGCATGGCCCCTATTCAAAGAAATCTATCCGGTTAGTCTGACAAGACCTCCCAGACATGAATCCATGCTGTTTACTATCCTGCAGCCCACTGCTCTCCACATAGTCCACAAGGTCCTCTCTGACCAGTGACTCCATCAACTTCCCTACAACTGAGGTTAAGGCTGACAGGTTTGCAATTCCCCACATATTCCTTCCCCCCCCCCCACACTTATGAAGCAGAACTACATACGCCACCCTCCAATCCTCTGGAACTACCCCAATCATTATACAGCAGTCAAACAGACCTATCAGGTGTTGTGCCTGTTCCACTTCCAACTCACTGAGTAACCTCAGATGCAACCCTTCTGGTCCTGAGGCCTTATCCATTTTTAGTGCTGCCAGTCCTTTCTGGACCCTTTTACTTGTAAATATTGACTGCTTCATCCCCGTGACCCCCTTAGTGGCCACTCTGTTCCCACCCTCTGGTAAGGGCCTTCCATTCTCCTTAATGAAAACTGAGCTAAAATAATCATTAAAGATGGCGGCCTTTTGCCCACCCCCTCCATCACCCTATCACCCTCCGCTAACATTACGATTCCCCCTTTTGTTCCCTAATATCAAATCATCTGTTTGTCTCTGCTCTTCACCCCCACTGTAATATGCAGCTCTGTGTCTGCTTTTGCCTCTCTAACCACCATCTTTGACACCCTATTTTTACGTATGCATTCTCCCCATTTTTTTCCTCACCCTATTTTTCTTTTTACTTGTAGAAGACCTTTTTCCTTGCCCTCACCGCTTCCCTGACTCTTGCCAAGAAGTACAACAGTCTCTTAAACCTTTTCTTTTTGGTTACTGTTCTTAAATTTAACAGATGCCTTGAGAATGGCTCCCTTAATTGCCCCCATCCCTCTTCCACCCTTTTCGCTGACCAGCTCCCTCAGCCTGTTAAAGTCCACCATTCTGAAATCAAGGACTTCAGCTCTCAATTGGGGTTTTTCGGACCCAAGGGCTAATTCAAACCAAATGGCGTCATGGTCGCTGTTCCCCAGTGGTTCTCCTGTTCTCACATCTCCAATCACCTCTGAGATGGTGAACACCACATTGAGAAGTGCAGTCCGACTGGTTGGGTTCCTTAACTAGTTGTACCAGCAGACAGTCCTGGAAGGCATCCAACAAGGCCTGACTTCTGGTGCTCCTTGCTACTGGAATATCCCAATCCATGTCTGGCAGGTTCAGATCATCCACCACCACTTCTTCCCCATTTGCCACCCCTCTTTCAAGTTCTTACATGAACTCTCTGTCCCTCTCTCCACCTTGCGCCGAAGGTCTATGGATCACCCCCAAGTGCAGTTTCTTGCCTGAAGCTGCCATGAGTTGCACCCAGTGGCTCAGTCTCTCCCTTACTATCCCAGATGCACCCATCTTCACCACCTTGATGCCTTCCTTGCCAAAAAGGGCTACTCCTCCCCCCTACCTGTTCCTCTATCCCTCCTAAACAATGAGTACCCAGGGACCACCAGGTCCCAGTCATTATTTTTCGAAGCCCATGCTTCTGTGACTGCCACTAGGTCCACCTCAGTGTTTGTCATCAGCATCTGAAGCTTGCCGATTCTGTTAACCAGGCTCCTGGCATGAAGGCATACCCCTTTCAACGAACCCGATTTTCCACTGCTACTACCCTTGTACTTTCCTTCTCCTCTCTTTTTTTGCGTGTGTTTGCACACTTTGCATACCCCTCTCTAATGTCCCCTCACCTAGTCCACTTGGGACTACTACCCCCTTTGCAACTGCTGTGTTGCTACACGCACCCAGATGTGGCGGAGTACTAGCTAGGTACCCTTCCTCTCACCTGCCACCATGGTTCCCCTAGTTCCAGTCTCCCCCACAGTCAGTTTAAATGTCCAACATAGACATCAAACTTCTGTCCCAGTGCGCAGGCCCTCCTCTTGTCAGGTGAAGTATGTCACCCTTAGATAGCGTCTTCTATCCCAGAAGTCCCCCCAGTCCCCATAAAGTGGTACCCCTTCTCCTGATACCATCTTTTAAACCACCCATTAAACTGCTCTGTTACCTCCCTCCTTATCTTATCCTGCTTCTCCTCCCTACATTACATGGGGAGGACTTCAAAAAAGGCCAGGGCGGCTGAGCAGACCACCAATCTGTCCTCAGTATACAGAATTTCCATTTCACCATCTCTACTGACTGGTTCACCAGATTGTTGGTATGCAGGAGTACCAGCACCCCCACCTCCCTAACCTGTTCATATCCCTGGTGGCTGATGCACCAGGAAGGCACCGGACCATCTCTCCCCCGGTCAACCCCCAACCCTCTCTATCCATTGGTCACCGATCACTAAGACTCTTCTGCTAGACTTGCCCCCCGTGTCATCACGTTGTCCTACCCTTTCTCACTGACTGATTTGCAGCCCCCTCCATTGGTGTCAGGTAGCTGAGCCTACTCTAAGGGTGCAAAGTGGTTCACAGTCTGAATGGTGCTGGCTGGCCAACCTCCTTATGGCTACCCCCGTTCAATGCCCCTGGACCAGTGGTTCTCTGGGGAGTCAGGGTAGACCCCAGTTCAGCTGGAGACGCTGCTGAGATATTTCTACCCTTGCTGCCACTAGCTAAGACTGAAGCTCTACCATGGTCCTACAGATGGGGCAATACCCCCTCCTCCACAGCATATCCCTAGATAAGAGCACCCCACAGCCACCACAACTGATTGCCTCCCCTCTGACCCCCATCCCTATTCAAGCCACTGAATAAGGCTAAACCTAAATGATGTGGATTTCCAACAACAGGATCACAACAACCAAAATGCAAAGTGAATTCGTAGTGCTCATCCAGTTAGGGTACAGCTGCAGGACCCAAACCATACTACAAGTGCAACATTAACACGTACAGCTACACCTAGACAGTGTGCAGCTGTAAGACTCAGCCACACACAAGTACTAAAATTGACTTGTAGTGCTCACCCAGACAGGGCGTAGCTTCAAGACCCAACTATAACACAAGTACTAAATTAACTCATTCAGCAACACCTCAGACAGAGCATAGCTATAAGATTTAATTATACACAGTTTGTAAACTAGCTTGAAGTGCTCACCCTATACACAATTTCTAAACTTGAAATGCTCACCCAGATAGGATGCAACTCTAAAACTGAACTACCACAACTCAATAATCATTTAGCAAATTATACCTGTAAAAGCAATAAGCTCAACTGAAGCAGATTCAAGCAAACATTGGTAGAACAACAACTAGTTTGCAGAGAAATACATCGGCTAAGTAGGCGACTAGGATAGTTCTTAAAGAGCACTGCGGAGGCCATAAGGGGGAAAAAAAAAACGAAACATTTATTAGGTATAAAAGGAACCCAAGTGAGGGAGACAAGAGGTCATACCATAAAATATAAGGGTGACCAGCAGGGCAGTGAAACAGACACAAAGGCAGAGGTAGAAAGAACAGTTATGTTCTTACAATAAATGATCTTCAAAAAAATCTCTTCCCTTATGCCACACCTTTGGAACTAAACCAGTGTCAGCGCTAGGACTACACCGAAACGTATGCTAGCCGGGGGCCACCCACAACAACATCATGCATTAATGTCTACACAAACATGGGTGGCCCTATCTCCCCTCAGATCCGCCAGAAACTGTGCTTGGAGGACTCTCTTCTTGGGGAGCCAGATTATACCAGCACCTTGGATAACAAGCAGTCGCTGGAGAAAGCAGCCATGGAAACCCTCAAGGCAGAAATGCACATCACATACATTCCCTACAGCTAATAAAAGGGGGAAGGAGAGGGCCAGCATAGATTAAGGGCACAGATTCTCTCTAAGATAGTACAGTTGCGTAAGAACTTACTCTAACAGTAGATCTTCGAGAACAGCTCTTGCAGCAGGTTACACCATTAGGACTGAAGCCAGCAGGCGCCAGGACCCCACGGAAATTTTCTAGCTAGCAGTATCCAGTGGGGACCGCCCCAGACGTCGGCCTCCTACATCGGCCCCGCCGACGTCACGCATAATACAAAAGGGGGCGGTTCCCCAGAATTCCCTGCACCTTCCTGTCGGAGACTCCGGCTAGATGACTTCTGAAGTGGAGACTGAGGATCCGCCTTCAAAGAAGGTATGCAGCAGGGAGGTGTTGAAAACAGAATCCTAGGAAGTACTAAATGGAACAACTCTACCTCCAGAGGGGATGGTGGAAGGGAAACTACCTGCTGCAAGAGCTATTCTCGAAGATCTACTGTTATGGTAAGTTCTTACATAACTGTACTATCTTACTTCGAGAAACAGCTCTTGCAGCAGGTTACACCATTAGGACTGATTCCCATGCAATTATGGAAATCCCTCTCAAATGGGAGGAGGCTAGGGAGAGATCAAGAGTTGAAACGGAGCCTAGAACAGTAGTCCCTGAAGGACTGCTAGACCAAAACCAGCTCTTCGCCGTGAAGCAACGTCCAGGCTATAATGCCTGATAAAGGTGTGCACGGTGCTCCAAGTAGCTGCTGTGCAGATGGCTGAGGTGGACACATTCTAAAGAGCAGCAAAGGAGGCAGCCACCTCCCTTGTGGAATGTTCCTTAACTGAGCCCGGTAGGAACTTGTTACGCTTCTGGTTACAGAACATGATACAATGAATGAGCCATCTAGAAAGAGATTGCTTAGAGACCAGAGCACCCAGCATCCTACGTGCGAAGGAGACAAAAAGCTGATCAGATTAAAGGTGTTGTTTGGTTCTGGTCAGGTAATATCTTAGACACCTATGCACATCGCGAGTTTGCAGCAGGGCCTCTCCTCTATTGGAGTACTTTGGAAAGTACACTGGTAGGTCGATATCCTGGTTAAGGGTAACAGCTGAAACCACCTTAGGCAGAAATTTTGCATTTGTCCTTAGGGCCACCCTTTCCTGGCAAAAAAAAACAAATAAGGTTCTTTGCACATGACTGCGTGGAGCTCAGAAATCCTTCTGGCCGAAGTATCAGCAACTAAAAATAGTGTCTTTCATGCAAGAAGACGTAGCTCGCAATCCACGGCTGGTTCAAAAGGAGGCAGTGTAAGCTGCTCCAGGATGAAGGGTAGGTTCCACGGAGGATTGGGATCCTTAATTGGAGGCCTAAGGTGGAGAACGCCTCTCAAAGAGGCACGTGCGGTTTCCAATTGGGATATGGACCATAGGCCTATAGGTATGTGATAGGCCGAGATGGCACAGAGGTGTACTTTGATCGAGGAGTAGGCTAAGCCTGCCTGAAATAGAGACAGGAGGTAGTCCAATACCGAACCCTCAGAACAATCCAGCGGGGAAAGTCCCCGTGCTTGAGCCCAGAGACTAAATCTGCGCCATTTCATGGCATAAGTGGCATGAGTGGCTGGTTTTCTAGCAGCTGCTAGAACATTTGCTACCTCTTGTGAGACCCCGTAGCGCATGACTGCTATGTCCCTAGGAGCCAGGTATGCAGGTTCAGAGAGCGAAGGTCTGGATGGACCAAGGATCCTACCTCCTGGGACAGCAAATGAGAGCTGACTGGCAGAGGCACCGGCAGTTCCTGAGAAAGTTGGTATAGCAGAGGGAACCAGATCTGCCTGGGCCAAAAGGGGCGCGATTAAGATCAGCGTTGCCTGCTCTCTGCGGAGTTTCAGAAGAACCCTCTGGATCAATGGGAAAGGAGGAAATGTGTAGAGCAATCTGCCCGCCCAGGAGAGGGACAACGCGTCTCGCCAGAAGACACCAGGCCCTGGATCTAGCAAGCAGAAACTGGGCAGTTTTGCATTGGATGGGGATGCAAAAAGGTCTAATTCTGGTGTCCCCCATCTGCGAAACAGATCCTCTACGACCTCTTGGAGTAGTTCCCATTTGTGGACTCTGGCCTGATATCGGCTCAGACTGTCTGCGATAACGTTGTCCACTCCTGGAACGTATACAGCAATAAAATTTGCACCGTGTTGCAGTACCCAATCCCACACTCTCATGGCCTCCCTGCAAAGAGGGTAGGAATGAGTGCTTCCTTGTTCGTTGAGGTAATACATCACCGCGGTATTGTCTGTTTGCAGCAGAAGAGTACCCGGTGGAATCTCCGGTTGGAAAGCCTGCAAGGCGTAAAGGACTGCTCTCATCTCCAAACTGTTAATGTGAAGATGAGCTTCCTGGGTCATCCACGAGCCCTGAAACCTGACATCGTTGAGGTGCGCTCCCCAACTGGACCCCGAAGCGTCCGTGGAAAGTGTCACAACCAGAGACGGCGTAACAAACAGGACTCTCAACGACAGGTGCTCTGGGACGAGCCACCATTGCCAATCCCGGATGATGATGTTCGTAATCCTGACTGGATGCTGCAGATGGTCTTGCTTCTGATCCCACTGCGCCCGTAACATCCACTGGGTCACCCGCATGTGGAGACGGGCTAAAGGGACTGTTGCAATGGCCGCAGCCATGTGTCTGAGCAGGCAAAGGACCAATCTTGCCGGAACGGTCTTCTCCGCCAAGATATCCCTTATGAGGGATCTGATGTGCTCTGCTCTGTCCTGCGGCAAAAAAGCTTTCCCCTGGACAGTGTCCAGAACTGCACCTATGAACTGCAGTCTCTGAGATGGAACCAAGTGCGACTTCTGATTGATGGTGATGCCCAAGGACCCGAAGAGGGAACGAGTACAATGGATTGCGGACATCAGGGCCTCCCGAGAGGGGGCCATGAGGAGCCAGTCGTCCAGGTAGGGGAACTCGTAGTGGCCTTGTCTCCTGAGAGCTGCCGCTACAACTGCCATGCACTTCGTGAATACCTGAGGTGCTGAGGACAGCCTGAAAGGGAGGGCTTGGAACTGATAATGGCGACCCAGAAACAAAGCGCAAGAATTTTCTGTGCACCCAAGCTATCGGGATATGCAGGTAGGCATCCGGCATGTCCAGTGACGCTAAGGCACCCTGCTTGAGCATGGGAATTAGCCCTGGAAGAGTCAACATGCGGAAGCGTTTGTAAAGCACCGAAGCGATGAGGTCGCTGAGGTCCAGAATCGGATGGAGGGCCCCTGTCTTTTTGGGAACCAGAAAGAAGTGGGAATAATATCCTGTGCCTCTCTGGTTCTGTGGTACGTGCTCTATGGCCTCTTTGTCCAGAAGCGCTAGCACCTCCTGCTGAATGAGCAGTGCGTGCTGTCCCGAGTAACGGGAAAGCAGGGGAGGCCTTGAAGGTGGGTGATCGAGGAATTTTATAGTGTCTCCTCTCTCTACCAATTGTAGGACCCACCAGTCTGCGGTTATCATCTGCCACCCTGAAAGAGGAGGGGCCGGGGCTGGGAAGGATTCATGCTTACATAGGAACCAGGAAGCTGATGTCACATGTGGGTGGTCTCTGGTGAAAAACTGCTAGAAGAGCAGCCATGCACCACAGCGACTTCTGCTGGATACTCGAAAGTATTACCTACCGCAAAAGACCACTCTGTGGAATATCTACTGTTACAAGTGAGTAACCTGTTTTTCTAGGGATTAGGATATGATGTTCTATCCACACTTTCTGGCAGACTCCTAGCTGTTCTCCAGGAGGAGACAGGCATGACACCTGCCCTCTACTTAGGGAACAGCGATTGGAGAACTGAGGCCCCAAAACCAGCATCCCGGGGTGACTCAAGGTCAATGTGGTAATGGGAAATGAAGTTGTGTGCTGACCTCCAGGTGGCAGCCCTCCAGACTTCCTGGATAGGGATGTCCCTGGAAGCAGCCTCCGAGGCAGCAGTATGGCGGGTGGAATGAGCCCTTAGCCATACAGGAGGCTCCCTACCCATCAAACTATAGCATAGGTCGACGCAGGATACTATCCACCTGCCAATCATCCTCTTAGCTACTGGTCTGTCAGGTGCAGCTTCAGCACAGGTGACAAATAGCTGGAGAACCTCTCCCAGAACTCCAGCCATGCGCTCCTTATAGTAGGCAGGTGCTCACTGCAGGTGCAAAGTATGGAGCCTGTAGTCAGCCTCCAAGGTGTTTTTAGTGAAGTACACTGGGAGATTAATCACCAGATTATGGTGAAACTTTGACACAACCTTCGGGAGGAAAGTATAGTTACGTAAGAACTTACCGTAACAGTAGATCTTCGAGAACAGCTCTTGCAGCAGGTTACTCCATTAGGACTGAAGACGGCAGGCGCCAGGACCCCATGGAAAAATTCTAGCTAGCAGTATCCAGTGGGGGACCGCCCCCGACGTCGGCCCCTCCCCGATGTCAGGCATCACATAAAAGGGGGCGGTCCCCCAGCATCCCCAGTTCTCCTGCCGGAGACTCCCGGCTCAAGTGTGACACCTGAAGGGGAGACCAAGGATCCGCTTCCACGGGAAGGTTAGAAAAAAGGTGTCAAAAGATGCTGTAGCCTAAAAACTAGGTCAGAAGACTCAACCTCCAGAGGGGAAGGTGGGAGGGAAACTACCTGCTGCAAGAGCTGTTCTCGAAGATCTACTGTTACGGTAAGTTCTTACGTAACTGTACTATCTTACTTCGAGAAACAGCTCTTGCAGCAGGTTACACCATTAGGACCGATTCCCAAGCAGTAAGGGAACAATTTGCTACCGGGAGGAGGGTAGGAGAGATGACTCAGACTTCAGGACAAGAGTCCTTGAAAGACTGCCAAGCCAAATCCAGCTCTATGCCTAGAGGCAATGTCCAAACTGTAGTGTCTGATGAAAGTGTGCACAGTGCTCCAAGTCGCTGCCGCACAGATGGCTGAAGTGGAGACATTTTTGAGCGCAGTGAAAGAGGTAGCCACCCCCCTTGTAGAATGACCCTTCACTGGTCCTGGTAAGGGTTTATTGCGCTTCTGATAACAGAACATAATGCACTTGACCAACCATCTGGAAAACTACTGTTTCAAAACAGGAGCACCGAGCATCCGCTGTGCGCAGGAAACAAAGAGCTGGTCCGACTTACGATGGGCTTTGGTTTTGGTCAGATAATATCTGAGACATCTATGCACATCTAGAGTGTGCAACAGGGCCTCCCCCCTTACCGTAATTCGGGTAGTACACCGGCAGGTCTATATCCTGGTTGAGTGTGACCGCCGAGACCACTTTGGGAAGGAACTTAGGATTTGTTCTTAAGGACACCCTGTCCTTGTGAAAAACCAAATAAGGATACTTGTACATGAGTGCATGAAGCTCAGAAACTCTTCTGGCAGAAGTAACAGCAACTAAAAGGAGAGTCTTCCAAGCGAGGAGACGCAGCTCACAAACCGCAGCTGGTTCAAATGGAGGCAGAGTAAGCTGCTCTAAAACAACGGGGAGATCCCAAGGTGGAATCGGGTTTCTGATAGGAGGTCTCAGGTGCAGGATGCCATGCGAAAAAGCGCGTGAAGCCTCTAGTTGAGCTAGAGAGCTATGACCTACCGGTGAATGATATGCCGAAATGGCGCACAGGTGAACCTTAATGGAAGAGTAGGCAAGGCCTGCCTCGTACAGGGTTAGAAGGTAGTCTAACACTGACCTCTCTGAACAATCCAATGGGGTCAATCCGCGAGCTTGAGCCAAGATGCAAAATCTGCGCCACTTCATGGCGTAAGTGGCGTGAGTGGAGGGTTTTCTGGTTGCCGACAGAACGTCTGCAACTTCCCGAGAGACCCCGTATCTCAGGACTGCTATGTCTTTAGGAGCCAGGCATGCAGGTTCAGCGACCGAAGATCCAGATGGATTAAGGAGCCTGCCTCCTGGGACAGAAGTTGAGAGCTGAATGGCAGAGGCACCGGAGGTTCCTGGGTCAGCTGATGTAATAGAGGGAACCAAATTCCTGGGCCAAAGGGCGCTACCAGATCAATGCGCCCACTCTTGTCGGAGCTTCAGTAAAACCCTCTGGATCAAAGGAAGGGCGGAAAGCTTAGAGAATCTGCCCGGCCGAAGAGAGAGACAACGCTGCCTCGCCAGAAAACACCACGCCTGGATCTAGCGAGCAAAATTGGTCACTTTGCATTTGATGGGACGCGAAAGATCTAATTCTGGTGTCCCCATCTGCGAAAACAGATCCTCTGCAACTGAAGCAGTTCCCATGTGGACTCTGGCCTGTGATCGTCCAGACTGTCTGCGAGTGTGTTGTACACGCCGGGAACGTGCACTGCAATAATATCTGCGCTGTGTTGCAGTACCCAATGAGCCTCCCTGCAAAGGGGGTAGGAATGAATGCCTCCTTGTTTGCTGAAACAGTACATCACCACAGTATTCTCTGTTTGAATCGGAAGAGTACCCGGTGGAACGTCCCTCTGGAATGCTTGTAGGGCACATGGGATGGCTCTCATCTCCAGAATATTTATGTGCAGATGGGACTCTAGAGATGACCATGAGCCTTGAGTCCTGATCCCATTGAGGTGCGCTCCCCATCCGGATCCAGAGGCGTCCGTGGAGAGTGTCACTAAAGGAGGTGGCGCCATGAAAGGGACTCCTTTCGAGAGATGGTCCGGGACGAGCCACCATTGCCAGTCTCGGATGACTGCCTTCGTGATCCAGACTGGATGCTGCATATGAACTTGCTTCTGGTCCCACTGAGCCCGCAACATCCAGTGGGTAACCCGCATATGGAGTCGGGCTAGGGGAACCGTCGCAATGGCAGCTGCCATATGTCCGAGCAGGCAAAGAACGGTCCTGACGGACACCGTTGTCTTCGTTATTGTGTCCCATATGAGGGATCTGATGTGTTCCACCCTGTCCGAAGGAAGAAATGCTCTCCCTTGAGTGGTGTCCAGAACTGCTTCAATAAATTGCAGAGTCTGAGACAGGACAAGGTGTGACTTCTCCTGGTTGATGATGATGCCCAACGATTGGAAAAGAGAGCGGGTATCATGAATCGCAGACATCAGGGCCTTCTGAGAGGGTGCCATGAGGAGCCAGTCATCTAGGTACGGAAAAACATAGTGGCCCTGCCTCCTGAGAGTTGCAGCCATGACTGCCATGCACTTCGTAAACACCCGAGGTGCGGAAGACAGTCCAAACGGGAGGGCTCGGAACTGGTAGTGGCGTCCCAGAAACTCAAAGCACAGAAACCTTTGATGCGTTCGAGTGATCGGGAGATGCAGGTAAGCGTCCTGCTTGTCCGACGACGCTAGCCAGGCGCCTTCTTTGAGCATGGGGATGAGACCCGGTAGGGTCACCATACGGAAGCATTTGTATAACACAAACGTGTTGAGATCGCTGAGATCTAAGATCAGGTGCAAGTCCCCTGTTTTCTTTGGGACCAGGAAGAAGTGGGAATAATTACCTTTTCCTTTCTGGTCCGGTGGAACGTACTCTATGGCCTCCTTGTCCAGGAGGGCCAAGATCTCCTGCTGGATGAGCACAGCATGCTGACCTGAGTAACGAAAGAGGAGGGGAGGTCTGGACGGTGGGTGGCTGAGGAACTCTATAGAGTGTCCGCGCTGTACCAACTGTAACACCCACTGGTCGGAGGTGATCCTCTGCCATCCCGGAAGGTAATGAGAGATGCGACCCCTGACCTTTATCCTTTGATCCAGAGGATGGGCGAGGGCCGGGAAGGAGTCATGCTGTGGTGGCACTGGGTCCCGTGGGCTGGGCTGCCTTGGGATGCTTTGAGCCCTGGCCCATGGGGAATCTGGCTTGACCTTTGCGACCAAAATTGCCCCGGGGTTGCTGGCCGGAACGTGGCTGTTGCCGTTGTTGCCTGCCACGTAAACGGTTCTGGTTCCTCCGAAAGGAACCATATTTGGGCCTGTACATAGCCTGTACAGTCCGAACTGCCTTCCTGGTGTCCTGTAGCTTGGTGATGACCTTCTCGGATTTCTCACCGAACAGGACAGCTCCGTTATAAGGAACGTCCAGGATACTCTTCTGAACATCCGGGGTGAAACCAGAGACTCTCAACCAACAGTGTCTCCGAAGACAAAACACCAGTAGCTGCTCCCCTGGTGGCCGAGTCCGCTGAATCGTAAGCAGCTTGGAGAACCGGGTCCCCACGTCCGACCCAGTATGAAGGAGGTTGAGCAGCTCCTCCTCCTTTTCGCCATCCAGAAAGTCCTTCAAAAGGTCTTAGCCCTGCTCCCAGAGGGCATTTTGAAATTGCACCATGAACGTGAGGTAGTTCAAAGACCTTATCGAGCATGTAGCAGCCACATACATGCGTCTTCCCATAGAATCTAATTGCTTAGATTCTTGGTCCGGAGGCTTGGTACTCAAGTGTTGCGGTCGTTGAGACCGATCATGAGATGCCGTAATGACCAGCGAGTCTGCCAGGGGTTGCTGCGCCAGATACAGGTCCTCCACAGAAGCTCTGTAGAGGCGGTCAGCCTTCTTAGGAACAGCCGGTGTCGAGTGCAGACGATTCCAAGCCACCTTGGTGACGTCCGTGAAGGTGTCCACTAGAGGTGGGACCACCACAGGCTTTGGGTCCTTTTGCTGACGGTAACGGGCAAGGCGTTGTCTCTCAGGGTCCAAGTCTTCAGTCTCCCATCCCATATTCTCCTGGATGTGCCTCATGATCTCAGAGAAAGGGGGATCATCCGGTGGTGACCTTGGCTGGTCTCGTGGGTCTGGTGATGGGGGACTATAGGGGGATGGAGACCTGGAGGTATCGGACGTATCCGGTCTGGAGTCATCCCCTGGTGGGTGTAGTCTGTCCCTGGGTCATTTAGGGCTCGGAGACCCAGAAGGAGACCGTGATGGGTGTCTTTTTCACTCTCTAGATCTGCCCCTAGGAGGTGGAGTTGACTCCTTAGGGGTCAGGGGTCTTGAGCCTTCACCCTCCCGAGGAGGGGGTGTAGGTAGTGGAGGTGGAAGAGGCTTACTGGAGACCACGTCCTTTCTGATGGTCTCCCACCAGAAGGTGAACAATGCCTTCACCTCCTGAATGTTCATGCCCAACGACAGGCCCAGCGTCGGTGTGGGTCTGTCGCCGGGTCCTGGGGAACCACCGGATTAGTCGACTGCTCCCCGGGCGAGCCGGCATCCTCCATGCCGCCCGTCTGGTCGTCCGGCAGCGCAGCAGCCTCTTCTCCTGAGGACCCCTGACGTCCAGTGTCACCCGGCGTCTGTACAACTGCTGTCGGGTCAGGAGTCTGCTTTTCGGGCGTCGCGTCAGGCACTGTGTGACATCCAATTAAGAGGCGTCAGATCCTTGGTCTTCCTTTCTGGGGCCTTGGGAGACGGACCTGAGGTCGGTGTCCTGGCGTCGGCATGATGCCCCGCTAGATTCTGAGGAAGACTTCCTATGTTTATCTGAAGAATCAGGCCTGGAAGAAGAGTTAGGCGCCCGGTGGGTCTTAAGCGGGTGCAAGGAGGCTGAAGAACCCCTGAAGACCTTACCTTAACTGAGGGAGGTTGGGAGTGGGCCCGGGAAGGAGAACGGTTGGACCGTGTACAGCTGGAGCTGGCCCTGGATTCAGAGGTCCTGCTGGAGGATCCCGACCTACCCGAGTCCCGATGCTTCCCGGTCTTATGGGAAGAATCCCCATTGGAGGAAGGTCTTTTTTTCCATTTTGCGAAGTTTCTCTTCAAGAAGGAACCCCTGAAGGGCCTTTTGGCAGCGGATCCTGGTCCTGCTATTAAATTGCTGGCAGATGGAGCAGGCCTGGGTGTCGTGCTCCGGGCCCAGGCACCTCACACAAGCCGAATGATGGTCGGCGAAGGGGATCTGCCTGCCGCAGGCGCACTGAGGGTCGTCCTATGAGAGATGGAGTTGGAGAAGCAGACATGGGTTTTGTAAAGATTTAGCATACGTATCATTAATGCAGACATCCGTGAAAGTCGATGCTGGCGAGTCGATGGTGGGAAAAGAACTGGGGATGCTGGGGGACCGCCCCTTTATGTGATGCCTGACGTCAGGGAGGGCCAATGTCGGGGGTGGTCCCCCGCTGGATACTGCTAGCTAGAATTTTTCTGTGGGGTCCTGGCACCTGCCGGCTTCAGTCCTAATGGTGTAACCTGCTACAAGAGCTGTTTCTCGAAGTAAGATCTTCGGGTTGGGGCTCAGGACAACCATGTCCCTGTAGAAGACCAGGTAAGGAGACTCCACCGAAAGTGCCTGGAGCTCACTGAGCCTTCTGGCTGATGTGACAGCCACCAGGATAAGTGAGAGATGTCACACCTGTGCATCGGCTTGAATGGCATGCCCATGAGCATTGCCAAAACTAGCAACAGATCCCAAGGCAGTAGTGGTTCAAGCACTGGAGGGGAAATGTGGTCAAGGCCTTTGAAAATGCACCAGACCACCTTCCCCTATGCCACTGACTGCTGCCCGGCCCACTCCCGGTAAGCAGAGATGGCTAACAGGTGCACCTTAAGGGTCATCAACCAAAGGCCAAACTTAGACAGGGACCACAGGTAGTCAAGGATGCTAGCCACTGGGCAGGACAAGGGGTCCAGCCCCTTGCCCCCTTACATCAAATGGAGAACCTCTTCCACTTGAAGGCATAGCATTTCCTGGTCGACTCCTTCCGAGATGCCTCCAAGACAGTGAGGACATCGTCAGAGAGACCCAAAGCCTGGAACTCCAGCTGCTCAGGAACCAGGCTGTCAAGTGCAGGTATTGAAGGTCCGGATGGAGTACCTTCCCTAGACTGATGGAGAGCAGGTCCGGGCAGAAGGGAAGACGCCATGGGAGCCTGCTGCTGAGGCTGTGGATATCTGGGTAAAAGAACTGATGGGGCCAGTCCGGAGCCACCAGGATCAATTGTGCCTTGTCCCTCCTGACCTTGAGCAACACTATGTGAATCAAGGGAAGTGGAGGGAAGGCATAGAAGAGGCCTGGGGTCCAGGGCCTCGAGAAGGCATCCCCCTGCAGTGTTCCCTGCTGAGGTGGGTGAGCACAAAACAGCTTCAGCTTTGCATTCTCCCTGGACGCGAGAAGGTCCACCTGAGGGTGCCCCACTGGTCGAACAGACTGTGTACTACCTCTGGGTGGAGAAACCACTCGTAGGACGCTTCGCCCACAAGGCTGAGGGCGTCCGCCAGCTGGTAGGAGGCCCCTGCCACATGGATGGCTAGGAGATCGACCTCCAGGCTGCACACAAGGGTCCACACATGGACAGCTTCCTTGCACAGTGGCAAGGAGTGCATCCCACCCTATTTGTTGAGGTAGTACATGGTCATAGTGTTGTCCACCAGGACCTGGACCACAGATGTGCAGAGAGAATGAAGTCAGCACCAGCCAGATTGCTCGGAGCTCCAGCAGGTTGATGCGACATCAGGATTCCTCAGGGGCCCAGAGCAGGTGGACTCTCTATTCCCCTAGGTGGACACCCCAATCCGTGAAAGATGCACTGGTCATCAGGATGACCGTCGGCTCTGGGCAGACAAACAGTATTCCTTCCTGCAGATGCTCTGGGACTACCCACCACTGGAGGGCATCCCACATCCGCTGGGTCACAGTGACCAGCTGGTCAAAGTGACCCCTGTGCTGAGACCACTGGCTGGCCAGCTCCCACTGCAGGGAACGCATTCTCCAACGGGCTCACCAGATCACGCTTCTGCAAACCGCCATATGATCCAGCAGGCGCAGGAAGTCCTGGGCAGGGTGCAAGTGCCCAATCTGAAATGATCAGGCAAAGGAGGAGAGAGAGCCTCCACCCTGTCTGCCGGGAGCCAGGCTCTGGCTCTGCAAGAGTCTAGCTCCGCCCTGATAATGTAGATCACCTGTGAAGGTATGAGTTCTGACCAAGTCTGAAAGGTCTGGAGGGCCAGGACCCTGGATTGCCCCACCTCCTGGAACTCGTAGAGGGTTCCCTCAGTTCGGAAGTGGAGGGACCTTCAATGTCACGGACATAGCGGGACCTGAAAGAACGCGTCCTGAAGATCCAGAGAGCAAAATCACGTCTTGCTCTAGAGATGGTATGATTTGAGACAGAGTTACCATCCCGAAGGTGTGCAACTTGAGAAACTTGTTCAGGTTGTGCAGATCTAGAAAGAGGCGCTAGCCCCCCTCCACCCCCCCATCCGCTTTGGCACCAGGAAGTACCTGGAGACAAACCCTGGGTGTCCCAGAAGATCCGCAACAGGAACCACGACCTCCTTGCGGAGGAGCTGGGCTATGTCGTCTCTCTGAGCTGACAGAATGTTTGCAGATACCAAGTCCTCCCTTGGGGCGCAGGCTTGGCAAGGAGGGTACTGCTTGAATTCAAGAGGCAGACCCTTACCCATCATCTCGAGAACCCACCTGTGCGTGGCGACAGCGGACCAGGCAAAAAGGAAGCGGCTCCATGGGAGGACCCAGGAGAGGTGTGACGGGCATGAGGGAGGCACCCCTCATCCCTCACTGTGCAGGCTTAGAGGAGGCGGTTCCGGCTGAGGAGCCATCAGAGCTACTCTCCCCAGGCTTACGGACGACGGAGGCCACTGACTTCAGCCAAGGTCGCCAGGCCTGGGCCTACTACCAGTCTGGGGTAGGGCTGGTTTGGTCGCAGGAGAAGAGGTGGACAGAAAGAGCTTCCTTCTCTGCTACTGCTTGGAGCCCTTGTGGTCCTTCTGGGCAGATGTCATGGAGGACAAGGTGGCACTGGCCTTCTCGATGTGGGTGAGGTGGCCCTCAGCCTCGAAAAAGTTGGTGTCCAGTAAAGAAACAGCTGCCAGCTTGTGCCGCGTGTCTGCCATGAAGGTCGAGATCCTCAGCCAAGCTCTGCGGCGCATGGCCACTGTGGCCACCATGGAGCAGGCACAGGAGTCCCCAATGTCCATGGCTGTTTGGAGCTGTTTTTCAACAGCCCAGTCCTGGTCCCAGACTTGTTTGGATGTGGTCTGGAGGTCCGCCAGTAGGAAGCACCTCATCCAGGGGTGCCCATGTAGGGCATGGGATAAGTCTGCCATAAGGAGGGCTGAGCTTGCTTGGCGAAGACTAAGCAAGGAGGCAGTGTAGACCTTTTCACTGCATGGTCCAACTTTTTGGACTCCTTGTTGGGTGGCTTGTCAACATCCCCAGGGTTGCTGGAGCGCCTAAACACAGAATTGGCTACCAGCCCCTCAGCCTGGAGGGTGGTCCGTGAATACCGAGAGGGAATCGGCAGGTACCGCATACCTGCGGGCCATCCATGCAGGAGGCACAGGGCAGGAAGCGAGGCGCTGCCAGAGCTCCAGGGCAGGGCCAAGAATGGCCTCCGCCACTGGTAAAGCCTCTGGAGTATCTCCTCAGTCAAAGATCTCAGTCAATGGGTAATAAGCCAGTTTCTGGACAACCTCCATTTTAATACCCGCAAACTCAGCGATCAGGCAGAGAAGGCCCAAAAAAGAGGTAGGGCCTTCGTCCGTCGACAGATCCCCTACCAACTTCACGTCGACCGGACGGGAGTGCAGGGAGGAACCCTTCAACTCCGAGGAGTCGACCACCCAAGTCCACGCTGACCCTCTGCAGACAGTCAGGGGTGTCAGACAGCCGATGGGGAATCCCCTTAGCCAGCGGAGACTCCTTGGTTGGAGTGCCGGCCTTCATCTGGGTGGGTGGCAGCTCAATGGTAAACAGTGGACACGCCGGGATTGTCCAAACCAGGACCACCTTAGGAAGCTCCCAAGGTGGAGAAGATGTCAGCTGGTCACGCGACAGCCAGATGATGGCCGGCATAGTTGCCGGAGCCAGCTTAATGCTGGTGAACACCAACTGTTACCACATGAGATCTTCGTAGTGTTGACTTAGTTTGCGCTGAAGCATTTCTTCACCCGAGGAGGTTGAGGACGAAGAGTAGTGGTGGTGCCGAGAGGAGGACTGCCGATGCCAGCGGGAACCACTCGACCCATGGGATGAAGACCGAGACCGCCAGGGGGACTGGCGGTGGTCTCAGAGGGAGGCTCCTCCGGGTCTTGGTCAGAGACCAGAGGCGGTGGGTCAGCGGACGGATCTATCCCTCCCATTGTCTGAGTCAGGACTGGAGTCCTGGATAAGGAAGTGTCAACCTCTTCAGTTGACAACTGGTTGACCAACAGTCAACAAAGGCACCACTAAGGGATTTAAAAGTGCTCTCAATGCGTATTTATCTGTTATACTAAAGTGGGTTACTGCATTATTTACACTACTGTTACTGTAGCAGGAACAGGTTACTCACCTGTAACAGTAGTTCTAGGAGTGGTATGTGTTGTTCATCCACACTCACTGGCACTGTCCCCTTCCCCTTTAAATCTGCCGGAAGTCTTCAAGCTGGCTCCTCCCACCCACCTGGGTGGTAAATGCCTCGGCTCCACCCCATGACGCTAGATCTTAGCCCGCTGGAAGCCAGGTTGTATGCGTCCGCAGCCGGGGAGGTCGGGTGGGTCCACGTGGATGACCAACATATACCACTCCTAGAACTACTGTTACAAGTGAGTATCCTGTTCTCTTCTATGAGCGTGGATACGTTGTTCATCCACACTCATTGGCAGACTCTTAGCAGTTCTTTGGGAGGAGGGAGGCAAGGCGCACACCCCCTACTTAGGGAACAGAGACTGGAGAACTGAGGTCCCAAAACCAGCACTCCAGTGTGACTCAAGGTCAAGTTTCAAGTTTATTGCAGGAAAACTCCACTGAGCAAGCTCATTCACAAGGAGGTCCTAATACATATAGACAAGCAATGTACAATACAGACAGATAATAATAAATACATCAGATGCGCATTATATGATTACGATGTGGTAGTGGGTAATGAAGGTGTTGGCTGACTTCCAGGTAGCAGCCCGACAGATTTCCTGGATAGGGATGTCCCTGGAAGCAGCCACCGATGCAGCAGTACGGCGGGTAGAATGAGCTCTTATCCCTCTGGGAGGCTCCTTGCCCGCCAACTCTTAGCACAGACCTATGCATGATGTAATCCATCATGCTGTGGTCTGTTTGGCTGCAGGTCTGCCAGAAGCGGCTTCAGCGTAGGTGACAAACAGCTGGTGAACCTCTCCACGAATTTCTGCCATCCTCTCCTTGTAGTAGGAGAGAGCATGTCTCAGGTCCGAAGTATGGAGCCTGTACTCTGCCTCCGAGGTGTAATTAGGGTAGCATACTAGAAGAGTCAACACCTGGTTCAGGTGAAACTCTGACACCACCTTTGGAAGGAATTTCGGGTGTAGGCGCAGGACAACTTTGTCCCTGTGAAAGACCAGATAAGGGGAGTCCACCGAAAGCACCTGGAGCTCCCCTGTACTTCTGGCTGACGTGATAGCCACCAGGAAGGCCGTCTTCCACAAGTGACAGCTCACACGTGTGCATGGGTTCAAATGGCTTGCCCATGAGGTTTGCTAAAATCAGCAGCAGATCCCATGGAGGTGGAGGTTCACGCACCGGAGGGGATATGTGATCCAGGCCTTTGAAAAAGTGCCCGACCACCGTCTCCTGTGCCAATGTTGGCTGACCGGCCCGCGCCCGGTAAGCAGAAATGACTGCCAGGTGCACCCTAAGGGTCGATGACCGCAGACCCCCTTTGGACAGAGACCAAAGGTAGTCAAGAATGTTAGCCACAGAACAGGATAAGGGGTCCAGACCCTTACCCTGACAACAAACAGAAAATCTTTTCCATTTGAAGGCATAACATTTCCTGGTCGATTCCTTTCTAGATGCCTCCACCACAGTGTAGACATCTTCGGAAAGACCCAAAGTCTGGAATTCTAGCTGCTCAGGTACCAGGCTGTGTGGTGCAGGAATTGAAGGTCCAGATGGAAGACCTTCCCCTGGTTCAGAGATATCAGGTCCGGGTTTGTGCAAAGCTGCTCCGGGGGCCTGCAGCTGAGGCTGAGGAGATCTGGATACCAGAACTGGTGCGGCCAGTCTGGGGACACCAGAATCACCTTCACCTTGTCCCTCCTCACCTTGAGTAACACCTTGTGGATCAAGGGAAATGGAGGGAAGGCGTTGAAGAGGCCTGGGGTCCATGGCCTCGTGAAGGCATCCCCCTTCAGCAAGCCCTGCTGAGGGGGGCGGGCATGATACAGCCTCAGCTTGCTGTTTTCCCTGGAGGAAAACAGGTCCACCATCGGTCTGCCCCAACGAGAGAACAGGCTGTAAGCTACCTCTGGATGGAGAGACTGCTCATGGGATGTCTGGCCTATGCGGCTGAGAGCATCTGACAGCTGGTTCGAGGCTCCTGCCACATGGATGGCTAGGAGATCTGCCTCCAACCGGCTCACAAGGGTCCAGATGTGGATCGTCTCCTTGCACAGCAGACGGGAGTGAGTGCCGCCCTGTTTGTTGAGGCAGTACATGGTCGTGGTATTGTCCATCTGGAATTGGACCACTTGACCCCAGAGCTGAGAAGCGAAAGCTGACAGTGCCAGTCTGACTGCTCTGAGCTCCAACAGGCTGATTTGGCATCGGGACTCCTCGGGGTCCAGAACCCGTGGGCCCTGTTGTCCCTAATGTGGGCTCCCCAGCCCATGAGAGAGGTATCGGTCGTGAGGACAACAGTCAGCTTGGGGTGAACAAACGGGATCCCTTCCTGCAACTGGTCTGGGGCGGTGCACCATTGGAGAGCATCCCATATCTTCTGGGTTACAGTGATCAGCTGGTCGAAATGACTGTGGTGCTGAGTCTACTGGGCAGCCAGCTCCCATTGGAGGGGGCGCATGTGCTACCAGGCCCAACGGACCACTGAGGTGCATGCCGCCATGTAACCCAGAAGGTGCAGAAAGTCCCAGGCAGGGCGCAACTGCCCAACCAGAAATGACTGGGCAAAGGAGGAGAGAACCTCCACTCTGTCTTGACAAGACTCGAGCTCTGCCCTGATGAAGCCCATCACCAGGGAAGGCACGAATTCTGACTTGGCCTCGTTGATCAGGAGGCCAAGTTGGGAGCAGGTCTGGAGGGCCAGATCTCTGGACCTCTCCACCTCCTGTTGGATGGAACCTGCCAGGAGCCAATCGTCGAGGCAGGGATAAATTCTGACCCCCGAGATGGGCATCTACCACTGCAATGCATTTGGTGAAAACCCATGGGGCCGATGACAGGCCGAATGGCATGGCTCGTAACTCATACAGGGTCCCCTCGAGCTTGAAGCAGAGGAACTGCTGATGAGACTGTCGGATTGGGACATGAAAGAACACGTCCTGCAGATCCAGTGAATAGAACCACGTTTCGCTCCAGGGATGGTATGATCTGGGACAGAGTGACCATCTGAAAGGTGCGAGACCTGAGAAACTGATTCAGGTCGTGGAGATCTAGAATAGGGCACCAACCTCCCGTCCGCTTGGGCACCAGGAAGTACCTGGAGACAAAGCCCGGGTCTGCAGACGGATCTGCCATGAGAGCTACTGCCTCCTTACGGAGGAGCTGAGCTATATCGTCTTGAAGAGCCAACTGGGTACATGCGGCAATCTGTTCTTCCCGAGGGGCGCGGGCTCAGCTGGGAGGGTACTGCTAGAACTCTAGAGGCAGTCCCTGACCAACCACTTCGAGAACCCACCTGTCCGAAATGATAGCGGACCAAGCGGAAAGGAAGTGGCACAGCTGACCCCACACGGAAGGGCCCATAGCTGGTGTGACGGAGACAGGGGGTGGCAATCCCCATCCGGTCACTGGGCAGGCTTAGAGAGGAGGAGGCTCCAGGACCTGAGCCTCGGCCTCCTCTGTGGGCCTGTTGGGGTCTAGGCTTCAGCCGAGGGCACCAAGCTTGAGCCTGCTGCTGATGCTGTTGTCCTCCTTGGTAGGAGGACTGCTGAACCACAGGGGAAGAGTGCCGAAAGGGCTTCTTTTTCTTCTGCTGGTTCTTGCTCGGAAGAACCCTTGGCAGAAGTGGCGTCCAAGGTGGCACTGGACTGCTCTGTAGGTGACTAGCCACTCCTGGGCCGAACAAGTCAGTCCCAAGGAAAGGCACATCAGCTAACTTATGCAGAGTATCCGCCAGGAAGGAGGACAGCCTCAGCCAAGCCCTGCGGCGAAAGGCAACTGCGGCGGCCAACGAGTGAGCACAAGAATCCCCAATGTCCAGGGCTGTCTGGAGCTGCTGTTTTGCAACAGCACGGTACTGATCCCAGACCTGCTTGACCGTGGTCTGCATGTCTGCCGGGGATGAGGGAGGACTTCACCTAATCACACGAGAAGTGTGCCATGATGACAGCCAAGCTGGCCTGACGAAGGCCCAAGGAGGAAACCGCATAGACTTTCTGAGCTGAGTGGTCCAAATTCTTGGACTCTTTGTCAGGAGGTCAGTCAGTGTCAGCAGAACTGCCAGTATGCCTGAACACAGAGGCGGTCACCAGGCTCTCAGCTGAAGGGTGCTCTGTGAACCCCGCTAGGGACCCCATGGGCACTGCGTACTTGCGGGCCATGTGGGCAGACGGTGCTGGACATGAGGCAGGGTGTTGCCACAGTTCGAGGGCCGGGCCAACAATGGCATCAGCCACAGGAAAAGCCTCCGTTGGGGTATCTCCTCTCTTCAGGATATCTGTGAGAGGGTACTCTCTGCCTTTTTCTAGATAGGTTCCAGGGGCATTCCTATAGATTCGGAAATGAGACGGAGAATCTCTTGGAAGGAGGAAGGGACTTCCTCCATCCCTGTGCCAGTGGACGACTCGTCATCCACAGGATGAGCGTGGAGCCGGTGACATCAGAGTACGAGGAGTCGGGGTACAATGGCCTGCCACCTACATCACCCTCGACCCACCGGAAGCGGTCCTGTGTGACCGTGACCGACAGACGTCGGGGAGGTCCGGTGTCGTGTCGGTCTTCTTTCGAAGGAGCCCCTCCCGCAGGCTGTTTAGGCGGTGGTTAGAACAGAACTGGTGGAGAGACTGGAACAGGCCGAACCGGGGGACGGGCCAGCCCCACGGGCGGATTAACCAAAGGTTTTGGTTCTGAGGGGGTCGGCTTCGGCCTGGGAAGTGAGAGCCAAGTAATGGCCGGGGTGGGTGGCGGAGCTGGCTTCTGCCCAGTCAAAATCAGCTGTTGCCACACAAGGTCCTCATAGCGCCAATGGAGTTTCTACCGGAGCCTCCCCTCATCAGAGGGGGATGAGGATGACCTGTGGCGTCGCCTCTTCTTAAAGCGCTTATGGCTTTTACTCGGTTGTTCGCCCAAGGGGGTTCTGGACCTAGACCAGGATCGGGCAGGCCAGCTCAGTCAGTCGGGAGACACCAGGTGAATCGGTGAAACCCGAGGGTCTGGAACTGGGTCCTTAATGAGGATGCCAGCGGGCTGGGTCTCCATCAGGAAACACAAGGACTGGAGTCCTTTCTAAAGAGTCGTCGACTGTGGCCGGCGACAGATGGTTGATTGGGTCAAGAATAATCTCGACCTCATCAGCCACTTCCTTGGTCGTCTGGCCAGACGGAAGATCCGTGAAGTCTGCGGCCGAGGAGGCGATCTCGACCGAGGTTGAGACTGCGTGCTCCTGGGACTGAGACCCCTCTCAGTCCCAAGAGCACCTTCGTTTAGCCGAAGATGAACTGGGTTCTTTATCCCTCTTCCGAGAGCAGGAGGAGTGCAAGCCAGTGGGCGCCTCACCCCGGGTGGGGAGAGACTGGCACAACTCCTTGAAAGAACCTATAAAGGTGGAGCCTAGGTTGAGTGGAATGAAGAAGCTCTGATTTGCCTAAGTGCGGGTGGCGGCTTCTTTGAATGCCTGCATGCATTCTAGCCGCTTGGTGGAGCCCGCGGCCGCAGAAACCACCAACCTAGCCTCCTTGAACTTCACCAGAGGATCCCTTTTCTCCGGTCTCCCCAATTTCAAGCATGCCATGCGGTCGTCCAGGACGTTGGGATGGAAGGTCAAGCACTAACTACAGGACGAGGTGTCATGGCCGACACCTAGGCAGTAGACGTAAGTGAGATGGGGATCGGTGAGCGACATCTTCTGGCCGCAAGGACACCGACGAAATCCCGGGGAAGATTTCTCTTCCATGACTGAAGATGCAAAAGGCACGATTGCTAACTCGAACGAGTTTTAATTTCGGCAAAACCAAAGATTTGAAAGCCAGGGCCTACGAAATGTGAGAGCACGAGGGAGGCAACCGATATCTTCCAGCGGAAAGGAAGATCTGGTGTCATGGGGCGGAGCCGAGGCATATACCACCCGGGTGGGTGGGAGGAGCTAGCTTGAAGACTTTCGGTAGATTTAAAGAGGAAAGGGACAGTGCCAATGAGTGTGGATGAACAACATATCCCACGCTCCTATAATATTTCCTGAGACATAACTTCATTAATTAGTGGAGATAATTAAAAGAAAGTGGAGCACAAAGAATAGAAACCCAGAGTCAGCCCTGGGAGATCACTGTTTTCTAAAAGATTTCTCTCATTCTGTTCCTATGGCAGAACACTTTGCAAAATAGGGCCAGGGGGTAGGGGTACTTGAACCATCAGCAGGATAGGTGGCACACTGCAGAAGTCCCAATGATGCATCAGGGCAATACTTATAAGTATGCCAAAAAATCATTTTGTTTGCAAGTCCAATAATAAATGGCCATTGCAAACAAGGAGAAGGCATCAGACTGGGGAAGGTGGCTACCAGTCACACTGCTTTCTTTAGTATTTTTTCTTTACCTTTAAAGCTGTAAGGTTTTGTTTTTTTATTTCCCCCATCTGCTGAAATCCAAGAATAAATATGCCAGACCAGGTGTATAACACTGGACTTTCTGTTTCTGGCATCCTTATTTGCTCACAATTGCCTAGCCGGTCTCTCAGTAAACGCTGGGATAAAGCTTTGTCACAGTTCTGAATGGGCAGAGGTGACAATAACAACACAGCTAGCAGATGGGTAGAATAACAGATAATAGCTTCTGTGAAGACTACGTGTAATCAAATAGAAACACAGAATTTGATGGCAGATAAGAACCGCTTGGCCCATCAAGTCTGCCCATTTCCCTACCTACAGGACAAGCTGCAGATCATAGTTAATCAACAGCCTATTTCTTCCTAACCCCCACAAGAATTGCCTTATGTCTGTCCCATGTATTCTTAAATTCTCCCCACAACCTCCTCAGGAAGGTTGTTCCAGGCATCCACCACCCTCTCTGTGAAAAAAATACTTCCTCACATTGCCCCTGAACTGCCCCCCTTCTATCTTTTGATTGTGTCCCCTTGATCTTCCATGTCTTTTTCTGAAGGATGCTACCCTCTTGGACTTTGTTGATTCCACTGAGGTACTTAAAAGTTTCTATCATGTCCCCCCTCTCCCTCCTTTCCTTAAGGGTATACATATTAAGCTCCTTTAGTCTCTCCTCATATGGCTTCTCTTGCAGACCCTGCACCATTTTAGTTACCCTCCTCTGGACTGCCTCTATCCGGTCTATGTCCTTGCAGAAATGGGGTCTCCAGAACTGGACGCAGTACTCCAGATGGGGTCTCACCAACTGTCTGTACAGAGGGGTAACAACTTCCTGTTTTCTGCTGTTGATGCCTCTCCCTGTCCATCCCAGTATACCCCCAGCCCTCCCTACTGCCTTCTCACTTTGCTTGCTAACCTTAAGGTCGTCTGATATGATTACCCCCAGGTCCCTTTCCATTTTTTGTTGTTGTTACCACCTCCTCCCCCATTGTGTAATCTTCCCTTGGGTTTTGTTTCCCAGGTGCATTATTTTGCACTTCTTTGCACTGAATCCAAGCTGCCATACTTCTGACCATTCCTCCAACCTTGCCAAGTCCCTCCTCATCCTTTCTATGCCTCCTTGTGTATCAACCCTGTTGCAGATCTGTGTGTCATCTGCAAAGAGGTATACCTTTCCTTCCAGTCCCTCTGCAATGTCACTTATAGAGACATTAAAAAGGACTGGACCCAGTACTGAACCCTGCGGTACCCCTCTAGTAACCCCTCTTTCTTCAGAGTGGACTCCATTTACAATTACCTTCTGTGTCCTGTTGTCCAGTCAATGTTTTACCCAGGCTGCCACCCTGGGACCCACTCCCAGGCTGGTTAATTTGACTATTAATCTTTTGTGGAATGGAGCAACAACAGAAACCTGTACCTTTAGAGTTAACTTACTGGGTGAATTTCAGGACTAGTGCAAGTCTTCCAGAATATGACATACATGCAGACAGTGCCTCATTGCCTCTTGAAATGAATTACCTTGGGATCATCCGGTGGGTCATACTGAACAATCCAGTCTACCTCAGGAATATCCAGACCCCTCGCAGCTACGTCAGTGCACAACAGTATTCCAGAATCTGCATTACAGAACTGGAAAAATGTGGTGGTACGTTTGGTTTGCTTCTGTTTGCCCTAGAAACACAAAAACACTTGGCTAAGACAGTAACTCAGTATTTAAAAATCTAACCTCACAAATATACAGGATGTTTATGATCCTGGCTCAAGCAACCCACATTAAAAATCTGTATTGTAATGAAAAGCTTTAAAGTCCATCTATTTCATAAATACAGTAAAACTTGTTTACTAAAAACATTGCATTTCTTGTAGCTCTGACTGCAATTTAAGTAAAGTGAAACCTGCATATTTAAAACAAATTTATAGTAAGAACAGATTCTTTTGGTCCTAAGGAGGTGCAAGAGAAGTTCTGCTGTACAATCAAAATAACATTGTGACACTAGCAAAAAATGTTTTAATATTTCCCATTTACTATTCTTTGATGCATTTCAAAATTACTAACATACAGAATTTCAATCTGTTCCTTAGCTGTCCACAGTCTGCTTGGCACCGGCTCTCTTAGGCCCTGTCCACACTACACCACTTACAGTCTGTAACGGTTCCAAACCGTTACAGACCGGAACCGTTACAGTGTGTCCACTGCCGACGAAACAGTCTCGATAGCAGTTTGGAACCGTTACAGCCGATCCACATTTGTGGGTGCCTGTAACGTTACAGCTGCACCCTATCCCACAATGCAGTTAGGTATTTGCATTGGGGGAATACTGGAAACTACACACTCCGCGTCCACACCCCATGGCTGGTAACGTTACAGGGGCACAACGTTGTGAATCGTTGTTCAAACCACCTCATAAGTGGTTTCAACAACGGTTACGAAACGCCTCCTGTAACGTTACAGATGTAAACGCAAACCGTTTTGGTAACGGTTTAAGCCCTCTGTAACGTTACAGAGGCATAGTGTGGACAGGGCCTTAGAAAGAAGACAATCGGTTACGATGCTTCAGAATTCACTGCTGATTGCAATTAATGCCACCAAGAACACCCCACACAAACACCTCAATGTTTTGCTCTGACAAGCTTCTTGAAGGATCTTCTTAGCTGCGGGTTTTGCAGTTTAAGATGGAAAGTGGCCATAATACTGACACTGTAGTGCAGCATTGGGGGGGGTGGGGTGCTGCACTTCTGAGGTGCAGTCTTTCAGATGAGACGTTAAACCGAGGTCCCATCTGCCTGGATTGGTGGTAGTTCAAGTGGATGCTAAAGATCCCACAGCACTTACCGAAAATGAGTAGGAGAATTTCCCCGGTGTCCTGGCCAAATTTCTCCCTTTCACTAAAAATACCACCAACAGCTTAATCTGGTTCAATTTCAGTTACTTACCATCTGTATCCCCCTTCCCCCCGGTCGCCCCTGAAAAAGGGACTTCTAGGCCTGGTGGGCTTACCGGGTCAACAAAATTCAATAAATAAATAACTTTTCGTTAATAAAATGGTCTAGCAACTCAGCTAGCAGAGGGTACTGGTCAGAGTTTCAGCTAGTCTCGTGTGAACTGATATCACAGGTTCTTAGTAGAGCTTTAGACTGCCTACTGTATTTTTGATCCAAGCCCTTCTGGGTTTGTTACTAGCTTGTGAGAGGCCCTAGTTCCAATTTGTGTGATTCGTAAGGTATTTCCTTGAAAAGGAATATTACCCCACAGCTCTGAAGAAGGCTATGGTGAGGCCCCTCCATTACTGGACACTGACAACCTTGCAAACTACAGACCTATCAAACTATTCCTTTCTACAGAAAGTCACAGAGAAGGTGTCAGCCCTATAGACTGAGGCACGCCTGACACAACTTTGCATCTATTAGCTATTCCAGTCTTGCTTTAGACACTGACGTGGCACAGAAACTACCCTGATGAGCATTCCGAATGACCTCCTCTTGGAAAGGGATAGAGGGGAGCAATCTAGTTTCCTTCTCGATACTGCCTCAGGGCTTGACAATGTGGATAATCGGGTGCTGTTACATCATCTGAGGGACTATGGAGGGCTTACTAGGCTGGTTTTGCTTGGTTTGTGTAAGTGCCAGAATCCCACACTAGGGCCAACTGGTGTCCAAGCACATTGTACCAGGGAAGGCATAAAATTGTGGAACTGTTTATTTGCCAACACCAGCAACTTAGTGTTTTTATTTATTTATTTATTTATTTTTTATGAAAAATGCTACAAATCACGTTATCACGGAAAATGAAAACTATCATGGGGCTGTAATGGACAATGCCAAAAATCATGGAATCAAGACTTCATTACAGACTTAGTTATAATGCGGTCTTTTCATGTCTGACTGTGGATGTCAACCATTTAACAGATGCATACCATTATCTAACTCAATGCTTTGTCAAAGCAAATCATTTTGAGATGCACCAGGTAAAGAAGGCACCATATAAAAAGAAAAAATGTATTCAAAGGGGGTGCTATTGAGCGCAATCGCAGAGAAGACCCACTTCAGCTCAGCTCTGTGAACTTCTGGAGTTTATCTGTAACTTACCAGCACTTAGTCGACTGAATCGTAAATTCATTTGCAGAAACAGATTCCTGGTGTCCTGCGGCACAGATCGATACCAGATTTGGGATGGGACATCCTAAAAGGGCAGGAGGACCAAAAAGCAGCCACCAGAGAGCTCAACAGGCCGGGACATCCTCCACACAGCCTGCGACCAGTACTGGGACAGAGCAGCCTTGGAAATCAATGACGGTGGCTATGCAAGCTGTTTACTCCAAAGTTGAAGCAATTCTCACCAGAGTGGGAGAGCAGGATATTAAAATTGAGGTGGCTACCAAGACCATGACCTCGGCAGAGCAATCAGAGACCAGAGCTATGGCGGCGACCAGCAAAATGGCGCGCGAGAACATGCAGCTGCAATACCATCTGGAGGCCCTGGAAAACACACAGAGGGCTCCTAATGTGAAGCAAATCCAAAAGTGTGCTGCGCTGACACTGGGGACGGGTGCTGGCAGGAAGCAGCGAGCCCCCAATAGTACACAGCAGATCCAAAAGGGGGTGAATGAAGGCCTGACCGCCGAAGCATTGGGATCCTTTGTGTGGCTTAGTCTGCCATTAATAAAACTGCATTTGCAGTGAATATACCTTGTTGGCATCAAATTTGTATGGAGTGCTGGTCTTTTGGATCTATGGCTCCTAATGTGAGACTGGTTGGACTCCCAAAAGGGAGCAAAGATGAGCGGCTTCTCCCCTTTTTGAAAAATTGGTTGCCTGGTGCTTTGGGGCTTATCTCTAAAAGTATTGCTCCCAGCTTTGTGAAAGCATATCAGATCTCCTCCCGGTCAATGAATCAACAAGGTGTTTTAACACGGATGGTGATGCTGGTCACTACCGTCTGCAACAAACAGAAATATACTGCTGCAGGCTTCCAGGGACTCTCAGAACTTTAACTACAATGGCTCAACCCTGCATTTATTCCCAGATTTATCATTCGCCACAAGAGCCTGACAGAAGACATTTGATGCGGTTCGAGCTCAACTGAAAAGTCTGGGGGTAACCCACTCCTTGCTAATGCCCGCTCGACTTCGAATCTTTTGTGGTGGACAAACTTATAAATTTTCTGATGCTGTGGAGGCAGGCAAATGAGCAGATCTTATCCGTAGTGAATTTGAGACTGTGGCGGCTGCTTACTCGGGCAACCAAGAAGACGCGATGATTCTGAATTAATTACGGACATTCAGCAAGCTTGCCCATCTCAGTGACTTTCCAATATAAAAGTTAAAATTTTGGCTTGGGGAGGAGTAGGTTGCACTGTGAGAGTCTCTTGTTAAATTATAACAACACAGTATGTTTAATGGGGAGGCATGTCAGGCTTGCGATAAAAATGTTTGAATGTTCTATGGGATTCAATTACCCAAGTGTTGAGATGGCCATCATGTGCCGAGGAACAGATCTTTGTGAAAAACACAGTGACTGCAAAGATGGTGTCATGTCTGTGACGCTGCTCATTTCTTGTACTGTAGAAGGTTTTCTCCTCTGGCACCAAGCAATGAACCCTACAAATTCTGTGGCTCCTCTTTATATACTATAAATTACCTCAGAGTTATGTTTATGTTTTAAAGTTATCCTCCAGTTCGAGGTTCTGCAAGGGTTGAAGTTGTTACTCAAAGTTTTTTTTTTTTTATGTGACTATCCATACTGTTTATTAATTGTTACTGTTATAGCTTACATTCTGTAGTGCTGTTTGCTATGCAGAGCTCTGGGAAGGATGGGCTGGGATGGGGTGCTTCCCCTGTTTGGACACATTATCTTGGGGTGGAGAGCACATCCCATTTTTTCCATGAGAATCTAAGATATGGTGGATTACTTGTTTGTATTCAGAACGCGATCTCACTCTGGCGAAGCGAAGCTATTTGGGCTATTAATTTCAATGCCAACATGAAAATACCCCCGTTCTATATGCATGAATGTTCAGGCTAAGTTACTTTTTCATACGTTGGACGTATCCTGTATATGAACTTGACTGCCTGACGTGTGTAAAAACTGCATGTTTTTAGTGTGAATTCAATAAAATATAAGTTTAAAAATAAAAAAAATGTCATCAATTACTGACAAGAATATTTAAACTTCTGTAAACTTACATGGATTGCCATGACTGGCAAATCAATGTAGTTCAGCAATTCATAATAGTATTTTACTGCCATGCAGGAGGAGAAAAACACCATCAGCTTCTTCTTTCGGTTCTTTTTCAAGAAGGTGAACAGCAAAAGGAATCTCTTCTCAGATGGGCATACCACATAACCCTAATATCATAAAATAAAGATGACAGAGAAGTGCACATTAACTTCAGACTGAACCAGTTGAATAAATCAAGTAAAATATAGCATTCTAAAACTTATGGTTAATGTTCTACAGAAATTAAGAATTTTTTTTTTTTTTTAGACATAAGATGAATTTAAGGTCTCTATTTTATAAAAACTTTAAAATGAGAAACATGGTGTGAAGATAATTAGTTAATCCACTGTTAAAGTAAATTTCAAAGATTTACATATCGTCTTCATAGCTGAGCTAGTCCCTTTCTGTATAAATTATTTTTTTCTTTAGTCATTTAAGGAGATCATGATGGAAATGTGAAAGGAAAAGTATGACTCCCACTGGGACTTAAACCCAGGCTACTGGTGTACTGTGCCAGTACCCTAACCACTAGGCTATGGGAGGCTCAGTGATCAGCAAGCCTCTCTGGGCTTTCCCTCAAGGCACACACATTCCTTTCTATGTGCAGCATAACCAGACAACTTTCTCAGTGCAGTAAAGCCACTACGAGGCAATTTTAAATCATGATGGAAATGTGAAAGGAAAAGTGCGACTCCCACTGGGACTTGACCTTAAGTCCTTTCCGCATCGTGCCAGTACTCTAACCACAAAGCTATGGGAGGCTCAGTGATCAGCATTTAAGGAGGGACGAGATCATAAGTCTTGCTCAACAGATGGCCACCTGATCCGTTCCACTTTCCTGTCAGCTGGCTCCACATCCACGCTCAGACATTTATGACATCTAACCAGGAGGAACGCAGAAATGCACACCACTGTAGTCTTTTGGAGCTTTTTCCAAACTTTTTTATGTGAAAGGAATGTTTTATATAAAGGACAGGCACCACTCACCTAACAGAACCCTTCTTAATTGAGTGGCTTTCCTTTATATAAAATGTTGCTAATACATGAAAAAATTTTGTGTATAGCCCCAAGACTGCAATATGGCATGTCCCTGCACTTCCCTGGTTATATGTCATAAAACGCTTGTGAGCTGGGGCAGGACCAGTGGACAGGGAAGTGTAAGGGATCGGGTGGTCATCAATTCAGCAAGATTTAGGATCCCTTCCCTCTATAAAAGGACTAAGGAAAAAAATAACATTTATGCTAACAGGACTAGCGCAGCCATAAGGTAACTGGCTATCAAGCCAAAAATAATGCTGATCCAGAAGCAAATTATTTGATACCTTTTATTGAACCAACATATATGTAACAAAAGAAAGAACAAAGTGCTTTAGCTATTGGACCAACAGGTCATTAAGCTTCCGATGAAGGATTTGTTGGTCCAAAGCTAAAGCACTTTGTTCTTTTGTTACATCTACGTTGGTCCAATGAAAGGTATCAAATAATTTGCTTCAGGATCTCTTCTTACAAAGATCAATACAGCAAAGACTAAATCTGCATGTCAAAATATTGCTGGCAATTTCCTTTAAAAGTTGGAATTTATGTCAAGATACATGCTTTGCTCTTAAAATCTAAGAAACTGGAAAAGAAATGTTAATGGGTTTTCTGATACTGCCCTGCTCCTACCTGTAGTAGCAATCAGTATTGCAAAATAATATTTGCTCCATTTAAATAGCATAGCAATGTTCGCTATTCATTATTTTAGTACGGTGGGCCACAACCCTAGAAAGTAGAGGCATGCTACATTAGGGTTAAAAAAAAATTAAAACACAACAACATTCAAATCAAATCATTCCTACACATGGTGAATCAGTGATGTGGTATGGGGTACGAGTGACTGCAGAATGAAATGTGTGACCTGGGAGCACAAGGAAGTTACGTGACTTGCTCAGAGTCCCACAGTATGCAAGTGGGGGCAGTGGGATTCAAACCCAGGTCTCCAGGTTAGCAGCACAGAGCCCTAAACCACAGCGCTACACTGCCTCCTACAGCTCATGTTTTTCCACCTCCCTTCACTTTTGAAAAGAACAGTTATGTACTTACCGTAACAGCAGATCTTCGAGAGAATCTCTTTCACCAGGCCACACCACTGAAACTACACCAGCGTCAGCACAAGGACCACATGGAAATGTTTGCGAGCCAGGGGCCACCAACAATGACATCATGTGACAGTGTCTATATAAACCTTGGTGGCTCCATCTCTCTTCAGTTCCTCGCTGGATATTATACTCGGAGGACTTCTCTGTGGGAAATCAAGAGATCAGGCCAGCTCCCAGCATACCAGGAGACTATGACAGCTAGAAAAAAAGCTGCTATGGATCGAAGCAATGTAGGAAATCCATTGCCCTAATCCTAAGGGGGAAGGAGGGTAGAATGGCATGGTGTGATGACATTCTCTCAAAGGTCTGCTGTTACAGATAAGTACGTAAGTGTTCTATCTTCTTTCAGGATATCTCTTCCATTAGGCCATACCTCTGGAATGAGTCCCAAACAATCACAAAAGCTACCTGGGAGGTTGGTATAGTCTGATCCAAGACAGAGACCCTGTAGAACAGCACAGCCAAAACCTGCTCGCCTATGCAAAAAAATGCCCAGACTGTAATGCTCAGTGAAGGAGAGGACAGTGCTTCATGTGGCTGCAGCACAAATGTCAGCTGCAGAAACACTTCTGAAATAAGCAACAGAAGTGGCCATTCCCCTTGTGGAGTGACCACATACTGCACCAGAAGTTCCTTATGGTATTTCCTATAACAGAACATAATGTGCCAACCATTTGGACAGGCATGGTTTAGACACAGGAGCACCCTCTTTCCCTGGGGCTAACAAAAAACTGAGAGGACGTTCCGCAGACCTTGGTGCGATTCACACAGTATTCTATGTACACCCAAAGTATAGAGCAGTGCCTCACCTTGACTGGCATGCTCAGAGTAATGAACAGGAAGGGTGGTGATTTGATTTAATGTAAACTCAGACCCCACCTTTGGCCAAAACCTAGGAATGGTACGTAAAGAAACCCTGACTTTGAAGAAACTCAAATAAGGAGGCTCACATACCAGAGCCTGCATCTCTGAAAACCTTCGAGCACAACTGACTGCAACTAAAAATAATGCTGTCTGTGACAGAAAGTGTAAGCCACAACTCGCGGCTGGCTCAAAAAGAGCCAAGGAAAGTTTTTTAAGAACATTATTCAGGTCCCAAGGCAGGACCAGATTACAAATGAGAGGTTTAATATGCAGAATACCTCTCAAAAATGTACAGGTGGCCTCCAGCAGGACAGCCATACTCACATCAATAGGGTGAAGGAAAGCTGATATAGCGGCCAAACGCACCCTGAGTGAGGAGGAATACTGTAGACTTGAGTCTGACAATGACAGCAAGTATTTCAACACCACACTTACCAGACAGGTGAATAATGGCTCCAGATGCCTGGAAGCGGCACACAAAGTGAAACACTTCCTTTTCAAAGAAAGTACAGTTATGTAAGAACTTACCGTAACAATAGATCTTCAAGAGGAGCTCTTGCAGCAGGCTATTACAATTAGGACTATTCCGCAGGCACTAGGACCCATCAGAAACCTTTAGGTAGCAGTCTCTAGTGGGGACCGCCCCCGGCTCCGACACACCTCAGCTCACCCACTGGAGACCCGCTGGTAAAGCTGGCAGGCAGACCGGGCGGAAGCTTGCCATAAATAAAGATGCAAAATCAGCTCACCAGGGGGAAGGAGGGAGGGAAAGCAGCGCCTGCTGCCAAGAGCTCCTCTTAAAGATCTACCGTTACAGTAAGTGCTCATGTAACTGTACTATCTTACTTCGAGTGGGAGCTCTTGCAGCAGGCTATTATAATTAAGGCCGAATCCCAAGCAGTCCCACAAAAAAGAACAGGTTATCGGGAGGAGGCTGTAAGCAACAGTGCTAGAAAGGCACCTTAAGACAGGAGGCCTTGAAGGACCACTAGGCTGAAGCCTACCCTTCTAGAGGTAGTGTCCAGGCTGTAATGCTTAATGAAAGTATGCACCAAGCTCCAGGTAGCCACTGCACAGATATCTCCAACAGACACATTTCGCAAGGATGTGAAAGTAGTAGCCACTCCCCTGGTAGAATGACCCCTAACCAAGCCCGGTAGGGGTTCGTGTACTTGTAACAGAAGATGATACAACTGACCAGCCACTTCAATGGTGTCCGCTTAGACACTGGCGTGCCTTGGTAGCGAGGAGCAAAGGCCACGAACAACTGCTCCGTCTTTCGGTGTGGAGTGGTGTGTTTCAGACAGCACCTGAGCGCCCTGTGGATATCTAAAGTATGCAGGAGTGCTTCCCCTCCATATGAATGATCTGGGTAGTATACTGGAAAGTTGATGTCCTGATTCAACGTAAGTTCGGACACCACTTTGGGTAAAAACTTAGGGCTGGATCACAAGGACACCCAGTCCCTGTGAAAAATTAAATAAATGCTCCTTACACATCAGGGTCTGAAGCTCGGAAACTCTCCAGGCAGAAGTAATGGCAACTAAAAATAACGTTTCCAGGAAAGGAACGAAGCTCTCATTCCGCAGCAGGCTCGAACAAGGGAAGAGTCAGTTTTCTAGCATAAAAATGAGATCGGGAGAGACTGGATCTCTTATGGGAGGCTTAATATGCAAGATGCCCCTCAAAAACGTATGGGACACATCCAGTTGGGCAAGTGTTTTTTCCTCCATAGGTATGTGGAAAGCAGAGTGTGCTGACAGATGTACCTTTATGGAGGAGTAGCTCAAGCCGTGATTTAATAAGGAGAGGAGATGCTCTGAAATGCAGTTCACTGGACAGGTGAGAGGGTCCAAGTGACAGGGTGAAATCCACAGACAAAATGTTTTCCACGTCATGGCATAAATGGATCTAGTTGAGGGCTTTCTCGCTGCTACGAGAATGTCCCCCACCTCCTGGGAGACCCCAAACCTGGATCTGACCAAGTCTACATGAGCCAGGCATGAAGATACAGGGACTTGAAGTCTGGATGGACCAGTATTCCCTGATCCTGCGATAGCAAGGGCAAGCTCAGCAGCAGCTGTATTGGAGGCTCCACTGGTAGCTGCTGAAGTAGTGGGAACCAAATCTGCCGAGGCCAAAATGGAGCAATGAGGATAATTTCTGCTCCCTCAGCCGGTAGCTTCAGAAGAACCCTCTGAAGAATGGGAAAAGGAGGGAAGACATACAAAAACCTCCCTGTCCAACAGAGGGACAAAGCGTCACCAGAGAAAGTACAGTTACGCAAGAACTTACCGTAACAGTAGATCTTCGAGAGGAGCTCTTGCAGCAGGTAACACCATTAGGACTATGCCGCCAGGCACTAGGACCCCACGGAAAACTTCTAGCTAGCAATTCAGGTGGGGGAATCATCCCAGACGTCTGCTCTGCCCCGACGACCCCTGTGGTATAAAAGGGGGAGGTCCCCCGGCACCACCTCAGTTCTCCTGCCAGAAACCGGCTAATGAATAGGATGGGAAACGAAGGAGGATCTCATCCCCCAGAGAAAAATACAGTTACATAACCCCAGGGGTAGGTGGGTGGGTGGGAAAACCACCTGCTGCAAGAACTCCTCTCAAAGATCTGTTACAGTAAGCTCTTAGGTAACTGTACTATCTTACTTCGAGGGGGAGCTCTTGCAGCAGGTAACACCATTAGGACAGAGTCCCAAGCAGTACAAAAAGAGATCCAGGTCAGAAGGGTGGAGGACTGTAGACAAGTCCTAGGCACACTTCTGGGAGGAGGAGTCCCTGGAGGACCGCTAGGCCAAAGCCTGCTCTCCTTCTGGAAGCAACATCCAAACTGTAGTGCATAACAAAAGTGTGGACTGAACTCCAAGTAGCAGCTGCACAGAGATCTGCTGCCGAAACATTCCTGAGGGAAGCAAAGGACGTAGCAATCCCTCTAGTGGAATGACCCTTAACTGGTTCCGGTAAGGGTTTGTCGTACTTCTGGTAACAGAAAATACAACTGACCGGCCACTTGGCCAACATTTGCTTGGTCACAGGCGCTTCCCAGTAATCTGTGAGCAATAGAGACAAACAACTGGTCTGTCTATCTAAAGGAACTAGTACAGTCTACATAGTACCAAAGAATCCTATTTACATCCAGAGTATGTACAAGGCCTCCTCTCTGTTGGAGTACTCTGAAAAGTAAACTGGCAGTTGTACATCTTGGTTTAAAGTAAACTCAGGCACTAGATTCGGAAGGAACTTAGGGTTTGTGTGCAGGGCTACTCTGTCCCTGTAAAAAAACAGTTAAGGCTCTTTTACACATCACAGCCCAAAGCTCGAAAATCCTTTGAGCTGTAGTAATGGCAACTCAAAACAATGCTTTCCAAGAGAGAAAGCGAAGTTTACAACTTGCGGCAGGCTCAAAGTGAGGCAAAGTAAGCTGCTCAAACAAAAAAGAAGGTCCCAAGAAGGAACAGGGTCCCTCCGAGAGGGTTTGATATGCAAGATACCTCTCGCAAAGGTCTTTCACAAGTCCAGTTGTGCCAGAGCTTTCCCATCCTGCAGTGTGTGATAAACTGAAAGTATACAGAGATGCACCTTAATGGATGAGTAGCTGAGACCCAAGTCAGATAGGGAAAGAAGTGGTTCAAGGCTCTGAGCTGCAAATCTGGAGACCTGGGTTTGAATCCCACAGCCCCCACTTGCATACTGTGACCCTGAGAAAGTCACTTAACTTCCCTTTGCTCCCAGGTTGCACCTGTAAACAAGCTTTCAGCTTAGTGTGTCTCACCTGGTTAAACAATTGGAAAAAGCAGGTACTCTAGCACAGATTCCAGACGAACAGTGGAAGGGGATCTAGGGAACAGGGGGATGCCCACAAGCAGAAACACTTCCACTTAATGGCATAGGTTGCCCTGGTAGAGGGTTTTCTCGCTGCTACAAGAACCTCTGCCACTCTGGGAGATGCTCCGAATCTGTCCCCAAGTCTGCAGGAGCCATGCATGCAGGTGCAGAGACCGAAGATCCGGATATACTAGGGCGCCTTGTTCCTAGGACAGCAAGTGAGTGAACAGGGGTAATGGAACCAGTGGTTCTGATGCCACTTGTTGCAACAGGGAGAACCAGATTTGTCAAGGCCAGAAGGGCGCTATCAAGATCATGTGAGCCCCTTCTGTCTGCAACTTGAGTAGTAACCTCTGAAGAAGTGGAAAGGGAGGAAAGGCACACAGAAACCTCCCTGTCCAGGAGTGGGGCAAGGCGTCGCACCAGAAAACACCAGGCCCTGGATCTAGTGAGCAGAATTAGGGCAGTTTGGCGTTAAGTGGGAACTCAAAGAGGTCCAGTTCTGGACAGCCCCATCTTTCGAACAGGTCTGCAATCTCCTGCAGTAGCTCCCATTCGTAACTCAGAGTGAGAGCAGCTTAAGCTGTCTGCGAGAACACTGTGAATAACTGGTACATGCACTGCTGTGATTTCCAGGTTGTGATCCACTGCCCATTACCAAACTCCCATGGCCTCTCTGCAAAAGAGGAAAGAATGAGTGCACCCTTGCTTGATGAGAAAGACTACCGGAGTGTTGTCCAACTGGACCAGCAGGGGACCAGGCGAGAGTACCCCTTGGAAGGCCTCCAAGGCGTTCAGGACTGCTCCCATCTCCAGGGCATTTATATGGAGAGCACGTTCCGCTGAGGTCCAAGAGCCCCTCGTCTGATGGGATGCCAGATGCATTCCCCTGCCCATCCCCGAAGCATCTGTCATCAGGATTTGCTGAAGACTTAGACGTTGAAAGGGCACAACTGTCTAGTTAAGCCGGGGTGACTCACCACTCTAGGGACTGAAGGATACCACTGGAGTTTCTGACTGGATGATCGAGGTCGTTCGGGCTTTGGTCCTATTGCACTCTGAGGTTCCACTGTAAGACCCTCATATGCAGACAAGCGAGGGGAACTGCGCGATGGCTGTGGCCATGTGGCCCCAGAGTTGAAGCACCACCCTGGCCGGAACTGGACTGGAGGACATTATTCTTCAAGTGACCGCCCTCAGTCTGTCTGCTTGGTTGCTGGGAAGGAAAGCTTTTCCCTGGATGGTACCCAGGACCGCTCCCATCTACTGCAGTCTCTGGGTAGGCCAGGGGCACGACTTGGAAAGATTCAGAGTTATGCCCAAGACTTGAAAAAGGATGAAAATTTCCTTAGTGACTGATGCAGCTAGACCTCTGATGATGCTATGACCAGCCAGTCATCCAAGTATGGGTAGACCTAAAGTCCCATTCTCCTGAGGGTTGCCGCCACTACAGCCAGGCACTTGGTAAAGACTCTCGGTGCTGATGAAAGGCCAAATGGCAGCACCCTGAAATAGTAATCACCCTGAACAAGTACTCACTGGAGGACAGGGGGACATGACTGAAACCTTTAAATACATGAAAGGAATAAACAAGACAGGTACAGAGGGGCTGTTCAAAGTAAGGGAGGGGAGGGACACCAAGGGCCATGATATGAGACTGGAGGGAGGAAGGTTCAGGAGGGAGATGAGGAGACACTTTTTTACAGAGAGGGTGGTGGCTGGGTGGAATGCGTTACCTGCAGAAGTGGTATCCAGTAGAACAGTGGACTGCTTCACAAGGGGATGGGACAGGACAAGGGGGAGGGTTAATGAAGGGGAAGGGTGGAAGGGAGGGGCAGCTGCAGAATAAGGGGTGCTAGCTGCACATTCGAGCAGACTTGATAGAACTCTAGGCCTTTATCTGCTGGCAAATTTCGAATGTTCGTAGTAAAGCTCTCCTTGGAAGGTGAAGGGGAGGTACTTCCTGTGGGACGGTAGGATTTTTATATGCATATAAGCATCCCGCATGTCCAGGGAGCAGAGCCACTCCCCTTGGTGAATCATGGGCAACAGACCAGGCAGTGTCACCATCTTGAACCTTTTCTATTCGATGTAAGTGTTCAGCTGGCTCAGATCTAGGACGGGACAGAAATATCCAGTCTTCTTCGTGACTAGGACGCAGTGGGAGTAGTATCCCCTGCTTCTTTGGTCTGGGGTACCACCTGAATCACCTTCTTTTCTACCAGGGCCTTGATTTCTGCCCGCAAGAGAGCGGCGTGGGATGGGGAGCAGTGCGAGGGGATGGGTGGGCTATCTGGTGGGATCTGTGTGAACTCCAGAGAGTAAGCTCTTTGGATAACCTGGAGAACACACTGATCTGTGGTGATACTGGACCATCCTGACAGGTAAAGGGAGAACCTCCCTCCTACAGCCTCCCCCTGGGCCTCCGTCACAGGAGGGAAGGCCGGCAGATCATGCCGAGGTGGTGGGGTTAGGCAAGGGGTGTGTGGTTGACTTCGCATTTTTGGGACCCTGGGTACATGAAAGAAGGGGAGGGCCTCTTCTTTTGAATCCCCCTATTGGTTGCTGGTGCCTTCCCTGCTGAGCCTGGATTTAGGAAAGGGGTGGCGCCGAGCAGTGGCTGGTTCTAATTTGTACATTCTATGTACATTGGAAACCACTTTTACTGACTCTTGAAGCAATGTAATTAGCTTCTCAGCATCTGGGCCAAAGAGAACAGACCCTTGAAAGAGTGCATCTAATAGGTCTGATGGCCCCGAGACCCGTGAGCCATGCGGTCGCCTATTCACACCTCTGTATAGCCGCCTTGGCAGCCGTGTCTGCTGAGCAGGAGCTCCGCAGAACATGCTTGCCAACATCTGTCCCTGACTGGATGACAGCCATGAGTTCTGACTTGCCTTCAGAGTCCAGTTGGCCCTTGACCATGTCTGAAGCCTTACTCCATAATGACTTTTGGTACATGACCATATGTGCCAAAAAGTTTAGCGACCTCACAGTGCAGGTGGCTGAGGAGTAGATTACGGGCCCATTTGGTTCAGCCTTTTCAATTCAGGGTCTGGAGGCTGAGAACTCATATGCATGGGCTGCTGTACTCTACCATGTGCTGTAGTGGAGTCCACCTTCAGTTGTTCACTCAAATGGGGTTCCCTTTCCGGGTTTTGTACAGCTGGTCCGCTTTCCTAGGCATGGCTGATGTAATGGATGGATGCTTCCAGGCCAGTTTTGTTACGTCCTGGAAGGGTTCGACTAGCGGGGGAACGACCAGAGGTTTGGGGTCGGTCGCGGCGTTCTGGGTCAAGCACCTCCATGTCCCATTCGTTTAAGGCCTGGATGTGCATCACATCCAGGACAACGGATCATCGGGAGAAGATCTTGGGGAGTCCCTCTTGTGATCTGGAGATGGCAAGGGCAGCTCGTCCTCTGATGAGTAAGAAGAGGAGGAGTCCCCTGCATCTTCACCGAGGAAGAGTGTAGTCGTCCCTTGGAAGAGGGAATGGATGATGGATGCCTTCTGCGAACACTGGGAGCTGGCGACCCCCTGTCGTTCATCCCCCGACAACTGGTGATCTGGCATCGGGGAGATCGTCTGGGCCTCTGAGGCGAGAGCTCCTTTGGCAGTGCTGGAGATGGAAGACCTCGGGGATGGTTCCCTTGGCCTGGGTAGCAAGTCCCCTTTGATGGTGTTCCACCAAGAATTGAATAGTGCCCCTACTTCCGCCAGCGGGACGACAGGTGGCTGCAGTGGTGGAATAGGGATGTTTGAGGGTCCTGGCGGCGGCCCTTGCAGAGTTTTGGATGCTGTCGCCTGGTCCTCAGGCCGTTTATCGTCTGACGTCTTGGCCGTAGGGGCCTTGTCCTGGGGGCCGACATCCGGCTCCTTGGGGGGAGGCGGAGTAGTCGGCTAACTATCTATGGGGCCGGGCGTCCGATTTGTAGGCTTGCCGGACACCTGATCAGATGACTGCTCTTTCGGAGCCGACGGACGCTTTGGAGGGGGCACTGGTCGGTCTCTTGATGCCAAACTGGAGCGTCCTGTGGTCTGACGACCCTCCGAGGCGGATGTCTCCCTTTCTTTGGGCGGAGGAGGCATCCAATGCTTGACAGCCTCCTGGCGTCTGGAGGCGTCGCCTGACCCCTTGTGCCGGTCAGATGATTCTGAAGACTTTCGCGGGGGAGCATCAGCTTTGCCGCTCAAAGAGGATGCCTGTCCTTCTGGCATAGACTCAAGCAACAGCTTGTGGGGCCTAAGAGCCAGGGACACTGGGGCAGACGAATGCCCATGGCTGGAAGCCTACTTGCCCTGTAGGGGGCTCTTGAAGTAACCCTGGCAGCAGCCGTGAACTGGGGATGGGGGGCGGGGAACGGATTCCGACCTCCTGCCGGAGATGAAAGAAGCAGTGGTCTTGTGAGGCGACCTAGGGCGGGATTCTAACCTGGCTCTCTGTCTTTATGGTGGTATTTCCCAGCTGATCTCTTTGTTTTGGGGGAGAAGTCCCTGACTGAAAATGAAGAGCTATGCCCTGAATGGGTCCTCTGCATGGCAGCCACTTGCTGCTCCAATAAGTAGGCTTTGAGAGTCTTGAGGCGGCGAATGCACGTTTTATTATTACATTTTTGACAATGTGGGCAGCTGTGGTTCAGGCCCACGCAGATCAGGCAGGCTGAGTGGCCGGCTCACGCCGGGATCTGCTTGCCATACCTGCACTTCAACTTCCACTGCTGTGTAGAAGGGATATGCACCAATACTGAAAATTCAGTGAAGAAAAGATTAAACGAATGATAACCATGTGAGGCGCAAAATGGCGATCGACTGCGACAGAGGCATCCGTAGAGCCAATACTAGTGGGTCAATGGCAGGAAAAGAACTGAGGTGGTGCCGGGGGACTGCCCCCTTTATACCTCAGGGGACGTCGGGGCGGTGCCGACGTCAGGGGGCGGTCCCCCGCCTGGACTGCTAGCTAGAAGTTTTCCGTGGGGTCCTAGTGCCTGGCAGCAAAGTCCTAATGGTGTTACCTAATGCTAGAGCTCCCCCTCAAAGTAAGATCACCAGGAGCAGTCTCTCACAAGCAGAAACTGGGCAGTTTGGCGTTGAGTAGAGATGCAAAGAGGCCCAACTCTGGGTGACCCCACCCGTCGAAATAGCTGGTCTGCTACCGACTGGAGGAGCTCCGACTCATGAGCCTTGGACCGAGACCGGCTTAGGCTGTCAGACAAGACGTTTTGGACACCTGGAACATGAACAGCAGTGAGGTCTAGGCGGTGTTCCAGTGCCCAATACCAGACCCTCATCACCTCCCGGCATAGGGAGTAAGAATGTGTGCCCCCTTGCTTGTTGACGTAAAACACTACTGACATGTCTGTCTGAATGAGAACAGGGCCTGGCAAAGGTCCGTCTGAAATGCTCACAGGGCGTTCAGGACTGCTCACATCTCGAGGATGTTGATATGGAGCAGCTGCTCGTCTGGAGACCATGTCCCCTGGGTCTGTTTCTCTCCCAGATGAGCGCCCCAACCGAGACATGATGCATCTGTCGATAGAATTTGTCTCAGGGGCTTCAGCTGGAAAGGGACCGCTCATGCCAGGTTGGAGGGGTCTAACCACCAGGAAAGAGTCCTTTGTATTGGGTCAGAGACCCTGACTGGCCGGTCCAAGTCGTCTGACCTCTGGTCCCACTGCGCCCTGAGCATCCACTGTGGGACTTATGTGGAGGCGAGCCAAAGGAATCGTGGGGAGAGCCGCCGCCATGTGCCCCAGAAGTCTGAGGAAGGTCCTGGCTGGAACCTGTGGAGCCACGGATACTGTTCGGGCTATGTCCCTTAGACTATTCCCCCCTGTCCTGTGGGGAGAAGGCATGCCCTGAATTGTGTCGAGGACCGCGCCGATGAAGAGGAGTTGCTGGCTGGGCTCTGGGGATAACTTCAGGAGGTTCAGGGTGATCCCAGCTCTCAGAAGACAGTAAAGGTGTCCCAGAGAGTGCAAAGTAGCAGAGTCCTGGAGGAGGCTGCCAGGAGCCAGTCTTCTAGGTAAGGAAAGACGTAATGGCCCTGGCGTCTGAGAGCCGCAGCTACCACCGCTAGGCATTTGGTGAAGACTCAAACAGCGGAGGAGAGGCCGAACGATAAGGCTCAGAAATTATAATGTCTGCCCTGGAAGTGGAATCTCAGGAACCTCCGATGGGGAGGAAAGACCCTTAGGTGCATTTAGGCATCCTGCATATCTAGGAAACAGAGCCAGTCCCCTTGATGCAAGAGGCGAATGAGGCCTGGCAGAGTGACCATCCTGAACCACTTGTACTCTGTGAATAGACTTAAGGAGCTGAGGTACAGGATGGGCCGAAGGTCTCCGGTCTTTTCTGGTACCAGGAGAAAATGAGAGAAGCCCCGCCCCTGCTGACCCGGGGGGGAGGGCCCTCTATCACCCATTTCTGCAGAAGGGCCTGAATCTCTCCAATCAGAGAAATGTGTGAAGGAGGATAATGGGAGGACCCTGGTGGCTTTTCTGGAGGGGTCTCAATGAACTCGAGAGTATGCCCTCTCCTTATCAGGTCTAGCACCCAGAGGTCTGTAGTGATGCTGCTCCATCCCTCTAGGTATAGGGAGAAGTGATCCCCTACTGCCTCCCCCATCACCTCAGCTAGAGGAGGGGCAGGCAGTGAGTCACTGGGTAGATCCGCGGACAGGCAGAGAGGGCTGGGAGGACTTGGGGCCTCTGGAGGTGGAGCTTCCAGGCGTTTGGGTTGGTGCCTTCCTCTTAAAACCACCTCTCTGCTGAAATTGGCCGTGGGTGTTCTGCCCTGAGGGCTAACGAAAAGGCTGTTTGTGGAAGGGTTTCTGGTTCCCCTTATACATCTTTTGGATGGACCAGACAAACTTCCCAGAATCTTGGAGGCAAGAGATCAGTTTCTCCGTTTCCTCCCCAAAAAGGATGGAACCCTGGAAGGGAAGGTCCAGGATCCTGCACTGCAGATCCTGGGTGAATCCTGAGACTCTGAGCCAGGCGTGGCACCAAAGGCAAACGCCGGAATCCGCTGACCACAAGGCCGTGTCTGCAGTGTTGTACAAGGCCCTCAGGACATGAGTGCCTATATTCAAACCCAACTTCAGGATGTCCAGAAGCTCGGCTTTTGTGCAGAGTCTGGCAAAGCCTGAGCCACTTGTAAGCCCTTCCTCCACATGGCATTCTGGTACTGGACCATTTGCGTGAGGAAGTTCCAAGGATTGGATAGAGCAGGTGGAGGCAGAATACACCTTCTTGCCCACCTGATCTAAAACTCTGGACTCGACATTGGGAGGATGCGAACTGAGATGCTTAGGCTTCTTAGATTTATCGTGAGCAGCCGTAATCACCATGGAGTCTGCCCGAGGGTGTTCCACCAAGAAAGGCTCATTCCTCAGTGCTCGACACAGCCTATCCGATTTCTTGGGGACAGCAGGAGTGGTAGAGGGATGCTTCCAAGTGATCAGAGTAAGATCCTGGAAAGTATCCACAAGAGGAACGACCAAAGGCTGTGGCCCCTTCTGCCTCAGGTACTTTGCCAACCTCCAGCGTTCTGGATCCAGGTCCTCTGTCTCCCATCCACTGGAGGACTGGATGTGCCTCATGACGTCCATAAAGGTAGGATCATCAGGAGGAGATCTAGTGTCCTTTTCAGCCGGGGACACAGGCCTTTCCCTTGAGAGAGAATGGTCAGACCCAGAAGAACTGGGATTCGAACCGTGGCCTTCAGAAGAGGAAGTGGTGCTGATCTAAAGCAAGAAAGAATCTGCTCCTCTCATTAGAACGCCACCCACTGGTAGACTGGTGATGGCTATGGGACCGACGATGGCTGGTAGAGCGCTGAGGACGGCTTTCTGACCGGCGTCAGCTGTCTGACCGCCTTCTACTAGGAAAGCAACGGTGGGTAGTACTAGGAGACCTGGAGCGATGTTGGTGCCGTTGTTCCTTGTATAAAGTCCGACCATGGGTATCAGCAGGGGTATGTGATCGTGACAGGTTTGGGTTTAGGCAAAGGCTTTTTAGGCACGAGAGAGGAAGGATTTTCTTTCAAACTTTGTCCCTCTTCCACCAGGGTTGGAGTTGTATCCTGCTGCGGAGGAAGCACATCTTTTTTGACCTAGCACCACCAGAACTGGAGGAGTTCTGTTAGCTCCTATTCTGAAAACTGTGGAGGTTTGTCCGGTATCGGTGGAGCAATAGGCGAGGAGGAGAGGTCCGGTGGGTCCCTGGGAGAGGGAGTGGATCTATTTCCCTGGTCCTCAGGCGTAGAGGCCCTATGGACCGGTGAACATTCGGGGTCCGTGGAGGTCTAGGCCAACGTTCGCCCTTTCTCTGGCACTGTCGATGGTTTAGAGCAGTCCGGCTTGGAAACCGCTGCCAGTCTGGACTTCGGAGATTGGGCCGTCGAGGGACGGTGAGCTGAAGCTGGTTTGGAACCTGACTCCCGTTCCCTGTGCTCAGAGGTCTTACCCGGTGCCCCGGGAAAGACCAAAGTCCGGATTTTGTGCAACGGGACCGAAGTCCCTATTGAAGAGGAGGTTGAGGTCCCGACCCCCAAGGCGGAAGGTGACCACAAGAGTTCTGCCTTCATCTTTGGGGTAGAAAAGGCCGGTGTGGAGACCAGACCCTGTCTGTCACTGCCCGACATCGGTGGTTTGGCAGGAGTGGAGGAATCCTGCCACCCTGTATAGTGTTGCGAGTGGTGGGAGGAGTGGTCTGAACCTCCTGAGTTAGACCCGGAGGTGGTCTTGTGTGGTGACCAGGAGCGCGAACGACCTTTGGAGTGGCCCCGGTCCTTTTCGCAGGACTTGCATTGGTCCGAGTTCCACTTCTCTTCGTCTTTTGAGGACTGAGAAGAAGTGGAAGATTTTTCTGCCGGTGAGCTTTACATCATGGCCACCTGCTGCTCCAAAACATGGGCCCTTAAGCGCCTTGAGGCAGCGAATCCTAGTCCTGCCTGTAAAGCCGCTGTAGATCAAGCAGGCCTTGGTATCATGGTTGGGTCCTAGGCAAAAGACACAGGCCTAGTGTTTAACCTTCGCCGGTACCTGGCGGCCACAGGCACACTTCATCCTCTTCTTTTCGGTTGAGGATACCGAAGACAGTGAGGTCGACATGCAGTGAAGAAAAACAGGCAAAAAGCAGACTTTTCGACAAAGATAGAAATAATGGAGAATAATAATTTCGCTAGAAACTACTATTAAAGTTCTAAAGGCAAACCGAAGAGCTGAGGTAAGCGGGTCTGTGGTGGGGAAAAAAAAAACGGAGGTAGGGCTGGGGACCATCCCTGATACACCACTGGCCGATGTCGGTCCCCGCTGAAGACTGCTAGCTATAGGTTTCCGATGGATCCTAGTGCCTGCGGCATAGTCCTAATTGTAATAGCCTGCTGCAAGAGCTCCCACTCGAAGTAAGATCAGGTATGTCTGTTGGAAGGCTTTCTGGTCGCAACCAGTGCATCAGCAACTTTGGGAGGCAGTATAGCGCAGTGGTTTAAGGCGCTGAGCTGCAAATCTGGTGACCTGGGTTTGAATCCCACAGCCCCCACTTGCATACTGTGTGACCCTGAGCAAGTCAGTTAACTTCCCTGTGCTCCCAGGTTGCACCTGTAAACAAGCTTTCAGCTTAGTGTGTCTCACCTGGTTAAACAATTGGAGGAGACTTTAGGTGACACATCAAAACGTGCAATGGCTATGTCTTCAGGAGTGATGCATGCAGATGGTATGGTAAAGGAATAATGCATGACAGGGTGCGTGTCGTGCTAGGATAACGCCACACCTGGGGGGGTTGGGCACGAGGCCGCAGGCTGAGTGTGTCCAATGCCCCAGGCGTGGTATTATCCCAAACGACACACACCCTGGAGTGCATTATTCCTATTATACAATGGCTCGTTGTATATAAAATAAAAAAATAATTTTAACTCATTCTATCCTATTGTCACTTATAATGTTCAGGTCCCCTCTGCCTGCTGCTAGAACACCTGTGTGCCTGAAGGGGTTTTAGATCTGCAGCATTCATGCAAACACACTGTGCTTAAACCTACATATCTTAAAAACCATACATCCAATTTTAAAACTGTAAAAAGAAAGGTTTTTCAGGACAAAAAGTTTTTGAAAATGAGTGAGGTTTGGTAATGTTTATTTAACTGGATTTAATGTTGTGGGAGGTTGTTTTAATATTTTAATAAATTCTGATGATTTTATCTAACTATAATTCTGTTCTGTTTACTTAGTCATGCAAAAAATATTACATTTCTGTAAAATTGTTGATTAAAATTGTTAAAAATATACAGTAAACATCTGTCATTGTCTAAATATAAATTTTGCTAGTTTTTTTACCATTTTTTTTAGTCAGAAATCAATATCTGGATCTCTTGTTATTACAGTTTGAGTTTTTTGTTCCATTCCACTGGTTGGAATGTTGCAGTGTATGATTCTTCTTATCCACTGATTTTAGTTTATGAATCTGATTATCATTTGTTTTGTATTTCCCCTAGTTTAGTAAGAATATATTCACACATTACCTTAGAAGGACATATCAGGAAGTGATGCAGGAAGGAAGTGCTTTGTGAGGTCAAGTGATGTAAATAGGAAGAACACTTCCAGTGTAGGGCAGTGAGCTGACACAGGAAATGGAGACATTTGTTAGTGCTGGAGGTCTCTCTATGATTAATTGCATATTTGCTGTAGTTAAAATGTGTAATTTCATTGAAATCAACTATTTTATTTTATTTTTGTAATAAAATCCCATAATAAGTATAGGAAACTATTTTATTTGTGCTGTTTGCTTTATCATACTGTAAATGAAGCATGATGTTGTTCATGTAAAGGTTCCCATCGTTCAGTAAACATCATGTTACATAAATCTGTGTATTCAATTTCTTGGCATAGTTTATTTTTTTGGGGTTGTATTATGGGATGGTTTAAGGTGAGGGAATGACTGTATGATGAAGCACTGTGTGTTAGTGGTGGTGGTGGTGGGGGGGGTCCTGCATTCATAATACAGGATCAGATGCACTTCATATGTTCTGTGGAAATGAGAGGGGCTGTATGGATATAATAATGGTGCTAACAGATACTGTAGACCCATTATGGGTATACGTATAGGATGATAAAATTGCTGTGTGGGTGAAAAGGCACTGGTAATTTGGGGTATACTGTGTCATGGGGAAGGGGGTTGGTGTGCCTGTACCAAGGAATGATGCTCATAGGCACTGCAGTCATTTTGCATCATGAATTGGCACCCATCCTTGGGGGTATACTATGTTGTAGGGAAGCAGGTGGGGCTGCCTGCACCTGGTAATGGTGTTCATATGCCATGCAGAAACATTGTGAGTACACATACAGGGTGATGACATGGGCACCTGTAAAGGTTGTGTACTATGTGCTGTGTCACACGGTTTGCCTGCATACACACGTGATATGTTACAACATTCAGTATGGTGCACTGTGTGGGTGGGAAGGAGTGTGGGTATGCCTGCACCATGGAGTGATGCTCATTGGTGCATGTGTGTACTGTGTGCTATGTTTCATTTGAATGGACTGTATAAGTCATACACTGGCACTGATCACATCACAGTGCATCAGAGGTAAGGGATGGTCTGAAGCATTATGAGCACAAGGGACTAAAGTGGTTGTGGAGTGATTCGAACGTGAATAAAACATTACAGTGCATCTGAGGGTAGTGTTGGAATGAGTCTTGATGTGCACAATGGACTACACCATGGTGACTGAGGAGGGATCCATATCAGTAATGCACATCACAGAGTGTCAGAGATAAAGGTTGGACTGAAGACTGATGAACAGATGGACTAAATTGGTGACTCTGGTGGGATTTGAACCTGAACAGCACTTTACAGTGCAGTAGAGGTTGGGGCTGGACTGACACCAGATCAGTCAATGGACAACATCATTGGCTGTGGAGGGATCTGAACCTGAAATGCACTTCACTGTTCACTACAGTTTGGAGGCGCGATGGATGCATGATAAGGAGATAGATTTTACAAGTGTCTGTGGAGGGATTTGAGCCTGAGATTTTACAAGTGGCTGTGGAGGGATTTGAGCCTGAAGAATACTTTACAGTGCATCAGAGATTGGGGCTGAACTGATGTCATATGAATTGATGGGCTACACCAGTGTAAGTGGAGGGTTTTGAACATCAAATGCACTTCCCAGTGCATTATGGGATTGGTCTGGACTGATACATGGTAAGTCAATGGACAACACCATCAGCTGTGGAAGGATCTGAACCTGAAATGCACTTCACTGTTCACTACAGTTTGGGGCTTGACTGACACATGATAAGGAGACAGATCTTACAAGTGGCTGTGGAGGGATCTGAACCTGAATAATAGTTTACAGTGCATCACAGATTGGGGCTGAACTGATGTCATATGAATTGATGGACTACACCAGTGGATGTGGAGGGTTTTGAACATGAAATGCACTTCATAGTGCATTATGGATTGGTCAGGACTGATGCATGGTATGTCGATGGACAACACCATCAGTTGAGGAGGGATCTGAACCTGAAGCGACTTCACTATTCACTACAGTTTGGGGCTCGACTGATGCATGGTAAGAGCTAGATCTTACAAGTGGCTGTGGAGGGATTTTAACCTGAAGAACACTTTCCAGTGCATCAGAGGTTGAGTCTGGACTGACGTCATACGAATCGATGGACAACACCAGTGACTGTGGAGGGATTCAAAACTAATTTGGCCTTTACCATGCATCAGGGATTGGGGCTGGACTGATGCCAGATAAGTTGAAGGCAACACCATTATTTTTTCATTTTAAACAATCAGCAACTGCGTACTAGGGAGAAAACTCAAGTGCAGAACATGAGACAAACCTGCTACTGACCCTAACCCACTTATCATCCATAACACAGGGAGCAACATGCCACATAGTTTTTAACATAGCCATAATTCGAACATAAACTCTTTAAAAAGTAACAAAAGGTGCTGAATTCATGTGACCTCATCTAGTACATGCACAAGAAACATTCTCTCCCATCAGGAATGCCAGCCAGATCCATAAGATGTGATCACAGAGGATGACCAGGAATGATCCCAAAATGAACAAAGTAACAACTATGAAAACTTTTATCATAAATAAAAATAAAAACAAAGTAAATACAGATTACAAATCGAGGTTTTGGCACTGCAATGAAGTGAGTATTTTAGGATAAGAGCAGCACCTCTATCTTGAATCTAAGTTTCCAGTCACCATGCTCTTCCTGCACCAGTGTGCACCCTGACTGGTTAATGGAAATAGTGACGTGTACAATAAGCATAGAGCAAGCATGGCAACCAATCAATATGACCAAATGGTGATGCACTACAGAGCTAGGGCAGGTACAGGTGAGGGGCTGTGACCCCTAACTGAAACATCAAAAAAAAAAAAAAAAAAAAAAATCACTGTACGCTCCAGAGCCCAGAGAGCCAGTTTCCCTCCAGTGACAGTTGTAAAAAAATACGAGTCCTTGCTTGAATGCTAAATAAGGATTTAGTCTAACATTTCAGGCACATACATTGAATAGAATAGTGGAAGGCACAACAAAAGATTTGCGTGCAGGTTCCCTGGTGCTTTGACAACTAAGGCTTCATAAGAGGGATGGTGCCTGCATCTAAGACAATCCCTTTATACCAATTAAATTCAGAACTGATGATGTCAGAAAATCCGACCAATCACAGAGCTCGATTTTAAATCAGAAATATTCAGTTCACTTAGTGGTATAAATGGACTAATAGTTATAACAATCATGATATCAGTGACAACATGTTATTGTAGAAAAATACCCCAAAGACAAATAAATACACCAAAGTGGTGACGGCCAATTGGATTACTCGAATAAAAAAAAAATTTAAATTATGAAATTAATTATAGTGTAAACCTGATCAGCTTAACATGTTACACTAAAACAAGATGATTTGTTGTTACGATACAAACTAATGGCAGAATGAACATAATACATTTTTTACAGCACATGCAAAAAATATTAAATTTATTTATTTATGTATTAAGGCTTGTTTTCTCAAAAATAGCCAATGGGAACTCATATTATATTAGGTAAAATCAGTAAGGGTACGATGTCCCCTATTAGCTGGTACAACTCAATTCATCAAATGTAAACAAATGCTTGAGCTGCACCAAGAGAAAGATATGGATGCCAATTGGCGTCATCAGACACTACAACAAATGATTTAGGACGCCATATGGCGTCGTCAGGAAAAAGAGGTATTTTTTTTATGACGCCATATGGCGTCATCAGGAAGGAATGAGTTAAAGAATGTTTTTACTAGTGTGGAAAAATATTTTTGTTTCTTAAGAGGAGATGCAAAAAAAAAAAAAAGTTAATCTAGATCATCATCCAAAAAAATCATCTAGCTCCAATAGCTCATCTACATGGGTTCACAGCGCTGAGACTAGACCTGTGGCGTCGTGCTGGGGTAACGCCATGGGTCCAGCCCCAAACTGACTAATCACAGTCCAAGATCCTTTCTTGCTATTGTATAATAAAATTTTGATCACATCAAGATATAAACAAGAATAAACTCCACTGAGCCAAAACACACTCACGAGATCACATAGCATTTTGTTACAAACTATTACAGTATTAAAATTCAATAAATAATTTGCAAGGAACAATAAGCAATAACATTTAACACAAGAAATAAAAAAACAATTATACAGAATGAAAAATAAAAGCAAATAATCCAGAAGAAACATTAAGATAGCACACAACAAGCAAGAGGTTCTTAACTTTGTCATCACGCAATATTTTTATTTAGCCAGATGCTGGGACTTCAGGTCTGGATGGACCAGAGACCCCTCTGTCCTGTGACAACAGGCCCCTGTACAGAGGCTGAGGTACTGGTGGCTCCACTGCTAGCCATTACAGCAGCAGATACCATATCTGCCGAGGCTATCGGGGAGCAATAAAAATGAGGGTGGCATCCTCCATTTTCAGTTTCAGTAATACTCTGTGTAATCATGGAATGGGAGGAATGTGTAGAGAAACCTCCCTTTCCAAGAGAGGGACATGTCTTGCCAGAAATCTCCGTGCTTTGGAGCGAGCGAGCAAAAACGCAGAAGTTTTGCACTGTGTGGGGATGCAAAAAGGTCCAACTCTAGATGACCCCACCTTGCAAAGAGGTTGTCTACCACTGAGGTCAGCAGTTCCCAGTTGCGTATCCTGGACTGTGACCTGCTTAGTTTGTCTGCTAAGACGTTTTGGATACCTGGGAGATGCATGGCTGATAGCTCCAGGCTATGCCCTAGCATGCTGTACCACACCCTCACTGCTTCCAAGCAAAGGAGACAGGAAGCATCTCTCTCCCCCCCCCCGCCACATGCCATTTATGTAGATCATGACCCTGATGTTGTCCATTTGTATCAACAGTGAACAAGGAGTTAGATGTTCCTGAAACGCATGGAGACTGTATAAGACAGCTCATCTCCAGACATTTAAATGCAATTTGGCTTCCATCTGGTTCCAGGAACCTTGTGTCCAAAACAGACCCAGGTGTGACCTCAACCTGGATCCGGAGGCATCTGAGGTGAGGATCCGAGTCAGAACTGGTACGACAAATGGAACGCCCCTTAAGAGGTTGCAGTGGTCCTTTCACATCTGTGGTTTGCAAAGGGGGGGGGGGGTGTAATGAGCACCTTTTGGTCCCGGTCAACTGATCCCACTGTACTCAATGTCCACCAAGGGATTCGTATGTTGGAAGCGGGCCAGTGGCACAATAAGAATGGCTCTTGCCATGAGTCCCAGGAGACACAGACATGTTCTTGCTGGATTTGATGACTGCTGCATGCCAGCTGTGCTTGAATAATGAGGCTTTCCGCCATGTCCAAGGGCAGGAACACACAGCCCTGCTCTGTGTTCAAAACTGCTCCTATGTACTGCAGTCTTTGGTAAGGAATCAGTGCTGACTTTGGCACATTCACTGTAACCCCAAAGTCGAACAATCGCGTTATTTGGGACAGGGTGTGCAAGAGTTGGTCCCTGGAGCTGGCTTTAAAGAGACAGTTATCCAGGTACTGGAAGACATACAGGACTTCTCTGCGAAGGGCTGCTGCCACTAGAGTGCCTAGAATTTGGTAAAGACCTGTAGTGCAGAAGAAAAGCCAAAGGGAAATACTCTGAACTGGTAATGCTCCCCTTCCAGCATAAATCTCAGATACTGTTTGTGCTGATCTCCCTCCACTGTGTCAGATGAAGGGAGAGACAGCCCTCTACAACCACCCTTGGGGGCAACAGTGGTGTGGGAGCAGGCCAGTTTGAGTCAGGCTGAGCTGGTGTGGTCAGAGCCACCAGCTACAATGACATTTGGTGCTCTGGACTGGGCACCTGGGGAGGAGGGGGCCTGGCAAAGCACCACCGCCCTTACCTTGGCCTTGCTGATGGTAGGCTCGATGGCCACCTCTGGCAGCAGGCTGATGAAGAAATCCCCTTCCACAACCCCTACCAGGCATGGGATAAAGGGATTTATAACATGGGTACCTTAAAACATGAAAGGCCATCGGTGGTCTGACTGTGCGTGGTCGTACATTAATCTCTGTTATACCAACAGCTGGAGTGAGCAGGTCTTAGCCAAAATCCCTACTCATGTCCAGCTGTAAGGTATATGGATCAGGTAGTTGGAACTTGTTGCCGTGTGGGGAGTCCCTCCCCTGTGTAGCTGAACTCCCGAACTCTGTCCCCCGTGTACGTGAACAGAGCTGGTGACTGTTCTCCGTGGCAACAGTTGCACTGAGCACTGAATAGAAAGTGAAGGAGCGGCAGTTTTAAAATGTGTCTGAACTGCTGGAGTGCCGAAATCGTACCCACCCACCAACCCGAACGTTCACAGTAAAATCGTGACGATCAGTGTAAAAAGCGCAAAATGGAAGCTGCAATATTGTGAAAAAAGTACAGTTATGTAGGAACTTACCCTAACAGTAGATCTTCAAGAGGAGCTCTTGCAGCAGGTAATACCATTAGGGCTAAGCCACCAGGCACCAGGACCCCACGGAAAACTTCTAGCTAGCAGTCTATGGCAGGGGACCACCCCCGACATCGTCTCCGCCCTGTCAGCTATGTTATAAAAAGGACGGTCTCCCGACAACACCTCAGTTCTCCCACAAGAGACCCGGCTGAAAAGAAGATGGAGAACCAAGGGGGATCTCCCGTCCCCCAGAGAGAAAAATGAAATACTAGTCCCCGGGGGCAGGTGGGTGGGAAAGCCACCTGCAGCAAGAGCTCCTCTCAAAGATCTACTTCTTACAGTAAGTTCTTACGTAACTGTACTATCTTACTTCGAGGGGGAGCTCTTGTAGCAGGTAATACCACTAGCACAGAGTCCCAAGCAATACTCAAGAAGAGACCCACGTCAAAAGGGTGGAGGACTGTAGTACAGTGCCATAAGCATCTTAGGAGAGGAGTCCCTGACGGACAGTTAGACCGAAACCTGCTCTCCATCTGGAAGCAATGTCCAAACTGTAGTGCCTGATGAAAGTGTGCCCTGAACTCCCAAGTAGCGGATGCACAAAGGTCCGCCAAAGAAACATTCCTGAGGGATGTGAAAGCTGTCGTGACCCTTCTGGTGGAATCACCACTGACCGGTCCCGGTAAGGGTCTGTTGTACTGCTGATAACAGAAAGTGATACAATTCACGAGCCACTTAGCGTCTGTTTCGTTACTGGTGCCCCAACTTACCTTTGGGCAAGAGACAAAAAAAATAGGCCTGTCTTTCTGGAGAAACTGGTACAAGCAAGGTAGTAATGAAGAATTCTATGTACACCCAGGGTATGTAACAAGGCCTCCCCTCTGTTTAAGTACTCCAGGTAATAAACCGGTAGCTGGATGTCTTGGTTCAAGGTGAACTCACACACCATCTTCAGAAGAAACTTAAGATTTATGTGCAGGGCTACCCTGTCCCTGTGAAAAATAAGATAAGGCTCTTTACACATTAGAGCCTGCAGCTCGGAAATCCTCTAAGCGGAAGTAATGGCAACTAAAAATAACACCTTCCAAGATAGAAGGCGTAGCTCGCAACTTGCGGCTGGTTCAAAGGGGGGCAAGGTAAGCTTTTCTAACACAAACAGGAGGTCCCAAGGCAGCACGGGATCTCTCCTGGGAGGTTTAATATGCAAGATTCCCCTTAAAAAGGTCTTGCACAGGTCCGACTGTGCCAGTCTTCCCATTCAGTGGTGCATGATACATTGATAGGGCACAGAGCTGCACCTTAATGGACGAGTAGCTAAGGCCCAAGTCTGAGAGGGAGAGGAGATACTCCAGCACAGATTCCACCGGACAGGTGAGGGGATCCAGAGAATGGGGGAATGCCCACAAGCAGAAATGCTTCCACTTCATGGCATATGTTGCCCTGGTAGAGGGCTTTCTCGCTGCCACGAGAACCTCTGCCACTCAACTAGTGACACCACTGACTACCCTTTTTAACAAATCATGGGAGGATGGGGTGGTACCCGAGGACTGGAGAAGGGCAGATGTGATTCCCCTTCACAAAAGTGGGAGCAAGGCAGAAGCAGGAAACTATAGACCTGTTAGTTTAACCTCAGTGATAGGGAAAATGATGGAATCACTTCTAAAGGAAAGAACTGTTGAGTATCTAGAGGCCAGAGGGCACAGGACCCTAGGCAGCATGGATTCAGCAGGGAAGGTCATGCCAGACTGAATCTGATAGATTTCTTTGACTGGGTGACCAAAGAAGTAGATCAGGAGGGCTGTGGACATGGCCTACCTAGACTTTAGCAAGGCATTTGACACAGTCCCACACAAAAGATTAATATACAAGTTAGCCAGCCTGGGAGTGGGTCCCAAGATGACAGCCTGGGTAAAGAATTGGCTGGAGAATAGGACACAGAGAGTTATAGTAAATGGAGTCCACCAGAAGAAAGGAGGGTTACTAGTGAGGTACCGCAGGGTTCAGTATTAGGACAGGTCCTCTTCAATGTCTTTATAAGCTGACACTGCAGAAGGACTGGAAGGAAAAGTATGTCTCTTTGCAGATGACACTAAGATCTGCAACAGAGATGATGCACAGGGTGGGGTGGAAAGGATGAGAAGGGACTTGGCAAGGTTAGAGGAATGGTCAAATGTATGGCAGCTTAGATTCAATGCTAAGAAGTGCAAGGTAATGCACCTGGGAAACAAAAACCCAGGGGAAGAGTACACAATGGGGGGTGAGATACTAACAACAACCAACAACAAGAATGGAAAGGGACCTGGGGGTAGTCATATCAGATGACCTAAAGATGGGCAAGCAATGTGAGAGGGCAGCAAGGAGGGCTGGGGGGATACTGGGATGCACTGGGAGAGGCATCACCAGTAGAAAACAGGAAGTTATTATCCCTCTGTACAGACAGCTGGTGAGACCCCATCTGGAGTACTGTGTGCAGTTCTGGAGACCCAATCTCCACAAAGACATAGACAGGATGGAAGCTGTCCAGAGGAGGGCAACTAAAATGGTGCAGGGTCTGCACCGGAAGTCATATGAAGAGAGACTTAAGGAGCTTAATATGTATAGCCTCGAGGAAAGGAGGGAGAGGGGGGACATGATAGAAACTTTCAAGTACCTCAAGGGAATCAACAAAGTCCAAGAGGGTAGCATCTTTCAAAAAAAGAGGTGTGCGAGAACAAGAGGGCACAATTTGAAGATGGGGGGGCTCAGAGGTAATTTAAGGAAGTATTTCTTCACAGAGAGGGTTGTGGATGCATGGAACGGCCTTCCGGAGGAGGTTGTGGAGTCAAAATCAGTGGGGGAATTCAAGCATGCATGGGATAGTCATAAGGCAATTCTGGGGGGTGAGGGTAGGAAGAAGTAGGCTGCTGGTTAACTAGGATCTGCAGCTTATCCAGTAGGTAGGGAAATGGGCAGACTGGGTGGGCTAAGCGGTCCTTATCTGCCGTCAAATTCTATGTTTCTGAGGGACACTCCAAATCTGTCCCTAGCTAAGTCTGCAGGAGCCATGCATGCAGATGCAGGGACCAGCGTCCCAGATGAATTAGCGTCCCTTGCTCCTGGGAGAGCAAGTGAGTGGACAGGGTCAACGGAGCCAGCGGTTCCGATGGCAGCTGCTGTAACAGCGGGAAACAAATCTGTCGAGGCCAGAAGGGTGTGACCAGGATCATTCGGGCACCTTCTGCCTGCAACTTGAGTAGGATCCTCTGAAGAAGAGGGAAGGCATAAAGAAACCTCCCTGTCCAAGAGTGGAACAATGCGTCTCCCCAAAAAACACCAGGTCCTGGATCAAGTGAGCAGAAATTGGGCAGTTTGGTGTTGTGTGGGGATGCAAAGAGGTCCAGTTCTGGCTGACCCCACCTTGTGAAGAGGTTGTCTATGACTTCTTGCTGTGGTTCCTATTCATGGCACTGAGATAGAGGGCAACTTAGGCTGTCTACAAGGATGTTGTGGATCCCTGGAACATGGACTGCTGTGAGATCCAAGCTGTAATCCCACTGCCCAGGTCCATACTCTCATTGCCTCTCTGCATAGGGGGCAAGAATGAGTAACCCCTTGCTTGCTGAGATGGAAAACTACTGGGGTATTGTCTGACTGGACCTGAAGGGGCCCAGGAAGAAGTAACCCTTGAAAGGCTTGTAAAGCATGCAGGGCGGCTCTCATCTCTAGAATGTTTATGTGGAGAGACCGTTCCGTGGAATTCCTGGAGTCCCTCATCTGATGAGGAGCCAGATGTGCTCTCCATCCAAGTCCCGAGGAATCTGTAGCCCAAATTTGTTGTGTGCTAGGATGCTGGAAGTGAACCCCTGTCTAGATGAGCCAGGGTGACCCACCAAACCGGGGACTTACGGACCGCAACGGAGATTCGGATTTGATCGTCTAGCTCGTCCGTGCCTTGGTCCCACTGCAGGATCCTCATATTCAAATGAGCAAAGGGAACTGTGGCTATGGCTGTGGCCATATGACCTAGAAGCTGCAGAACCACTCTTGCTGGGACCTGGTCTGAGGTCATTACCTTGTGAGAGGCCTCCCTTAGCCTGACTGCTCAGTCTGCAGGAAGAAAGGCTTTCCCTTGGATGGTGTCCAGGACTGCTCCGATGTATTGTAGCCTCTTAGCAGGCCATGGGTATGACTTGGACAGATTTAGTGCAATGCCCAAGGCTCACAATAGACAAAGTCTCCTCCAGTGTTCAACGCAATTGGTCTTCTGACAAAGTTGTGAGAAGCCAATCGTCCAGGCAAGGGTAGACATAATGACCCCCTCTCCTGAGGGCTGCCGCCACTACTGCCAGGCACTTGGAAAAGATCCTTGGTGCCAATGAAAGGCCCAATTGAAGCGCCCTGAACTAGTAATGCTCTCCTTGGAAGGTGAAGCGAAAGTACTTCCTGTGGGATGGCAGGATCTTTATGTGCATATAAGCATCCTGCATGTCCAGGGAGCAGAGCCAGACTCCTTGATGGAGTATGTGTAACAGGCTCGCTAAGGTTATCAGTGAGCCCAGTGTGACCATTCTGAACGTTCCATTTTTTGTGTGTTTGTTCAAATATCTCAGGTCTAAAATGGGTCACCACTCCTCATTTTCTTGTGGGTTGGAAGAATCAGGAGAAAAGACCCTTGACCCACTGTGTGGCAGGTACTTTCTCCATTGTTGCTTGCTGTAGTTTCTTTACCTCCAACAGGATTTTTTTCTGTTGCTGTGCAAGGTTGTAAAACTTTTGGATTCTGCAGTTTAGGGAATTTTCTGAACTGCAAGGACAAATCCTGGCCCACTACTTCCAGAACCCACTTGTCTGTGGTGATCTCTGACCACTCCTGGAAGTAGTGGGCCAACCTTCCTCCCAATGGCAATGGACAGGAGACCTGGGCAGAGTTGTTAAGAGTTTTGGTGTTTCTGCTGGGGCTTAGGGGCTGGAGTTGCAGCTGCCTGCCTAGTGCCCTTTCTGCCCCTAACCCTACAGTAGTTTTTTTTGTGGTGGGTACCCATAGGAAGCATAGGGCCTTGAGTAGCAGCCGCTATTCCCCCCCCCCCACCTCCCCTTCCATAAGGCCTGTAGGAAGGGGAGGCCTTTTCTTTCTCAGTGTTACCACTTGTAGGTGGTTCTGTACTCATCCACCTTTTTCATGTAAGCTTCTGTATTGTCACCAAATAGGGAACTCCCTTCAGAGGGGAAATCCACAGCCTGTGTGTGTCCAGGGATAGGGTGGCAGTCCAAAGCCAGGCAAACCTCCTTAAGGACACTGCATGGCCCAGGACAAATGAAGCAGTGTCACTTGTGTCCATTGCCATATGGAACTGGTACTCTGTAACATCCATGGCTGACCTAGCTGTGTCTGCCATGTCCAGTGCCAGTTGCTTTTTTATTCATTGCCAGAACAGAGTTCCAAAGAACCTGCTGGTACTGAGCTGTGTATGCCAAGTAAGATGCTTGCTTAGGCAGCAAGGAAGCTGATGTATACACTTTTTTTTCCTGCTATACTATCCAGTTTCCTGGAATCTTTCTCAGGACGCTGTAAAGAAAGGGACACTTTGGCCTTGTCACAAGCGGCAGCCTGGATCACTCTCTCGTGATCAGGATGGGAGTACAGGTACTCAACCCCATCTGCCCACTTGATACTCTTCCATTTTCTTGTCAATGCCAGTGGCTCTGGGTGCTGACAAGACCTTGAGGGATTTGTGGATGGGAAGTAGCAACCTCCTTGTGGGGGCCAATCCCATCATATCCATGAACTTCACCTCCTCTTCTCCCTCCTCAGTTTCCAGGGAGTAGATATACTTCTTCCTCCACAGGCACTGGGTATGGAACTGAGGTGTGGGGTTGGGGGCAGCCACAAGCATACCGGTGAGATTTCCCATAGCTTGAACAGACTGGAAAAATTGCCATGCCTTTGTCATGTCTTCTGCTGAGAGAGTGTCGGAATGTCTGCTTAGAGGCTCTCTTATTTTTGCTGGACTCTGGGTTCCCCCTTTCTGACATGATTTCTGCTGCAGCTTTAGCTTTCTTTTCTGCCCCTTTGACAGGGACTGCTGCTTTCTTTGAGGGGCTGGACACTCCTCTGAGCCTTTTGTTAACTTGGAGGAAGACTGAGAAGCCATAAGATCTTCTCTTTATTTAGCCCTTTTCTTTTGTGTTTTAAGGCAAAACCTTTTACAGAGATCACAATTCGAAAAATTGTGGTCTGGACCCAGGCAACTTAAAGCTGGTGGCAGTCTGCATTTGCCAGGGGCTGAAAACAGATAGTACAGTTTTTAAAGAGAGGTTTGGGCCAAGTGTGGTCTTCTTAGGTTTGTAATAAAATGAATTAAAAGCAACAAGGAGGAGTCCATCTATATACAGCTGGTGAGTGGCCAAACTGCTGCGATTATCCCACTGGCCCTCCCCACAGTCTTGTTACACTGTTTGCCCACCCTCAGGTCATCTGAGATGATTATACCCAAATCCCCCTCTTCCCTGGTGACTGTCAGCAATCCCCCCTCCCTCCACATTCTGTAGCTCTCCGCAGGGTTAATTATCATCTCAGAAGTAGTGAGGTTAGAAAAAGCTATAATGTCTTTGTTCCCTAGAAACAGGAACCGAGAATAAACTGACAGAAACTGAAAAAGCTGTCTACAAAAAAAAAAAAAAAAAGGTTTAAAAGTGAAATATTGCAGAAATGGAACCCATCAGGAACTGGAGAGAAACAGCAAATGTCAACAATTTATACTAACACCACCCTAACACAGAATTACTGAAAAGTAAGTAAAATACTTTAGTAGTTTAAAACAGAATAGTAAACCGGCCAGAAGTGAGCAGATGACTTTGGGATGACTGCTCTCTTCAGCGGAGAAATAAATATGACATTACGAGTCGGTGCAGAGTGGAGCAAGACAGTTTAGATTTGATTCAAATGTTCCATAATTAGCATAAAGTCCCACTCTCTGGGTCTGTGCAATTTCTGGGGAATGAATGCACATTTGTGAATACACTGAAGGATTCCTGGGGTTAGCAATACCACACTTACCTTCAACTAGCTTTGAAAAATGCTTAGGAGTAGCAGTGCAGTTTTTTTCCCTTTAAACTGTATTTAAGTTGAGTGTTTCCAGAGTTTTTCAGGTTATTTGTACTTGCAGCATAGAGCTGCATGGTTTAAATGGTTGCTGTGACATCATCTTCTCACTGCTAATGCAGATCTCGGAACAAATTAGATTTCAACACTCTAAAAATGGAGTCACCCAAGATAGCAACAGTGGACTACTACTACTAGAAAAAGAAGAACTAAAGCAATAATCTATATAACGAACAGCAACAGGAATGGAGGTCACTGGTGACAAATATATGGATAAAATGTACAATATGAGAGGGTGTAGCATATCTTTAAGGATGATGAATCCATAAGCCGCTACAAATACAGGTTACTCACCTGTAACAGGAGTTCTAGGAATGGTATATGTTGTTCATCCACACTGTCTGGCAGGTCCCTTGCCACTTTAAATCTTGCCGGAAGGTCTTCAAGCTGGCTCCTCCCACCCACCCGGGTGGTAAAACTCGGCTCCGCCCATGAGCGCCAGATCTAGCCCGCTAGGAAGCCGTGGTTGCATCGGGCCGGGAGGTCGTAGGGACGTGTGATGAACAACATATACCATTCCTAGAACTCCTCATTACAGGTGAGTAACCTGTATTTCTAAGGACATGGATATGTTGTTCATCCACACTGTCTGGCAGACTCCTAGCAGTACTCTGGGAGGAGGGAGGCAAGGCGCACACCCCCTACTTAGAGAATAAAGACTGGAGAACCGAGGCCCCAAACCAGCATCCCAGTGTGACCCAAGGTCGATGCGGTAGTGGGTAATTAAGGTATGTGCCGACTTCCAGGTAGGAGTCCTGCAAATATCCTGGATAGGGACATCCCTGGAAGCAGCCACCGATGCAGTGGTATGGCGGGTAAAATGAGCTCTTATCTCTCTGGGAGGCTCCATGCCCGCCAACCTACAGCGGAGATCTATGCAGGAGGTGACCCACCCACTCATCGTCCACTTGGCTGCAGGTCTGCCAGGTGCGGCTTCAGCGTAGATGACAAACAGCTGGAGAACCTCTCCCCGAACTTCAGCCGTATGCTCCCTAAGAAGGCGAGCGCTCAACTAGGGTCCAAATGGAACCTATATTCGGCCTCCGAGGTGAGATTGGGGTAGAACACCGGCAGAGTCAACACCCGGTTAAGGTGAAGCTCCGACACCACCTTCGGAAGGAACTTCAGGTGGGGCGCAAGAGAACCTTGTCCCTGTGGAAGACCAGATAGGGAGACTCGAAGGGAGTGCCTGGAGCTCTCCCATCCTTCTGGTTGACGTGATAGCCACCAAGAAGGTGGTCTTCCACAACAGGTGGGAGAATCGCACCTGTGCATTGGTTCGAATGGCTTGCCCATGAGCTTAGCCAATACCAGCGGTAGATCCCACGGAGGTGGAGAGTCTCGCACCAGAAGGGAAATGTGATCAAGGCCTTGGAAAAGCGCCCGACCACCTCTCCTGCGCCACCGACTGCCTTCCAGCCCGCGCCCGGAGGGCAGAGATGGCTGCCAGGTGCACCTTAAGGGTCATCGACCGAAGCCCTTGCTGAAAAGAAAAAGACCACAGGCATTCCGGAATGCTCACCGAGGAACAGGAGAAAGGTCCAGGCCCTTCCCTAACACCAAATGGAGGAACTCTTCCATCTGAAGGCGTAGCATTATCCGGTCGACTCCTGGCGGGACACCTCAACAACGTTGAGGACCTCACCGGAAGACTCAAGGTCTGGAATCTAGCCGCTCAGGAACCAGGCCGTCAGGTGCAGGGACCAAAGGTCTGGATGGAATACCTTCCCCTGATAACGGAGATCAGGTCCGGGCGGGCTGGAAGACGCCTCAGGAGCCTGAAGCTGAGACTGAGGAGAGCTGGATACCAGAGCTGGCGGAACCAGTCTGGGGCTACCAGAATCACCTGCGCCTTGTCCCCCCCTTGCCTTGAAAAGCACCTTGTGGATCAAGGAAATGGGGGGGAAGGCGTAGAAGAGGTCGGGGTCCACGGCCTCAAAGGTATCCTACAGCGAGCCCTGCTAAGGGGTGGGCATGAAACAGTCTCGGCCGCATTTCTCCTGGAGGGAAAAGGTCCCCCGAGGCGTGACCCAGTGGGAGAACAGATCTTGTGCTACCTCCGGCAGGAGAGAACCCCTCGGGAGGCCAGCCCCTATCCGGCTTAGGGCATCAGCCAGGGTGTTGGAGGCTCCTGCCATCTAAATAGCTAGGAAAACCGCCTCCAGGCTCATGCGAGACCATATCTGGAAAGCCTCCTTACATAGCAGCAGGAGGGCCGTCCGGTCCTGGCGGGTTAGGAAGCACATGGTAGTGGTATTGTCAGTCTGGACCTGAACCACTTGACCCCGTAGAAACGGAGAGAAGGCAGTGTGAGCTAGGCGGACCGCATGAAGCTCCAGCAGGTTGATATGGCATTGGGACTCCCGAGGGGACCAGAGGCCGTACACTCTGTGCTCTCCCAGATGGGTACCACAACCCATCAAAGATGCATCGGTCGATAGAAGACAGTCGACTCGGGGCCGACGAACGGGATGCCCTCCTGCGGATGTGCCGGAACGGTCCACCATTGGAGAGCGTTCCACATCTCCTGGGTCACTGTCATGGGCTGGTCCAAAGGATCGCAGCGTTGTGACCACTGGCTGGCCAGTCCCCACTGAAGAGGATGCATGCACCAACGGGCCCAATGGACCACGCTGGTGCAGAATGCCATAAGGCCCAGGAGGCGCAGGAAGTCCCGGGCAGGGCGCGAGTGCCCAACCAGACATGATTGGGCAAAGGAGGAAGAACCTCGGCCCTGTCCGCCGGGAGCCGAGCTCTTGCTCGAAGAGAGTCGAGCTCTACCCCAATGAATAGAATCACCTGCTTCGGCACGAGTTCCGACTTGGCCCTGTTGAAGAGGAGGCCCATCTGAGAGCAACCTGGAGGCCAGAACTCTGGACGCTCCACCTCGCTCTGGAGGGCTGCATGTAACCCGTCCGGGTGAGGTAGTACACCCGGACCCTTGACGCCGCAGGAATGCTGTCACCACTGCTATGCACTGAAGACCCTGGGAGCTGGGGAGAGGCCGAAGGGCACGGCTTGGAACTCGTAAAGGGATCCCACCACTCTGAAGCGGAGGAATCTCTGAAAAGACGGACGGATCGGAACGCGAAGACTGCATCCTGGAGGTCCAAGGAACAGAACCACACGCCTCGTTCAAAGGATGGGATATCTGAGACAGAGTGACCATCCTGAAAGTCCGAGACCTTAGGAACTTGTTCAGGTCGTGCAGGTAGAGAATGGGGTGCCAGCCCCCCGTCCGTTTGGGGACCAGGAAGTACCTGGACATGAGCCCGGGTCTGAAGAAGGATCTGCCACCTTCCTGATCGCCTCTATCCCGAGGCTGGGGCAACATCGGCTCGGCGGGCCGACATGCAGGCTCCGGACCCGTGGTCCCCCAGGGGTGTGTTTCCGAAAGGAAGGGCCTTTCGAGGCCAGAGACAGGCCTACCTTCCACCTCCCAACCAGAAGAGGAGTGGTGGGCCGTCCCCCAGGAGGGCCAAATGAGGTGGCGAGGTCGGGGGTGGCAGCCCTTGACCCGTCACTGAGCAGGCTTGGAGGAGGGACTGGCCAAGGGAGCTCCTGGGCCTTTGCCGCCTTGCTTCCCATTAGAGGAAGCCGCTGGCTTGGGTTCGGTATGCCAAGCACAAGCCTGCTGGCCCTCTTGCTGGTGCTGACGGGCCGGTCGTGCCGCAGGGGACGAAGGGGCTTACGCTGATGTTGCCGGTGGCCCTTGTCCCTCTGGGCGGAGGTGACCGAGTCCAGAGTGGCGTTGGACTTTTCGATCCCCTGGAGGTGTCCCTCCACTCCAGGGCCGAAGAGGACAGTCCCCAAGAAGGGGATGTCCGCCAACTTATGCTGGGTATCCGAGAAGGTGGATATCCTCAGCCACGCCCTGCGGTGCATGGCCACCGCGGCCGCTACTGACCTGGCACAGGAATCACCTATGTCCAGAGCAGTCTGAAGCTGCTGCTTAGCCATCGCCCTTCCCTGGTCCCGCACCTGATGGGCCGTGGTCCGCAGGTCGGTCGGGAGATGAGGGATCACCTCATCCAGGGAGCCCATGAGGGCGTGGGAGAAGTGTGCCATCAGCGCAGCCGAGCTGGCCTGTCGGAGGCCAGGGAGGACGCAGCGTAAACCTTGCGCCCGACATAGTCCATCCTTGTGGACTCTCTGTCGGGAGGCCTATCCACGTCCCGAGCGTTTCCGGAATGCTGGAAGACGTTATCGGTAATTAACCCCTCAGCAGAGGGGTGCTCCGAAAAACCGGGCAAAGAGCCGATAAGGACCGCATACTTCCTGGCCATCCTGGCCGAGGGCGCAGGACAGGAAGTAGGCCGCTGCCAAAGCTCCAGGGCTGGGCCAACAATGGCCTCAGCCACAGAGAAGGCCTCCGAGGGTGAATCCCCTCGGTCTAGAATCTCCATCAGGGGATAACAGGCCTGTTTGGACATGTGCTCAAGCTGCATCCCGGTGAACTCCGAGATGAGCCTAAGCAGACCCAGGAAGGACGATGGGCTATCGTCCAAAGACCGGTCCCGGGAGGACTCCAGGCCCACCCGCCTGGGAAACACGGAGGAGTCGTCGTCGGACTCCGAAGGGTCTGCAAAGAGCTGCCTCAGGCCTGAGCCACCCTTCACTTGCCGAGGGCGGCCGGGAGTGAGGGTGACCGACAACCTGTGGGGCAGGCTGTGACACGACTGAGGTTCCACCACAATGGGTGGAGCAGCTAGGTTTGGTCGAACAACCGGCCCAGAGGTGGGCATCTCGACTGCGGCGAGCGGTTGCGTCGGCCGTTCAGGCAGCAGCCACTTGATAGCCGGGGAATGAATCAGAGTCGATTGATTCCCGGACAACAGCAACTGCTGCCACATAAGCTCCTCGTAACGTCGACACAATCTGCGTCAAAGCCTCTCCTCATCCGAGGAGGAACGGTGCTGCCACTTAACTCGGTGCCCCGACTGAGACCGCCGAAGTCGGCGGGAGCGACTTGACCGAAGAAGACCGAGACCCTGGTGAAACCGGCCGGGTCTGGGAAGAGGCGGGGACACCGCTCCCTCGGCTCGGACAGCTTTGACAGAGGACTGCCGCCCAGGCGTGGGCAGAACCTCGGTCTCCACTGGGGGAAACGGCGGAGAAGGGTTGACGACTCTTCCAATCGACCACCCGGGTGACGGGTCGAGAGAAAACTCGACTACGTCGACGGGCGTCTCGGCAGGCTGGCCTGACGGGGACACCGTGAAGCCAACGGCCTGAGCCGCAACCTCGACCGAAGTCGACGGTCGGCTGTCCAGGGAAGGAGAACTCTCCCACTCCCACAAACGCCGACGATGGGACTTACCCTGTGACTCCCTCGACTTGGGCCGAGAGGCAAGTCCCGATGGCCCCTCTCCCTTCGTGGAGAGGGACTAGTGAAGCTTCTTGAATGAAGCCAAATGAGAGGAACTCAGAGAGAGCGGGATAAATGCTGCGACCGAGGAGGAGGGAGATGCGGCCTTGGCCGCCTCCTCCTCCAAGGCGATAGAGTGCTCGAGTTGCTCAGTCGAATCAGCGTTGCAGACACCGCCCAACAAGCCTCTTTGGATTTTACTGGCGGGAAAACTCCTCAGCGCCGAGCCTCAATCGGAGCAGCACAATCCTCCAGGGCGTTGGTCGAAGAGGCGCGGCACAACTCCACACGGGTGCGTGGTCCAGAGTCGAGGAGATATCACGACGTGGAGTGCGGATCAGTCCTGGAGATATACCGCCTGCGCCAAGGCGCCGCCGAGAGCCGGTAAACGAATTGTCCATCGCAGCCATGAGGGAAAGGAAGATTGAAGTTTAGAAAACTTAAAAACTAAATTCGGACGAACCTGAAGAATCAGGAACCAGTCGAAAAACGCAGAGTGCTAAGGAGGGAACCTGAGCTTCCAAGCGGTAAGGAAGATCTGGCATCATGGGGCGGAGCCGAGAGTTTTACCACCCGGGTGGGTGGGAGGAGCCAGTTTGAAGACCTTCCGGCAAGATTTAAAGCGGCAAGGAACCTGCCAGACAGTGTGGATGAACAACATATCCATGTCCCTAGAAGCAGTGGTTTAACATTACAGTCCCTCCTCAACCCCAACTATAGTAGCGCAGAATGCCAAGCAATGTTCACTGATGTTTTATAGTCTTTTTCCCAGTGGACACTATAAACCAGTGTCCCCATTTATGCGTCATTATCCAGTAACTGTTCTGTACACCTTTACCTGTAAATGAGTTCACAAAATGCATGCGTATTGCTGAACAACCCCCTACCGACTTTTTTTTTTTTTTTTTATCAGCTGTATACCTGTTCAAGTCCATCTACTGTAGCTGTATCTTTGTTGTCATCAACACCGACATACAATGGTTCCTTTTTGAGAGAAATCTTGGCCAAGTCTTCTACCTTGCGTGTTTGCGTGGCAGAAAAAAGCATAGTCTGTCTTCTTTCTAAAAGCAAAGAGTAGGTTTATTACACGAGGAATAAGAGGACTTTAATTCAGAGCTGCTGCCGGAAAAATTCAAGATCAGACGCACTATGGCGGTTAGTCTTCAATGGGATGCTGTAGACCTCACTGCATTAAACTACAACGTCCTGTTTTAACGAACTTTGGGGGCAAATACTAGTCACAAGCAGGAAAAGAATATGGTTTTATACAGTGCTCATCACATAAACTGAATCTCTAAGTACTTAAAGGGGCACTGTCAGCTTTGCCCCTCGTTTTGTAGTACATCTCAATAAATGGGTCTATAGGCACATAATCACAAGGTATATGGTGTAGAATGCTTCTGCGTTATGAAAAAAGTGTCCAGCTTACCAGTTTTTCTAAAATTAGATCATCTGCCATTGCAGGCGGTCCGACTTTAAATGTCCTGCCACCGGAAGCTGATCAGTGCTGAGAACGCACTTGAGAACACGCATCTATGGGGAGCGATCGCACAACATACACATTTCACTATCCACGTGTGGAGAAGCACAGCCTCCATTAGAGCGTGTTATTCAGAAAGGCTCCTGGTAACTACAGATACAAACCGAGGACTAGTTTAGCTGCAAAATACTTCCCCATGCTGGTGCCTAAATCGCGCACATGCGCAAAATCTTATTCCTGCCCGCTATTGTGCATGCGCAGGATTTGGGCACCAGCATGGGGAAGTATTTTGCAGATAAACTAGTCCTCAGTTTGTATCTGTAGTTACCAGGAGCCTTTCTGAATAACACGCTCTAATGGAGGCTGTGCATCTCCACAAGTGGATAGTGAAATGTGTATGTTTTGTGAGTGCTCCCTGTAGAGGCGCGTTCGCGGCACTGATCAGCTTCCGGTGGCAGGACAGACCGCCAGCAATGGCAAATTATCTAATTTTAGAAAAATTGGTAAGCTGGACCCTTTCTTTTTTTTTTTCTTGACCCAGAAGCATTCTACACCATATGCCTTGTGATACTGTGCTCATAGACCCATTTATTGAGATGTACTACAAATCGAGGGGCAAAGCTGACAGTGCCCCTTTAATCCATAAACAGATAACAGCAACCATTATATGTGCATTCAGAGATAAAGGAAGACTGAAGGAGGTTATAGAAAGTTTGGGGGAAAGTAAGTAAATGGTGAGTGTCATGAAGTCCTGTTCTACAAAGCGCATCAGAAGCTTGAGCATGTTTATTTAGCAGGGTGCACTCCACATACTGGCACAGAAACACAGAATTTGATGGCAGATAAGAAAAAATTACTCACCTTAGTAATGTTGTTTCTTCTAATGGAGTCTTGCTATATTATGACATATGCAGTATGACCGCAGGTTAGAACTGCTCCGAAGGTGAAAGAGTTAACTTTCCATGCAGAGCATGGAACCTTGAGCACGAGCTCGGTTGAACACTCTGTCTGTTGTAGCTCAAACTTAAACTGTCAGATCTTTACAAGCAAAAGCTCACTAAGGTTCTGTGTGGAAGCCGTAAACCTACACTAGCCCACTGGCTACTAACTACAAAAACACATTTTTGTTCTTGATCCCAAAACAAAGGCTCAAGTCAGGGGATTCAAGAAAGAAAAATAAAAGCATAACACCTAAGCACCCTAAGAAAGGGTGAAAATAAAGTGGGCATCTATGAAGTGCCAACATTGCACTGCCCACCCACATCCCAAAAGTAGAGGTTCTGAGAGGGGCAGGCTGGGGGGAGGTCATAATATAGCAAGACTCCATTAGAAGAAACAACATTACTAAGGTGAGTAATTTTTTCTTCAAACAACATGAAGTCTTGCTATATTATGACATATGCAGATTACACAGCAGTACCTCCATGGAGGAGGGACAGAAGCTACTTAGGAAATAGGCTCTGAAGCACAGCTGTGCCAAATCGAGCATCACTCCTAGCCTGGGTATCCAGGGAGTAATGCTTAGTAGAAGTGTGAACTGTTTTCCAGGTAGCTGCTTGACATATCTCTAGGATAGGGATGTCCCTGGCAGCAGCCAGAGACGCAGCTGTACCTCTGGTAGAGTGAGCCCTCAGACCTGAGGGAGGAATCTTACCCAGTTTTTCATAGCAAAATTGGATACAAGAGACAATCCACCTGGCAATGGATCTTTAGTGGCAAGTTTACCTTTACCAACCTCACCATAAGTGAGGAACAATTGGAGGGATTCAAACCTGTGACCCTTGGTACGTTCTATATAGTAACTAAGGGCTCTTTTGACATCTAAACTGTGCAATCTCCTCTCGCCAGAGGAGGAATGGTCAGTAAAGTACACAGGAAGAGACATGGATTGATTAAGGTGGAAGTCTGAAACCACCTTAGGCAAAAACTTTCTGTTAGTCCTGAGGACCACCTTATCTGTGAAAGGAGATAAAATCAGGCTCCACTGACAATGCTTGCAGCTCACTTATGCGCCTGGCAGAAGTGATGGCTACCAGAAACACAGTTTTCCAAGTCAAGTACTTAAGCTCTGCTGAAGACAGTGGCTCAAAAGGGGGTTGCATAAGCTGGGCAATGCAAATATTAAGATCCCAAGCAGGGGCAGGGTCCCTGAATGGAGGGTTGGTGTGAAGCAACCCTTTAAAAAACCTGGAGAATACAGGGTGAGCTGAAAAAGAAGACGGCTTACCTGCTGATAAGAAAACAGACACGGCTGTTAGGTGCACTTTTAGGGTAGCTGGTCTCAGCCCCAAAGAATTCAAATGCACCAAATAATCCAGGATCGTGGGCACGTCAGCAGATTCTGGGGGAATATGCTTGCCAGCGCACCATATGGAAAATCTCTTCCATTTTGAATTATAAGTAGCCCTGGTGGAAGGCTTTCTAGAGGCCTTCAAGATATCCAATACACCTTGGGAAAGGTAGGCTTGTCACAGGCAGCAGCATGCACTACCCCCACATGGCTGCATTGCTGAGTGAGGAACTCCGTATCAGAGCCTAATAAAGCATATCTCTTGTCCATCCTTTTATCCACAGGGAGGATAGAATGAGGAGTTTTTAGAATTTTTACTGTTTCCTAAAGGATTTGTGCAAGGGAATAGACAGTCTCCTAGACTCTGGAATATCCATCATTTCCACATAATCAGGCTCTTCTTGGTCATCAACAGCTTCCTCAACAGGGAGTTGGAGAGTTTCAGCAACTTTCTTATAGAACATAAAATGAGAAGGGGACTCAGATGGCCTGGGGGGACCCCTGATGGTCTGTCTGGAGAGATGTCCGGTTCAATGGGCACATCCAGACCTTCAAAATCATATTCACTCTCCTCATACCCCTCCTCCCCTTCCTCCGGTTCATAAAAATCCTCAAAATCATAATCTTGAACCGATGGAACCGTCCAGAACGGCGCTTCCCTGATGGTGCGGTTCGGACGGAACTGGGAAAGGACTGGACAATTTGAATAGCTTTAGCTATTTCCTCAGCGGTTAGAGAAAGAACTTTTGGCTCCACACTAGCTGACTTTCTAGCCCTTTTAGTTGGAACCGGCTCCTCAGAGCTGGCTCTTCGTTTGCCCGAGGAAGTATCGCCCTGGTCAGAGGGCACTCCTTCAGGTTCGGTTGGAACCGAACCGGGCTGGCCATCCGGGTCAGCGGACTTTTTGGCCTCCCTTTCCCTGAGCCTACCAACTCTCTTTTCCATGGTGGCAGCAGGAAAACTGTTACAAATCTGGCAGTCTGTATTGAGGTGGTCAAACCACAGACAATACACACAGGTGGTGTGTGGGTCAGCCTTAGCAAAGGTTTCCCCACAGAGGCCACAGTGCTGAAACCCAGTGGGTCCGGTTTTTCTTTTGGGTTTCTCAGACATAGTGCCAGCCTAACCAAAACTTGCCCGTTAGTGGCAATCCGCCAAGCAAGACTCTCTTATCGGTTCCCAACCGTGTCACGGGTAGTGGAAAAAAACGTAATAAAATCCGTTTGTTTTAGAACCGATAAGAACCGGGAACCGCACTCTAAAGGACTAGAAAGTTATTTTAAAACCAACCTGATCGGTTCAAACCGAACCGAAAAAGACATTTACAAGTTCCACACAGAAGAAATAAATGTAAGCCTATTACTTACAATACCACAGACAGAGCTTGAACCAACCAAATGCGGTTTAATTTCGGTCAATAAACCGAAAATTACAACTTTTTAACCGACAAACGAACCGAGCGGCAGGAGAAATCTCCGGAGCGACTGTTCAATAGGCTGAGTAAAGAATCTGACAGTTTAAGTTTGAGCTACAACAGACAAGAGTGTTCAACCGAGCTCACGCTCAAGGTTCCATGCTCTGCATGGAAAGTTAACTCTTTCACTTCCGGAGCAGTTCTAACCTGTGGTCATACTGCATATGTCATAATATAGCAAGACTTCATATTTGTTTGAATAAGGACTGCTCAGCCCAAGTCTGCTCATTTTTCCCTACCTACAGTATCACTCCGTTCCTTACTTGATCTCTGGCTCTTTCTCCTCCCCACTTCCTTTTCACTAAGACTCACTTATGTCTATTCATGCATTCTGGAACCCCATCACTGTTTTCACACCACCACCTCTGCTGGAAGGCTCTTCCAGTAATCCACCACACTTTCTGTGAAGTACTTCTTCACATCTCTCCTGAATCTACCCATCTCCAGCTTCACAGCATGCCCCTTTGTTCTTGAGCACCTTTTTTCTGGAAAATACTTCCTCCTGTACCTTATTAATCCCCGTGAGGTATTTAAAGGTCTCTATCATATCTCCCTTCTCCCTCCTCTTACAGTGTGTACATTTCAAGGTCCTTTAGTCTCTTCTCATAGGGCCTTTGATGCAGACCCAGCACCATTTAAGTTAAGTTGTTCTCTTCTGGACGGTCTCCACTCTTGTCTACGTCCTTCTGAAGATGTGGTCTCCAGAACTGGACACAGTACTCTAGGTGGGGTATTAGCAATCTATATCGAGGCAACTCCACCTTCCTCTTTCTGTTGGTGATATCCCTCCCTATGCACCCCAGTATTCCACTAGCCCTCCCAACTGCCTTGTCAAATTGCCAGGCCATCTTTAGGAAATCAGATACAATTACCTACAGGTCGCTTTCCTGCTTGGTGGTCATCGAGACCACATCACTCATTTTGCGCTATGCCCCTGGATTTCTGTGCCCCATGTGCATTATCTTGCACTGAAATCCTGCTTTCATACCCTTGACCATTCCTTCAGTTGGCTTAGGTCACTGCTTATCCTTTCCACACACCCCCATGTTCCCCCACTGCAGATTTTCGTGTCATCCACAAAGAGACCCACCTTCCCTTCCAGCTCCTCTACAATGTCACACAGAGGACCAGTTCCAGCACTGAACTCTGAGGTACCCTGCTGGTCATTCTCCCTTCCTCTGAGTGAACTCTTCCTTACCAACCACCCTCTGTTGCCCATTTCCTAATTTCTTACCCAGTTTATCACCCCTGGAACCACTCCTAAGCTACCCACCTTGCCTACCAGTCTCCTATGTGGAACGGTGTTGAAAACCTTACTGAAATCTAGGCAGGCCACATCCAGCCCTCCATCCTGATCTAATTTCTCGGTCACCCAGCCAAAGAAATCTATAACTCCCTCCCCCCCCCAGTGAATTCATGCTGCCTCAGGTCTTTTAACCCACTGGATTCAAGATGTAGGCCACTCAGTCGAATCACTGCTGAAGGGAAAGGACTGTGGAATAACTACCAGCTTCCTTCCTGCTACCACTTTCTGAAGCGGGACTACATCTGCCCTCCTCCAGTCCTCCCGAACAACTCCTGTTCCCAGGAGCTGTTAAACAGGACCGTCACAGGTGCAGCCAGTACCTCTCTGAGTTCTCTCAATACCTGTGCATGCACCCCATCTGACCCCACTGCTCTGTCACCCTTCAGATTAGCAAGTCACTGCAAGACTCTCTCCTCCGAAAAAAAAGGACTAGTGTCCACCTCTCTCTCTTCAAAGTTCCTGTAATCGTGTGCCGCGACCTGCGGCAGGTAGCATCTGCGGCTGGGCCACATGAGGAGAGGAGGCTGCAGAGAGGAGCAGGGCAGCATCGGTGGTCAGGGACAGTTTCAGCAGCTGCTGCCGCAAGCAGAGGCAGGAGGGAGGAGGCGGCGGAGCATCAGCGGCCGTAGCCACAGGGCCGGGGCTCCCACAGAAGCCAATCAAAAAGGAGAAGGGAAATTGACCTTCACTCCCTCATGAGCCAATCGGAGAGGACTGTATATCAGGCTCCATCCAGAGCCAATCACAGAGAAAAGCGTGGCTTTTAAACTTGTGACTGGGCTATTTATTGTCTGTGCCCAGCCACTCCAACAGAGGGTCCCAGCTGCAATCATGTGCCGTACCCTGCGGCAGGTAGTATCTGCAGCAGGACCGCACCAGGAGAGGAGGCTGCAGAGAGGAGCAGGGCCACATCGGCGGCCAGGGACAGCTTCAGTGGCCATTGCCGCAAAGAGAGGAAGGAGATGGTGGAGCATCAGCAGCCGTAGCTGCAGGGCTGGTGCTCCTGCAGGAGCCCATCGAAGAGGAGGAGGGAACTTGAACTTCATTTTTTTCCCACCCAACTGCCCCACACCACCTTCATTATTAAATAGTCTGCCTGAACCACTCCCAGTAGTGGCTACACCCATCAGAAGCGGGTAGGGGCGGTGTTAATTTGAACAGGCGACCAGAGGGCAAACTCTGGGGTGGGATCTGCGTTGTCTGCAGCCAGGGCCGGCCAGGCTAGAGGACCACTGCATCTGGGCACCAGGACAGAGACTCTGCAGGAGGGTGCTGCGTCACACATCACAATCAAAGGTACTGTGACACTTAATGGGTCAGCTACAGCTGCTATGGGTTCTGTCTCTCTTAAGAGCATATTAACAGATATGGCTGTGGATGTAGTGTGAAGTCTCTGAAGGTTCTACGTACTGAGTTCATATTAAAAGGGGGTGGGGTTCTATCTGTATCTTATGGTGACAACTGTTGTGGGGGATTTATTTATTTATTGAAATGTGACATCAGGAGGGCACACTGAACAAGTTGCTGGTCTCATGGTGCGACCTGGGGGGAGGGGTTTACATAGGGTTGTGAAGGATGATCAGTTACAATAGTATGTGGGTAGTACAAACATCACAGCGTTGTAAGATTATGCAACAGTTGGAACACAAGGTATTGTACGATAAACAGCAGTGGAACATTGGGTAAATTACAATACATGTCCAAATCTTACAAAAGAACATATAAAAGTATATAGTACTGCCCATTGTCTTTATAGTAGATGCTGTGGATGTCTCGAGAGTTCACTGGGGGTTCAACTAATTCAGCTTCTATCCGAAGAGGGCTATATCTATTAACAGGAGAATGCTGACCCCCGGTCATCTTGAGTCACTTAAAACACTCCTTCGTGAACATGACTGGTCACCAATTGATATAGCCCCTGATGTAGACACAGCACTTGAGTACTTTATCGCCTGTTTCAACTCAGCCTGCGATGTTCATGCTCCGTCCAAGAAGCGCAAGATCAAGAGTGTCAATAACCCATGGATGACACTAGGCCTCCTTACACAAATGAAATCTCAAGACCAGCTCTGGTATCGTGCTAAGGCTACTGGCACCCAGACTGATATCCAGGCCTACAAAACAGCAAGGAATGCATGTACCAGAGCAATCCGCCATGAGAAGGCTAACTATTACAGGAACGCCTAGCCAGCACCTGGAATGATGGGAGTAAATTCTGGCGTAACCTTGCTGAAGTGACTGGAAAGGATCCCAAAACAACACCCACAATGTTGAACATAGAAGGTACCATCACTCTTGACCATGTAATCATTGCCAACACATTTAACACCACTTTTGCTGACCTTAGTCATGTGCTACCCCCTAACTTTTTTGATCCCACCACAGTCAACCCAGCTCCTGTTAGTTTAGGTTTGCCACCAGGGCACCCTCTTTTCCATTTCAAAGCAATCCCGGAAAGCCTAGCTGAAAAACACATTCTTAAAGTGCTTGGAAAGTCTAGGGTCAGTGGTGATTTACTGGACATGAAACTTCTCACCCTCACCATTGACGAAGTCCTGCTCCCACTAACCAAAATCCTCAACCATTCCCTCATGCTCTCTCAGTTCCCCCAAAAGTGGAAACTGGCAGTGGTGACTCCAGTCCATAAAAGTGGTGACAAGACTCTCACGAACAACTACAAGCCTATATCCATCCTCCCTCCTCTATCCAAAGCCTTGGAACGGATAGTGGCTGATCAGCTCACAGAGTACCTTGTAAAATACAGCCTGCAATGTTCCCAGCAACATGGCTTCCGCAAAGGGCACAGCACCACCACGGCACTCCTCGAATTCACCACACATATCCATCATGCACTTGATCAGGGCCAGTTGGTCGGCGCCTCTTTTATTGACCTGACTAAGGCTTTTGACACTGTCAATCACTCCATTCTCCTCAAACAATTATCCCTCCTTGGTCTTTCAAGTGAAACTACCCTCTGGTTTCAAAGCTACCTCAGTAACCGAACCCAACAGGTCAGGATTGGTAAATTCCTCTCATCATCCCTACCAATCCACTCTGGAGTACCCCAAGGTTCTATCCTGGGTCCCTTGTTATTCAGCATATTCCTGAACAATCTCCCTTCCTCCTGCCATGACAGAATGTTACTGTATGCAGATGATGCAGTAATCTTCACTTGCCACACCGACCCCACCTCCCTTCAGTCTCAACTACAGAAAAATTTCACAGAAGTGGAAGACTGGTTTTGCTCACATAAACTCATCCTTAACCACAAAAACAAACAATGTTGTTCCATGGAACCCACAACAAGTACAAGGACCATGAGCTCATAATTAACAACCACAAAGGCGTCACTCTTGAGCAGGTGGATATGTTTAAATATCTGGGCCTGACCCTTGACTTCTCCCTCTCGTATACCAAACACATTGACAATATCGCTAAAACTGTGAACTCCCGTATAGGGCTACTATACAAGCATAAACATTGCCTAACGGCTGAAGCCTTGAACCTCGCTATCCAGAGCTATGTTATCTCAACTATTGACTACGGGCTTGTTATCTATGGATCTGCTACTGATACCGCACTCCGGCGCATACCTGTAGCCCTTAATAAGGCATGTAGACTCCTTATTTCAGCTGCCCGCCTTTCTCACACGTGTGACATTTACGAGCAGGCTAACTGGCAGGCTAAAATACCAGACCTGCATCCTAGCTAAGAAGACATCACTGGGCCTTATGCCCCCTGGAGTCCAATCAATACTGACCCCACAGCGTGTCCACCACCTAACTAGAAGATCAGACAGTCTGATCTTTACAATACCTCGCTGTCGGACCTCTCAAGCTCAGTGTTCTTACCTTGTCAGAGCCTCCACCTAGTTCAACTTGCTACCTACAGAAATCTCCAACATTGCCACGATTGGTGCTTTTAAGTGTAAACTGCGTCAACACCTCGTGGCTAGTGCCTTCTGTGATTGCTTCTTATAATCCCCTCCAGGCATACTACCCTCAAGCATCCTCCTCACTGCCTCAACTCCTCCTCCTCTCCTACCCCCATTACTGGGTACAGGATGAGTCTGTCTCCTTTTCTTTTCATCCCCCCTCCTCCTCCTTGCTGTTTCCATCTACCACATACCCAACACAATGCCTCCCTTTTCTCCCCTCCTCCCTCTCCCTGTCTCCCATACCACCCCCTCACCACCACTCTTCTTTCTCTTTTCCCACTAACCCACTCCTAACAAAGCTTCACTGAGCAGCCTATGACTTGTACTGTATAATTAACTTGCAACACAATTCCTTGACAATGCCTTTGGCTGCTATTATTGTAACCTTATTTGTCCTTTTTTTTTGTAAGGTCCATTGTAATGATCATGTTATGTTTTGTACCTTATTGTCCTTATTGCCTTGACGTGGAACCTTTGTAAAAGAGCCCTCGGCTCAAAGGTGTCATCCGAAATACAAATAAATAAATAAAATAAATATCTGCATCTCGCGGTTACAGCTGTTTGAGGGGAATATTTAGTACTGAATGGTACCTTTATAATTCAAACTGTGTTCATTCGGCAGGGTCCTTGAGAGCACAGGAACGGGAAAGGAGAAGCTGGCGATGAGGCAACCTGGTGGGGGTCCAGTGTTGGGGGTTTAGTCTGAAGGGGAAGGGCTGGCGGAAGGAATGGGGGATTAGTACGGGGAGCAGAGGTGGGGTTGGCAACAGGGGTCAGGGGACTGGGACAGGAGAACAGTAGAAGTACCAGGGTAGACAGACTAGTGAGCTGCAATGGCTGTCTGGATGGGCACATTGTGGAAGCTAGGGGGGGCGTCCCATTTGATACAGGCTGAGGGAGCTGGAGGCAAAGGTCCAGCAGCTGGGGAGGGAGATAATGAGGACTAGGGGAGTAGGGTGGTGCATTGGGATAGACTGGCCACCTCATCGGGAGACCAGGGGGACTGAGCCTGAGGTATCTTGGAAGATGGGGGAAAGGACGAACATTTTTAGAAGCAACAAGGGGGACCCTCGGGATGGCATTGGGGTGATGCTACCAGAAGATGTTGGGAAAATAGGTTTGCAGTATTGGCTTCTATGGTGGACAAGGATGGAGGGACCCCCGGGAAAGGGCATGTGGGAAAGGGGAACACAGGAGGCAGCAGCCTGGCGGGGGAGGGGGGCAGGGGAACGGGGGAGAGGGTCAAGCTGTTGGGGGTGCATGAGGGGGCAGGGGAGACAGGTCATTGGCAGCAGATAGATGGGGAAGTTCCAGAGAGGATGCAAAGGAATTTGATAAGGCAGGGGGAGTCTTAGGTGGAGAGTTGGGTAGCAGGGGAGCAGCGGTGAGCATAGGAGGGGGATCACTTTGGCAGGAAGGGGCGGGGGACTTAGCAGGGTGATAGGTCCAGTCACAAGAGTGAAGGACTTGGTGGACATTCAAGGAGGAGGTGAGGACAGCAGGAAGACATAGGGAAACAGTGGGGGGGGGGGGTCTTAGTGCTATGGGATACAATTTTGAAAGGGGTCAGATGGGGAGGGAGGGGAGAATGGCACAGTTGAATATGGGTGGAATCTGTACCTGGCCTGACAGCGGGTGGGGCAGGGCAGACTTTGCTCAAGTGTGTCAGGAGAGGAAGGGAGAAACCACATGTGGTGTTGCAAGTGGGCAAAAACGACTTGAGGAGAGTACGGTCGATTTGGCAAGGGAGAGAGTCGAGGAGCTGGGGAAGTTGTGTATGGAGGTAGGGAGTTTGGGTGGCCTTTAAGAAAGTGCTGCTGGTACCAAAGGCAAGAAAAGCGAGGAAGGGAAAGATAGTAGAGTTCAGCTCTTGGCTGAGTGAGTGGTGTCATACCCATGGGTATGGGCTAGTGGGAGATTGGGGGAACACCTGGGATAACAGTGACCTGTAAGCTAAAGACAGATTGCATCCGAGTAGGGCAGGTCAGGGAGTCTTGAAGCACAAACTGGGGGAGTACATAGCATCCAGGGTACATTTAAACTAGGTGTGGGGGGAGGAGAGTGCGCAGCAAGTATGCAAGGTCACCGGAAAGGGGAGATGAACTAGCTGACTCCCCTTGATAACGGGGATGGGTCCAAGGGAGGGTACAGAAAGGGGGGGTCAGGATGAGGGGGAACTGGTTAGGGTAAGAAGAGGAACTGGGTGGAGTGCAGGATACCTGAGCAAAGGACCACCTGGCATCAGCTGGGGGTCCAGAGCCAGTCCAGAAGTCAGCAGTGGTGCAGGCTGTGGAAGAGGAGATGATGGCACCAGACCCGCAGGCTAGGGCAGCGGCAGTACTGGTGGTGGCCCAGCGGGCATTAGGGTGCGCCAGGAGAGAGATCTGCCTGCCCTGTGCGAGCCAGAGGGGCATGCGGCTGGGAGGAGACCTCCTAGGTGAAGGCAGTGGTGACGATGGGCTGGACGAGGCGGCAATGGCCTGCTGTGGGCACTGCCTTGAAGGGCTGACATTATTTTTATTTATTGAAATATTTCACCAGGAAGCCACGCTGAGCAACAAGTTGCTGGTCTCCCGGTGCGACCTGGGGGGTAGGGAACAATGGGATAGAATACAGAGAAATGTTACAATGTTGGGATACAATCTGCTTACTTGCATACAATGAGAGCAGGAGGACTTACAGGTGGATCACATTGGCTAACAATGCAACAGTTAAGTATAGTAGATATGAAGACATATAGCAAATTGGCAACAGTAGGTAACACTGGAACACATATAATAACTTGGCAACAACGTGTAGCACTAGATAAGGTGACAATAGTAATTGGTAGCCATTACTGTAACATAGATATTCAAGATTTACAGTGATTGGAGTAAAGAGAGGAAGAATGGAAGGAGGGAATGAAAAAGTGTGGAGGGCAGAATGGAAGAAGGGAAAGGAAATTACATAGAGATGCAGGCAGAACATGATTTTCGAGGCAAACAGACGACAGGGTGGACTACAGTGAATAAAAGAGGGGTACAGGGGTAGGTTATAAGTGCTTAATTGAGTATAGAGGCAGGCCAGTGTTAGGCTATGTTAACCAGAAGGGGGAGAGGAGAGGTAGAGTGTGGCAGGGTGATGAGAGACAGGTATTGTAGGTGGGGGGTATCCAAGGGAAGTGGGGAGGTGAGGGGAGTTGAAATTCAACAGTGTCCTGTTATCCCTATCTGGGCAGGGTGGTGGACAACCCTACTAGTAAGACACAGGTTACAGGCGATGACAGTTATTTATATATAGTGATGTGGGGGGTGTTGTGGGAAGGGGTAGCAGAGGTCAACTACAGTGGGGGTAGTACCCCACCAGTGTGCTGGGTGACCCTGCCGGCCTGCACAAGGCAGTGATCTAGCACTGACTGAGGGAGTGCAGTAAAAGGAGAAAAAATGTAAAGGGGGTAAAGTTGTTGCCCACCGTGCACAATGGATCTTGCCTGCACAAGGCAGTGATCGAGCTCACAGGAAGGAGCTAGATTAAGGGTAGAGAAAGAAGGGGGAAGAACGCTTTAGGAGGAGGGAGAGTAGGGAACTAGGGGGAGCACGATCAGAGGGAAATGAGTGGTGGGAAGTAGGCATATGGTAATATGGGCTTAGGGGAGATGGCGGGAGGGATAAGGGAGGGTCATGGCAGGCACAGGAAGGGGCAATAAGGCAATTCTAGGGGGTGGGGGTAGAAAGAAGTAGGCTGCTGGTTAACTAGGATCTGCAGCTTATCCATTAGGTAGGGAAATGGGCAGACTGGGTGGGCCAAGCGGTCCTTATCTGCCATCAAATTCTATGTTTCTATGATGAGTGGCAAATTTGAGGGGGAAGTGAATTCCAGATTTTCAGGAGGCGAAAAGAATAACCAGATTGGCCAATAAGGGTGGAGTGGCATGGGACCACCAGGGTTCATGAGTCGGTAGATCTTAGGGAGTGGGAAGGGGGGGTGGTTGTAAAGGCAGGGGAGAGACAGGAGGGAAGTTCACCCAGCCAGTGCTTGGAGGTGAATTTTGCACAGTGACAGACACATCGGTTTGTCAGGGAAGGATAGGACATGGTAGAAATCACAATGATGAGTGTGGAGGGGGGGAGTCAAGGGCAAAAGGAGTTGAAGAGGATATCTAGTCTGACCAGGGAGGACTTTGGGGCAGCACTGTAGACTATGTCACAATAGTCAAAATAGGTAGGATCATCTTCTAGACAATCTCATGCCTAGCCGTGGGTGGCATGCAGGCATTGTTCCTGAATAAGGCGCTGAGCTTGGGACACAATTTTTTTCTGAATGGCATCGATATGACCAGAGAAGTTCAGGTGTTGCTCCAGCCAGACACCTAAATACCTGAAGGAGGATGTGTCCTTGAGTAAAGTCCCATCAAGGGTGAGGAAGGAGGGTAGAGAGGGAAACCTGGTAAGTCTCTCCCTGGTGTCGAAGGTCATGGAGACTGTTTTTTTGGCGTTGAGAGATAGCTGGTGGTTTGCAAGCCAACGCTAAACTTTGACGAAGTCATGCTGCAAGTTAGATGCAACCTCAGCGGGCAACAGACAGATGCATACAAGACTGTACCATCAGTGTACATGTGAATGGAGGAGAAGGGAGAGCAGGTGGATGGGAGATCGTTTAGAAAAACAGAGAATAGTATGGGGCCTAACACTGAACGTTGGGAGACGCCAGTTCTTATCAGGAGGGGTGGGGAAATTGCATCAGAGATCTTGACTCATTGGGTTCTGCCAGTGAGGAATGCCTTGAACCAGTCTGTGGCTAAGGGGGGTAGTCCAGCTGTTGACAGGGTGTCAAGGAGAGGGGAGTGGGAGACTGTGTTGAAGGCTTTGGCCAGATCGACAAAAATGGTCGAGGTGATTTGGCCACTGTCCATTCCCATGAGGATAGAATCAGTGAGCCGAAGGGAGGTGGTGGTGGAGTGACGTTGGGCCCTGCAGAGAGGACTGACATAGGCAGTGCCTTGGCTGGGAGTCCGACGGTGCAGGAGCTGCCACCCGAGACACCAACACTGGCTGAGCCTCCTGGCTGAGGACCCACAGAGGAAATGAGCCTGAGCGTCAGGGGCTGGGAGGCATGAGACGAAGTCCCCTGCCCCGAGGAGCCGCCGCCTGTAATAGCATGATGGTGGGTGGCTGTGCCACCGGCAGCCCAGTGGAAGAAGGCTGGCAGGGCTGAGGGAGCTGACCTCCCATGTCAGGATGACCCCAATGCAGTCGAGGGTTTATGAGGAGACTACAAGCGGGAAGCAGACCAGTCCCAGTGTTTATCCTTCCCACCGGATTTTTGTGAAGAGGAAGAAGCCCTGGAGGACTGTGCTGGCACAGAAGACAAACTTGACAGCTAGAATGCTGAGAATTCGATGTTACTACTTAAAAGAAAGAAAAAGTGAGTCAAGTGTGAGTAATGGTGGTCGACTGTAGCTGCGGCATCCACAAAGGTCCAACATGCATGGGTCGACGGTGGACAAAACTGAGGAGGGTGTGGGGGACCGCCCACCTTTATAGGATAGGCTGATGTTGGCAGTCCCCTGTGGTAGACTGCTAGCTAGAAAGTTTTCCGTGTGGTCCTGGCGCCTTAGTCCTACTGGTATTGGCCTGCTGCACAAGCCTTCCTTGAAGTAAGATAATTTAAACCGTTCATTTAGGACTGTGGTTCCCCTCCTGGATGGATGCATGCCATCTCCCATGTATAGGCCTCCAGGTGGGGCCCCAATCCACAATGTAGCCAAACCCCTCCTCTCTGCACCATTCCTTCAACCATGTGTTGAAGCTCCTGGTATGGAGTACCCCAATTCTTCCCCCTGCTATAAACAGGTAGCGCCTCAGAAAAGGTCACTAAGTGCGCTATCTGCCTAAAACCCCTCCCTAACTCCCTGAACTCTTCCTGTACTATCCTAGCTTTGGGCTATACCACTACCCCAGTGGGGGAGCACATTACCCATATGTATTAATTTCCATCGACAACGCTGGGCAAAAAAAAAAAAAAAAAAGATTACAGTAAGTATGAAGAAATTTGTCCTTTAAAGTCATCACAAGATCTTAGTATGCCTGTATGGGGCACTTCTAGTCTCTTTAAGAGGCGTTTCCTAACAATCAGTACAGGATGTTTTATTTTAAAAAGAGTTTAAAAATTGGCGATATGGTGAAAAACTCTGCTCACTCTGTAGCTGACTAAGCATCCTGATTTTTCTGAAGCTACTCTAAATAAAGGATGCTACCCAGGGCCAGGCTGCCAAGCTTACAATTTTTGAAATTGCACCCAGTTAATCTGTTGGTCTATCATGCCAAATAATGGTAGCAGATAAATCCGGAGGTTCACAATTCTGCATTAAGCATCTTATTTGTAAACAAATATCCATAATATATACTGAAGAGTTTTCTCCAAAACTAGCCAGTGACTTCAGGGAGAGACCTCACTAACAACGCTGGAGCCAACAGAAAAAGAAAATGACAGTAAGTATGAAGGAATTTCTCCTTCCTACACACATTGTCCACAGGGAATTAGTAGACACAGGAAAGACATGAAAGAAGGTGTCCCGTAGGTCCAGGGAGCAGAACTACATGTCCCGCTCAAAGGACGGAATGATCTGCTTCAGAGTGAACATTCTGAAGGTGCGCAACCACAGAAACTTGTTCAGGTCAAGCAGATCCAAGATGGGGTGCACCAGCCCGCTGTCCATTTTAGAACCATAAAATATCTGGAGATGAACCCTGGATCAACTGGTGGGTCAGGGACACTCACCACCTCTTCCTTCTGGAGAAGCTGCGCGATGTCCTCCTGAAGGGCACAGGCTTGGCTGGGTGGGAGAGCCTCAAACTCCAGAGGCAAGCCCTGACCGACCACTTCTTGCACCCAATTGTCCGTGGTAACACTGGACAAGGCGGAAAAAAGTGGCAGCCCCCACGGAAGTATTCTGAGGAGGCAGGACAGGCAGGAAGGGGGCACCCTCAACCCCTCACTGGGCAGCCTTGGAGATGGAGGCAGAGCCAGTGGAGAATGCAGTTGGGCCTCGACTGCCAAGCTTCTGGACTACAGAAGTGACAGACTTCGGTCTGGGATGCCTGGTCTGCTGGTGCCCGTCTGGGGGAGGGGGGGGCTCGGCCATACGGGCAGGGTGGGGCCGAAAGGACAACTTCTGGGATCTGGAGCCCTAGACGTCCTTTTGGGCAGAGGTGACGGAGTCCAAGGTGGCACTGGACTTCTCAGTCCACGTGAGATGACCATCCACCCATGGCCCAAATAAGTCTGTGCTCAGGAAAGGGACATTCGCCAACTTGTGCCGAGTATCTGCCATGAAGGTCGAGATCCTCAGACAAGCTCACGGCAGTGGCCACAGACCTGGCACAGGCGTCACCAATATCCATGGCTGTCTGAAGCTGTTTAGCTACAGCACAGCCTTGGAGCCAGACTTGCTTGACCATCATCTGAAGGTCAGCCAGGAGCTGAGAGCGTACCTGGTCAAGGGTGCCCAACAAGGCATGGGTAAAGCAGGGGTCGAAATAAGGATTTAGCAGTCAGGAGTTAGAAATAGCTCCTGGGTATCGGCACTTTCTGGCCGACCAGGAGCTACTTTGGCAAAACCAGGAGCTGACTTTTAAATATATGGATGGAGGCAATGTGGTCTTTTAGGAGGCTGTTGGGTATCTTATGAGGCAGTGGGTTGTAGTGATTAGAACACTGGCTTGTGAATACGGAAACCACAGCTTCAAATCCCACTAAAGCCTAATACTGACCGCGACTTTGTGAAAGTCATTTAACCTCTCGGGAATGGGTAGAATCAGGACTCCATAGAAAATGAGATGCAGCATCTCAGTTGGGATATCCTGGGTAAATAGGTAAATTGCTAAATAAAAAATGTAATGAAAGAACTCTGTTTTAGAACTCACTGACAAAGTTGTACTTTTTATCAGGATTTTATATTCCCCAGTAACCTGGCTGCCATGGGGGAAGGGGTGTTTGCCAACTTCTTGACCTGCATCCTCTGCTGTACTTTATGTTTGGGGGAAGGGGCTGTGGTAGTTGAACATATCCTTCCTTTCCAAGAATATTTAGCAGTGTTAACACAAACACAATATCTGTAACCTCCACATTATTATTTCCTTTCCTAGAATGTAAAAATAATTACTTTCATAGGCTTGTATACAAAATGTGCATGCTTTGTACCTATTCCAGCAAACCTGAAACTGCAAAAAAGGCATAAGAGACTGGAATGTTACAGCTACATAGTTCAAGTGACAACAGAGCTAGCTCCCTTTCCCTCCATCTGTGTGCTGCTTGATTCAGACTGTTTATAGCTGTCTTCCTCCCTTCATTCCCAAACTGCTGAGTGTTCATCCCTGTTTAAATACTTCCCACAAAATCTTCCTTCATCTGTTCCTGTCTTGTTTACATACTCCCCCCAGTCCCTACCTCTCTCCACGTGCATTCACTCTGCAGCGGGAGTTTCAGCTCTTCTGGAAGAGGTCAGGCCCCTTCTGTTTTCAGCCAGCTCCTCAGCTCTCCTGGAAGACGCCACGCCCCTTCTGTTTTCAGCAGGCTCCTCCACACTGAATTTCAGCCATCCAGCAACACATTTGGCATACATCACGCCCCTTCCCTTTTCTGCTCCCTGACTCCTCAGCATCCAATTTCAGCCCTGTGTGCTGTTTACTCACTCTGCAGAGCTCAGACACACCTCTCCTTCTAACACTGTACCACGGAGTGCTACTAGAAGCGCCCTTAACTTGCTGCCTCTTAAAGAAGCAGGCGCTAAATACCAAAACAGCAGCACAAATTAGCGCTCAGCTCCCCCTTATTTCGAGCCCTGTAAAGTGGGCCATCATTAAGGCCAATCTAAAGAAAAACAAGGTGAAGACTGTGCAAACTGCACGAGCGGGTGCTCACTGCATGAGATACAAGCCTCAAATATATGCAAATGAAATGAGCACTCGGAAGCGGGATACAGTATGCTTGGCGTGAGCCGAAGCGCAGAGGTCTTGGATTTGTCTTTTTGGAATAAACGAGCATACTATATCCCGCTTCCGAGTGCGCATTTCATTTGCATATATTAAGGCCAATCTAGCCTGCTAAGGCCAAGGGATGAAGCCACAGAAACTTTCTTGGCCGCATGATGCAATTTCTTGGATTCTTTGTTGGGGAGCTTGTCGACATCCCCGACATTTCCCATCTGTCGGAACACCAAGTCAGCGACCAAGCCTTCAGCCGAGAGGTATTCAGTAAACCCAGAGAGGGAATCCATAGGAGCTGTGTACCTGTGGGCCATACAGGCTGACAGCATGGGGCAGGAGGCTGGACATTGCCAGACCTCCAACATGGATCAAAGAATGGCTTTGGCCACTGGGAAGGTGATCCAAGGGGGATCGTCCCAGTAGAGGATTTCGGTGAGGTACATTTCACCCGTTTTTGACTGGCTTCAACTGGATCCCAGTAGCCTCCAAAATCAGGCAGAGCATGGCCCCAAAGGATGTAGAACCATGGTCCAGTGACAAATCCTCCAGGGACCCCAGGTCAACCGGGTGGGAATGCATAGAGGAAGCCTCCGATTCAGAGGGTTCATCGAAGACTGGCCACCCCCCCCCCCCGAATCCCTGCTAACTCGGCGAGGCTCGTCCACACGAGTGATCGTAACTGACAGCCATCGAGGCCGGGGGGGCAGTGCGTGCATCCTTGGAAGGAGGACCATCCTTCAGCTGAGGCGGCAGTATTCCACCACAATGGCGGCAGCCAAGACAGCGTTGGGGAGGAAGCCAGCACCGTCTTAGGCCCAGCACCCAAACGGAGCTGCTGCCACATGAGCTCCTTGTAGCACCTTCGCAACTTGCGGTGGAGCCGATCATCCCCTGAAAAGGAGTAACAGTGGCAACGCTGCTTTCCCAAGGGTCAAGAGCGAGACCGGCGACTTTGGCGAGGGCTGCTCGACCTCCAGGACCTTGATCACCAGCAGACCAGACAGTGGGGAGAGGCAGGGACTGGCGAGGTATGCTTAGGGTGCCTCGCAAGCTTGGTGTCCCGAGGATCAGGGACTGGCTCAGGTGACTAATCCTACCTGCCCTGGGACTGGAAAGTCAAGACCAGAGTTCCAGAGAGGGAAGTATCCCCCTCGTCCTGCGATAACAGGTCAACTGGATTGAGGAAAATCTCAATAGGCTGGTCGGCCCGTGTTTCAGCCAACAGGGACACCATGGGGCCAGTGGCCTGGAAAGAAGCACTGACCAAAGCTTACTTGTCTAAGAAGGCAGACGAAACAGGAGCGCAGGTATCAGAAGCCCGAGGGCGCCCACGGTCCCACAGCTGCTACAGGACTTCTTAGCCTCTGCCTTGGAGTCCTTCTTGGAAGATTTAGACCCATGGGAAGGGCCCTCCCCAAGGGTAGGAAGGGACTGGCAAAAGTCCTGGAATGCCCCAATGAAAGGATGCCAAAACCCAGCAAAACCAGCGCAGACGCCGAAGAGGAGACCGCCATGGCCTGGGCTGCAGCTTTTACAAAAGCCAACTGTTCAGCGAACCCCGCAGCCGTGGAGACTGCCCAACATGTCATTAGACTGAACAGGAGGATTCTGCTCGTCCGGACGTCCCAGCAGAAGCTGCGTGTACTGATCCTCTAACATAGAGGGGTGTAAAGTGCTGCACAGGCTATAAGCCTGGGAGTCACATTCCTGGCCAAGGCAGTAAATGAACGTTGCGTGAGGGTCCGTGCACAACATTTTCTGCTCGCATGGACAAAGTTTAAAGCATGGCACCAACTCTGAAACAGCCAAATCCATGAGCTAAAAGGGTGAACACTGCAAAGCAACTCAAAGACCACAATATTTATGGAAAAAAGAATTATATGGCCTACACAAACGCCGAGTGCTATGGAGGGAACCTGTCTCTTCCACTAGAAAGAAAGATCTGACATCACGGGCGGTGGCGAGGAAGATACCACTCTGGTGGGTGGGAGGAACCAGCTTGAAGACCTTCTGGCCAGATTTAAAGGGGAAAGGAATTCTGCCAGAAGTGTGGTTAGTACACCATATCCATGCCCCTAGAACACTACATTATGATCCCACAGAGGGACTAGAGGCCTATAAGATAGTCAGCTCTTGCTGACTGCTCTGAGAAAAATGTACAACATCCGGACTGCCTTCCAAGGATGCCCCCTCACCAAATCTCAATACTGCACTGATGGCGGATACCTGGTCTTGTAGGGTGCTCAATGCTAGGCCTTTGCCCATATCAGCCTGTTAAAAATTTAGAATCTGTGGAACTGTGACCTTGGTGGGTCTAATACCCCTACCTCTGGCCCCAGCTGAAAAAGCGTTTCATGCACTGTCGTAGTCTGCTAAAGTGGAGACTTTCCTAGAAGGCATTAAAGTGTCTACTACCTTGTCAGAGAAACCCTGATTCAACAGTCTCCTCCTCTCAGGAGCCAGGCTAACTGCATTCACTCTGGATTTGGATGCAGGACTGGCCCCTGACAGAGAAGGTCTCTGTGCAGCGGAAGGTGAAACAGAATCTAGAACGCAAAATCCAGATGCATCCAGAGAGGAGGGACACCCTCCGCACCTAAATTAAACAACTGAGAGCAGACATAGAAGACGCACTCCAGTACAGACCAGAATTTGCTCTCTATCAGCTGAACTAAAAATACAGGGAAGTCAGTGACAGCCGGGGAACTACTGCCTGCCAGATTTAGGTCACAGGAAGTGGACAAATACATCCTGTTAATTCAAACCCCTGATGGGAATAAACTAACTACCTCTGCAGATATTAACTCTACTTTCAGAGATTTTTACACCTAACTGTATGCTTTGGAAGCAGCCCTCTAAGATGCCCAGAGGGAGCCAGCCTGGTGGCGCTGAGGGTTGAGGTGCTGGATGCTACACCTTGTGCTACGCCGGCAACCAGAGTTCGTGAATGAGCTCGGGCAGTCAGGGGAGGAGAGGACTGAGTGTCCGGAAGACAGCTCTCCTCTCCTGGGGAAAGTGGGTGTACGATTCCCCGGCACTAGCGACTCCCAGCGGAGGCTGGGGGTGCAATAGCTGGGGGAATCACGCTGATGTTGGGTGGGAGCAACAGTGGACATCTGCAGGAGGGGCGCGGGAGCGCGCTCAGCCCACACTGAATGTCACATCACATCCGTGCTCCTAGGGGGAGGGACTTACATTCACGAACAAGGAAACCACCCGCTGGCTGGGAGGAAGACGTCATCTGCCCCCACCTCCAACTCTGGACCCTGCCCAATGGATCTTGTCTAGCCTTCCACCTCTGCCCGAGGAGTATCAGAAGAGGTAGCACCAAGGAGCACAAGGCAGCCCCATGCTGGGGGGGAGTGGACAAGGGGACTCTTCAGAGGTGTGCCACGGGTGGAGGGGGAAAAATCGAGAGTACGGTTTGGGAGGGTCTCAGAAGGAGGGGGAACAGGTAGAACGACCTATGGGGTCCCAGTCAGTGGTGACAGGAGGGAAAAATAGTTGGGGGCGGGAAGATGCCCAGAGGGAAGAATTCTTTGAGGACATCACCTTATCATAAGTCTTTACAAGCGTATAGGGATGGACTCGTCATCCCTATCACCTCAGAAAAAGTCACCACTGCTATATACTCAAAGAGCAAGAGTAAATCCCCCAGCCCAGACAGACTCCCCACAGAATTTTACTGAGTGTTTGTGGAGACCCTGATGCCCCGAATGTCACAGATGATTAATGAAGCATGGGAAAGCGGCATCCTTCCATCTTTATATCAAGTTCTCATTACCCTGATACCAAAAAAAAAAAAAAAGAATGTACTCTGTTCTCAGTTTTGATCCACCTCCTTTATAAACATACACGCCAAGGTCTTTGCAGAGCTGCTGGCTAGGAGACCTGAAAGGATCATGCCCACCCTTATACACTCAGACCAAGTTTGGTTTGTACCAGAGGTTGGAGTTTGACATTATACATCTGACACTGACCACGATCTGGGAGGCAAGATCTTCACCCACCCCTGCAGCCATCCTGTTGCTAGGCACTGAAAAAAAGCATCTGACTGGGTGGGGTGGACATGCCTGTTTGATACCCTTGCTAGATCTGGAATCTCCCGGGAATTCATTGCCCTGGAAAGACTTCTTTAGAGATCCCCTCTGCGGCAGTGTCAAAATCAGTGGCTTCTCAATACTTTCAGCTGCAAAAGGGTACACGGCAAGGGTGACCCCCATCCCCATTTCTTTTTCTGTTGGCTATCGAGTTTTTGATCCAAAAAATTAGGTCCTCCTTGACTTTGCCAGGTATCTCAGTGGGGGCCTCCCCCATAAAATAGCACTCTTCATAGACGTCGTCACTTTATAGGTGACAGACATCCTTACCTCGCTACCCTTCCTTAATGTTATCTCTCAATACGCAGGCCTCTCTGGGTACAAACTGAATGCCTCAAAACAGCAAGTTATGTCTTTGAATGATACATGTATTCCCCAATTATTCGCTAGCTGTACCAGTGGGCCCCATTTCTTTATTTTTATTTATGTCTAACAGGGTAAGTGTGCTGATCCAATGGACTGTTTTCACACACGACCTGGGCCACAAGGTGGCACCAACATAGTTAAACAGCCATAAATTCACATAGACAGTAGTAACTAATATACAGTGATTAACAATAGACAAAGGTCAAAAACATGACTCAAACATGTCTGTACAAAACCTCAATATCAGGTCAGTAGAGATACAGTGTAAACTGAGCTGAGGCAGTGGTAGCAACTCAGTTACAGAAGAATAAAAGGTACAAAATAACAAGCAGTAACTTTGTACTTGAACCAAGTCGTCCATTACACCTGAACTGACAGACTTGATAAGAAGACCTTGCAGGTCAAGGAGAAAGGAAACCAGAAACTGCTAGGAGGTGAGGATGGGATAGAATACAAGAGATACATAGCAATACTTGGGTGAGAAGCAGAGGGTATAGAGAGGTATGGGACAGCAGGAACACAAGAAAGAAATCATTCTATGGACAGTTTACGGGCACTACTTGTTCAGGTGGATTCAGATAGGAGTCAGGCTCTTATCAAAATATGCGGCAACGTGTCTGGTATCAGACTTAAACCCGCCCTGGCCAAGACGGTGGCTGCCAACGTCCAGATTATGTTTGATTAGTTGGACGACAACCTGGCTCAGTGACATACCCATCTCCTTTCTATCTGGGGCAAAATTAATGCTTTGAAGATGTTGGCTCTCCCCAAGCTGCAGTACATCTTAGCCAATATCCCAATTCAACTTCCGGAGGTGTTTTTCAAGAAGCTTCATACCCAACTCAATGCCTATATTTGGTCAGGTAAACCCCCTAAAATAGGGCTGAAAACTTTACAAGAGCACTGGAGAAAAGGCGGGCTCCGACTTCCAGATCTCCACCTGTTCCATAAGAGTGTGGTACTAAGGCAAGCAACTGTCTGCTATGCACCCTCCAAGGCTACTCCAGTCCTTGGGTGGGTCTCCCTAGAGCTGACACAAGAAGGGCTACCTGCCCCAGCTACCCTAGTACTCCCCGATTGGTCTCTCTGGACAGACATCTCCCCTTGCACCAGATACCCGAAATCTATGTGGGACAAACACTTTAAGCAAACTGAGTTGAAACCTGAGAGGGTTGTCAATAGGCCTCACTGGCAAAAACCCCAGAAGACAATCGTGGGATGGCCGATAAAATGGGAACTGTGGCAATCCTAGGGGATCCCTCTCTTGGGAGATCTTTATTAGGGTGCAATGCTCCTTTGAGAAGCAAAGAGACTTGTACAGCCTTTCCCGTAATCACTTCTGGAGGTACCTCCAATTGAGAGACATGCTCAAGCACTGCGTCTTGTTTTCACACACTTTACCTCCAGCTGAGCCCTAGAACAGTGGATCCTTACCCTCCAGTCCACCCAACATTTGGCGGACAAATTTAAATGGCCTCAGTCTCACTTACTTCCCCCCTTTCCTACAGCTGGACCAAGGAGTCAGTGAGAAACAGAAATGGATGCAACTGTTCCCCTTCTGCAGTAGCACCAGGTATAAGCTAATGCTCATCATGCTAACCGAGAGCTACAAGCCAAGACACTCCAATTTAAACAACTTCATAGGGCCTACCGGACTCCGCAATGGTTATATAGGGCAGGGCTGATGAACCACAGTGACTGCTGGAGATGCTCCTCTCCTCAGGCCACACTTACACAAATGCTTTGGGTGTGCCCTGCCCAAGAAATCTTCTGGGAAACAGTCTGGACCCTCTGTGTCGAAGTGGTCCCAATACTGAAAACCAGGGAGGTCACTCTGGCACTTCTCGGGCTTCCACCCCAGCCTTCATCTTTGACAAGACCTCTACTAACTTTGATAAATGGTGCACTGGCTACAGCTAGGCAGAAACTATCTTAAACATAGTTTGTCTCAAACTTACTTAACTGCTTCAAGTTCAGAATCAGCTGAAACCTTCCTGACTTCTTGGGGTCTATGGAGTAACTAGAGAAGAACCCTGTTCCCTATGGGGAAGACTGCCTCAATCTGGACCAGGTGGTCCAGAGTCTGGATGACTGCTTGTTGCTTCACCTAATTTGTAGATACTGGGGACTGAAGAAAGCAATCGCTCATGTGTACCAAAGTAAATTCTATGGTATTACACTGATTCTGGATTTCCAGTACCCACACATCTGACGTTAGTTGGGCCCAACACTGTTTTAAACTTCTGCAGTCTTCCACCAAGGGAAAGGGAGCAGAGGCGGGCCCACATACTTTCTCCATCCTGCACCTCCACTGCGTCTGTGGGCAAAGGTACCTCTCTTGCTGTTGCCTTTGAAACCGGAGTAGGCTCTTCTGCTTCTCTGGTTACTGAAATTCTGAAAGGGACAAAAAAAATGCCCCTTGACTGCCTCTGCCAGCCAAACCCCCTGCCCTCTTGGTACCGGTCTGGATTTTTGCTGCTGCCTAAAGACAGACAACAGCCTTTCTTGTCCTGAATGTCCTTAAGGAAAGCAGTCCTTATTGCCTCCCACCCTCAGCTCTACCTGAATTAAGCTTTGCCCATAGCAGAAAATTTTTTTTTCCCCAATTTACTTACATTATTTTAATTTTGTAAAATCCACGATCGCCAAACATGGCGGATGCTGTGCGGTTCCTTTTCATCTACCGGTGCCATACCGCTCATGCCAGTTCATTCTGTACTGAGGCGAGCGGTGCGGCGCCACATCAGTAGATGAAATGGAACCGCCCCAGCATCTGCCATGTTTGGCGATCATGGATTCTATAAAATTAAAATAATGAAAGTAAACTGGAGAAAAAAAATGTTTCTGCTATGGCAAAAGCTTAATTGGCGGGGGTTAGAGCTGGGTGTGGGAGCATGCAACACAAGGACCTTTTTCCTTAAGGATATCATCCAGTTGCGACCCAAGAGCAACTCCCCAGAGAAAGGTAAATTTATCAGCTTCATCTGGGAGATGGGAGGCAGTATAGCGCAGTGGTTTAAGGCTCTGAGCTGCAAATCTGGCGACATTCAGCAGACCAGACCTGGGTTTGAATCCCACAGCTTCCACTTGCATACTGTGTGACCCTGAGCAAGTCAGTTAACTTCCCTGTGCTCCCAGGTTGCACCTGTAAAAAAGCTTTCAGCTTACTGTGTCTCACCTGGTTAAACAACTAAAAAAAAAAAATAATTAAAAAAAAAAAAAAAAGATATGATTTGGTTCCCAGCGATGAAGCCACCCACTCCGCATGGCCACCTCAATATGGTAGGCTGACCGAGTGGACAGACGCAGGCTGTCTATGGCTGTCCCCCCAAAAAAGATGGATGTCAAGGAAATAAGCAACAAAACATTGGTCCCCTCAGAATCCCATAGGACAAAACTACCAAATGCAGAGACCCAGGAGTTTAACACCTTTCTAATGAGGGAAAGACTGCACACTAGGTTCGTAGGTTGATGCTATCTGAAGCCAACGCCTATCTGCATGATGCATCCACTCTCTTGTCATGAGTGTCACACAGGGCCGCCAAGCCTTCCAAAGGTATTGTGTTATGCTTTACGGCATTACACCCAGCCTTACCCACATCGGAGGTATCTCCCACCTCGTGGTGTTTGCCTCTTGAAAAGGATACAGCAAGCCCTAGGCCAAGGGAGCCATTTGCTCCTGTCTGCCCCAGACCCTTGTTCAAGAATTTGTTCAGTGACAAAAATTGGGAAAACACTTAAAGGGCAGAGGCTGATGCGGACAGGATGGGGTAGATGTCAAGAGGCTCTGTGTCTTGAACCTGATTTAACTGAACTGCCCTACAGGCTTCTGTTGTGAGATACAACAGAGACTTACAATCAAATTGGGGGGAGGGATTAGAATCTTTTTCTGGAATTCCATCCACTCCCTCTTCCTCAAAGGGACATACTTCCTCATCTGATGGATCCGGGTCTGCTGGGCCACGATTCTCCCAGATCACCCCCCTCAATCATCCTCTTGACCTTCCTTGTGATCAGGATAGGGGATCTTCTGAAATTTGGGTGAGCAAGCTATTTTGCTCTGGCACACCTGGACGTGTCTGTATGGTCACCTCCTCCCCCAACCTTAAGCTCCCACTCTGGGTTTGGTTGTGTTTGCAGGGAATGACCTGTGGGTCTTCAGCATGGAGCATCTCATTTAAGAGAAGCAATATGGACTTGTGCAACTGCAACTCAGCTTTACCACAGCCAGTTGGCAGTGGTTTGGCTGGGTGGAACCGAAACAGACATGTTAGATTGCATCATACAGTGAGAATACCAAAACCTGGAAGGACAGAGTCTTATTGTCCTACAGCAGGTCTCACATCTTTTAAAACACAATAGGCCTACAAAAAGCCACTGAATCTCAAAAATAAATACCGACAAAGAAAAAACTTGGTGAATAACTCAGGCGGAGAAGACAAGGAAAAAAGTCTGTTAGGGAACCCTGGCATTGCCCCTTTAAGACTAGGTAGCAGTACCTGAAGGACCCTGTATACTGCCCCTTTAAGAAATCCCCTTCCTAGGCCAGTAGTCTAGCTAGCTAGTCTCAGTGTACTTAAAAGAGAAGCCTCTCACAATGTGCTCCAAATGCTGGCGGCTCAGAAAAGAAAGAATTTACTGCAGAGCAAACTTGGGCAACTGACCCAGACGTTACAGTGCTTAGCACGTGAACAATCGCAAAGGGAGGAGAATGTTGCATGTGGCACTACAATGCCGCTGCCAGAATGCGGAAGTGGCAGAGGAAGACGGCATGAACTGTGATGCTCAGTCCTGGACCTAGTAGCACTCCAAAACTGCTGCTCAGACTAACCAGGGCAGCAAAGTAGAGAAAAAAAAAATAAAACGGAAAGGACAAATTCCTGAAAGAGTACACCACAGGTAAAAAAAAAAATGGTTATAGCTTGGGGGAGTGGGGAAGAGCCAGGGACCTAAAACAGCCCTATACAGATTCTGCTAGCATGATACAAAAAAAAATCTCCTAATAACATGCACCACTTAGAAGAAAATCTGTTTGTCCACTAGTGATACACCACTCTGATCCGCTAGAAGGGAGGGAGCGAAATATATCAAACTATCAATACCACCCTACCTGACTAAGCCCAGTACAGAACAACAACATTCCGTGTTTAACCGGAGGCAAATCCAAATGCTATTGCTGAGACAAAACTGGTGCAGGGTGGTGCAAACACTAACGGGCGGCCAGCCCATAAACAATAAAAAAAAAGTCAAGACCAGTGTAGCAAACTAAACTGGGTGCAGTCAAATAATTCAAAGTGACTGCAAGAAAAGTTTCAAAAGCTTTATTGCTCAACAGCCCAAACTGCAGCTCTGCCCCCTCTGGATACAGCTTGGGGGGGGGCACATTACCCGTGCGTATGAATTCCCCAGTGACAATGTGAAGCAATACAGAAAGTGAATTTGACATGTTTGAGGAAAACTCTGACCCCCTACCCCAAATAATATTTAAATACAGTTTATCTTCCAGTTTATATACTGTCTGCATTTCTCTTCCTTTTGTTCTTCATTACTAGGTTAATTTGTATGAAAACAGAATCACTGCCCCCAAAGTCTTACTACTTCTGTTGGTTACTCCTTTGTGAAGTCCTACCTGCTGTTTGTGACTTCACAGCCTGTTGCTGTTGATATGACATTACAAACAGGATGGTGACTGCAGTAAAGAAGTTAGCAGCAGAAGTAGACAACTGTAGGGGACAAGGATCCTGTTTTCACGTACACGAACCTACTACTGAAGAATAAAGGAACAGTAATACAGAAATTCAATAAAATACCAACTGAATTGGATCTGAATACTATGTTTTCAAAGTTTTCCAAAGTGTAACCAACTTACTTTAAATATACATTACTGCAAATGCAAAGGATCTTAACTGAAATACGTTTTTAAAACAAACAGTAGCATAGAAAGTTTGAGGGAAAAAAAAGGTAAACCTAAAGTAAGGCACTGTAGTTTGGATACATAGGATGGTGGCCGTCCACATTAATTTAAAGATACAGGGGTGGTTGTAGAACCACAGCAAATATTCCCAGGTTTACTCACTTGGAAGAAGTTTAATAATTTGCTTCATTTCCTCTTCAAACCCAACCTCCAGAATCCGATCTGCTTCATCAATTACAAGACACTGAAGATTCTTGTACATAAATCCAGGGGTGTTCTGCAAAGCAATTTATTTGGTACAAGACACTAAATCAGTAACTGGCAAAAACATTACTTTGGAAATTAAAGAAATCCTACACACACACAAAATAAAGATTACCTGCATATGGTCCAACAATCTGCCTGGAGTGGCCACTAAAATGTTGATCCCATTTGCAAGCTTTTGTGCCTCTGCTGACCTATTACTGCCGCCCATTATTAGACCGTATGTGTGAACGTGGTGCGTCATCAATTCTTTCAGGACACCATAGGTCTGCATAGCCAATTCTCGGGTAGGAGAAAGAATTAGAACACCAGTACCTAAAATTAGGGTTTGGGGTTAGGAGAAGTTGCACATCAACATTCCAAATTATATGAACAGTACATTTTCCATACAAGCTATCTCAACAGTTCGACAAACTGAAATCACTTTACCCCTCTGCTGGAATCATTCTCAATGGGGACTTGTTTTCTCGCATCTAACCACAGTCTCTCCCCAATGCTGTCACCCAACCTAACCCAGAGGAGGACCCCCCAGAGCCTTGAGTTACCCCAGGCGGGTATTTATGGGAGGCCCCCCCCCGTAGCCATACATTTGTCCTCGTCGGGGTCCATCCTCAGGCCACAGAGCCGGCGGGTGGAGGTCAATGGTTCAACCTCCTTTGGGAGGCAGTATTGCGCAGAGGTTTAGGGCTCTGAGCTGCAAACCTGAAGACCTGGGTTTGAATCCCACAGCCCCCACTTGCATACTGTGTGATCCTGAGCATGTCACTTAACTTCCTTGTGCTCCCAGGTCGCACCTGGAAACAAGCTTCCGCTTAGTGTGCCTTTCCTGGTTAAACAACGTCCCCTTTCCCTCCTTGTCGGTGTCGCAGCAGTCCGGATTTTTCCTTTGTACACCCCTCCCCCCAGAGACATGACGTGCACGGATGTCAAGGCAGAAGCCAGCGTCCATCATGCTCTACAACCCTGTGTATGGCACATGCATGCCGATCCTCCAACCACCGGTAGAGGCCAGTTATGCACCAAGCCATAACTCCCCCCACCTCCCAGAGGAGACGGGCGGTCCTGGGATGCTCAAGCCTGCTTCCCCCCAGTTGGCCCTCCAACAACCCGTTCCCGAACTCTGGTCGCTGGCGTTGCAAGCAGTAGCGCTACCACTGCGCCAGCAGGCTGGCTATATCTAACCATAGTTTTGGACAGCTGGTGGACTTAACCACTACGAAGAATGCCAACCTGGACCTATTCATCACGACCATGTCACAGTACTTACCACAAGGCTATCGTTGTGAAATCTACACACAGCAGCAAAGCACCAAAACTAAAACTAAAGGGGGAGTGATTAGGATAGCATCAAAGGTTAACACGGTAAGAATCCTTGACGATCCAAAAACAAAATTATGAGGAATAATGAACCACTGGGGCCAAAACAGCAGTCGGATATCAGACAGCATCTCAATCACCATTACCGATACCATCCTAGAAACCTTACAATAAAAAACTTAATTTGCAATGCAGACAAAACCTGAATCAATCAACCATGCAAAGGCCTAATAAGAAAGATGCAACAAGCCTACAAAACAACAAAGCAAAACAAAAATAAAGTACACAGGGAACGCCAGGCTGATGAAAAGCGCACACTTCCTGAATTAAATAAAACACCTACAGCACAGTGATGCCAAGAATTGTAGTGAACAGTCAAAACCTTTACCAACCCAAAGCCCCAGACTGGAGCCAAGGAAGGGTATCACCAGTTGAAAGAGGGAGGTGGTGCTGCCCCTATATGGATCACTAGTAAAACCCCACCTTGAATACTGTATCCAGTTCTGAAAACCACATCTCAGGAAGGATAAAGACAAAGCGGAGGGCTAACAAAATGGTGCAGGGTCTGCATTAAAAGCCCTATGAGGAAAGGATAAAGGAACAAAAATGTACACACTGGGGACAGAAGGGAGGGCTATGATAAGTGACCTGTAAATACCTCTCGGGGTAAATAAGGTATGGTGGGGGGGGATTGTTTTTCAGAGAAAAAGGTGCTTTAGAACAAGGGGACATGCTATGAAGCTGGAAGAGGGTAAATTCAGGAGCAGGAGTGCCAACTTTTCTGAACCTTTGAGGGTGCTCACTGCCAGTAGGTAATATTCTTCCTGTGACAGTGTTCCCTAGTATTCCTTTTTTACAGGCTGCTCTTTAAAAAATTGAGGGTACTTAAGTTAATATTGTGGGTGCTGGAGCACCCAAGCACCCATGGAGTCGGCTCCTATGTTCAGGAGGGTTGTGAGGAAGTACTTCTTCACAGAAAAGGTGGCGGATACTTGGAACAGCCTTCCAGCAGAGGTAGTCAGGACAAAAACCATGGTGGGATTCAAAATGCCTGGGACAGATACAATGGAATCATAGGGGTGGGGGAGGATGGGAGAGAGACTGTATCGTAGATCACGCAGGGTCTGCAGCACAAAAATGAAGGGTAACAAAAATAGGCAGACAAGGAGGGCCTAGCAGCACTTATCTGACATCACATTCTATGTCTCTATGCTTCCTTTACTCCGTCGTGTCCTCGCCATAGAACTGTGTTCAGAGAATTCCTTTTGGTGAAGAGACTGTGAGGGACCAGGCCTTCGTCATGCTGTGACCAGAGTTTTTTGCCTCCATTTTCTCCCTACACCCATCTGCATGCAACAACATGATGCTCGTGCTCTGCCTCCACAGAGATGGCCCAGGCATCCAGCAGTGTGGTTCCTTCCCAGACATCTGGTATCCCACTGCACTGCCAACTGGATTCCTGCAAGTGACAGCTGCTCAGCAGGACACACAAGACACTCAATCATCCCTCACCTAGCCAACCCCCGAGTGACCAGAATCCACTCCAGAAACCAGATCAGCAGTGCAGCAGATGATAGCTCTACCGCTGTGATACTGAGCCAGCTGTTCCTGCACTGCCTTAAACAAAATACTAACCTCAACGTGACCCTGTTATGCAACATTATTAATACAGAGTTTGTTAAAGTGGAGACCAGCTTACCCCCACCACCCGTCTGCACCCATTCCTCCAACCCACAGAAATAGCCAAGCATTTCCTATTAACAGCTAGACACTGAAATGGCATTAAGACACACTGATACCACCAAAGCAACAGATCCAGACAAAATTAATTCCTGGTTGTGGAAATTTGTCAGCTCCTTTCTCACCCGCACATCTGCATGCCAGCGAACTCAACACTGATTGACGGCAAAACCTCTACAACCTGGAAGCAAACATATGTAATCTCAATCACAAATTCAAGCAAAGTCTGTAATATATGGTCTGACCTCACCCCAGTCATCTCAAAGTTTATGAGACGATTCAGCAATGGCACTACTTGAGCAGTTCACAGCATAATCAATCCATCACAGTACTGAAATCTCAAGAGCATCTCCATGGCACATTCTTTGCCTGACCTCCTACACCATGTTCTACTGGAGGATGATGTAGACGAGACCTTGCTGGGTACTGCTGCCTTTGACTGAAATCAACCACATCACCCTCCAAAGGAAAGTGGAATCAATGGCCCACCTATGAAGATATGAGCTGTCCTGGAAAGAGAGACAGCAATGTGTCAAAATTGTCACCTCCAAATTTGACTGGAGCACACTAAATAGGTGCATGCAACAGGGAACCATGCAGATTAAGTCCAGTGTCGATGACCACTCTAACTGATCCCTTCAACAAGACCGGAACAACCTGCTGAACTGGCCAAAACAATCCAACGTGCTCATCAACATCTCCAAAACCAAAGAGCTTGTTGTCAGTAAACCCATATCAACAACTACCCCCTCAGCTGTAAAATGCAACAGAAAACATGAACAGGGTTAACACACCAAACTCCTAGCTCTAATAATTTATGATAGCCTGAAATGGGACAAACATACAGCCCACATTACACTGAAAGCCAGTACAAAGGTCTACAACATTAACATCCTAAATGTAGGGGCACAGCTGGGGGGGGGGGGAGAGACAGCCCCCCCAACATTTCATCATTGCAGTCTTGAATAACTTACTGTAGAATCCTTACAGTTGTACCCCACCCCCCGACTATTACACCAAAGTTACTCTACTGCTAAAATGGGCAGACCTTCTTCAAGTCACACTAGTTAATGCATACAAATTACTTGTCAGACCCCTTCTGAAATATGCCACCCAAGTTTGCCATAGGTATTTCTCTCCAGCACTAATACAGAGGCCTTAGAAACAGTGCAAAAGAAAGCACTGAGAACAATAGAGGGCCCACCATTACACTAACCTGCCTTATTCCAAACTCCAATGTTTGGATTTCAGAAGGCCACTCAATTAACTGCCCAGGCCCATCAGGGCTTAAAAAAACCCAAAAAAAAACACATACACCACCAGTAGAAGAATGGCACACATCACAAAAAAGCAAAGAAAAAAACAATTCCATAACAGTGTTATTCCTTGGTGTATCAGATCCTTGGCACACTAACAATCCATCACACTCTCCCCCCAGTCTTCTTCAATCCATCTCTGAGGGATGCCAAATAAACCACCTGCAAATAAATTGAGAAAGGACGCATATGAAACATGCACACAAAAAAGTACCCTCTCAACAGAAACAAAAAATTCTTACACAGAGATAAAGTGCATATAAAATTATTTTATTACGCTGCCACACCATGACTGTAGAGCCCTACAAAGCCCCAGTGAATTTATTCTGGGTTCCAAGAGGACAACACTGAACTATACTTTTTGTGCCACAGTGTGGTAAAGAATTAAACTATTTTTATATGCACTTTATATTTATGAAAATCCTTTAGTGTGTTGATTAACAGGGTGCATTTTGGTGTGCCTGTTTGGATTGAATTTCCTCATGCTAATACAGTATACCTTTGTGACCTTTTGACGTAATCCCTTTGCTTTGTCAATGATTACATATGAAACATTCAGCAGCAATTTAAAAAAAAAAAAGTGTATGAGACAAAAACATATTCTTACCATTCCGTGGCATAAATTTCAGTTTATAAATGAGTTCTATAGCTGGAATGAGGAATGCTAATGTTTTTCCACTACCCGTCCGAGCAGCTGCAAGAACATCCCTGAAAGACAGAAATCGATAGGCCAGGCTTTTAGCTTACAGGCAAAGAATCATTTAAGAACAAAGCGTGCAACCTCTGTAGTCATAAAGGAATATTCTTCCCATATCAGTAGCATATTAAAATGTATTCATCAAAGCATGCACAACATGTTATAGTGTATCTGGACCTCTGTTTTATATTCAAGATGAAGGCAGTCCACACATATGCATGGTTACTTTCCCCTTCAACCATCTTAGTTACACTACTCTTATCCATCCTGGACTACGGAATATCCTTTTCAATGGCATTTCTACTGCAGATCTCTCAGAACTGTATACTGCTTGCAAAAGCATCTACTGCTTAGCCCTTCCATTCACCCAGACTCACTCAATCCTGTCAACTATGCTAAACTCTTGGCATCATCACCCATAACCTTGCAGCCAGACTCCACGGCAGTAAGTCTGTGCCTGCTTTAAATATTCCCATAAATAAGCGCAGAAACCTCACTGTTCAGACTACTTCCAAGTAAACTCGTCATCACTTGTGCTTCAGTGATGAGCAGCTCTTAATAAACAAAACTAAAAAAACAACCATCATGTACTTACCATAACAGTAGATCCTCAAAAGAATCTTCTTCATTAGTCCACACCTTTGGAATTACAGCCACTTGGCACTAGGACCACACAAACTTTTGCTAGCCAGGGGCCACCCACAGCAATGTCATGCATCAGCATCTGTATAAACGTGGCTGCCCCATCACTCCTCAGTTCCCCGGCGGAGAGTAGACTCGGAGTACCTCCAACCATGGGGTTCCAGGAGATAAGACCAGGCATACATGGCATAGGGTTGGATATATAATGCATATATTAGATTCAGTTGCACAATATCCAGTGCAACCCTCCCTGAAGCAAAGGTGGATGGAGAAGGGGACAGCATGGACTAATGGAGCAGAGTCTCTCGAAGATCTACTCTTGGAGTAAGTACATAACTGTTCTTTCTTCTTCGAGGATATCACCTCCATTAGTCCACACCTTTGGAACGATTACCATGCAGTCCCAAACACCAACTGGGAGGCGATTACAGTTTGTGACAGATATTCAGGATATCAGGTCTTGCAGTACAGGAAGCCCAAAACCAGTAAGTCTACGAGAGACGAAGTCTAGACTGTAATGTTAAGAGTGGAGTGTGCTCCATGTGGCTGCAGCACAAATGTCAGCAGCACAGAAACATTTCTGAAACAAGCAACAGAAGTGGCCATTCCCCTGGTGGAATGACCATGAACCACACCAGGAAGTTCCTTATCGTACTTCCTATAACAGAACATAATACAAAGTGCCAGCTATTTGGACAGGTACTGTATGGACACAGACGTGCCCTCTTCTCCCAGGGGTGAATGAATGAATCAAAAAGCTGAGAGGACTTTCTGCAGTCCTTGGTACAACTGACAAAGTATCGGAGTCTTTTATGTACATCTGAAGCATGAAGCAGTGCCTCACCCTGACTGGCATGCTCAGGGTAATGAACAAGAAGGTGCATAGTTTGATTCAGTGTAAATTCATATACCACCTTTGGTATAAACTTCAGATGTGTATGTAAAGAGAATCTGTGTGTGAGCCGGCCCAGCTGCACAAGGGTCTGAGGAGTCTTGAGCGCCTTACCTCTTGCACGCTGGTAATGCGAGTTCAAGAATGAGCTCAGGCCATGGTGGAGAAGGGGGGGTTTGCAGTGGATCAAGCAACTGCTTGGCAGCTCTCCACTCCCAGACTGGGAAGGCAAGCCTTCCCAGCTCTTGGCTGCCTCCGAGTGGAGGCTCGTGGCAGTGCCGAGCAAAATATGGGGCTGGCATTAGGCCAAGGGTGGGTGGAATGGGGTTGCCGGTACTGGCACACATGCCCGCCTTCATGCGCATGTGCAACTGTGTCGCCGAGGCCCCAGGCAACTAGGGAAGGAGAAAAATCAGAAAAAAAAAGCCCATCCCCGCACACCATGAGTAATGGCCCTTGGGGGACTCCTGGCTCCTGCACCATGTAGATCCCTGCTGGTCTGTTTAACACTGTTTACATAGTTGCAAAACATGACTAGTTTCACAGATTTTGAAACAACTGTCAAACTGTAGGCAAAAAATTGCCTTAATCTTGGTTTTATCTTAACACCCATGGCATAAAGGGTTTTGTGCAGGCAACTACAAATTCCTTTAAACAGAGCTACCTTAAGAATATCCAGTGTGCTAGATTTCTGTGTGTGCTAACTGACGAATCTACTGACAGAACGGTAGCAGCGCAAGAATCTGTATGTGTCAGGTTTGTTCAGGGTGGAAAACCAAGAACCATTTTTGTAGATCTTATGGACCTGGAGTCTGCCACATCTGATGGCGTAACTACAGCAATACTGTCCACCTTACAAAGTGTAGGAATTGGTCCACAGGAATTAAAAGCTAAATTGGTGGGCCTGAACTTAGATAGGGCAGCAGAAAATATGGGGTGTACAAATGGTGTGCAGGCTAACTTTAGGCATGAGTCTCCTCATATTGTTGTTGTCCACTGCATAAATCACAATCTCGAACTTGCGACTCTGGATCTGAAAAAAGATAACCCCTATCTTCAAAAATTTGAGACAGCATTAAAAGACATTTTTAAGTTTTATCACCTTAGTCCTAAAAGATGTTTGAATTTACAGTAGCTTATTTTGGTGGGGTACATCAAGTGCGATGGGTCACGAGCATTAAAGGCACTGATAAAAAATTACAAGCTAACAGTCAGTCACATGTAGAATGTTGTAGCCATGGAGTCAGGGGTTGATGCAGCCAGGGTCAAGGCCATTCTAAGGGAAATTAAGACTGCAAAATTTGTTTCTACCTTACACTTCACAATGAATTTAATTACTGTTGTGACAGAACTGTCTTACACTTTCCAGAGGGATGGCCTGCTTTTATTTGAAGTCCAGGTCTACAAGATCGACAAAATTTGAAGTCTCAGATGGATTTTTCAGCTGCCCCCTGGCTTAAAATGATGTTGGTCAATATACTAAGCTTGACTAAAAAATCTGACCAGCTACAAGCATGGGCTGCTCATACAGAACCCAATCTTATCATTATTACAGAATCTTGGCTCAAAAAGGCCACTACTGATCAACAAATCACCCTACCAGGTTACAAACTATACAGGGCAGATAGGGAATCTTTGGGGGGGGGGGGTGGTCTATTCTAAAACCAAGTATAAAGTTAGTGATATCTCCTGTAAATCTAAACAGAAGGAATATGAGATTGTATCACTGAAGCTTCACCTTCCCTCCACGGAATGCATCACTATTATAGGTGGTTACAGGCCCCCGGCTGGTGGAACCGATATCCTCAATGTAATTAAATCTCTAATCAAGGCTGCCAATTCCGAGACAATAATCCTTGGGGATTTCAACATGGACTGGCTTTCCTCAAAATCACACAGCCTGAAATCGCTCTGAGATGAGTTTGGCCTAGTACAGCTTGTTAGTGAACCAACAAGGATTATATTGAACCTTGCCAACACTTCACTCCTAGATGTTATATTAACCACTCACCTGCATAAAATTCTATGCTCCGTGGTGTTCCACAATGACATGAGCGACCATGGGGTTATTGTATGCATAATATCGCATGCCAAGAATCGACACCAGCCCAAGTTCATAGCTAAAACTGTCTTTTCGTAAATTTCAGGCAGTAAATTACCTGTCTGACTTAGGTAAGGTTAGATGGCAAGATCTCTATCTTGCCAAAACAGCCGATGAGGCTGTCTCTGTCCTCAACAACAACCTTGTCACACTGGCAAATAAGCATGCCCCATTTATTAACGTCAGGGTGCGCCACACCTCTCACCCCTGGTTTACTCCAAGTCTTAAGGCTGCACTCACTAAGAGGGACAAGTTCTGGGCTCTGGCTAGGCGCACCAAGCACCCTGCAGATTGGCAGGCTTTTACAGCAGCTAGGAACGCGTGTGTAGAAAGCATTCACTCTGCCAAAGCAAACTACTATGTTTCCACCCTAGAACAGGCCAAAAGGAATTCACATAAAATTTGGAGGACACTTAAATCCATTGAAGGACGGCCTACCGCCCTCTGCATTCCAGCCAAAGTCCAAATCCATTGAAGGACAGCCTAGTGCCCTCTCCATTCCAGCTAAGATCCTTACCAATGGCAGGATTATTGAAAGTAATTCCCAAATCCTGGAAAAACTCAATTCCCACTTTGTCACTGCCGGCCTAGCCTTTGACTCCACACCTTATGCAGGCCAAGGGATTATTCAAACCAGTTCTAGTCCTACTCCCCGTACCTCGACTTGTCCCTTTCAGCTGCGTACACTAGACTACAAAGAAGTAGAAGACTCGCTACTTAACCTTGACATCAAGAAAGACACTGGGGATGATGGTCTTGAACCATTTTTCCCAAAACTAGGCTATGCCCATCTCACGGCCCCCATTCTTCATATTCTCAATCTCTCCATCTCTTCTGCCTCAGTTCCATCTTGTCGGAAATCCGCCCGTATCCTTCCCTTATTCAAATCAGGGGACCCATGCAATCTAAATAACTACAGGCTGATCACAATCTTGCCTATTCTTTCTAAAGTGTTTGAAAGCTGATCTACAATCAATTAAAACGTCATATCGAAACCTTCTCACTTTTAAACTCAGCTCAGTCCAGCTTCCGGCCTCAGCACAGCACTATCACAGCACTGGCTAAAGTCACTAATGACTGGATCTCTGCTATAGATACCAAAAAGATCACTGGTGCAGTCTTCTTAGATTTAAGTAAAGCATTTGACACCGTTGACCACAATCTACTAGTCACCAGCCTTACTAAACTAGGTGCCACTCCCTCCACCACTCAGTGCTTTACCAGTTACCTAGCAGGGAGGACCCAGAAAGTTAAAGCTGATGGCTTATTCTCAAGGCCCCTGGAATTCTGAGATTCTGCGGTTGCAGAATTTTCTGCAGAATTTGCATCATGCCGCAGAATATATATAGCGTGGCAGAATTCACTGGTTTTGGTGAATTTTCATTAAAACATACTGTTTTTCCATAGTGTCAGGCTTTCTTTCCCATCACGTTTATCCATAAGCCCCTCCTCTATGCTCAGCATATGATGTCATCAATGACATCACAACATATTTAACTAATGGCAGAACTGCGTTCTGCCAGAGAAATGAATAAATCATGCCGAAGAAATCAGAAAATGCTGCTGCAGAAGCCAAGGAGCCCTGCCACAGAAATTACAGAAAATTCTGCCGTAGAGTACTAGGGGCCCTGCCTATTTTCTGCCTCCTTGCCGATTGCCAGAGGAGTCCCTCAAGGCTCCATCCTAGGCCCTACCCTCTTTTCCTTGTACATCAATGATCTTGACTCTTATATTACCAAATCCAACCTTCACTTCTTTGCGGATGATACAGTACTGTACACCTCTGGCTCTACGTTGTCTGAAGTAAGGGACGTGCTGCAAACTGACTTTGCTCAGCTAGAAATTAATCTCATTAATGCTAAGCTTCTTCTTAATGCTAAGGCTATGATTTTTACTTTTAGTAACTCATCTACCACCCCCCATGGTCTACCAAAGGACTTTGTTACCACCTCGCTAGGCGAGCCACTGGAAGTTGTCCCCAAATTTGAATATCTTGGCATTCGGTTAGATAAACTCTCTTTCAATGACCATTTTGAGGACTTCTCCAGAAGGCTTAAAACCAGGTTAGGTTTCTTTTTCAGAAACAGGTCTCTCTTCCTGATTGAATCTAGAACCACGCTGGTGCAGGCCACATTCCTTTCATTGCTTGACTATGGGGACCTAATATACAGTTCCTCTGCAATCTCAAACCTAAATAAGTTGGACGTACTTTACCACCGTGCCCTGCGGTTCATCACCAAATCCCCTTACCGAACCCATCACTGTGACCTCTACGCAGCCATTGGCTAGACTTCACTTACCACTAGATGTTTGCTCCATGCTGGTATCTGGACACTCAAGTTACTCCTGAACAAACTTCCAAGCTATCTAACATTTCTCATCTGCATTTCCCACTGTGCATACTCCCTCAGGAAATCTGACTTCATTGTCCTTGACGTGCCTAGGACTCGCACCACCTTTGGCAAACGTGCAATCTCATATGCTCTTCCTACAATCTGGAACCAACTCCAATCCACCCTGAAACTATCCAGCATGGTTTTGGTTAATTTCTTCAGAGAGTTATCTTCATCCAAAATAAAAGATATTTGTAGCTGCTTTTAAGCCTCTTCTCTGCCCTTATATCCTTACGATCATCCTCCTGGAACCTGTGCTCGTCAGGACATGAAACTATCCTGTTATTTTCAAAACCTTCTCCTACCCTTGCCTTCTTTATCTATATCCTTCTCCCCCTACTCTTTTTAGCCCTCCTCCTCCTCCACTCACCACTCATTTTAACCCCTCTTCTTATTCAACTACTCTCTCCTGTCATTTCCAACCCCTCCTTCTTACTTAACTACTCTCTCCTGTCACAGTACACTCCTCACATTTATTGCTCCTCCCCTTCCCATGCTAATAATCCCCTACCTTGTCCTGTCGTAACTGAGCATTAGGTACTATATGAACCTTAACTGTACCTCATTTTACTGTGATGTACTTATATGAATTGGTGCATATTAATCTTATCTGTATATTGTTTCATTTTGCTTTTTATATGTTGCCTTTTTAAGCAAGGTCTCCTGACTGTTTACATGATTTAGGACCTCCTTGTGAATAATCTTGCTCAATGGAGTTTTCCTGCAATAAACTTGAATACAGAAACTGGAAAGTGCAGTTCTGGAACAGTCATCTATGAAAGAAACTCCCGGGACGTATGTCCGAAAGCTTGTCATGACTGAAGAGGGATAATCTGAAGGGGTAGAACTTACTGGGTTCTTACTGCCAAATTTCTGGCCCGCCAGAAAGAAATGACTGATGCTGTTATTGAGCACACAGATGCCAGATTCAGTAGACTGCAGCAACCACCATTTTCTTGGTTTTAGTGACTTGACCCCACTCAGTGGCCTACCAACAAAAAGCAACTGGCCCAATATGGAAAAGAACACTGTGAATGACTCCTGTATCATTTCACAGCAGTACTTATAGAACAGGAAAGAGTGCCATAGGCCAGTGGTTGCCTCTTAAGTTACACCTTCATACCACCACGCAGTCAGAGACCCCACAAAACTGTCTAGCAAAGCTTTTGGCAAGCAGACCACCAGCATTTAAAGATGCTCTACTTATGGCGGAGTTACTTTACACACCGTCATGCAGCACTGCCATTGCTGAATGTGGCTTTTCAGCAATTAACTTCATTAAGTCTTGTCCCAGAACAAACCTGTGGCAGGACACACTAAAAGGATTTAATGTCCATACATGTCAATGGTCCTAGTGGTGATGACTTCCAACCACGAGGCTATTTTACGCTGGCTTGAAGAGGAGCCTGGAACAAGGCACACATTCATGGCCACTCTCTCTCAAGCACCAGTTCCAGTGCAATGTTGGCTTCTTCACGTTCAAATGAACTGACTCTGCTGCACCCATCAGCTGAGCTCTTATTTTTCATTAACTTCACTGGTACAGACAGTGCTGCTGTTGTAATTGATGATTTTTGTTCCTCCAACAAAGCCCCACCACCACTAAGCAGTGCCATTAAGCAAGCTACTGAAATCACAGGCATCTGCTCTCTAGCAAGTGAGTGGGTGCTGAATGAATGATGCTGATGATCTATGTGTGTTTTTTTTTTTTTTTTAGCTTAAAGGATTTGGACTATAGAATTTATTTTGAAATCTGAAGTTAAAGGCTTAACTATTTAACTTAATGTTGAGCGGCTGGGTTGAGCCACCAGAATCAACAACACTAAACTCATGGAGACGTCGATGACTCGACATCCAGTATACTGTGTTACATTTAAGGACAACATAAAACTTACGTGGGCAACCAAATATCGTCTCGGGGTTGTCCGTGGGCAACTTCATTAAAACAAATAATTTCTGAGTCTGTAACCACTGATGTCTGAAGACCTATTAGGACATCTTCCACATCATAACAAAACAGCTTTGCCTTTCTGAAAAGGGCATTTAAAACTGCCTGTTGCACATCACTTGCAAAAACAGCAACCCTGAGCCAAGAATATCACCTCACACAAATGCCAGAAGCAGCAGCCCTGGCAGAGGCAGTGACATAGGCTGAGGAAGCAAATGTTTGCCAACCTCAGCATCCGAAGCTAAACTTTTAAGTCCTCATTCTTGGCACAGCCCTCAGGCAAAGGCCGAGCTGCAGCTTTCCACAGACTATTTTGATATATGATCATATGGGCCCTGGTAATTTGCAATTCTAAGGCCTAGTGAGGCAGAGGCATACATACACGTCCCATCACATCCAGCCTCCTAGATTCTTTATCAGAAGGCAAAGTACTCAACTGTCTAGGTGATTTAGAACTATTATGAGCAGCCATTATGACTACGGAGTCAGTTTCTGGCTGGTTAGCATAATGAGGCTTAATAGATGGGGCTGGATACTGCTTTTCAGTCTTTCTCGGTACAGCAGGCAGTGAGTTTGGTTTGTACTATGCAGCAAAAATAGCATCCTCTAATGTAGTATATACAGGTGGAATTATAATGCAGGGGGAGCAAGACACCTCCATAAATTCCATGAGATTTCCTTTTGTGGAGTCTTCCTTCTACACAGCAAAGCCCATGGCAGTTTGCATTTGCTGCAGCGTGGCTGAAAAGTAGGATCCTCAGGAGGAGACCTCAGGGTATAAGACCACAGAGTCATTGCAGGATGAGAGGGTAGAACTACTGTACGTCGAGGTGGCATATATTTTTCTCCTTCATAGTCTCCTTCCAAATTGTCCTGTAACATCACAAAGTCAGGATTACATACCATCTCGATGGTCCTATCAATAATGGGCGCTGCACTGTGCACCGGTGACACCGGTAGCTGCTGAGAAGGCGTATACTGTGATGTGCTGTTACCATGTGCCAATGGTATTTGAGAGCTCTGAGGCTCCAGTGATGGGATAGCTGCCTGCATAAGTAAGCCAGGCAGAATGTGCATCATCATCTCTGAAAATGACACTAGCATAATTTGAGTCTCGACAACAAACTGGAGAGGGGTCGTGATCACTTGTATCGACGACAGGGCTTGGCCAGACGATGGCACCCCACTGTCTAAAGTAGGTATGGCAGTGCCTAAGCCAGAGCCTGACCCTGGTGTCTCATCGATGGTCGGGGGTTGGTGCTGTAGTCAATGCCTCCAGAGCAGTCGAGGACATAGTGGAATTACCTTGTCTCACCAGCGACCAGGACCTTGCCAACAAGGTAGATTTCTTTACTTCTATGTTTATGCTTGTGGTGAGATGAGGAGGAGGACAGCTACAATGCTGACCATTACACTTGTCCAGTCCTTCGACTTCCGCAGTCACCTCTCAGCCCACGGTAAAGCTGCAACACATTTTGGGCCCTGTTCCTTCTCCATGGCTGTTAAAGTTTTAAGGAGAAATATAGGGTCTTTCAATTCTGACAGCATGCAGAGATGACAAAATACACTAATAATGAATGTAAAAAAATAAACAGCAACAACTAGTTGACGTTTCCTTTAGCAGGTCCAACGAGGATGATTGGTGGCGAGAAAAGAACGGAGGAGTGATGGAGTTGCCCATGTTTATATTGACACTGATGCATGATGTCATTGTGGGCAGCCCCTGGCTAGCAAAAATGTCTGTGTGGTCCTAGTGTCTAGAGGTTACAGTTTCAATGGTATAGACTAATTGAGGAAATATCCTTAAAGATCCACCCAAAAGAAAAAAAACCAACAACGAACAACTGTGTAGAGATTCTTCTGCTATCACACCCCTCATGTGGAATAACCTCCCAGTGTATGCTTCCTTAAAGGGATCATAAAACTTTAATTTAACTGTCACCGTTACCTATATCTGTTTGATCAAAATGTCTCATATTAATCAATGCATCTTTTTTCAACATGCAATTGTTACTTGTGCAATGATTTGCATTTGTGTTCCTTTGTTGTATGTAACTTGTGTAATGTTTGTTATCTCTGAATTTACTGTATTTATTGTTTTCTACTGCCCTTTTCTACCCCAGGTCACTGAATGTGCAAGGAGTAGGTGTGTGTGTGTGGCACTACATTCTACAAAAGAGCTAAAAGCTCCAACTGTCATTTGGTAAAGTTGTGTACTGACCATACTACCATTTTCTTTTTTTATGACCAGGAAAGGAGGGCTAGGCAATTCTGCCCGCACACTTTTTTTTGGGTGCAGATGCAAACTGATACACTGAATCAGGATGAGTTGTTGGTGGTATCTGTGTGACTTCTACTTCTGTTATGAAATGTTATTTAATCCAAAGGGAGGTGAGGTGGGTTGTGCGGATGGGCACCATATACCACTCGTAGAACTACTATTAAAATAAATTAACACTTTTTCCTAGAGATGTGGATATGGTGCACTATCCATATTTCTGCTGGCTCCTAGCAGTTCTCTGGGAGTAGGGGGCAAGGCACACACTCCTGCTTGACAAACATGGACTGGAGATGAGAGGTCCCAAAAGCAGCATCCCGGCATGACCCAAGGTTGATGCGGTAATGGGAAATGAAGATGTTTGTCAACTTCCAGGCAGCAGCCCTGTAGATTTCCTGGATGGGGACATCCCTGGAAGAAGCCACCGAGGCAGCGATATGTCTGGTGGAATGAGTCCTAAGCCCTACAGGAGGCTCCCTACTAACCAACCAATAGCTGAGGCTGATGCAGGAGACCATTCACATCCCAATCATCCGCACAACTACAGGTCTGCTGGGTGCGGCTTTAGCATATATCAGGAAGAGCTGGCGAACCTCTCCCCCCAACTCCAGCCATGTGCGCCTTATAGTATAGTGCGGTTGGCATGGGCAAGGTGGTGGCCACTTATAATGGGGCAGTCTCCGGGGTGCTCAATGCCATCGCTTCCAGTCAGTGTATGACCCAGATCCTCTCACATGAGATCCCCATGGTTTGACAGGGAGCTCAAGGTAATGAAGATCAAGGGTCGGAAGTTGGAGCGTTGCTGGTGGAGGACCAGGGCGCATGGGGACAAACTAGCCCTGCATGCTCATTACTCTGAGTACCAGGGGGCAATCAACAGTAAGAAGGCAGAATTCCTGTCCAGGGAGATTGCTGCAGGGAAGAACCGACCGGCTCAGCTCTTTCAGACTGTGGACAGACTTTTGCATCCAGTCTGTCTACAGTTGAAGAAAGGCTTTTTCAATCACGTTATGCGAAGAGTTTGCTCAGTTCTTCTCTGATAGGGTGTCCTGTATCCACCTGGGAATCTCACCAGTTGATTGCAATGGCCAACCTGGGGTGAACAGGGGCACACTGTCTGTCTAGGAGGAGTTTAAACTGGTGGAGGTGGTCGAGGTCACTGAGGTCATCTTGCAGCTAAAGCATACATTCTGTGAACTGGACCTGGCACCGACATTTCTTGATGAAGTGTGGGTTTTGTTGGCCCAGTATTCGCTGGAATAGTCAGGTGTTCGCTGAAGGAGGGGGTATTTCTGGATGCCTTGAAAGAGGCTATGGTTAGATCCCTCCTGAAAAACCATCACTTGACCTGGATTCTAGCGAATTACCGTCCTATCTCCAACCTTCCCTTTTTGGGTAAGGCTGTTGAGAAAATTGTGGCACAGCAGCTTGAGGAGCACCTTGTGACCTTTGATATCTATGTGCCACTCCAGTCAGCTTTCAGAGCCTAGCTGGCCCGGTAGAGCGGAGGATTAAAGCACTGGACGCCACACCTCGCGTCACGCTGGCGACATGGAATGGACCTGGGTCGCTGGGGATCAGCAGGGGAGGAGAGAACTGAGTGTCCAGAGGACTGCTCTCCTCTCCTGGGGTGGATTCTGGGGATGCACCACTCTGCAGCAGCCCCTGGTGGAGACCGGGTGCACCACAGCAGCGTGCCGCTTACAGGGGGCGAGGTGACAGTAGACGTCAGCCGAGGGTCCGCCCTCAGCACAGACGTCATTGCATGTCCACACCTTGGGGGACGTAACCAAGGTGGAAAAACCCTGGTGACCTGGAAGGTGATGGCAGGGCTCGAGTGGCTGAAGCCCACATGCCCAAGGCTGGCCTAGATCCTGACTTGACTTCCTGTTGTCCTGTCTCTCCCATTCGGGTTTGTGGAAGAGGGGGACCAAGCATCAGATTCCTCTGTCACGGGGGATGGGCACGGCGGGTGGTAGAGGCGAGACCAACTGAGCCCACGCCAGAGAGATGCCCAGGCTACCAGCAACAGGAGCGAAAGAGTTAAAAAAACAAATAAAGGTTTCAGAGCCAAGCACAGCACTGAAACAGTGTTAGTTATGGTACACAATGACCTCCTCAGGGCAAGAGATAGAGGAGAAAAGTCAATTCTCATTCCCATCGATCTCTCCTCAGCGTTTGACACTGTAAATCACATGGTGTTGCTCATTCGCCTGAGAGAATACTGTGAATTCGCTGGCACAGTCACCCACTGGTTTGAGTCTTTTCTCTCAGGCAAGAAGCAACGGGTGGTGATGTGAAGTTTTTCCTCCTTCTTGAAGCTCCTGCCCTGTGGAATGCCTCAGGGGTCAATCTCGTCACCAATGTTGTTTGCAGTGTATCTGCTGCCCCTGGTTGAGCTCATTAGGCATTACAGTGTGGGTTTTCAAGGCTATGCAGATGATACCCAACTGTATATGTCCTTTGCCCCCGGAATATTCAACGCCATGGAAGTGCTAAATAACTGCTTGGCTGCGATTAATGACTGGATGTCCTCCAGCTGACTGCGACTGAACCTGGGATAAGATGGAGGTACTAGTGATTGAGCAGGGCCACAGGCATGACAGAAGTGTCACTGATGCTGGGATGCCACATCTTCACCTAGGTTCTGCATCGTTGTTGACCTAGACTAGGGTGCAAGATCTTGGCGTGATCCTCGATGAACATCAGACACTTGAAGATCAGGTATCGTCCGTCGTCCAAAGTGGCTTCTACCACTTGAGGAATATCGCCAGGATCAAACCCCTGATTCCGCCCGATGACCTGCCCACTCTGGTACATCCATTCGTGACTTTCAGTCTTGACTATTATAAAGCTCTATACTTCGGGGTCTCTGGAGGTACCCTCCACCGGCTTCAGCTGGTGCAGAACACTGCTGCCAGGTTACTGGCTGGCCTTTCGAGACCTAGTCATGTGAACCCGGTGCTGCATTCTTTGCACTGGCTGCCTGTCAGATGGAGCGTTATCTTCAAGGTGAATCTTTTCACCTACAATGCCCTACATGAGTTTGGCCCTGGCTACCTGACTGAGCTCCTAACACCCTGCACCTTGTCCCACTCCCTCCACTCCTCGACTAGGGGCCTCCCAGGACTAGGCTGAAAATGTCTGGTAACATGGCCTTTAGTGTCACTGGGCCAGTCCTGTGGAATGTTCTACCTCCATCTCTTACAGAGGCCCCAATGGTCGAGGTTTTCAAAAGGGGTCTCAAGGCCCATCGTTTTTTCACCCTGGCCTTCCTGAGTGAAGTAGTCAGATCAGTGCTGTACTGTTTTATATAAAACTGATGACTTGATTTGCTATTACTTATATATTTATGGCTATATTTATTCAACCCATCTCATGTACCTGTGTTACTTTTTGTTTTATCTTATGTGAAGAGCCCAGAGTCTCTGGGATTGGGCGCTCTACAAATAAAATCTGCCTTGCCTGAACGAGAGCTTGCCTCAGTTTCAACAAGTGGAGCCTGTGCTAGGCCTCCAAGGTCGGACTGGTGAAGTACACCGGGAAATTCATCACCCGATTCAGGTACAACTCCAAAACAACCTTCAGGAGGAACTTCAGGTGGAAGTGGAGGACTACCTTGTCCTTGTGGAACATCAAGTATGGAGACTCCACAGAGAGTGCCTGGAGCTCACTGATCCTTCTGGCAGATGTGATGTCCACCAAGGAGGTGGTCTTCCATGGCAGGTGTGACATCTCACACATGTGCACTGGCTCAAACGGCTTGCCCACGAGCACTGCCAACACCAGCAACGAGTGCCCTGGTGGTGGGGGGTTAATGCACTGGTGGGGACAGATGGTCAATGCCTTTGAAGAACTGGCCCACCATCTTCTCCTGCGCCACTGTCGGTATACTAGCCCATGCCTTGTATGCAGAGGTGGCTGACAGGTGCACCTCGAGGGTCATCAAGCTCAGTCCCAACTGAGAAAGGGACAAGTAGTCCAAAATGCTAGCCAAAGGGCTGGCCAGGGGGGTCAAGCTCCCTTCCATGATACCAAATGGAAAATCTTTTCCATTTAGAGGCATAGCACTGGTGAGTCAACTCTTTCCAGGAAGCCTCCACAACGTGGAGCACATCTTCCGAAAGATCCAACGCCTAGAACTCTAGCTCCTCAGGAACCAGGGTGTGAAGTGCAGGGATTGAAGATCCTGATGCAGGATCTTCCCCTTGTGACAACAGAGTGGATCCAGGCGCAGGTGCAACTGCCACAGAGTCATCCTGCTACTGAGGCTGAGGAGATCTAGGTACCAAAGCAGGGGTGGGCGGGTGGGAGACCAGGGTTACCAGAATCATCCGTGCCTTGTCCCTCTGGACCTTGACCAACGCTCTGTGGATCAGGGGAAAGGGAGGGAAGATGTAGAGGAGGCTGGGGGTCCAGTGCCTTGCAAAGACATCCCCATCAGTGTCCTGCATTGTGGAAGGCAGGCAAAGAACAGCCTCAGCTTTGTGTTCTCCCAGAAGGGAAATAGAGCAACCAGAGGATTACTCCTCAGGGAGAACAGGTGGTTCATTACCTCCTGATGCAGAGACCAGACATGTGACATCTCGCCCACTCGGCTCAGGCTGTCCACTAGATGGCTGGAGGCTCTTGCTACATGAATCGCCAGGCGATCCGCATCCAAGCTGTACACGAGGGTGCAGGTGCGGAAAGCCTCCCAAAACAGATTAAGGAAAGTGCGTAATGCCTTGTTTGTTCAGGTAGTACATGGTCGTGGTATTGTCCATCTGGCCTGCATGTCGTGACCCCTGACAAACGGAGTGAATTCTGTCAAAGCGGGTCACACTGCACGGAGCTCCAGCAGACTGATGTGATGGGACCCCTGGGGGTCCAGAACTTGTGGGTCCTGTGGTTCCCCAGATGCACTCCCCATTCCAGCAGACACTTCAGTTGTCAGGGTTACTGTCAGCTCTGCGCGGAAAAACAGGACTCATTCTCCCAGATTTCCAGGTCGAGCCACCACTGGATGGCATCCCACATCGGCTGGGTCACTGTAACAGACTGGTCCAGGTGACCTAGGCGCTGAGATCACTGGCAGCCCAGTTCCAACTGCAGATGACACACCCGCTGGCAGGTCCTTCTGATAACACTGGTGCAGGATGCCATGTACCCCAGCAGCTGCAGGAAGTGCCACGCAGTGCGCGAACAGCCAACCTGAAATAATCAGGCAAAGGAGGTAAGATCAGATGCCCTGTCAGCAGGGGGTCTAGCTCTGCCCTGATGAACAGAACAAAAGGGTAAACAGGGAGGAGAAGAAGCACTGTGGGTAAATTTGGAGACCGGCAATGGCACCACAATCCGCACAGGGGTTGTATACTGACCCCCCTTCTCAGGGGGAGGAAATGGACAAGGAAATGACAGAAAGTATACTTAGAATGGCAGAAAAAGGGGAGATATTGCTGATGGGTGATCTGAATATGCCAGATGTTAACTGGAGTGCAGTTGCAGCAGCCACTTGAATAGTGGGGTTATTCTAGATGCCCTACAGGGCATGCCTTAGACAACTAGTATTGGAGCCCACTCGAGAGGGAGCAATCTTAGACCTGGTTCTCTCAAATGGAGATGAAGTAGGATCACAGATGTGAAGTTGGCAGCCATCTGGGAACTAGCGACCATCGAACAGTATGGTTCATAATAAACACAGCAATAGAGTCAAGCCATACAAAGGCAAAAGTACTGGACTTTAGGAGGGCTGACTTTGCTAAATGGGTGAGTGCCTAAGGAATGCACTAGCAAATGGGCAGGAAGGAGGGTGGAAGAACAATGGGGAATAATAAAACTGCCATCACAGAGGTAACAAGCCTTTGTGTGAAGCAAATAAACAAAACGAAACGATGTAAGAAACCACTATGGTTCTCAAACGAAGTGGCAGTGAAGGTTCAAGAGAAAAAGAAAGTATTCAGGGAAGTACAAGGAATCACAGAAGGAGCAGGACAGAGAACTGTATTGTTAAAGCAAAAGGAAGCTGGAAGGTAGTCAGAACAGCAAAGGCCCAAACCAAGGAAAAGATAGCTAACTCAGTTAAGAAGGGGATAAAACCTTTATAGGTACATCAGGAGCGAAGGAAGACCAAGGAGGATAGTGAGACTTAATAAAGGGGAGGAGGGTGGGCAGAGGGTGACTGTGAAAAGGCAGAGATAATAAACAAATATTTTTGCTCAGTATTTACAAAGGAAGAGGGGTACCTAAAACAAACAGTAGAAACACTCTGGATACAGAAGTTGATACCAGCCCATTTACAGAAGAAAGGGTTCTGAAAGAACTCTTAAAACTGAAGGTGGACAAACAATGGGGCCTGATGGGATTCATCCCAGAATTCTAAAAGAACTAAGAGTAGAACTAGTGACACCACGGACTACCCTCTTTAACAAATCATGGGAGGATGGAGTGGTACCCGAGGACTGGAGGAGGGCAGATGTTATTCCCCTTCACAAAAGTGGGAGCAAGGCAGAAGCAGAAAACTACAGACCTGTTAGTTTAACCTTAGTTTAACCTTAGTGGTAGGGAAAATGATGGAATCACTTCTGAAGGAAAGAACTGTCGAGTATCTAGAGGCCAGAGGGGCACAGGACCCAAGGCAGCATGGATTTACAGCGGGAAGGTCATGCCAGACAAATCTGATAGATTTCTTTGACTGGGTGACCAAGGTAGTTGATCAGGGAGGGGCTGTGGACATGGCCTACCTAGACTTTAACAAGGCATTTGACACAGTCCCACACAAAAGATTAATATACAAGTTAGCCAGCCTGGGAGTGGGTCCCAAGATGACAGCCTGGGTAAAGAATTGGCTGGAGAATAGGACACAGAAGTAATAGTAAATGGAGTCCACTCTGAAAAAGGGGTGGGTTACTAGGGGCAAATTTGAGGGTTCAGTATTAGGACTGTCCCCTTCAATGTCTCTGAGGTTTGCATGCAGAAGGACTGAAGGAAAGTATGTCTCTTTGCAGATGACAAAAAGATCTGCAACAGAGTTGATGCACAAGGTGGGGTGGAAAGGATGAGAAGGAACTTGGCAAGGTTAGAGGAATGGTCAAATGTATGGCAGCTTAGATTCAATGCTAGAAGTGCAAGGTAATGCACCTGGGAAACAAAAACCAAGGAGAGTGCGCAATGGGGGTGAGATACTAACAACAAAATGGAAAGGAACCTGGGGGTAGTCATATCAGATGACCTAAGGTGGTCAAGCAATGTGAGAGGCAGCAAGCAGGGCTGGGGGGGATACTGGGATGCACAGGGAGGCATCATCAGTAGAAAACAGGAAGTTATTATCCCTCTGTACAAGACAACTGGTGAGACCACATCCGGAGTACTGAGTGCAGTTCTGGAGACCCAATCTCCGTAAAGACATAGACAGGATGGAAGCTGTCCAGAGGAGGGCAACTAAAATGGTGCAGGGTCTGCACCGGAAGACATATGAAGAGATACTTAAGGAGCTTAATATGTATAGCCTCGAGGAAAGGAGGGCGAGGGGGACATGATAGAAACTTTCAAGTACCTCAAGGGAATCAACAAAGTCCAAGAGGGTAGCATCTTTCAAAAAAAGAGGTGTGCAAGAACAAGGGGCACAATTTGAAGATGGGGGGGGGCGCGCTCAGAGGTAATTTAAGGAAGTATTTTTTCACAGAGAGGGTTGTGGATGCATGGAACGGCCTTCCGGAGGAGGTTGTGGAGTCAAAAATAGTGGTGGAATTCAAGTATGCATGGGACAGTCATAAGGCAATTCTAGGGGGTGGGGATAGGAAGAAGTAGGCTGCTGGTTAACTAGGATCTGCAGCTTATCCATCAGGTAGGGAAATGGGCAGACTGGGTGGGCCAAGCGGTCCTTATCTGCCGTCAAATTCTATGTTTCTATGAAGTGAATAATCTGTGAGGGGTTGAGTTCAGACTTCGCCAGGCTGAACATAAGGCCCAAGTCTCTGCAGGTCTGGAGGGCCAGATCCCTGGACCGTTCCAGTCTCCATGGATGGCCCGGCTACCAGCCAGGTCATCCAGGTAGGCACAGACTCTGACCCGCCGGCACCTCAGGAACACTGCCACCATTGCCATGCAGCTGGTAAAGACCCTCGGAGCTGATAAGAGGCCAAAAGGCATGACCTGGAACATATATAGAACCCCTTCTACGTGGAGCCAGAGGCACATCTAGTGGGACAGAGACTGGAATGTGGAAGAATTTGGTCTAGAGGTCCAGGGAGCAGAACCACATGCCCTGCTCCAGAGATGGCATTATCTGGTTCAGACTGATAATGCTGAACTTGAGCTCCCTAAGAAACTGGTTCAGATTGTGAAGATTCAGTATGGGGCACCAGCCCCTGTCCATTTTGGAACCAGGAAGTACCTGAACATGAAATCCTGACCTCCCATGGAATCTGGAACACGAGCTAGGGCTCCCTTCTCGAGGCGCCAAGCAACGTCCGGCCTGAGGGCGGACAGTGTGTCCTGCAACACAAGACTCCCTTTGGGCGTGGGGTTGGTACAGTGGGATAGCTTCAAAGTCGAGAGGCAGCCCTCTGTCCACCACCTCTAACACTCATTTGTCAGAAGTAATGATGGACCAGTTGTGCCAGAAAGGGCAAAGCCGACCCGCAATGGGGACCTCAGGCAGGGACTGGACAGACAAGAGGTAGACACCCCTTAGGCAGCTTTAGAGGGGGCACTGGCACCCCTACCCCCAATCTTTTTGGTGCCCTGACCAGAGAACTTGGTTTTGGGGTGCCAAGATTGAGACTGCCCCTGCTGGGCCGCTGCTGCTTTGGCTGCTGTGACTGAAAAGGGCCAAAACTAAAACTGCTTCTTTTTCTGCTTCTGCCCTTTCTAGTCCTTCTGCTAGGTAGGTAGATTCTAAGGTGGCGCTGGACTTCTCATTCCTAGTGAGATGCCCCTCCACCCCAGGGCTCAAAAGGTCAGTGCCCATAAAGGGAACATCGGCCAAGATGTGCTGGGAATCTGCCTGTGAGGGTGGAGATCCACAGCCAGACCCTGTGACCGCCACGGTATGGGTGCAAGAGTCACCGATATCCAAGGCCATCTGAAGCTGATGTTTAGCCAGAGCTTGACCCTGGTTTCTGACCTTCTTCATCGCCATCTGCAAGGCAGCAGGTAAGCGAAGGAGGACATGGTTTAGCACTCCTATCAGGGAGTAGCCAAAGCTAGCCATCTTCAGGGTGCAGCTCGCCTGACAGAGACCAAGGAGGATGTAGCACACACCTTTTTTGCTGCATGGTCAAGCTTTCTGGACTCCTTGTCAGAGGGCTTGTCCACAATCCTAACATTGCCCGTTTTCCTGAAGATGGAGTCAGCCATCAATCCCTCAGCCAAGGGTGGTGCAAGAAACCAGACAAGGTGCCAGTAGGGACCACGTACTTGTGGACCATATGAGTCAAGGGTACCATGAAGGATGTTGGATGCTGCCAAAGCTCCACAGTCTGTCCTAGGATGTCCTCTGCCATTGGGAAGGCAACCCCCCAGAGATTCATTCGTGTCCAAAATTTCAGTGAAGGGATTATTTAGCCCTTTTCTGAACTGGTTCCAGAGGGACCTCCATGGACTCGGATATCAACCTGAGAAGAGCTCCAAAAGACACCAGCCCATGGTCGGTAGTAAACTCCTTGGCTAACTCATGGTTGAACCCATGGGTCCTTGAGAACTGCACGGAAGATCCTTCAGAGTCATGTGAGGATTCTTCTAACATGGCCCTTGGACGTTTCTTGCCATGCACCACTCAGAGTTCATCCAAGTGTGTAATCTCCACGAATAACCAGCCTAGCAAGCCGGTAGCAAGAAAGTCCTTGGTAGGGGCTCCCTAAAACGGCTGCCATGGCAGCACTTCCATTTGGATTGAGAGAGAGAGAGAGACAGGTGTCAGTGACACTTGTCTCAACAGGACTGGAATGGTCTACATTTGTGGCGACCAGGGGTTCACTGGGGTCATGGGAAGAGCACTACTCTGACCAACCAGGGCCCACTGCTGCCACAGCATGTCCTCATAGGGACGAGGCAACCTGCAACAGAGCCTCTCTGCATAAGATTATAAAGAGGATGAGGAACGCCTGCGGTGGCATTTCCCAGTCGACCGAGATCAGGAGCATGAGAAATCCCTCGACCTTGATCTCGAGCTGGACCTCGACCAATGACTGGGCCATCGGTGGCGAGGAAAGGCACTTTGAGGGACCGTGTACACAACATGGAAGGAAGCAGTTCCTGGGAGGAGATAGCGGAGTCCACTGACTGCTCCCAACCCTCCTGAGTGACGGAAGAAAGGACTGGGGTCAAAGAGGGCCAGTCTTCCTTAGTCCCTTCCGATGATGGGCTGAATGGGTCAAGGCCAACAAGCTCGATGGTTGCACTGGATGGCAACGCTTGAAGCTTGGACCCAATATGGATTCCTCACATTCCATCATGGATGTCAAACAGTGTGAGCGAAACTGAGGAGATACTCTCTAGTATTGAAAAAAATAAAGTCTGCCAATGGGGCACTTAGACAGGCCTACACTGTGCCTGGGAATGCAAAGGAAGAGACCTGCCACTTCCAGCAGAAAGGAAGATCTGCCGTCACGGGGTGGAACCGAGGAGTATACCACATGGGCGAGTGGGAGGAGCTTATCTTAAAGATGTCTGGCAAGGTTATCCATTGAAAGGAAGACTGCCAGAAGTGTGGGTAGTGCACCATTTCTACATCCTTAGAACAAATTCTGTACATCTGTAAAACTTACCTGCCCTCAAGAAGCGGTCTTATGCTTTTATGCTGAATTTCTGTCATGTGAGTAAAGCCCATTTCGGTGATTCCTTTTAGTGTATTCTCACTGACCAGGTCTTTAAGTGAAACAAAAGAAGTATCTTCAAAAGCACCTATGAGAATAAAAATCAACAGTTGGTACCAACACTGTAGAAGTAACCAAAGAAATTACAGAATGCATTCATAAAGTTGAGGAAGGTATTAGTAACTACTACTAGATGACAGCAGGCATCAACATTAATAGCTGTCTTACTGTCTAAGGCATTTACATTTCTCCAGCACAAGAAAAAGTACAGTTACGTAAGAACTTACTGTAACAGTAGATCTTCGAGAGAGGTTCCTTCAGTAGGTCATCACATATAGGACCATCTCCTCCTGGCGTCTGGGCCGCATGGCTGACTTTTCCAGCAATACCTGACGGGGGACCACCCAACCAACGTCACATGACCATCAGCGTGACCCTATATAGTGAGCGGCCTCCCCAACCACCCTCCAGTTCTCCCGTGGGAGACCTAGAGAGGCCTGACAGCACAAGGATACAGTCTGGAGTCCCAAAAGAAAATTGGGGAAAGGATGGAGGGGAAAATATGACCTACTGAAAGAACCTCTCTCAAAGATCTACTGTTATGGTAAGTTCTTACATAACTGCACTACCTTACTTTGAGAGGGTACCTTCAGTAGGTCATCACATATAGGACTGAGTCTCAAGCAGTCCAGCCAAAGAGAGAGCAAGAGAAACATGGGAAGAGGAAAAACTCCAACAAAAAAAGGAACAGAGTGGAACCAGCCTAGGACAGAAGGCCCTGAAGCACTGCTAGGCCAAAACCTGTCCTCCACCTTGAAGCAATGACCAGACTGTAGTGCTTGGTAAAGGTATGGACAGAACTCCATGTTGCTGCTGCACAAATTTCTGCTGCAGAAACATTACGCAAGAAAGCTGCGGATGCAGCCATGCCCCTAGTGGAATGACCTCTCACGGACCCTGGCAGAGGTTTGTCATACTTCTGATAACAGAAGCAAATGCAGTTGACTAACCACTTGGACAGGCACTGCTTAGCGACAGCTTTCCCCAAGGATTTGGGGGCAAACAAAACAAAGAGCTGATCATCCTTCCAGAAATCTTTGGATCAATGGGTATAGCGCAGGAGACAACGGTGCACATCCACTATGTGCAGGAGCACCTCACCTCTAGCCACAGGAGACAGATAGACCGGAAGTTCCACTGTCTGGTTCAGTGTGAACTCTGACACCACATTAGGTAAGAACTTAGGATTTGTTCGGAGGACCGCCTGGTCCCTATCAAAAATTAAATAAGGCTCCTTGCACATGAGAGCCTGAAGCTCCGGAATCCTTCGAGCGGAAGTAACCGCAACCAAACATAGCACTTTCTACGAAAGATGGTGCAAATCACAGCTTATCGCTGGTTTCTAAAGGAGGGAGAGTGAGCTTCTCCAATACAAACTGTAAAGCCCAAGGTGGTGCAGGGTTTCAGATAAGGGTTTCAGATGGAGAATCCCTTTCACAAAGCTTTTGGAGACTTCCAACTGAGCCATGGGTTTGCCATCCACCTGCTAGTGGTATGTCAAAATAGCCGATAAGAGGACCTTTAAAGAGGAATAGGAAAGGCCCGAATCTGAAAGATGGAGGAGGTATTCCATGACCTGTGGGGCAGAACAAGAAAAGGGGTTCCAATCTTTGGAAACCTCACAAATGGAAAAACGTTTCCACTTCATGGCATAAGTGGACCAGGTAGAGGGCTTTCTAGCCTCGACCAGGACTTGGGCAACTCTGCTGGAAACCCCAAAGCGAGAAATCGCTAAGTCTGCGGGAGCCACGCATGCAAGTGCAGGGTGCTGAGCCCCAGATGCATGAGCCGGCCTTTATTCTGAGTCAAGAGGTCGTGTGTCAATGGAAGTGAAACTGGGGGTTCCTCTGCTAGCTGCTGCAGGAGCGGGAACCGAATCCGTCTCGGCCGGGCGGTGAAAATCATTCGCACCTTCTCTGCCTGAAGCTTGAGGAGAACCCTCTGGAGATTGGGAAATGGAGGGAAGACGTACAAAATTTCCCTGTCCAAGAGAGAGACAACGCATCGTGCCAATAAGCACCATGCCCTGGAATGTGCGAGCAAAAATTGTGAAGTTTTGCATTGTATGGGGAGGTGAAGAGGTGGAGTTCCAGATGCTCCTCACTTTAGGAAGAGAGAATCTGCCACTTCCTGATTTAGTTCCCATTTGTGGCCAAGGGTCAGACCTGCTGAGACTGTCCGCCAGGATGTTGAGTACTCCTGGAACGTGCATGGCTGTCAGAGACAGACTGTGCTGGACAGCCCAGTTCCACACTCTCATTGCCTCCCTGCAAAGGGGGTACGAGAGAGTTCCTCCTTGTTTGTTGATGTACCAGACTATCGACATATTGTCCATCTGGATGAGCAGTGATCCCCGAGGAAGAAGAGTCTGGAATGCCTGCAGTGCGTACAAGACCGCTCGTCTCCAATATGTTGATGTGTAAAGACATCTCCAAGCTGGACCAGAGTCCCTGGGCTTGGTGTTCCCTCAAGTGCGCCCCCAACCCATGTTCGAGGCATCCGTAGTCAGAGATGCCAGCAAGATGAGAATCCTGAAAGGGAGACCCAGTGACAGACTGAAGGGATCCTTCCACGAATTCAAATCTTTCTGAACAGCAGACACAAGGACCGGATGGTCCAGATCATCCTGGAGTTGAACCAACGGCACCTGCAAGGACCACTGAGTGATTCTCTTGTGGAGCCTCGCAAGGGGAACTGTTGTGATGGAGGCTGCTATCGGTCCTAGGAACCGGAGGACTTCCCTGGCCGGGAGGGTCTTGGAAGAGGCTACTAAAGTAACTTGCCTGATCAGGGTCTCCATCCTGTCTGGAGGAAGGAAGACTCTGGTCTGGACAGTGTCCAAAACCGCCCCAATAAACTGGAACCTTTAGGAGGGAGTAAGGGATGACTTGGGGATATTGACTGTACTCCCCAGTCTGGAAAACAAGTCCAGAGTGATAGATACAGCTTCCAGGAGACTCCCTGGACAGGGTCTAGATCAGCCAATTGTCCAGGCTGGGGAAGACTGCTATGACCTGACGACGAAGGGCAGCTGCCACCATCACTAGGCACTTGGTAAACACCCAGGGTGCTGAAGAAAGGTCAAAGGGAAGAGCCCGAAATTGGAAGTGCTCTCCTTGGAAACAAAACCGCCAAAATCAGCGGTGGCTGGGGAAGATCAGGATATGCAGGTACGCATCCTGCATATCCAGAGCACAAAGCCACTGATTCTCCAGGAAGAGAGGGAGGATGATTTGGAGAATTAACATCTGGAACTTTTTGTACTCAAACAGATTGCGACTGCTTAGGCTGAGAATGGGTCGCAGGTCACCCGACTTTGAAACCAGGAAGAAGTGGGAGTAAAACCCCCCCTCCCCTTTGACGGACGGGAACCATCTATGGCTTCTCTGAGCAAGAGATTTTGGATTTCTTCCCCTATGAGAAGGGTCTGGTCTCGAGAGTAGGCGGACCTTCTGGAAGAGAATCTGGAGGAAACTCCAAGAACTCTACAGTGTGTCCTTGGGACACCAACTGCAGGACCCACGCATCAGAGGTGATGCTCTGCCACTCCATCGCCTGGCGAGCAAACCTCCCCCCCCCCACCGGCTCCTTGCACGGAGGCTAAGGAGGAGGAGGTAGGACAAGGGAGTCAGGAGGTGGCAGGACAGGCAGGAGGAGGTCCCCCGAAAGTCTCTGGTTCTTGGAGGCAGGAGGGATAGCAGCACCTGTGGACTTGAGCTTGCCGTGGCGCCGGGCCTGGGCTTGCTTCCTCTGCTTCCAGGTCCTTTTCCGAAAGGGATGCTGCTGTTAGGTGCCCGATTGGTACATGGACCGCACAGACCTCAGGGCTTGACCTCGGTCCTGTAGGTCCGTGATGATGTCCTTGGTGTCCCCACCAAAAAGCACCAAGCCCCTGAAGGGGGCATCTTGAATCATAAGTTAGCGAGGCCAAAGATGCAAAGCCAGGCATGCCATCAAAGGGAGACTGCAGTCGCCGAGGTGCAGTCTACGGAATCAACAGAGTCGTAGTTAGTCCGCAATGCATGCCTGCAAGAAATCCTGCACAGGCAGAGATCTGCGGCAAGCTCCTACTTTAGGTCCGAAGGGTCCATGGACTGGATACGGGCCTCGAGCCTGGCCAAGGTGGCTTTCTGGTGTGACACCAAATGGGCCACATAATTAAGGGTCAATGAGAAGACTTTCTTCCCAAACTGGTCCATCTGCCTCGACTCCTTATCTGGAGAAGTGCTCATGTGCTGTGGAGCGATCATGAGCAGCTGAGATTACTATGACGTCAGCCTTTGGATGTGCACTGAGGAAGGGGGCATCTTTGGACACCCAGTTAAGTCCTGTCTGCTCTCTTGGGGACAGCTGGGATTGAGTGAGGTCCGATCCAGGAAGGAACAGGGACTGGGGACAGAGACTCCAGGTCCAGATGTTCAGCGAGTCTCTGATGCATGGGATTCTATTCCTCAGCCTCCCAGTCAAAGTGTTGTTGAATGGCCCTCAATAGGTCCAAAAGGAAGGATCCTCCGGGAGACTTGGGAGAATCCTTACCTTTAGGGACCTGAGACTCATGGTCCGAGGGCTCCTCCGATTAATCATCCTGAGCCCGGACTGTCTCGTAAATCAGGAAGAACTATGTCCTTGGATGTAGTCCCCATGATGTGAACGGTGGATGGGGACAAGCTCAACAGGGACCCAGGAGAGAAGCGGGGAAGTGGGAGTCTACTCTCTAGGTCCGTCACCAACTCCAAAGCGCCTCCTGCCACCAAGACTGGAGAAGGGTCTTGAAATCTAGTTGAGCTGGGGGAGGACAGCCTGGAAAGGAGGGTAGCGATACCCCTGGTATCCCATATAACCATATCCCAGGTATGAGGTGTAGCCCAGGAAGTAATGTCCCGCACCACTCCCATCTGGAGGAGGACCTGACGGGGGATGGTCCAAGGAATACCCCAAAGGGTAATGCGGGACAGTGCAGGGTCTCGAACAGAGTCCCAACGTCAGGGGGCCTAATGGTGGGGGATACCACGTAGGGCCTGCAGAAGTATAAATAAGCGGAAGGACTGGCGTAGGAGGTGTCGGCGTCGGGGCCGGCGTCACTGGAACCGGCACCACCGGGTCCAGAGTCTGATAGGCTGGCGTCGAGACCCGATGAAGGGGATCAGACAGAGGGACCTGGTCTGCCAAAGGAACCAATGGCGGAGAAGACGTGAGGGCCCTGGCATGGAGACAGTCAGAGGGTCTGGCGTTATTTATTTTACACTGTTTAGGAATTACAACCCTTCGAGTCAGGGACTCATTTACAAAGGTTCCGCGTCAGGAACAGCATATACAGGACAATACATATAAACAGATCATGACAATGGTTACAAGGAAAAAACTACAGGTTGCAGGTTTTACAGTTACACAACACTGCCGCCTCATAAGACATATTTACATTGCATGGAAAGAGCTACAAGGAGCTACAGTTTTAAGATTACAAAGCATTTATAGGGATAAGAGAGAGAGTAACATATTGATGTTTACATAGCAGTAGAACTTGACAGATATCTAGTGAGCGCAGCCACATGAGGCATTGTCGAGAGGTATTATACAGTACACCAGAGAGATTGGAAGGCCTGCTGGTGCAGAAGCTAGGAAGTGGCAAAGTACAACAGTTCAGGTGTGGAGCCTGAGGACTAGCTGGTAGGAGAGTTACACAGGAGAGTGCTGCCTTGGGGGGTACTGTCAGAGCAGAATAGAATAGGTCTCACCGGATCCGACGAAGGAAGGGTGTCCGGCATAACAACTGCCAGAACAGAATCATTCCTCCCTGATGGGATAGGAGAAGCCTCCAGTGTAGGGCCAGACAGCTGAGGAGGGACCTCCATCCAAGCGACCCTGGAGGGTGAGTGGGGATTAGACCCTGTGTGTTCTACATCCAGGGGGCTCACACCATCTTTGCCCAGTGTAGTGGCCATAGAAGGACTGGCTACCGGCAGGGGAGAAGGAGGGAGAGGGGCAGTCTCCCCTGGGCTCGTCCGGGCGTCGGGTAGGCTGTCATTAAGCCCCGCCGGGAGAGCCATGTCTGTGCGGTCGTTGGAGGAGCCCCCTGCTGACTTAACGGCTGAGGCCGGGCAGGTCCCCGAGGCTTGGGGAGCCGACTTACTGGTAGCCAGGCGGTCCCTGGAGGAGCCGAAGCTGACTTAATGGCAGATGCAGTGTGGCTGGAGGAGCCGGCAGTCACCTTACCCACTGCGGAGGATTTCCCAGACTTATCTGGATCCCCTGCTGACGACTGTTGCTTAGGCAGAGGCGGAGAGGCCTTGCTAGTAGAGGGCCTAGAGGACTCGGCCTGAGAACCATCCGTGGAGTGCTCCCTCTCCTTACATTTCTCCTTGTGGTGTTTTGACGGAGAGGGAGAAGAAGAAGGGGCATCACGAATACGTTCCATTTGTTTCTCTAGAGACGCCAGCCAGGTCTTCAAGAGATGGGCCTCCAGAGCCTGCTGTCTCCTCTTGCGTGTGGCCTGGTTAAAAGGCTGGCAGTCAGAGGTTGGATGGTCCGGGCCCAGACAGAGAACGCACTTCACGTGGCCATCTTTGTGTGGAATTTGAGTGCGACAAGACTGACACTTCTTTGGAGAAGACATAGAATAATGCAGAGAAGGAAGGTAGAAAATAACTACCAACAAAACTTTCAACGACGGTCGCTGAGTAAGTCTACCGCGAGGTGACTGCTACGAGGCGACGGCAGGAAAGAACTGGAGGGCAAGTGTGGGGACCGCCCACTATATAGGGTCACGATGACGTCGGTCATGTGACGGGTGGGCAGACCCCCGTCAGGTATTGCTGGAAAAGTCTGCCGTGCGGCCCAGACGCCAGGAGGCACTAGTCCTTTATGTGATGACCTACTGAAGGAACCCTCTCAAAGTATATGGCTCTGTGTTCAATTACAAATTTTTATTTTTTATACCAATGTATTCAGAATTCATTTACTAGGATAGCCAAAACAGATGCACTTTCTCATTAACAGTAGAACCCTGCTCATCTTTTCAGTTCGCCAGACTTAGCACAGGGACTAATTTGTGTAAGTTCACAAATATACCACTGGCTGTCTTAGGATAAGTGGTACCACTTGATTCACAGTTATGTGCCCCGTCTGCCTCCATACTTTCATAGTTAAAGCAGCAGTGCAAATAAGGCAGTTCAGGCCAGTTTTCTGCAGACTCCTTTTCTCTATTGAGGGCTTAGAGAGAAATCAGACAACCTTTAACTGTGCATTATTTGCTATAAAAGAATAAATATTGATGGCCATACTGCCGTTCAGTGACTGGGCTCTAATTTAGTGCCCTGGCATATGGCAAAATGCTATATAAAATGACATTTTGCTAGCAGTGACACAGCTGCTAGTTTAAAATAAATCCTCTTGTATGGATTTGCACATCATGTGCAACTACAGAGGACATGCGAGGCGTGCTGTCCAAGACTCTTACACTGCATAACTTCAGCTGACCCACGGAAGGCACACGTGCCAAACTGGACCCACAAAACAACTGGTACTTTATTAATTCACACATCCAGTGAGGCTACAGAGAAGCCTGGAGGGAGTTACAGGCTGCCGGAGCTCCTGTATTCCATAACTTCAGAGGGACCATGGGTTTAGCACTGGCGCTGAAGGGAAGCCAGAAACATGAACCTTATGACATCATTACACCATGTTGGTGATCGGGGGGGGGGGTAGGCCTCAACATACCAAATCTCAACACAGTAAAAGAAAAGATTATAGTATGGAGCACACATGTAAATGTTTATAATTATGTTTATAAGAGAGAGATACAGAAAAAGTACTTGCACTAAGATAAAAAAAATGAAGCAGTGAGAATATAACACAGAGCACAGTCAGAGCTGCAGATTAAAGACAAAAGCAAGCAAAGGAAAACCAAAATAAAAGCTAAGGCAGGAAAAGTGGTAAAAAAAAAAAGTAGTGAGAAAATTAAGGGCAACAATAAAAAGTCACAGCTGAAATGACCTAGAAAGGTAAATAAAAAACAAAGCAGAGGGAGAGTGAAAAAGATGAAATATTTCTTTGGTTTGTGTTAACCAGGTTAAGTGCACTGGACACACAATGCCTATTTCCAGGCACAACCCCAAAGAGTACTGACTACACAAAAAATATAGAACTGTTAAATACAGCACAAGTACAGCACAAATGTAAAATAAAGGGAACTACAGAACATGCATCAAATATGCAGCAGTTTTTGATCAAATTAATGTATGAATGATTCTTAAAAAGCATGGATAAAAATTATTTACAAACTACTTAGGAAAGACTGAAGTAGGCCAGAGGGAAGAAAGAGACATGGGAAAGAAGACAGACCAGTGAGATTGACAAGAAGGAAGACAAAGAAACATTGGCAAACTGTAGAAATAATTAGCATTTCCGAGTCCAAATAGAACCCAGGATGAGGTACTTCAATGTTATGTCATTTTGTGGGTGAGGCTGGGGGTGGAAAACAAAATTTAGCCACTCAGGCTTGTCCAGCTGCCAGTTCTGGCTGGGGGAGGAGGCAAATAACTGCCACCTTTTCCCCCAAAATAGAACTCGTGTCTTGTGAAATAAGAGAGCAAGTTTTATTTATTTATTTATTTTTTTTAACTAATTTTCATTTTATGCCCCCAACTATGTCCCACGGCTTGCCCTCATGGTAATCGACACTGAGCATTTCACTGCCCCATCGGGAGACCCATTCAGTTGCAGCAGTGCAGCACATGCACCACAGGTTTCCACATCAACGTGATGAGCTGGTTATGACCTCCAGTGAGCACCTGTCTTGTTTTTTGTTGCCAATTAATTTCCCCGACAGCAACCTCTGCATCAAGCCGTAAACCTCTTGAGCCAGGGTGGTAGAGTTGGGATCGGGCTACAATCCCTGGTATCCCACATCGTGGAGCAGTGCACCACCAGCTGACACACCAGGCTGGGCAAACTTTTTTCCATTTTAAAATATGTAAGGGTAGACTAATCAAACCAAACAAACAAAAAAAAAAAAAACAGCTGAATTACAACACAAACTGATATCCATCCTATGCACTACAGCTTTAAGACTGAAAACTCAAATGATAGAAAACATATGAAGTGTTACCAATAACTGTCTTTCATCCACTTGCTCATGTGCCGGTGTATATGATTGGCTCACAGAACGTTCTAGAATTTAAATCACCTTTGTGACTACTTCCACTCACCTCATGCCCAAATTGCCACCAACCGTCAGATCTAAGTCGACTTACAGAAGAAAGCTGAAACACCTGGTAGAGTACCAAAACCAAATAAGCTACACTTCACTAAGAGAAGGATGGGTGGGAGGTGTGTGGCTGTGGATGAACACAAGAACAAACTATTATCAGTAAGCAACTACTACCTGTCTCAGCACGAAATCATCCACAGGCGCACAACTGCTGAACTGTGAGCAGTGCCCAATGGGAGGAGGAAAAAAATAGGTTACTCACCTGTAACCATAGTTCTAGGAGGGGTATATGATTCATATCCACACATAGGCAGTCTCCCTTCAAGAGCTGTTCTTGCCGGACAGTCTTCAAGCTAAGTCCTTCCCACCATCCAGGTAGTATATCCCTCGGCTCCACCCCGTGACGCCAGAACTAGCACAATGGAAGCAGGGATCAGAGTGCCACTTGTCAGGGGAGGCCAGCTGGGTGGTGTAGATGTGAACCATACATCACTCCTAGAAATAGTTACTGGTGAGTAACCTATTTTTCTAGGGACGTAGATATGGTTCCCTTATCCACACACAGGCAGACTTCCAGCAGTTCTCCGGAAGGAGGGGGCAAGGTGTGCACAACTATTTCGCGAACAAAGACTGGGGAACCAAGGTCCCAAAAAGGAGCCTCCCAGCATGTCTCAAGTTTAATGCTGTAATGGGAGATGAAGGTGTGTGCTGACTTCCAGGTAGCCACCCTACAGATCTCCTGTATGGGAATATTCCTGAAAGCAGCTGACGCAGAGGTATGTCTGGTAGAATGAGCCCTAAGCCCTACGAGATGCTCTCTACCTACTAGCCCACAGCAGAGGTCAATGCAGGAGACAATCCACCCACCAACTGTCTGCTTAGCTCCAGGTGTGGCTTCAGCGTATGTGACAAAGAGCTGTTGAGCCTCACCCTGAACTCCAGTTGTACGCTCTCTGTAATAAGACAGCAATTGCCGCAGGTCCACAGAATGGAGCCTATGGCTGGCCTCCAAAGATGGGTTGGTAAAGTATACTGGTAAGTTAGTCACCTGGTTAAGGTGAAACTCCAATACAAGTAAGGAAGGAGACTCCACCAAGAGCTCATTAATCCTCCTGGCAAAGGTGCTAGCCACAAGAAGACAGTTTTCCATGACAGGTGTGACATCTCACACCTGTGCACAGGCTTGAAAGGTTAGCCCATGAGCACTGCCAAAACCAGCAGCAGATTCCAAGGTAGTGGTGGTGGTTCACGCACTGGCAGGTTCAAGTAGTCAAGACCCTAAAGAAAGCACACGACCACCTTCTCCTGCACCACACCCGGTATGCAGAGATGGATGCCAGGTGCCCCTTTAGGGTCAATCTCAGACCTAACTGGGAGAGGACCAGACAGTCCAGGATGCTAGAAAAGGGGGAGGGGGTCAAGCTCCTTGTCCCGGCACCAAACGGAAAATCTTTTCCATTTAAAAGAGTAGCATCGAGGAGTCAACTCCTTTCGGGATGCCTCCACAATGTGGTACACACTGTCTGAAAGTCCCAAAGCCTGGCACTCTAGTCGCGGAGGAACCAGGCCATGACGTGCCGGGATTGAAGATCTGGGGGCAGATCTTCCCCTGATGACAGGACAGCAGATCCAGGTGCAGGGGTAATTGCCACGGAGGTCTGCTGCTGAGGCTGAGGAGATCCAGGTACAAGAACTGGCAGGACCAGTCCAGTGCTATCGGATCATCTTGCACCTTGTCCCTCCGCACCATGACAACCTTTTGGATCAAGAGAAAGGGAGGGAAGGCAATCATACAGGAGGTCTGAGGACCAGGGCCTCGCAGAGCATCCCTCACATCATTGTCCCAGACTGAGGGGGCAGGCACAAAACAGCCTCAGTTTTGCGTTCTCCCTGGAGGGAAAATAAGTCCACCAGAAGAGTGCCCCAGATGGAGAACAGGTGGTTCACCACCTCCTGATGCAGAAACCACTCATGCAACATCTCACTCGCTTAGCTGAGGGTGTCCGCCAGATGGCTGTCAGCTCCCGCAACAAGAATCGCCAGATCATCTGCACCCAGGCTACGAACGAGGGTCCAGGTGTGGACAGCCTCCTGACACAAGGGAAGGGAGTGTGTGCTTCCAGTTTGTTCAGGTAGAACATGGGCATGGAGTCGTCCGTCTGGACCTGCACAACCTGACCCCGGACAAAAGGAGCAAATTCTGTCAAAGCTAGGTGCACTGCACAAAGCTTCAGCAGGCTAATGTGGTGACAAAACTACCTGGGGGTCCAGAGCCCATAGACTCTGTGGTCCCCCAGGTGGGCTCCCCATTCCACCATAGATGGGTTCTGTAGTCAGAATGGCTGTTGACTCTGGGAGGACAAATGGGACTACTTCCTCCAGATGTTCTGGGACAAGCCACCACTGGATGCTTCCCACACCAGCTGGGTCATTGCAACCGGCTGTTTCAAGTGACATAGGTGCCGAGTCCACCGAGGGCCTAGCTCCCACGAAAGGGGATGCATCTGACAGTGGGCCCACTGGACCACACTGGTGCAGGATGCTATGTACCCCAGCAACTGCAGAAAGTCCTAGGCGAGGTATGACTGCCCAACCTGAAATGATCAGGTAAAGGAGGTAAGATCCAGAGTACAGCCCACAAGGCACTCCAGCATCCCACTAGCCCTGCCTACTGCCTTGTCACAGTGCCCTGTCACCTTGAGATCAGCAGATATGATTACTCCAAGAGCCCTTTCTTACTTGGTGACTGTAAGTACCCCTCCTCAATCATATACATAGCTTCAGAGTTTCCCCACCCCACGGTGCATTACTTTGCACTTTTTGGCACCAAAACCCAGCTGCCACACCCTAGACCACTCCTAGTTTCCCCAAATCCCTTTGCATTCTTTCAATCCCTTCCTGGGTGTCCGCCCTGTTGCATACCTTCACCTCCAGTTCCTCAGCAATGCCACATATAAAGACACTGAAGAGGACAGGACCTCCAGTGCTGACATTTGCACTTGGTGCATTTTTCGTAGCAGAAGATTTTTATGGTTAGTACCCTAGAACAAGATATCACTGTGAGCCCACACGGGCTGACATCGCACAAAAAAATACTGCTATTTGTACAAAGATAAACACACCTGTTAACCCTAAGGGTAAAGTGGGTTCATCACTCTCCTCTTCAGTTTTTTCTTCATTTATACTGTTCCCTGCATGTTCCTCCTCTTCTGTGCTGTCCATCTCTCCAGTCTCACCTTCAACCTTTGACTTTTTTGTTTCTGAAAACAAAATGTATGGTTATCACATGTGGAGGTATAATCAAACTCTTGGCTTCACTACAAATGCATGTTATTGTTTACTGGGCACACAATCTTGAATTGCCAGAGACGGTACTAAACGCATTTGGATGACATTAGCATAAGAATGAAGTGCTGAGATTGAGAGATGCCACATAAATGAAGACAATGTGTGAGTTATACATGCAAGTAGTTTTAAGGCACCGCGCTCATAACCTCCATCTCCCGTAATCTGACCCTATTTACCACCCTCTGCTTCCCACCTCCCAACTACCCAACCATGTCCCTCAGGTACTGGATCAATATAGCACTGCAGACCCGGTGGCGCAGAGGGTTGGGACACTGGACGCCACACCGGCGATCCGGGTTCGGGAATGAGCTCGGGGAGCCGGGGTAGGCCGGGCAGGGAGAGGATCGAGTGTCCGGGGGACTGCTCTCCTCTCTCTGGGGAGGGTTCCAGGGGCAGCTCGGTGTCCTAGTGACCCCTGATGGAGATCGGAGGTACTACAGACGTACCAGCTCGAGTCGTAAGGGGTTGGGAGTGCAGCAGACATCAGCAGGGCAGTCGTGTGCAGACGTGATGGCATGTCGCTTCCCCAAGGGGCAACAATAGATAGAAAATCCCCATCCACGGGGATAGGCAACGGCACCACCGCTCGTCACCACACTCCACTTGCCGGACTCCTTCCACCCTTGGGCCGAGCCCAGCCCGGCCTACCAAATTGTAGCTAAAGCGCCCTGGGCAGAAAGGGTGGCCCTACCTCGGGAGGGATCGCTGGGCTGCTGCCAGGTGCTGGAGAGTTTCAGGCACGGAGTTAGAGTGACAAGAGAGGTGGATGCCTGAGAGAGTTCCCCGTGAGTACGGAGTATAAACAGTTAAAAAACATAATATGGCGCTGCAGAAAGTGCTGTTTGTACAGCGACAGGGGTTTCTCAGCGTACAGGAATAACCACTACCCCTGTCACTGTATGCTCTGATGGGACTGTGTTAAGGAGGCTGCTGGTATAGTGCCTGGTTGAGCCACTCCCACAGTGGAGTGGCTAGGGCACCAGCACCCAGCGGCATAGGGGATCTGGGGCCACGGTTCAGTTCCCCCCAGGTCCCACAGTGTAAGCGGCTTTTTTTTTTTTCCCTAAAAAGAGAATTTCCCCCCTCCAGTGTTTCGCCCCATCCCCATAGTCCACACCCCCTCAGAGTTAGCTATATTTAGTCCGGGGGGTGCAGGGTGCAGAGCCCCCTGCAAAAAAAAAAAAACAAAAAAAAACACAGTTTCTGTGGAGGTCAGCGTTTTTTTCCTCCAAACTTATTTCAGTGCACACTGTTTTCTCTGCAATATTGAGCTTTGCGTCATTTCTGCCAAGACATTATGATCCCGTGCCAGTCTCTCGCTGCAACCAGATCTTCTAACTTCATTAGCAACCTTCTATGTGACACAGTCAAATGCTAAAGTCAATGTAGAGTAAATCCACTGCATTTTATCCACTTCTCTAGTCACCTAATCAAAGAATACTATCAGGTTGATAATGACAAGCTCTCCCTGACATGAACCAATGCTGCTTACTATCCTGGAGCCCATAACTCTCCAGGTATTCTACTAGTTCCTGAAAAACCCTTGACATTAGAAAAAACTATGCAAACAGGACATCCCTGAGGATCCACTGAAGAACTTGGAGCGCTTAAGAGTGCCTACTGACTCTGCCAGGGGGCACAGAGACAGACTGAAGAAAGCCAGAGAGAGATTTCTGGCAGGACAAAAGGCGCTTTTATACACAGATTTCTGTAACGGAATGACTGTTACAGAAACAGTATTCCGTTACATCCCTTGTGTGTAAAGTGCATCTGTTTCGTTCTCTAGGCGAACGTTCATTCAAACCGCTCTCTCTGCTTTTCGCGGTTTGCACCGATGTGTTCCGTTTCGTCTGGCTGTGTAAAACAGCCATTCCAGTAGCAATGCAGAAACAACCATTATAGAGCAGCAAACTCTGGGGGAGCTGAAACAAATGGAGGCAGGTGTTGCCGGAATACTCGCAGGGTGTAGAAAGGAACCAGAATGCAACGGAGCCACACAGGTAACGCTGATTCCATTTAAAAACCTGTGTGTAAAAGCACCTAAAGATTTATCTGGATGACAATGAACTGACCACACTAAGAGCAGAGTAACCCCCCTCCTAAGAGAAAAAAGCCACCACCTCAGAGGGAGCAATAAAACAGGTTTAGAAACTATTAAGTTCCCTGTGAGAATAAAGTTGATGGGGCAGAATACTGAAAACAGTTGTCTAAGGAACTGCTCAAGTTTTCGTAAATAATATTCACCAAGCACCCTATAATTAAGAAATATGGCCGCAACCTTAGTGACCAGAAGAGCTATAACTGCCTGAAAACCAGCAGTTCTAGTTGAACGGAGCAGAATCCGAAACACGATCCTTATCTTTGATAACCAATATAGGTTTGTTCTCGTTAACTTCAGATGCCCTGCACAGGGATCTTGGAACAGAACGGTACTCCATACTAGGAGGCTGGAGTTGGCTGTTAAGAATTCATACCAAAATCTAATCTTTTCGCAGATTCCTCAGACCTTTCCACCAGGGAAGGGAGATATGGGAATCCCAAAAGGACAAGACACTGAAACTGAAAAAAAGGAAAAAAAATCCAAAACAAGTCTATGTGCCTACCTCCACGGAGGCAGCAGAGGGTCTTGAGGATTGTTCTGATCAGGTTATTGACCACACTATGGAAAAATGAAGGTTTCGCCTGGCCAAGGAAGTCAACAAAACCAATAGTGACCATCATAAAATTCTCTAGAGTCTAAGCCAGATAGCAGAAAGGGCCTGGAATACAAGATGGATATTAAAATGCACATTTCAGAACTATTCCATCGGATGACAGACAGCAAGTGGAGACAGGTATCGGGCAGATCATTGGAGGCAAGATAGCTCCCCTTTTGCCTACTGTGTTAAGGTGCTGACAAACTCCATTAAAATCAGGAAGGATTATAAATCTGTTTATGCTCCGTAGTTATTAAGTACAAGAAACAAAACTACCCTGACTTCTTAGAGATTACAAATTAAGTCATGGAGAACCTCTGATCCCCCTCGGAGAGATTTTTTTTTGGGGGGGACGGTTTCATAAACAATCTGTAACCTGGTGGGAACAGATGAGACAAATCTGAAGGACTGTATTAACTTGTCCTTGACTCCTAAAAGGCACGATAAGAGAATTTTATTGGAAAAGGGACAGCTAAACTTTAGCACCCAAGAAACTGCTGAAGAATGAGCTCAGAATCCAAAATAATTCCAGAGACCTTTCCCAATGATTCTAATAGTATGCAATCACAAAAACTCAAAGGAGGGCATCCGTTCCGCTTGTTAACTGTTATGGAGCCTCTGCAATAAAACGCGCCCCTATTCATAAGAGTAAAGACTTGAGAATTACCCAGTGTCTTAGTGATTACCAAAATAATATTCAGCATATTCAAAGGACGTCCACTCCCCACAGGTGGCGAGTAGTACTCGATCTCAGCTACCCTCTGAAAATTGCAACTAATTATGTCAGACTTAAATAAATTTTAGAAACACAAGACTGACGGCAGAAAGAGACAGATGGTCCATCAAGTCTGTCCATATTATAAATACCACACACCACAGCCTGCAAGTCCTCTTGCTCTGTCCCAGATGTGTCAACCTATTTAGGGTACTTGCCACCACCACTTCCGCTGGCAATCTGTTCCATGTTTCCACAACTCTCTCTGTGAATTAGAAAATGGGCTAATAAATTCCCGGGCTCTGACTGGCTGATACCCCTGGCCAAGTGGGCATCTATCAGACAACAGAGCCCAGGTTAAAAAAAGTGCTAGTCCCAACCCACCTGATCACAGATATCATTAGAATATCATTGTGCCCACAGAATTTATTTTTTTTTAAATGCCACCATTTTTTCCCCTCTTGCTTAGCGAGAAATACAGCCCCTTCAACGTACTGAGTGGCAAGTGGCAGATAAAACTGCAAATCTTCCCCGCTTGATTAATTTTCTAACAGTTAAAAAAAACACTTTTCATATGTGGTCATAAAAAGAAAAAGTAAATGACCATCTCACTGAAACCGCGCTCATTTGTAAGAGCGCCACTCTCCCAACCACGGTCTTACACTCCCTTAACTCCAGCTGCCTGTCTGCATCAACTCAGTACCTCGTGTATCTCCGGAGTCAGTTTATTATTGTTAAACGATATAAAAGTGAAAAAAAAAAAAAACGTAATACTACAATGGTTGCTGGTGCCACTTTTGATGTCCCGCTCCCTGTCAAGTACACCTTGGCGAACTGAAGGCTGTTACCAGACGTCATTCACACTTGTGCTTTCCATCCTTAACTCAACAGATCCCGAACCGGAAACAAACAATTTTTTTTTCATTATGTATTTTTCCCCCAGTTTTCGCCTGCCCCCAGTGCCGGATGCACATCCCGCGTTCTGAGATGCCCTTCCAACTTGCCACCCCCTCCCGGTGGCAGCGGAACTATAGGGGATGGGGCGACAGCCACCCCAGGAGAGGAGCGCTGCTGTTAGGAGCTCGATCCTACTCCACCCCTCCCCCTTGTGCTGGCACCCCAACGACCCGAGGTAATTCCCGAACCCGGGTCGCCAGCGTGGCTCAAGGTGTGGCATCCAGTGCCTCAACCCTCAGCGCCACTGCGCCGGCCTACAAAAACATAATTTTAAAAGAAATGTACTGGGAGAGGACATGCAGCACAAGTTACTTTTTATCACTTTTGTATTGTTTAACAATGTGGGAGGGGATCCATAGTTCACAGAGTAAGCTTCCTCTCTCCCCCATACCTCTGACAGCAGTAAAAAAAAAAACACACAAAGTTCTCTGACTTGGGATCGCGCTCCTGCTGCCATCCCATCAGGATTGCTGTCTTCCAAATGCACTTGAAACAGATATTGATTCATCTGTGATTGATCCACTGGTACATACTCGCTCACTGTATTGTCCCACCTTAAATGCAGTTTATTTCTGAAAAAAATGTGAAATGGATTCGGAGGAGTTAAAAAATATACATCGATGGAATGTTGCATATAACTGTACAAAGGAAGAAAGAGAGGCACTTGCAGAATTGAAACAAAATAGGGATTTAGTAGTTAAATCAGCAGATATGGGGGGCAATAGTAGTGATGTCTACAGAAATGTATAAAAAAGAAATGCACAGACAGCTGTTGGACACTAAATTTTATGAGTGTTTAGTGAATAACGAAACGAGTATAAGGGGGAAATCGATGGAATTTTGAATATGGGGTTTATTAAAGGATACATCACGGATGAAATGTATAGGGCATTAACTGTAGCACACCTGGTGGTACCGGTCCTATATATACTGCCAAAAATACACAAGAATCCTGTAATGCCACCAGGTAGACCCATTATATCTGGGAGGGGGTGGGTCACGGAACCACTGTCAATGTATTTGGATAGCATTTTGAAAGAATTTGTGGTTAAACAAAGATCTTACATATATGACTCAATGGTAGTTATAAATATAGTTGAGAACCTGGAAATGCAGTCTGAATGGTATTTTGCTACTCTTGATGTGGAATCACTTTATACAGTGATTCCACACCAGGAAGAAATTGCAGTAATTGAAACAATACTGAACCAAAGAACTGAATATGAATGTGTTACTACCCCAACTTGGTATCTGTGTAAACTGTTGGAAATGGTATTAAACAGGAATATATTCTTGTTTGATAATAAATACTTTAGACAAATCTGGGGGACAGCAATGGGGGCAACAGTGGTCCTCAGCTATGCTAGTCTGTTTGTTGATCAATGGAGGAACGGCTGCTGTTTAATGTAACCACAAACCCATATTTTCCATTTTTGGACCTATGGAGGTGCTATTTGGATGATGTCCTTGTAATTTGGAGGGGTACCCCTGAACAACTTGGGGAGTTTGTGGATTGGTTGCAAAATAATAGCAGCTGCCTAAAACTTAAATACAACTTACAGCAGAGTGAAAGAGAGTTTTTGGATTTAAAAATCTATCTGAAAACTGATGGGCATGTTGGAACAACACTATTTCAAAAACAGACAGACAGAAGTAGCCTATTGCTTGCGAACAGCTGTCACCCCGCACATATATCAGGAAATATTCCTAAGCGTCAGTTAATTTGCACACTGCGTAACTGTACAGAAAGAAATGAATATGAAAATAAGAAAAGACTACACGTTCAGAGATTTAAAGAAAGGGGCTATGGGAATAAGTGTATAGGGGATGCAGTTATAAAGGTGGATAACCTGGACCAAAAAAACACTAATTCCACAGAACAAAGCAAGAAATACAGGTGAGAATATGATGTGTCCCTTTGTAACTAAATACTAATCAAGGGCAACAGAGGTTGGTGAAACTGTATACAAAAACTGGCATATACTATCAGTTGAACCCAAATTGCGCCAACTAGTAGAAATGGGTCCTAGAATTATATACAGAAAGGGCCAGACTGTGAAGGATATAGTCTCACCAAGTGCACCTGATTTAAGTCATGCTAGTTCGGGAATGTGCCCCCCCCAAAGGTTCACATAAATGCAGACACTGTCTATACTATGTTATATTAAGCAATGTTGTTCATTTTTAAACCCCACAACAGGCCAGGTTAATGAAATTCATGATTTAATAACATACACAACGGAGGGCATTGTATATCTTCTGACCTATGAATGTGGGAGTTTTTATTTAGTTTTTTTTTTTTTGTTGACCAGGTAAGTGCACTAGACAAATCCTGCCTATTTTCAGGCACGACCCGGGAGAGGGGGATACAGATGAATGCCAACTGACCTTGAACCAGATTAAGCTGTTGGTGGTATTTTTTTAGTGAATGAGGAAATTTAGCCAGGACACCGGGAAATTCCCCTACTCTTTCGATAAGTGCCATGGGATCTTTAACATCCACCTGAGCTACCACCAATCCAGGCAGATGGGACCTCGGTTTAACGTCTCATCCGAAAGACGGCACCTCAGAAGTGCAGCACCCCTCTCATGCTGCACTACAGTGTCAGTACTGGGATATTAACCCAAGTGTCAGATGTGGGAACTGAACCCACAGCCCTCTGATCTCCCGGCCTCAGAGGCGAGTGTGCTACCTACTGAGCCACTGACACTGCATTTATGTAGGGCATACAACCCGGGCCTTTAAAGTAAGGGTTGGTGAGCATGCAAGAGCCATCCAGAGACGGGATAAAACCTATCCAACTGTAAAGTATATAACTATGAATCCACATGTGAAACATGTTATAAAATTCACGGGAATAGAAAAAGTTAATGTGGACCAAGGGGAGGAAATTTGAAGCAAAAAATTGGTCAAAGAGAAAGTTGGTGGATTTATACTTTGGGTGCAAGACCTGATAAGGGTTTAAATGAAAGCATAGATTTGGCAGCATTTCTGAATAAACTAAAGAAATAAAAATTGAGAACTTTTAGGAAATCAATGGCAGAATATGAGCTGACCATATTTATTTAAATGTTGTGAAATGTGTTAAGTAAATACAGGTTACTCACCTGTAACAGGAGTTCTAGGAATGGTATATGTTGTTCATCCACACTGTCTGGCAGGTATCCTTGCCGCTTTAAATCTTGCTGGAAGGTCTTCAAGCTGGCTCTTCCCACCCACCCGGGTGGTAAAACTCTCAGCTCCGCCCCATGACGCTAGATCTGGCCCGCTGGAAGCTCAGGTTGTGCGTCACCGGGAGGTCAGAGGGTCAGGATGAACAATATATACCATTCCTAGAACTCCCGTTACGGGTGAGTAACCTGTATTTCTAGGGACATGGATATGTTGTTCACCCACACCGTCTGGCAGACTCCTAGCAGTTCTTCGGGAGGAGGAGGCAAGACACCCCTACTTAGGGAATAGAGACTGAGAACCGAGGCCCCAAAACCAGCATCCGGCGTGACTCAAGGTCGATGTGGTAATGGGTGATGAAGGTGTGTGCTGACTTCCAGGTAGCAGCCCTGCAGATTTCCTGGATAGGGACGTCCCTGGAAGCAGCCACCGATGCAGCAGTATGGCGGGTAGAATGAGCTCTTATCCCTCTGGGAGGCTCCATGCCCGCCAACTTATAGCAGAGATCTATGCAGGAGGTGGCCCACCTGCTATCGTCTCTGCTGGCTGCAGGTCTGCCAGTGCGACTTCAGCGTGAGTGACAAACAGCTGGCTTAACCTCTCCCAATTTCAGCCGTGAGCTCCTTATAGTAGCGAGCGCCTTCTAGGGTCCAGAGTATGGAGCCTATATTCAGCCTCCCGGGTGTGATTGGGGTAGAACACCGGCAGAGTCAACACCTGGTTAAGGTGAAACTCCGACACCACCTTCAAAGGAATTTCGGGTTGGGGCGCAGGACAACCTTGTCCCTGTGGAAGACCAGGTAAGGAGACTCGATGCAGAGCGCCTGGAGCTCTCCCATCCTTCTGGCTGACGTGATAGCCACCAAGAAGGCGGTCTTCCACGACAGGTGAGAGAGTTCACACCCATGCATTGGTTCGAATGGCTTGCCCATGAGCTTTGCCAGTACCAGCAATAGATCCCACGGAGGTGGAGGTTCTCGCACCGGAGGGGAAATGTGATCAAGGCCTTTTAAAAAGCGCCAGATCACCTTCTCCTGCGCCACCGACTGCTTCCCGGCCCGCGCCTGGTAAGCAGAGATGGCTGCCAGGTGCACCTTAAGGGTCGTCGACCTAAGCCCTTGCTGAGAAAGGGACCACAGGTAGTCCAATATGCCTCGAGGAACAGGAGGAAGGGTCCAGGCCCTTGCCCTGACACCAAATGGAAAATCTTTTCCATTTGAAGGCGTAGCATTTTCTGGTCGACTCCTTACGGGACGCCTCAACTACACTGAGGACCTCGTCGGAAAGACCCAAGGCTGGAACTCTAGCCACTCAGGAACCAGGCCGTCAGGTGCAGGGATTGAAGGTCTGGATGGAATACCTTCCCCTGATTGACTGAGAGGAGGTCCGGGCGAGCTGGAAGCTGCCTCAGGAGCCTGGAGCTGAGGCTGAGGAGATCTGGGTACCAGTACTGGCGGGGCCAGTCTGGGGCTATCAGAATCACCTGCGCCTTGTCCCTCCTTGCTTTGAGCAGCACCTTGTGCATCAAGGGAGGGGGAAAGGCGTAGAAGAGGCCCGGGGTCCACGGCCTCGAGAAGGCATCCCCCTGCAGCGATCCTGCTGAGGGGGGCGGGCATGGAACAGCCTCAGCTTCGCATTCTCCCTGGAGGCAAACAGGTCCACCTGAGGTGTGCCCCAATGGGAGAATAGATCTTGTACTACCTCCGGCAGGAGAGACCACTCGTGGGACGCAGCCCCTATCCGGCTTAGGGCATCGGCCAGGGTGTTGGAGGCTCCTGCCACATGAATGGCTAGGAGATCCGCCTCCAGGCTGCGCACGAGTGACCAGATGCGGAGAGCTTCCTTGCATAGAAGCATGAAGCGCGTCCCGCCCTGGCGGTTTAGATAGTACATGGTCGTAGTGTTGTCTGTCTGGACCCGGACCACTTGACCCCGAAGAAACGGAGCAAAGGCGGTGAGAGCTAGGCGGACCGCTCGGAGCTCCAGCAGGTTGATGTGGCATCGGGACTCCTCGGGGACCAGAGGCGTCGCGCTCAGTGTTCCCCAGATGGGCACCCCAACCCATCAGAGAGGCATCGGTCGATAGAGAGCCGTCGGCTCAGGGCGGACAAACGGGATGCCCTCCTGCAGATGAACTGGAACAGTCCACATCCCCTGGGTCACCGTCACTAGCTGGTCCAATGGATCGCAGCGTTGGGACCACTGGCTGGCCAGCCCCCACTGAAGGGGGCGCATGTTCCAACGGGCCCAACGGACCACGCTGGTACAGGCCGCCATGAGACCCAGGAGGCACAGGAAGTCCCGGGCAGGGCGCAAATGCCCAACCAGAAATGACTGGGCAAAGGAGGAAAGAACCTCGACCCTATCCGCCAGGAGCCGTGTCCTGGCTCGAAGAGAGTCGCGCTCTGCCCCGATGAAAAGAATCACCTGCTTCGGCTTAAGTTCCAACTTGGCCTCGTTGATGAGGAGGCCGACCGGAGAGCAAACCTGGAGGGCCAGATCTCTGGACCGCTCCACCTCCTGTCTGGAGGGGGCTGCAATCAGCCAATCGTCCAGGTAAGGGTAAACCCGGACCCCTCGGCGCCGCAGGAATGCTGTCACCACTGCCATGCATTTGGTGAAGACCCTGGGAGCTGGAGATAAGCTGAAGGGCATGGCTTGGAACTCGAAAAGGGATCCCTCCGCTCGAAAGCGAAGGAACCTTTGACGGGACGGACGGATAGGGACGTGAAAGAACGCGTCCTGTAGGTCCAGAGAGCAGAACCACACGCCGTGTTCCAAGGATGGCATTATCTGAGCCAGAGTGACCATCCTAAAGGTTCGAGACCTTAGGAACTTGTTTAGGTCGTGTAGGTCGAGAATGGGGCACCAGCACCCCGTCCGTTTCGGAACCAGGAAGTACCTGGACACGAACCCCGGGTTTGAGGGAGGGTCCGCCACCTCTTATCACCTCCTTCTCGAGGAGGAGGCGATGTCGGCTCGGCGAGCTGACAGCGAGGTGAGACCCTGAGGCCCCGAGTGCGCGGCTCTGAAGGTGGGGCCTGCTCAAACTCCAGAGGCAGGCCCCTTTCCTACCACTTCCAACACCCACCGGTCTGTGGTAATAGCAGACCAGGCGGAAAGGAAGTACGGAGCCATCCCCGGGGAACCTGGGAGTGAGGAGGCGAGGTTGGGGCGACACCCTCAACCCGTCACTGTGCAGGCTGGAGGAGGGACCGCCGAGGACCTCCTGGTCTTTACCCCTGCTTCCTGGAAGAGGAAGCAGCGGCTTGGGTTTGGGACGCCATGCGAGCCTGCTGGGCCCTGATGTTGCTGGGCCGGACGTGCCCGAGGCGCAGGACAGACCGAAAGAGCTTGGGTTGTGGTCTGCAGCCCTTGTCCCTCTGGCGGATGAGACTGAGTCCAAAGTGGCATTGGACTTTTCGATCCTCTGGAGGTGGCCTTCCACTCCAGGGCCAAAGAGTCAGTCCCCAGGAAGGGACATCCACGAATTGTGCTGGGTATCCGCTGTGAAGGCGGATATCCTCAGCCATGCCCGGCCAGCGCCAGCTACTGGCCGTGACTGACCTGGCGATGAGTCTCCAATGTCCAGAGCAGTCTGAAGTTGCTGCTTGGCCACTGTCCTGCCCTGGTCCCGCACCTGCCTAACCGTGGTCTGCAGGTCAGCAGGGAGATGAGGGACTACCTCGTCAGGGAGCCCAAAGGGCATGGGAGAAATGTGCCAACAACACGGCCCAGCTTGCCTAAGAGAGGCCAAGGAGGGACGGCGTGACTTTCGCCCGGCATAGTCAATTTCTTGGACTCCTTGTCGGGAGGTTTGTCCACGTCCCTAGCGTTTCCGGCACGCCGGAAAACGCTGTCGGTAACTAACCCCTCGGCTGAGGGATGTTCCGAGAAACCGGACAGGAAACCGGTAGGGACCGTATACTTCCTGGCCGAAGGCGCAGGGCAGGAAGCGGGGCACTGCCAGAGCTCCAAGGCCGGGCCCACAATGGCCTCAACCACAGGAAAGGCCTCCGTAGGGGAATCCCCTCGGTCCAATATCTCCGTGAGGGGATACTTGGCCCGCTTGGATAGGGGCTCGAGCTGCATCCCGGTGGATTCTGAGATGAGCCTGAGTAAACCCAGGAAGGACGAAGGGCTGTCGTCCAGCGACTGACCTCCAGAGGACTCCAAGTCCACTTTCTTGGAGAAAAGGGAGGAATCGTCATCGGACTCAGAAGAGTCCGCAAAGAGCTGCCTTGGGCCTGAGCCACCCTCCACCTGCCGAGGGCGATCGGGAGTGATGGTGACCAACAGCCTATGGGGCAGACCCTGAGCCGACCGAGAGTTCTTGGTCGGAGCCCCAAACAGCGGCTTTGGAGGCGGAGGTTCCACCGGAATCGGTGGGGCAGCTGGTTTTGGCCGAACAACCAGCCTGGGAACAGGCTCCTCGGGTAAAATTAGAGGTTGTTTCGGCCGCTCCGGTGATAGCCACTTAATGGCCGGGGAAGGTGACGGCGTTGGCTTGTTCCCGGTCAGAAGGAGCTGTTGCCACATGAGGTCCTCGTATCGTGGACGTAACTTACGTCGAAGCCTCCCCTCATCCGAGGAGGAGGACGAGGACGAGCGGCGGCGCTGCTTACCACGGTGCCGAGACCGAGACCACCTATGACGGCGGGATCGGCTGGACCGCGAAGAAGTCCAAGACCGAGACCGAGAACCTCGGCCTTTCCGAGGACGGTGCGGGGAGGGGACGGGTGGAACCGGCTCCTCCCTCGGCTCGGAGGGTTCGCCCGAGGGCTCGGAACCGGAGGCACTGGCAAGCCTGCTGATCCTCAACCCAACGGGGAACCGGGAGAGGGGATATTCGGCTTCACCGGTCGACAACCCGTCCAACGGGTCGAGAAAGATCTCGACTGCGTCGACGGGAGTCTCGGTCAACTGACCTGACGGGGACACCGTGAGACCAGTGGCCGAAGCTGAACGATTGACCGAAGTCGATGGCCGACAACTCGGGGAGAGGGACCTTTCCCGCTCCCAAGAGCGTCGACGGAGGGACTTACCCTTGTCTTTCTTCTTGGACCGAGAAGAAGGTCCAGCAGACGTTGGTCCCTCTCCTCTAGTGGAGAGGGACAGACAAAGCTCCTTAAAGGAAGCTGTGTAAGAGGAACCCAGGGAGAGCGGGATAAATGCCGCGGTCGAGGAAGATGCGCCCGCCGCCTCCTCCTCTGGGGCGATCATCTGCTCTAGCTGATCTCACGAGCCCGCCGCAGAAACCGCCGACCAGGCCTCTCGACTTTACCAGAGGAAAACGTTTCTCGGGGCGCCCCAGTTGTAAACGAGCAGCACGGTCTTCGAGGACGTAGGCTGAGAAGGAAGAGCACAGGTCGCAAGCCTGCAGGTCGTGCTCAAGGCCTAAACAGTAGACACACGTGGAGTGCGGATCCGTCTGAGACATCTTCTGCCCGCAAGGGCACCGCCGAAACCGAGTCGATCTGTCCATCGCAGCCGAGGGATAGAAGACCAAGTCTATAATGCAAAACTTTTAAATTGGAAAACCAAGAATTAGGAACCAGTCTTATACGCAGAGCGTTAAGGAGGGAACCTGAGCTTCCAAGCGGTAAGGAAGATCTGGCGTCATAGGGCAGAGCAGAGAGTTTTACCACCCGAGTGGGTGGGAGGAGCCAGCTTGAAGACCTTCCGGCAAGATTTAAAGAGGCAAGGATACCTGCCAGACAGTGTGGATGAACAACATATCTATGTCCCTAGAAAGGCTTATTACATTATTGGAAATTCTTTCACTCAGGATTGCAATTTTGTGCTCTAAGTATGTACCGAACAGGACTGCAATGTCAGCCTGTTAAACCTGTTTTTAAATAAACCAATACGTTTTTTTTTCTTCTCTGATTGCTTGAATTGGCACAAGTGTAATTAATTTTTATGTATGTATTTAAATAGCAAATAATTTGCTGGGAGACAATCTGATGAAACCTAGTGTCGTCTAGGCGAAACGTCATTATGTGAGCGCCACGTCTCTTACATGTCTACTACTGGTTCGTAAGATTTTGTATGGGATTGCCTGAAAAAAAGAACATTTGAAGTATTTTTTGGAGTGAGGATTTGCAATTTCTGTGGTTGCTATGACATTTCCTTTACTCAAGTGCACATTTCCATCCCTATTGCTTGCATGTGAATGATGATCTGGTTTATTTTTATTTTAGATACAGTAAAACAAATTCTGTGTATGCCCACAATGAAAGTGCTGCTGGGGGTGGGGTCTTCTGCTACGTGTGTTGGGGGATGGTGACAGCAAACAAACAATAGCTTGTATCAGTAGCAGTATAAGGCACTAGCTTGTATCTTTATTAAAAGAACAAAAGTGTTGCTTATATGTATGGTTTGCAGGGGGAAGGGACAGCAAACAGACACTACAAAAGAAGTCATTAATTAATGTGTGTGGGGGTAACCATGACAACCAACTAATGTAGGTGGAGGAAAGTACAGTTACATAGGAACTTACCTTAACAGCAGATCTTCGAGAGAGGTTCCTTCAGTAGGTCATTACATATAGAACTGGTACCACCTGGCGTCGGGCCACACGGCAGACTTTTAAAGCAATCCCTGATGGGGGACCGCCCACAGATGTCACATGACAGACATCAGCGTGGCCGTATATAGTGGGCACTCCCCAAGCCCGCCCTTCAGTTCTCCCACTGGAGCCAGGAAGAGACCTGACAGCAGGAGCAAACAGGATTTGGAGTCCCTGTAAGGGAAAAAAAAAAAAAACAAAGAGGAGAAGGTGGGAGGGAAAAATATGACCTACTGAAGGAACCTCTCTCGAAGATCTACTGTTACGGTAAGTTCCTACGTAACTGTACTATCTTACTTCGAGAGGGTTTCTTCAGTAGGTCATTACATATAGGACAGATTCCCAAGCAGTGCCTCCAAAGAGAGACCGACAGAAACCAAGGAGGAGGAGAAAAGAACTCCAATAGAAACTGGGAACCAGAATGGACCCAGCACAGGACAGAAGGCCCTGAAGGACAGCTAGGCCGAAGCCAGCCCTCCACCTAGAAGCAATGTACAGACTATATTGTTTAGTAAAGGTGTGGACAGAACTCCAAGTGGCTGCGGCACAAATATCAGCCACAGAGACAATATGAGAAAAAGCAGCGAAAACAGCCATGCCTCTAGTAGAATGATCTCTGATGGGACCCGGCAGAGTTTTTTCATACCTCTGACAGCAATACCGAATACAGCTGCCTAACCATTTGGAAAGGCACTGCTTCTAAACCGCTTTGACCTTCAACCTGGGGGCAAAAGAAATGAAAAGCTTATCATAGCTACGGAATTCCTTGGTTCGGTGCGTGTAACACCGGAGGATCTGATGGACGTCCATGGTGTGCAGGAGTGCCTCACCTCTATTCGAAGGGGACAGAAAGTAAACTGGAAGCTCTACTGATTGGTTTAGTGTGGATTCTGACACCACCTTAGGTAAAATTCACTAAAAATACCACCGACAGCTTAATCTGGTTTAAAGTCAGTTGGCATTCATCTGTATCCCCTTCCCCAGGTCGTGCCTGAAAATAGGCAGGATTTGTCTAGTGCACTTACCCGGTAAACAAACAAAAAAAAAAAATTTAGGATTTGTCCTGAAACTTTTCCTAAAATGGGGTTGTCCGGAAATCGACCTTTTCGACGCCCAGTATAACACAAAACTTCCTAGTTTTTGCTCGCTCGTTCCAGGGCATGGTGCTTTTTGGCACGATGTACTGTCTCTCTCTTGAACAGGGAAATTTTTGTATGCCGTCCCTCAGTTTCCCATTCTCCAAGTCCTTGTGGAAAATAAGATAAGGACTCTTTACAAAACCAGAGCGTGAAACTCCGAAATCCTTCGGGCTGAGGTAATGGCAACCAAAAATAAAGTCTTCCAGGAAAGGAAGCGCAAGTCACAGCTCATGGCCGGTTCAAACGGGGGTTGGGGAGAGTGAGCCTCTCCAACACAAAGTTCAAATCCCAAGGTGAAGTTGGGCTGCGGGTGGGGTGGGGGGTTTCAGATGGAGGATCCACTTTGAGAAAGGTTTCTGAGACCTCCAACTGAGCCACGGGTTTACCATCCACCAGCTCGTGGTATGCCGAAATTGCCGAAAGGTGGATCTTCAGGAGGAATATGATAGATCCGAGTCTGACAGATGAAGGTGGTATTCTATGACTTGTGGGGCAGAACAAGAAAAAGGGTTCCAATTCTTGGCAGTTGCCCAGATGGAAAAACGTTTCCACTTCATGGCATAAGTGGAACGAGCAGAGGGTTTTCTAGCCTCTAGAAGAATCTGAGCTACTCGAGAGGAGACCCCAAAGCGAGAAATCGCTATGTCTGCAGGAGCCATGCATGGAGATGCAGGGTCCTGAGCCCCAGATGGACGAGGCGACCTTGATCCTGAGTCAAAAGGTCATGGGTCATTGGAAGTGGAACCAGTGGTTCCCTCGACAGCTGCTGTAGCAGCGGGAACCAAATTTGTTTCGGCCAGAGAGTGGCAATGAGAATCATCCTCGCCTTCTCTGCCTGTAACTTGAGAAGGACCCTCTGAAGTATGGGAAACTGAGGGACGGCATACAAAAATTTCCCTGTCCAAGAGAAAGACAGCGCGTTGTGCCAAAAAGCACCATGCCCTGGAACGAGTGAGCAAAAACAAGGAAGTTTTGCGTTGTATTGGGAGGCAAAAAGGTCGATTTCCGGACATCCCCATTTTAGGAATTGAGATTCTGTCACTTCCTGATTTAATTCCCATTCGTGAGACTGGGTCCGAGACCTGCTGAGACTGTCCACCAGGACATTTTGGACGCCTGGGACATTCACGGCCACTAGGGCCAGATCATGCTGGACCGCCAGTTCCACACTCGCATCGCCTCCCGGCATAGGGGGTACGAGCCAGTTCCTCCTTGTTTGCTGAGATACCAAACCACTGACACGTTGTCCGTTTGGACCAGCAGTGATCTCTTGGGAAGGAGGATCTGGAAGGCCTGTAAGGCATACAGGACCGCCCTCATCTCCAGAATATTGATGTGTAATATTATCTCCAAGCTGGACCACAGACCTTGTGCTTGGTGTTCCCCTATATGCGCTCCCCATCCCGTGTTTGAGGCGTCAAGTGGTTAGGTATGCCAGAGGAGCTGGGTTCCTGAAAGGAAGACCCACGGAAAGGTTGCAACAGTCTCTCCACCATAGCAATTCCTTCTGAACTGCAGACGACACCAGAACCGGAAGGTCCAGGTCATCCAGGAGTTGATCCCACTGCACCCGCAAGGAGCACCGAGTAAATCCTCATGTGCACCCTCGCCAATGGAACAGTAGGGATGGAGGCTGCCATCAGGCCAAGAAGGCACAGGATCTCTCGGGCCGGGATGGTCCTGGACAACACCACCCACAAAGCCTGACTGATCAGGGTCTCCACCCCATCTGGAGGAAGAAAGGCTCTGCACTGGACTGTATCCAAGACCGCCCCAATGAACTGTAGTCTCTGGGACAGTAACATGGATGACTTGGGAACTGACAGTAATCCCCAGTCTGCCAGAGGTCCAAAGTAATGGAGAGAACCTCCCGTAGAGAATCCCTGGATGGGGCCGAGATCAGCTAATCATCCAGGTAAGGGAAGATCACAATACCCTGGCGTTGTAAAGAGGCCGCCACCACTGCTAGGCACTTGGTAAACACCCGAGGTGCCAAGGACAGACCAAAGGCGAGGGCTCGAAACTGGAAGTGCTTCCCTTGGAAGTGGAACCACAGAAAATGGCAGTGGCTGGGGAAGATTGGGATGTGCAGGTAAGCATCCTGCATGTCCAGAGCGCAAAACCAGTGATTCTCCATAATGAGTGGAAGGAGGCTCTGGAGCGTTAGCATCCTGAACTTTCTGTACTCAACAAAGTGACTGAAGCTGTTTAAGTCGAGGATGGGTCTATAGTCTCCTGTGTTTTTTGGAACAGGGAAAAAATGGGAGTAGAACCCCTTCCCCTTTGCTGGAGAGGAACATGCTCTATTGCTTCCTTGAGCAAGAGGCTTTGAACTTCTTCTCGGAAGGGGGGCTGCTGCAGACGATCGGGGATGCTGAGCTGAACAAGCAGATCAAGTCTCGGACATTAAGTGCTGTGCCCTGCAAGTTGTAGTGATGGGAAAGTCATTTTAAGTAAATGTGCCCTGCTTTTGTAGAGGTCGTAAAGCATAAGTAAACCACAAATAAGTCAAAATTTGTGCCCTGTGCAGTCAGTGATGGGAAAGACATTTAAAAGTAATCTGTGCCCTGCCTTGCAGAGAAAATGATAAACAAGTGTTGTGCCCTATAATTTTGCAGTGAACTGGAAAAGGGAAAGGGGAAATTGTTTAACCAGGAAAGGCACACTAAGCCAGAGCTTGTTTCCAGGTGCGACCTGGGAGCACAAGGAAGTTAAGTGACTTGCTCAGGGTCACAAAAGTAACTTGTGCCCTACGTTTGCAGAGATGGGAAAGACATTTTAAAATAGTTTCATTTCAAATCCGCAAGGCAGGGCACAGATTAAGTGTTCTGCTGCCCTGTAGTTTTTGCAGTGATTGGAAAAGACATTTAAAAGTAAATGTGCCCTGTGTTTGTAGGGATGGGAAAGACATTTAAAAGTAATCTGTGACCTGCCTAAAAGAAATGTCCAATGCCCAAGTGTTGTGCCCTGTAGTTTTTGCAGTGATCCGAAAAGACATTTAAAAGTTTAATATGCCCTGCTTTGCAGAGATGAGAATTAAAACACTAAAAACAATTGCAGAAACAACTCAAAAACCACAAAGTGTGTCCAGTTCAGGGAAGGTCAATTTTTAACAAGTGTTCGTGCCCTGCTTGCAGAGAATGGGAAAGACGCAAGATCCTTACAACATACTGTGTGCCCATATGGGAAAGGACATTTAAAATGTTGTGCCCTGCTTAGTTTGCAGATATTTTAATTTAACTTGATGCAGTTGTGCCCCTGCTTTATTTGCAAGGATATGTGCCCTGCTGTGTATTTGGGGGGGAAAGAGAACTGTGCCCTTGCTTTATTGGAGTGTTTCACTCTGTGGACTGTCATGTCTTAAGGTTATTGGCAGTCCACAGAGTGTGAAAATGTAAGTAAATTATGACATCCCTACTGTTGCTAGATCCAGCATGCTGGAAAGAACGGTACTGATATCATTACAGGTTTCGCAGCCACAGCTTGGGGGGGCAGAAGCAAATCTGTTGAGCAGCCCATTATTCTTTAATACTAAACCACTAAAATGTGTTAGTTCACACCCAGGGACAGTACCCTTGTTTTACTAACTTCAAACTTTTAATTCTCGAAAAGAGTAGGGGAATTTTCCCCAGTGCCCTGGACAAAATTCCCTCATTTCACTAAAAATACCACCAACAGCTTACTCTGGTTCAGGGTTAGTTGGCATTCATTTGTATCCCCCCTCCCCCGGGTCATGCCTGAAAATAGGCAGAATTTGTCTAGCGCACTTACATGGTCAACAAAAACTTAATAAATAAATAATTGCAGTCTGCAACATGGCTGGAGTAAAATGAACAACTGCAGAAAGATGGCGCCAAAAATATGATCCAGAAAAAAAATTGGCTACAGCTAAGAAGTGAGGGAGACTTTACAGTGCGTGTTAGCTTCAAACTGTGCTGAGAGTACAGAGATGGGCTACGTGGGTTGAGGAACTTCAGTGAGGCATTAATTGCAGGGATTACAGGCCCCCAGCTAAAAGCTGACACCATCCGGAAACATCAACTGACAGAGCAGCACAAGAAAACGGTTAAAATTTTGAAATTTGGTAGAACAATATCACCACTTGATATATATCACCATACCACAATTGGTAAGTTTAAAATAGTGAGCATAGGTGGGTAGCGGAGTTTGGACCCAGACCTACAACAATTTAAATTTATTTGCAGGGGTAGCTTTCAGTAATGCAGAGGAACAGCATTGAATCATTCTAGGCAGGCTGATGGAGATCCTGTATATGATGGTCAAAGAGGACATCTTTATTAAAAAGTTTGATGCAATAGCAGAACAAGAGACGCACCATGGAGTTCATTTGGGCAATACATACATTAACGCTGTTAGTGGGAAAGGACTCACAATGTGTATTGGCAAGAACCTAGAAGGAAACCTGTTGGCAACTGTCAAAAATGCTAATTATTTTTCAGTGCTTATGGACGGTAGTACTGACAGTGGTGTAACTGAAAAGGAACTGGTTTACGTAATTTATGTAAATCCCATCAATGGTCAAGAGGAGACTAAGTTTTTACGAATGAAAGCTGTATCAGATGGCAAAAGTGAGGGATTGAAAAATCTCCTTTTAGACATTTTTACAGAGTCTGGCTTTAATATAAAAAACATGGTTGGGTTTGGGGCTGATGGGGCATCTGTCAACATGGGTGTAAGACGGGGTCTTGCTGCTCTTTTAAGGGAAGACATACAGTGGTTAGTTGGTGTTCATTGTTTCTCACACAGATTAGAACTGGCCATAAAAGATGCTTTGGATAACACCTGTTTCAACGATGTTGCAAACTTTCTGACCCAACTGTTTTATCTCCATCAGAAAAATTCTAAGAGACTCAAAGAATTACAGTCCCTTGCCCAAGCCATGGAGATGTCAGTTGAAAAGCCCAAGAAGGCCCATGGCACACGGGTACAGCATAAACTTCTTGCCACCCATGCTGTTACCACATCATTCCCCGTAATTTGTGCCCATTTAGAATCTATGGCCTCAGACCCAACTCATGACCAGGCCAAAGCCATGGGAGTGTTGCAAATTATGACTAAATTCCAAATGGTGGCACACCTTTTGTATTTTGAACAGCTGCTTCAGCCACTTGCAAGGTTCTCACTAGCACTTCAAAAAGAAGTAGTGGAAATGCCAGGGCTACTTAGCTCTGTTGAAACTTTGAGAAACACTCTTGACCATGCTAAGCAAAGTGGTCCCATAGGTGGCACTGAACTTGACATTCTCTTAAAAAAATGGGTCTGATTGGAGACCTCGTACTTTCCCATATGGTTACAGATTGAACTGTCGCTTATTGGGAAACAGGTCTCTCTCCGGAAGCATTACTACATGTTACTCCTAATCTATTACCAAAATTTCTTAGGAACTCTCCAATTGGGTTTTCTGTGAGAGTCCACTCACAGCTATGTGGCTTTCTGAAATACTCCCACATTAGGGATCCAGCTCAACCTATAAGGGGCAACCCGCGGTTTCGCATTATGTGGTAGATTTTGAGGGCTACCTGGTTAACACAGGGTGGTGAAAGTCATGTTAAAGATTTAATTACGGAGATGGAAAAGTTCTCTTCGGCAGAGATATTGAATAAGTTCAACTGCCAGCCTCGCAATTTTCAAGTATACCAGCTCAGTCACCTATTAATTAGTAAGCTGGGCAAGCTGACAATGCAATTCCCGAGCATACAGTTCTCGGAGAAATTAAGGCCTATCGTGGGTATACCTCATGCGGTTTCCAATATTTATGCTGTACTGTTTAATTGGGTTTACTCTCAGAATCTAGCACCATCAAACTACTGGGCATCTGTATTTCCAGGGAGGGATTTGGACTGGACAGAGTTATGGCATTGTTGTCACAAACTAATCTCACAGGATCGTTTGAAGCTGATCCAGTTCAAAATTCTCCACAATATTTATTACTCTCCTGAAAAGCTGGCTAGGTTGAAGTTATCTGTCACAGATACTTGTGTGAGGTGTCAGCAGGGTGTGGGGGATTTATTGCATATTTTTTGGAGTTGTCCGAAGATAGCTCCGCTCTGGGCTCGTATTAAGAATGAGACTGATCCTTTGTTAGGTCTGGGGGATTTGTTCACACCTGAAATATGTTTGTTGGGAGACGTAATGTCTATTCCATTTAAGATAAGGAGGTTTCATATATCCATAATTTCATTATCCCTGAAGAGTGTCGTGCTTAGACATTGGAAGGATTCTGTTCTGATTAGCTATTTGGAATGGCTAGAAGAACTTCTAACTAATCTTAGAATTGAGCGTATGATTGCCATTCTTCACAATAAACTTTCTAGGTTTAATAAAATTTGGGGCCCCCTTTATACCTGCTTCTCCTTATAGTCCGGGTTGCTATGGTCTGTAGAGAATAGATGGGACCACAGAGCCTTGTGCAAGGTTTGGGTGGATGGGGAGGGGGTGGGGTTGGGGGGGGGACCGGAGGGCATTCCGTTACTTTATGGTTCTGTCTTTGTATATGTTTTATTACCTGTAGTCTTTGTTTAAGGATATGCTCTCTGTATTCAAAATTGTTAATAAAATTTTAATGGAAAAAAGAAAAAAAAAAAAATGGGTCTGATGTTCCTTCAGGAGCATGTGCTCAAGTCACATACAAGGGTGTGAAATTAACACATTTTAGTGGCCAAGTTGTTAAAACTTTTAAACAGCAAACTAAGAAATGCATTAAAAACATTGAGAACTGTTGTGAACAAAGGTTCCGTTTGACTGAAAAAAGTAATATCTATAACCGTGCAAAAGTACTAGGTACCAGACTTTGGCCAGCAGTTGCAGACAGAAAGAAAGTAGTTACGTAAGAACTTACCATAACAGTAGATCTTCGAGAGGAGCTCTTGCAGCAGGCTATTACAATAAGGACTACGCCGCAGGCAACAGGACCCTCTGGTGAAAACTTCAGCCAGCAGTACACAGCAGGGACCGCCCTCGACGTCGGTCTGGGTACAAGAGGGGGCGGACCCAGCTCCACCTCAGTTCTCCCGCCAAGACCCGGAACAAGGCCTGACAAGAGAAGGTGACAAGGCGACTGTAGAAGAGAAATGGAGATGTAAACGAAGATGGATCTGCACACCTCGAGGGGGAAGGTGGGTGGGAAGTAGCGCCTGCTGCAAGAGCTCCTCTCGAAGATCTACTGTTATGGTAAGTTCTTACGTAACTGTACTATCTTACTTCCAGTGGGAGCTCTTGCAGCAGGCTATTACAATAAGGACTGAATACCAAGCAGTCCCACACCAAAGAGGCAGGCGACCCGGAGGTGGAATATGCTGACTCCAGAGGCCTCAGGACAGAAGCCCTTGTAAACAGCTAAGCCAGCCAGCTTGGCGTCTGGAGGCGATATCAAGTTGTAATGCTGGCGAAGGCATGCACAGAGTTCGGTGGCAACGCTGAATATCCCATAGAGACATTTCTCAGGGCGAATGAGACAGACACCCTTCCTTGTGGGTGACCCTGACCGGGCCCGGTAGGGGCTTATCGTGTTTCTCGTAACAAAACGAGATGCATCGAACTATCCACTTCACAATAGTCTGCTTGGCAACCGGTCGACCCAAGCATTGTGGTGCAAAGACCACAAAAAATTGCTCCAATTGACGGTATGTAGCCGTCCTCTTGAGGTAATACCTTAAACTCCTGTGGACATCCAGTGTGTGGAAGAGAGCCTCTTCTCTATTGGAAGGGGAAGGAAAATAAACAGGAAGGTCAACCGACTGGCTGAGGGTCAACTCTGAGACCACTTTCGGAAGAAACTTAGGATTCGTTCTGAGGGAAACCCTTTCCCTGTGGAAAACTACATACGGCTCTTTACACATCAGAGCCTGAAGCTCGGAAACCCTTCGAGCAGAGGTAACAGCAACTAAAAAACAAACCTTCCAAGAAAGGTAACGCAGCTCGCAATCCACTGCCGGTTCAAAGGGAGGAAGGGTGAGTTTCTCCAACACAAAAAGGAGGTCTCAGGGTGGGATAGGGTCCCGAATGGGAGGTCTCATATGCAGAATTCCCCTACGAAAGGTGCGGGTGACATCCAACTGCGCCAATGCTCTATCTCCCACGAGAGCATGATAGGCAGAGACTGCCCACATGCGCACCGTGATAGGGGAGTAACTCAGGCCCTTTTGATACAAGGAGAGGAGATACTGTAATGCTGAGTTCACTGGGCAGGTGACAGGATCCAAATGCTGTGGCGATGCCAAAAGACAAAAACGCTTCCACTTCATAGTGTAGGTGGAGCGGGTAGAGGGCTTTCTCGCCGAAGCTAGGACTGCCGTCACTTCTGGGGAACCCCGTATCTACGTTGAGCTACGTCTGAAGGAGCCAAGCATGTAGGTGTAAGGACCGACGGTCCGGGTGGACCAGCGACCCTTGGTCCTGGGACAGTAACTGTGAGCATATGGGCAGCGGAATTGGCGGTTCCATTGATAACCGCTGCAGCAGTGGGAACCAAATCTGCCAAGGCCATCTGGGGGCTACAAGGATCATTCGGGCCCCTTCTGCCTGTAACTTGAGCAGCATTCTCTGAATGAAAGGGAAGGGTGGAAAGGCATAGAGAAACCTCCCTGCCCAGCAAAGGGATAATGCGTCTGGCCAGAAAACTCAAGGCGCGTGCTCTCGCGAGCAGAACATTGGCAGTTTGGTGTTGCATGGTGACGCAGAGAGGTCCAGCTCTGGAAGACCTCACCTGTGGAAGAGCTGGTCTGCTATGGACTGTAGCAGCTCCCACTTGTGCGCTCTGGATCGTGACCTGCTGAGGCTGTCGGCCAGATCATTGAGGACGCCTGGAACGTGCACTGCGGACAGCAGAATGCCCCGCTCCAGCACCCAGTACCAGACTCTCATCGCCTCCCTGCAAAGGGGGTATGAATGAGTACCTCCTTGCTTGTTGATGTAGAAGACGACTGCTATGTTGTCTGTCTGAACTAGAAGAGAGCCTGGCACCGGGTCCTCCTGAAAAGCCTGAAAGGCGTAGAGAACCGCTCGCATTTCCAGTACACTGATGTGAAGGAACCGTTCCTCGGGTGACCAAATCCCTTGCGTTCGACGAGCACCCAGGTGCGCCCCCCCCACTCCAGGTCTGATGCATCCGTTGTCAGGGTCTGACCTGGTGGCTCTGGACGAAAGCTGACCCCTTTCTCCAAATTCCTGGGGTCCATCCATCAAAGCAAAGTTCTCCTGACTGGCCCCCGAGATCTTGACCGGGGAGTCTAGATCGTCGTAGCCTTGGTCCCACTGCACCCTGAGCATCTATTGTGGGACCCTCATGTGAAGGCAGGCCAAGGGAGTGACAGGGATGACCGCCGCCATGTGCCCCAGTAATCTGAGGAAGTTCCAAGCTGGAACTTGAGGAGTTATTGAGATCAGTTCTGCAATCTCTCACAGGTGATCTCCCCTGTCCTGGGGGAGGAAGGCCATGCCCTGGATGGAATCCAGGATCGCTCCGATGAAGACGAGCTTTTGACTGGGTTCCGGGGACAATATTCGCAGATTCAGGGTGATCCCCAGCCCTCAGAACAGAGTATAAGTGTCTTCGAGGGCGCGAAGAAGGCCTACCCTCCCGTAAGCAGCCAACTGTCGAGGTAGGGGAACACAGTGCCCCATGCGCCTTAGAGCCGCAGCCACCACCACTAGGCATTTGGTGAAGACTTGTGGAGCGGAAGAGAGGCCGAACGGAAGCACTCGAAATTGGTAATGCTCCCCTTGGAAGTGGAACCTCATAAACTTCCGGTTGGGATGGTAGACCCCAATGTGCATGTACGCATCTTGCATGTCGAGGGAGCAGAGCCAGTCTCCTTGGTGCAACAGAGGAAGAAGTCCTTGGAGGGTCACCATCCTGAACCTTTTGTACTCGATAAAGAGATTTAGAGGGCTGAGGTCCAGAATGGGACGAAGGTCCTGTGTCTTTTTTGGAACCAGGAAAAAGTGTGAATAAAACCCCTGTCCTCACTGATGCAAGGGGACTATCTCTATTGCCCTTTTTTGCAAGAGGGTCTGAATCTCTCCTATTAGTGGGATGTGAGAAGGGGGATGATGGGAGAGCTTTGGTGGAGTGTTCGGTGGAAACTCTGAACTCCAGCGTGTGTCCCCTCCTGATGATGTCTAAGACCCACTGGTCCGCAGTTATTGACTTCCGCCCTTTCGAAATGAAGAGAGAAGCGGCCCCCAACTGGCTCCCCTGGATCTTCCCGCGGAAGGGGGGGGGCGCAGAAGGGAGTCATTGGGCTGAACAGGGTGTGGGCAGAGAGGCATGGGAGGACTTGGGCCCACGGGAGGGAGGGAGGTCTACCAGACTGCTAGCTGCCGGATCTCCTGCGAAAGCCTTCTCTCTACCCTTGTTGGTTGCTACGGGCTTGGCCTTGACCGCCTGAGGACTTACAAAAAGGCCGTTTACTGTGTCTTCGCTGGTCACCGCGGTACATCTGGCGGACCGACCAGACAGACTTGCCAGACTCCTGGAGACGGGAGATCAAGGCCTCCGTCTCCTGCCCAAACAGCACGGTACCCTGGAAGGGCAAATCCTTGATACCGGCCTACAGATCCTGGTGAAAGCCGGAGACTCTCAACCAGGCATGGCGCCATAGGCACACCCCGGAAGCGGCTGCCCTGGCTGCCGTATTTGCCGTGTCATAAGAGGCTCTCAGGACAGAGGAGCCTATGTCTGAGCCTGATTTTAGGATGTTCAGGAGCTCTGTCTTCTGGGTAGAGTCTGGAAGGGCCTTCAGCAGCTCTTGTCCCCTCTCCCAAAACGCATTCTGGTACTGGACCACATGCATCAAGAAGCTGAGGGAACATATGGAACAGGTGGAAGCAGCATATACGTTCTTGCCCACCTGGTCCAAATAGCGAGACTCCGGGTCGGGAGGCTGAGAGCTGAGGTGCTTCGGCTGCCTGGACTCATCATGGGCAGCAGTGATCACCAAGGAATCTGCCCAAGGGTGTTCAGCGAGGAAAGCTTCTGCCCTCGGGGCCTTGTACAGCCTATCCGACTTCTTGAGAACAGCCGGGACTGAAGCTGGATGCTTCAAGGTGGTTCTAGTGAGGTCCTGGAGCGTATCCAACAAAGGAGGGATAACCAAAGGTTTAGGCTCTTTTTGCCTCAGGTACTTAGCTAGTCTCCAGCGTTCCGGGTCCAGGTCCTCCGTCTCCCACTCGTTGGAGGCCTGGATGTGCCTCATGACGTCCATAAAGGTAGGATCGTCTGGAGGCGAGCGAGGCTGGTCCTTCTCTCCCGGGGAGCGCTGCAAGCAGAGAGGAAGTCGAGGAAGACGATGGTGAGGAAGATCGACTATAGGATTTTGAATAGTCTGACCTTTCCGTGTGACCAGGCTCCCGCTGTTGTCAGTAGCTAGGGGACCAACGTCGGCCCGAAGACCGACTCTGGTCCCTGGACCGGCGACGCAGCAGAGACAGACATCAGTCAGAGGACCGACGACGGGAGCGTTCTCATCTAGAGGAGCGAGAAAGGCTCCTAGAGTGTGACCTGGACCGACGGTGGTCACCAGAGTCCCTGGAGCATCGTCTGTGGTCCCCGGACCTGGTGCGGGAATGAGCCCTAGAGGGAAGTGCAGGCGTGCGCTCCAGCGACTTCCGAGGGGAAGGCTCACCTCCCGGCTGTAGTTTTTCCGCTGGGTCCGGTACCGGTATCTGGGCCGGCGATGGGGGGTACCGCTTGTGGACCTGCCCCACCAGAAGGAAAACAGTTCCTGGAGCTTGTCCTTCGAGAAGCTCTCTGCCGCCCGGCTCGGAAAGGAAGTATCCGGGACGTCAGGGCGCAAAGGACAGCCCTCCTGGATGCCCAGGGGGGAGGAGGACTTGGGCGGCAGGGGCGTCGGCTCTTCCACAGCCGATCCCTCACCCTTCGCCCCTTCAGCGGCGTCCATGCCAGAGTACCCACGACGGGGTGCCGCGGGGCGACGGAGAGTCCTTGGGCTCCGGAGGCGTGCCTTTAGCAGGTGTCGCCAGTGCCTTAAGAGGTGAGGCCGAAGCATGCACCTCTAAGGGCTTCGTGGTGACACTTAGTGGGATCACCTTAGACTTAGCCGGCTTCTCCCCCGAAGGCCCGGCCTTAGCCTGAGCGTATTTCGGGTGCTCTCCAGACCCCGAGGGACGGGCCTTCTTCAGAGAGGGCCGCAAGTGAGAGCGGGACCAGTGTCGGGACCGACAACAGTCTTTGCTGTGCCACTTCTTTTCTTTCCGTTTCCCCTCCGAGGAGTGCAGATCCATTTTCTGCTCCAGTAAGAAGACTTTTAGGGCCTTGAGGCGGTGGATGCGGGTCCTACTGGTGAAAGCCTGGCAATAGGAGCAGTTCGCAGTGTCGTGGTCTGGGCCTAGACAAAAGACACAGCAGCGATGGCCGTCCTTGGCTGGGATCTGCCTCCTACACTCACACTTGTTCAGGTGCTCCAGTGAGGCCGACGCCCGAGAAGACATCCGGACTTCCAAAAACCGTCGGGCAACGGCTGACGTCGGTAACCTGAGGGAACAAAACGTCTAAAAAATGGTTAACTAATCGACGGCCAGCAGACTGACGTCGGTGTATAAACGGAGAAAAAACGTTGAAACAATAGTTCCAAAAAGGTCTTGATTGAAGAGATTTTAGCTGCAACTGGCAAGCAGAAGCTGTTCTTCCTTGTTCACGTGCGGGACGCGGCGGGAAAGAACTGAGGTGGAGCTGGGTCCGCCCCTTTCTTGTACCCAACCCACGCCTGGGCCAGGCGTCGGGCGGTCCCTGCTGTGTACTGCTGGCTGAAGTTTTCACCGGAGGGTCCTAGTGCTTGCGGCGTAGTCCTTATTGTAATAGCCTGCTGCAAGAGCTCCCACTCGAAGTAAGATCTGGAGCTGTATGGTAACAGTGACAATACTACAGTAGCTGACCACTTTTCAGCACTTTTGCAGCCTGAGTGTGACAGCACTCTGCTACTTGCAGAATGGCAAGAGTTTAAGATTTTTGCTCAAACCAATTTTATCAATCTTTCTGCCTCTGCTATCTGGTCAAAGCTGGCATGTGATTTCCAAAATTCTTATCCAAATCTGTTGAAGTTTGTCAATTTGTTGAGAGCATTTCCTGTGTCTAATGCAATTGTAGAAAGGTGTTTTCAACGATGAACAAGGTAAAACTGACTGGAGAGCAAATCTGGCAGAACATACTGTAGAAACATTGATTCGCATTTAAAAGCTGCCCCCATCTGAATTCAACCCAGACAGGGCTGTAGACATATTTTAGAGGCCAAACCAAGACGTCATGGTGATTTGGCAGCTGAGGATGGTGGACCACCCCCAGGTCCCTCCCCCTCCAAAACAGGCCAGAATTACCGGCTACATGCCTGGTGGAGAAGAACAACAAAATAGATTGCACCCAATCCTTGTTGGTAACTGTGTGGTCGATCACGGTTCCAGGTGAAGTTTATGCTGGGGCAGGGGTGCATTATGTTTAATTTGTAACGACTCACGATCACGCTCACAAATTCACGGTCTGCTTTGGCAGACATCCTATCTCGGCTCTTAAAATGTATGTGCAGCTGCACATTTTGCTATATTTCTCTAGAAATAGCTAAATGAGCCAGGATCAGTCTCAGAAACTTGTGTAAATGTGTCTATTATCAATACAGAGCTAGAAAAGTAATTTTTTTATGGGGTTCTGAGCAAAAATATCAATTTTTGGTAATTGCCAATCAACTTCGGCCAATTGCTAATAATTTTTTACCTTGATTAGCGAAGGGTGCTAATCAAGTCTCTGACACTAATTTATGCCTTGTTGTCCCCAGGCTACCGGTGCTACTGCGCAAACTATCTAGGCCTCCTTCACCCCTTGTGATCGCCCACCTCTGCTACCAAAGGGACTGGCTTGCTGGCCAGCACCCTGCCCAAGAAATCAGCTGCCTGCTACCTGTAAATTATAAGTGTACCTGTAAATTGTAATCGTAAGTAATATGCATATTTTTTGTTCGATACTACTCTTTTCCTGTCAATGTTAACTCCGAGCAGTGGCTGCTGCTGTCAAACACTGTAAAGTTACTAGATACCACACTGACTGTTATCGTTACTGTTCAGCTCTGTGTATTTACTTGTCCTGATTATGACCTTTCTGTATCTGCCAGTCTCTGACCTGGGAAGTACCTGAAAAAGGTCCCTGGATCAGTGCACTAACCCAGTCAACAAAAGAATAAAAATAAAATAAATAGATGTGGTCATAGGAAGGGAGGGAATCTGTGGGGGACCCTATGGGCAATAAGTCCTAGGGGAGGTAGCTGGCCACAGGGGGTGAGCTGGGGACTGAAGGGGGCATGTCAGCTAGTGATGAACCTTGATGAAAAGAAAAATGAAACCTATGCAACTCCCAACACCCTTGATGCCTTACTGTTGACCTTATGTACTGGCAGGTTTGTGGGAGTCACTGATGATGATACCCAGATCCCTCTCGTCTGATGAACTAGTCAACCTACTCTCCCACTCCCCCCTGCAATATTCTATGCACGAGTTCCTTTTCACCCCCAAGTGCATCACATTGTTGCCACTAAATTTTAACTGCCATCTTTGAACACCTTTCCAGTTTCCCCTGGAGTTCCCTCATCCCTACTCACTGTGCAGTCTGCTGCAAAGCTTTGTGTCATCAGCAAAGAGACAAAGCTTACACTGAATACCTTCCCCTATGTCAGTAATTAACATACTGAATAGGACAGGTCCCTGGACTGACCCCTGCAGCACCCTGCTCATGGTACCCAATCCTCAGATTTTACCCAGTTTATTACTACCCTGTGCTGTCACCCCCCCCCCCCAGCCAGTTCCCTACCCATCTACTCCTAAATCCTTCAACTTCTTCAACAGCTTCCTGTGTGGCACCGAATGGAAGGCTTTGTTGAAGTCGAGACAGAGTAAATCCATCACCTGCCCTCATTCTACCGCCCTAGAGACCCAATCAGATTTTTGAGTTTGAAAACAGCAAGCATATGTCTCGGGGGCCTGGTCAGTGGATCAGTGTTGCGAATGGACTCATGAAGGAGAGAAAACCTGGCATCAAACAGATAGCTGACAGCAGAGACAGCTTCAGAAGAGGAAAATGTTAAAGAAAATGCCAGATGAGGGTAGAACACCAAGACTTCTGGTCATCCAAACCAAGAAAAAAAATAGGAGGCCAGTCACAGGAGGAAACTTGCCTCCAGGCAGAATCAATATTATCATCCTCACAATAAGAAGAGACACTGTCTAGTCATGAGAGAGTGGAGGTCTGAACCATATTAGCCACTGAAGCTTGAGAGACCAGTAGGGTGACCCATCTTCTTAGCACAGATCCTGAACAGACATCATTGTACTCAAAATTTTGCCAAATGAAATTAATCCTAATCAACAACAAACATCACCAAGTTGAACACTGGGCAAAACAAATAAAAATACTTGGGAGTATTAACAAAAAAGAAAATTAATGGTGTCATCGCAGGTGGTGCCCCCTAGTGTAAATCTACAACATCTAACCTTATGGATTCAACCATTAAAAGGACTAAACGGAAAATGATATAAACAATAGTGGAAGAAAGACCACAAAGACCGATTACATTCCTCTGCAGGAAAATAATCTATCAAAATTCAGCATCATAGTAAGAATCTGCCGAGATAGAACCCCCCCTCAAATATTTTCATATTTTAATCATCATCTTGTTTCATATTAAAGAGAAAATTTGGAAGGAAAAAAAAAAAACAGAAATGTCTGCAAATCAGTTAGAGTATCTGTTACAGGTTCTGGAAGAGAACAAACACAGCGATTCACCAGAAGAAGTCCTTATGATCCATCACGTTTGTCCAATGCGAAGCCACATGCACCTCAGGGATTCATGTCTCTTCATACAACCCTCGACACCCATAATAATCCCCTTTACCATAACCATTCTCCATCAGCTTTTTCGACCCTTCCACCACCCTCTCTGTGGAATACTATCTCCTAACATCCCTCCTGAATTTGCTTCTTGCCAACCTGCAGCTGTTCCCTCCTGTATTTTTACTTCTGGGCCGAAATAATTCACTAGCGTCCACCCTGTTGATACTCTTTGGGTATTTAAAGGTTTCAATCATGTCCCCCTCTCGCTCCCACTGGAGGATAGGAGGGAGAGGGGGACATGATTGAAACCTTTAAATACCCAAAGAGTATCAACCAGGGTATGAAATTCGTGAAAAAAAGTACATGCCCACTTGGGCATGTAAGAAGAAAATGTACATGCCCAACAAACTATTTACATGCCGCCCCTGAGTTTGCATAATTTTACACGTCATCTTCACTGGACCAAGCACTTTCGTTTTCATCACCACCACTAGGGCTGGCAGAAGCAGCATGCACCGACAGTGTTCTGGAGCCATAAGCTTTGGTAGTGGGCCTTCTTTTGCCATTTTTCCACCACAGTGATATGGCACCCTCAGGGTTATAGTCACTAAGTTGGGGTCCATTCAGAGATACAGACATTAGGTCGTGTAGGGTGTCTGGGTGTAATCCAACCCTCCAGTCATTTTTTATTCTTCCCATCAGAGAGAAGCCTCGTTCTGCAGCAGCAATGTGAACAGGAATCAGGAGAATGATTCTGACAATGGCCAGCACATTTTGAAATTGTTGATCCTGCACATCCGCAAGAATCACTTTCTGCCACAATTTCAGAGACTTATAATTTTCAACAGACAGCAAGTGGAGTACGTGCTTTTTTAAGTCTAGCCACTCCAGCAGTACCAAAGTAACATCAACTCCACGAGACTCTAGGACCACTTTATAGTGATCAACAATTGTTTGAATTGCTTGATCTCCATATGTTTCAAGTGCCTCTGTGGATGTTGGCCAGGATTGAAAATTTAAAGCTCTTGCAGCTAGTAGCACTTTATTGGTCGTGAAGGACTGAAAGCGAGATTCAATGTGCTGTGACGTTTTCTGAAGAATTTTTTTAATCTCTGAAATTGTGGCTTCTACAATGTCTGAAGGAGAACCTGATCTGTGCCTGCTAGTTTCGTTAGTTAAGTCAACACTGTTATACTGAGTTAAGTTCTCATTTACAGATGCAAGTGTTATGCGGTGAAGAGTTTCTTGATTCCAGAGACCATTTAGTTTTTGAATTGTGCTTTCTACTCTGCTGTGAACTTTTTCAACAGTGGCATCCTCTTGCTGAAAGCACAGACTAAGAGCAGATAAGTAACCAAAAAACACTTTGAGAAAGTTCATGTATATAACACATTTTAAAGTCTTAAGCACTTTAAGTATTCCTAGTGCTTTTTCGCCATGATCCTGCTTTTTTGTCAGTAACACATGCTCGAGGTGAGGCACTAATGCAGCCCAGTTCCTTTCAAGGGCAGAAATGGCCAGTTCTCTGAGTGCAAGCCACCTAGTGCCACCAGTGTTAACTGGTTTGACCACATTAATATTTAAAAGGGATCCCGTTTCCTGTAGGCCTTTCCAACTTTTTGGTGACCTGTGGTAAAAGGAGTAAATGTTCAGCAGAAGTTGTTCTAATGACTTGTAAAAGGGACAGTCTCTGAACGAATCCTTTACAGCAAGCTCTAAACAATGTGCACAGCAGAGTATGTCGATGAGGTGTGGGCACTGGAAATCTTGCTTTATTCGACTAAGGACACCTGAAGTACTCCCCAACATTACAACAGCACCACCAGATGCCGCACTTAGCTTATGTTTCCAACCACCATCCTTTAAACAACCTTCATCCTCTAAAGCATTAATCACAGTATTTAAAATGCTTTCTGAATTAGGGACACTGACTGGTTTCAGTGCAAGAAATCTTGTTACAGGTAGGCCATTTTCAAAAACACGTACATAAATGCCATCCTCCTCAGTCACACTTTTATCTGTGCAGGAATCAACAAGAAAAGAAAAGAAGTCATTGTCTTGTAGTAGACTAGCAGTAGTGCTTTGAATATCTTGGGCAATATAGTGAATGAAAACACGGCATTGCTTGTCACTACTGTAACTGTTACTCATAGCATCATCCCCATGATTTCTTCTTTGTAAATCTATCAACCCAGGAAAATCCCTGAAAGGCCTTTCGGTCCTAGCAACGTAATATGCAGTACAGAACAATTTACAAATTTGATCCATTTCTTTTTGTTCCATAAATTGTATGGATTTCTCTATTGGTCTTTCTCCAACTTTAGTTTTATTTGCAATGTATGCTATCTCAGCATTTGTGTGTGCTATGGACACTTCATGTGCTGAGATAATGTGTACTCTAAAAGTACTGCATCCAGTTCTGAAATTATTTTTGCTTTAGCTTTTATCATAACTCTGACACCATGTACAGAACATGGAACATTTATCTGTGTCATACGTAAGCCACTTCCTGCCCTTTTTCCAGGATTCCTGAAATTTTCTAACTTTCGGGGCCTTAACTTGGCTTTCAGTACAAGCAGTAGCACTTGGGAAACTTCAGTGGTCACAACAGTTTCACTGTCTGGGCAAGGAGATGGTGGGGTTATAGCTGTGCCTGTAGTAGTACTAGTACTTGGTGTTAGGGAATCCGAGTCAGCTCCCACAGTCTCATCAAAACGCTTTCTCTTAAATCCAAATTTAAAAAGACTCATGGTGTCTGGCTGTTCGGAGTTGAATTTGTGAATACTGATTTTAAGAATTTTTTATTTGTGTTACTCAGTATTAATAAACGCAACAAGGAAAAAAGTGTGTCTTTTTTATAATAAACTTAACAAGAAAACCTGTATGTTGTCTGATTTATTATAACAGGTATTCAGATTTTAGATAGTCCACAGACAGTATATTGTAGCCTGTAAAAAGCTAGAGATTTTTTATAATAGTATTCAGATTTTAGATAGTCCAAAAACCACAGCGTAGAGCCTGTGAAACACTTAGATTTTTTTATAACTGTATACAGATTTTAGATAGTCCAACGAAAGTGTTTTTGAATAACAGTATTTAGATTTGATTGAGACAGTCAACTCCACCTAAAGTAGCTTTAGCTAGTAGAATAATAGTAGATCCCCCTAAGTTTCAGGTGTTCCAACAAGTTCACAAAAGCTTTTAGAACTTTAATTAACAATTACTTTTAATTGGATTTTCTTAGTTTGCAGGGTATTTTTTTTTTTTTTTTACAGATCCCTTTGTATTTAGAGTTTAGGTAATCCACCACAGATTATTTTAGGTGGTCCAAGTAGCTTTTAAAAAAGCTTTTAGAATCCAACAATTCCTTATATATTCCCTATTAGATTATATGCAATACACAGCATACAAACTTATTAAAGCTTGTTAAGAGATTCTTTTAACACACTAAGTTTGTAAAACTATAATGAGCTTTTTTTTTTTTTTTTTTATATGGTTTAGTTAGGTAGAGTTTTTTTCTTTGCCTCAATTCAGTTCCCTTCCCAGCCAGTAACTGTGTGAATATAGACACACTAGTGATGAGTTGACTACTGACTTGCTGCTAGTCCTCACACAGTATTTAGTCTCTAGCCTTTTTTTTTTTTTTTTTTTTTTAAATCGGTACTTCGAGCAGTGAACTGTCTGTCAGTATCAGTATAGGCTGCTGATCTTTATTTTTTAGTTAGCTTCAGTTAGATAGAGATAGTTTATTATAGGTTTTAAATTCAGTTCCCCCTGCAACTTAGCAAGTTTAGCTGACAGCAACTGTGGCTGCAGAGATCACAGAATAGATCCTCCTCCTCTTTGCTGCAGTTGCTTGGCTTTTTTTCCTACTATCTGCCTCTCCTGCTTTAAATTTTTAACACACCCAAACAGAGAATTAATATCAGGCACTAGCTGGATGGCTTTATCTAATTTGAATAGCTCCCCACAGGTTAAACTCAATAGACCGCAATGCTGACAATTGAGCACTGCCTGCAGACTTTAAAAAGTCCTGTTCTTGACTTTACTGAGTCTGCTTCTATTCTTTTGTCTCCCTCTTTAAACTATTAACAATGTATGATCTCTTGTACGATTCCCGATTTCCTCCGAGTCCTTACAGACACCTTCACGCTCTGACGCTCACCCTCTGCCTCCTCTCTCACTCCCAAGTCCCACTCCCTGCCTATAAACGCTCCACACCTCCACTTCTCTGACTGTACTAAAGAGCTCTTTAAAGAGCTTTTAGGTCTTTTTTTTTTAATAGAAATGCCAATTACAGCAGCACACTCGCAGTCTACAGCTACTGCACTCAGTACGGACCTCTGTCTCCTAAATCGTTGACAAAATGGCGGCGCTGAGCTGTGTTCCAAAGTATAGCGGAGTTAAGGGGTGGGCGAACTCCCAAACACAGTCACTCCAATTGGTTCACGAGTTCCCTCCTGGTGCAGTGAGCGACCGACGCGACGGACCTAGGCAGGCGGCTGGCTGATGACTGTGCCAGTCAAATCAGGGGCATTTCATTACTGTACTGTCAGCTGACAGTTACAAAGGCACACTTGTGATCGGCACCTTCACTCCTCCAAAGGCTCCCCCCGCCCTTCTGAAAATAATAAAAAAAAAACACCACTAGGATAGAAGAAAAAAAAACGGAGCTCTGCACCACAAATACCTTAGGTGCCCCAGTGGGCAGGCACAAAACAGCAGTAGGTGTCCAGAGGTAAAAGTGCCTGCCCTGGGGCAGCTAAGGTATAGGAATTTCGAACCCTGGTATCAACAATATTCTATTTGCTATTTACATCAACAACTTGAACTCTCACCTGCAAGTAGCAAACGTGCATCTATTTGCTGAAGACACTGTACTCTATGCCTCAAATTCCTCACTTCTCACGGCCTACGAAGACCTACAACGAGACACTACCTCCTTACAACATAGTCTCATCAAGCATAAACTCCTCCTCAATGCCAAAAAGACTAAATCTACGATTCTCTCTCCAAAAGCAGCCTCTGGTTCCACACACATCCCGCACTTACTAATGCTCATGGGAGAACCCCTGGACTCAGTAGATACCTTTAAATACCTAGGGTTCTGGCTAGACAATAAACTTAACCTTCTATGCCACCTAAATGAAGTCCTGAAAAAGCTAAGACAGCGACTCAGCCTATTCTACCGTATTAAACATCTGCTTACCATAGAATCTAAAAAGAGATTAGTACAAACCACCTTCCTACCCGTACTCGATTATGCTGATTTCCTCTACAATCAATGCCCTCTCACAGCGCTAAATAATCTTGACACCCTTTACCACAGAGCCCTGAGATTCATCTTTAACCTGCCTTTTCGCACTCAATACTGTCTTCTGTACCAAATGGCAGGATGGCCCTCACTTTCAACAAGGAGAAAAAGAAATGCGCTCATTTGGTTCTACAGAGCTCTCACAGACAAGATCCCTGCATATATTTCTAGCCTGTTCAAATGTGCCTATGGCTCCTATGGTCTCAAATGTTATGCAATTCTTTGCTTCCAAGTGCCCAGAACGAAAACTAACCTTGGACTGTCCGCAATTAACTCCGCACTCCCTTCACTCTGGAACACTATGCAAAGCACACTCAAGCTTACTTCACTGTCGAGCCTTGTCTCCTTCAAAGCCCTGCTAGTCAAGTATTTGCGGGAACCTTGTAGCTGCTGTAGGTAATCTACCCTTTCAGTTACTGATGTCTCCGTTTTAATAATTGTTAATTGTCTTCTTCCTTCTTCCCTAGGGATTTCTAATACACGCCCTCCCCCACTCCATGGCTCTTACTCCCTCTCTCTGCCTTCACATAGCCACTTGCAGGCCCCAGTCTGTTTACAGTTTTCTACCTTACCTTTCCCTTTACCCTATTTGATATTTTTTTTTGTAAATGTCTAATTGGGAGTTCCTTTGACGGACTCAAGTATTTTGCATCCGACCTTGTACCGCAATCTGCTGATGTTACAATTTTTGTATTACTATGTCTATGTATCGTACTGTTCCTTGTCCAGGACCACTTTGAAAATGAGCTTGCTCAATGGTGTTGATGCCTGGTTAAATAAAGTTTGATTTGATTTGATATCCTCCTGTAGGTACGGGTTCTAGAACTGGATACAGTATTCCTAGAGCAGTCACACCAGGGATCTGTGCAGAGACGATGCAAACCTCCTCCTTTCTGCTTGTGCACCCCATGCCTAAGCAACCCAGAATTATCTGCCTTGCCAACTGCTTTATTACTTGGTGTGGAAGGGCTTCAGGGGGCTTCTAACTGCCACTCCAGACCAGCTGCCAGATCCCAGCCTATCTAGCCTTTCCAGAACTTCTCTGATGACCCCGATTCCCGCTTCAGAATAAACTTTACTGCACAGCTTGATACCATCCACGACAAAAAAAAAAAAAGCACATTTTTTTTGTTCTGTCCCCTATGTCACTGATGAACATGCTGAACTGCACTGGCCTTAGCAAACTCCTGCGGTATCCCCCCATCCCAGAGTGTTCCCCACAGACCACGACTGCGTGTCTCTCTCCCCCCCCCCAAAACTACCACCGATCTGGTCATCTCATCCACCACCCCTAATCATCCAACTTCTTAAACATAGAAACACAGAATCTGATGGCAGATAAGGACCGCATGGCCCACCTAGTCTGCCCATTTCCCTACCTGATGGATAAGCTGCAGATTCTGGTTAATCAGCAGCTTACTTCCTCCTACCCCACACTAGAATTGCCTTATGCCTGTCCCATGCATTCTTGAATTCTCCCACTGTTCCTGACTCCACAACCTCCTCATGAAGGCTGTTCCATGCATCCACAACCCTCTGTGAAAAAAATACTTTCTAACATTACCTCTGAGCCGTCCCCCTTCTATCTTCAAATTGTGCCCCCTTGTTCTTGCACATCTCTTCTTCTGAAAGATACTACCCTCTTGTACTTTGTTAATTCCCTTGAGATACTTGAAAGTTTCTATCATGTGCTCCCTCTCCCTCCTTTCCTCAAGCGCATACATATTAAGCTGCTTTAGTCTCTCCTCGTATGTCTTCTGGTGCAGACCCTGCACCATTTTGGTTGCCCTCCTCTGAACAGCCTCCACTCTGTCTATATCTTTGCAGAGATGGGGTCTCCAGAATTGCACGCAGTACTCTAGATGGGGTCTCACTAACTGTCTGTACAGAGGGATAACAACTTCCTGTTTTCTACTGTTGATGCCTCTCCCTATGCATCCCAGTATCCCCCCCAGCAATCTCTTGTTGGGGACCAGGTCAAAAGCCTTGCTGAAATCCAGATACAGTATGTCCAGTGCATGGCCCCTATTCATGGCCTTTGTGACCCAGTCAAAGAAATCTATCAGATTCATCGGATAAGGCCTGCCTGCCACAAATCCATCCTGTCTGCGATCATGCACCTGATTAGCCCTAAGGAATTCTACCAACCTTTCTTTAAAAATGGTTTCCATTAAAGTGCCAATGCTCCATTTCAAGCTGACTTGTCTGTGGTTTCCCGGCTCATCCCTGGCCCAGCTTTTACACAGGGGCACAACATCCATGCTTCTTCACTCACCTGGCTCTTTGCCCAAGTCAAGGGAGTCATTATACAGGTCAGCTAATGGAGCTGTAAGCTCCCTCAGCACACCGAGATGCATTCCATTGGGCCAGGGAATTTTACCCATCTTCAGGGCTTGCAGCCATTTCAGGACACGGTCTGTGAAAATCAGCATGGCACATATCCTTGTCACCCATCCCTTCCTGTGTCCGCACTACCTTGCAGTACTGTCTGTTCTTCTCGTTCGTAAATACTGAGCAGATGCATTAGTTCAATACTCCTGCTGCTTCTTAGCTATATTTCACCCACTCTGTACCCTGGCGCAGCTTAACAATTCCATCTAAGTTTGCCTTTTTTTCTCTGCTATAGTAAAGAAGGTCTTGTCACCTTCCTTGATTTCATCCACTATTTTTAGTTCAGCGTTGCCTCAATCTCTCCTCACTTCCTTTTCCCCTGGAGTTTTTTCAGGTTTTCCACTCTGTTCTCCTCCAACTGAATCCCTCTAGATTTCTTAAAAATTACCCTTTTTCTCTTCTTACTGCTTTCACTACCAACCCCCATGTACCATATCTTGTGCTTTTTTCTTTACTTCCCTTTCTGTTTGAGACAGGAGCTTGTGACTACCTGGAGACCATTTTTTATGATGGCTCAATGTCTCTTCTACTCCCTCTGCTCCCCTGAGCCAGGCCAGATGGTCTTCTAATTTTACTCCACTGCACCAGAGTCTCCCTTCTTGAAATCAAGAACACACATTTTGATGTTCAGTAGTTCCTTCCCAATTTCCAAACTGAAGCCAAATAGACTGGTGATCGCTATTACTGAGGAGCTCAGCTATAGCGATGCCCCGACATACTCACAACTGAGTTACACCAGACCCTCAGAATGTAGCTGTTGCGGACCCCTTGGCCTGAGAAGCCTGCCACGGGTGTCTTTGTAGGAGCGGCCTGTGGTTCCTCAGCATGTAAATACAGGTTACTCACCTGTGACAGGAGTTCTAGGAATGGTATATGTTGTTCATCCACACTGTCTGGCAGGTTCCTTGCTGCTTTAAATCTTGCCGGAAGGTCTTCAAGCTGGCTCCTCCCAACCACCCGGGTGGTAAAACTCTTGGCTCTGCCCCAAGACACCAGATCTAGCCGCTGGAAGCCAGGTTGCTGGCGTCGAGCCGGGAGGCCAGGTGGGTGGTGTGGATGGAGCAACATATGCATTCCTAGAACTCCTGTTACAGGCGAGTAACCTGTATTTCTAGGGACATGGATATGTTGTTCATCCACACTGTCTGGCAGACTCCTAGCAGTTCTCCGGGAGGAGGGAGGCAAGGTGCACACCCCCTACTTAGGGAATAAAGACTGGAAAACCGACGTCCCAAAACCAGCATCCCGGTGTGACTCAAGGTCGATGTGGTAATGAGTAATGAAGGTGTGTGCCGACTTCCAGGTAACAGCCCTGCAGATTTCCTGGATAGGGACGTCCCTGGAAGCAGCTACCGATGCAGCGGTATGGTGGGTAGAATGAGCTCTTATCCCTTTGGGAGGCTCCATGCCCGCCAACCTATAGCAAAGATCTATGTAGGAGGTGACCCACCTGCCTATTGTCCACTTGGCTGCAGGTCTGCCAGGTGCGGCTTCAGTGTAGGTGACAAACAGCTGGCGAACCTCTCCCCGAACTTCAGCCGTCCGCTCCTCATAGTAAGAGAGCGCTCTCCTAGGGTCCAAAGTATGGAGCCTATATTCAGCCTCCGAGGTGTGATTGGGGTAGAACACCAGCAGAGTCAACACCTGGTTAAGGTGAAACTCCAACACCACCTTTGGAAGGAATTTCAGGTGGGGGCGCAGGACAACCTTGCCCCTGTGGAAGACCAGATAAGGAGACTCGATCGAAAGCACCTGGAGCTCTCCCATCCTTCTGGCTGACATGATAGCCACCAAGAAGGCGGTCTTCTACGACAGGTGAGAGATGTCTCACCTGTGCATCGGTTCGAATGGCTTGCCCATGAGCTTAGCCAGTACCAGCAGTAGATCCCACGGAGATGGAGGTTCTCGCACCGGAGGGGATATGTGATCAAGGCCTTTGAAAAAGCACCCGACCACCTTCTCCTGCGCCACCGACTGCTTCCCGGCCCACGCCCGGTAAGCAGAGATGGCTGCCAGGTGCACCTTAAGGGTCATCGACCCAAGTCCTAGCTGAGAAAGGGACCACAGGTAGTCCAGAATGCTTGCCAAGGAACAGGAGGAAGGGTCCAGCCCCTTGCCCTGACACCCAATGGAGAATCTCTTCCATTTAAAGGCATAGCATTTCCTGGTCGACTCCTTACAGGAAGCCTCAACAACGTTGAGGACCTCGTCGGGAAAAACCAAAGCCTGGAACTCTAGCCGCTCAGGAACCAGGCCGTCAGGTGCAGAGATTGAAGGTCCAGGTGGAATACCTTCCCCTGGTTGACTGAGATTAGGTCCAGGCGAGCTGGAAGCTGCCTCGGGAGCCTGGAGCTGAGGCTGAGGAGATCTGGATACCAGAACTGGTAGGGCCAGTCTGGGGCTACCAGAATCACCTGCACTTTGTCCCTCCTCACCTTGAGAAGCACCTTGTGGATCAAGGGAAATGGGGGAAAGGCGTAGAAGAGGCCCAGGGTCCAGGCCTCGAGAGGCATCCCCTGCAGCGAGCCCGCTGGGGGTGGGTGGGCATGAAACAGCCTCAGCTTCAATTCTCCCTGGAGGCAAACAGGTCCATCTGAGGCATGCCCCAGTGGGAGAACAGATCTTGTACTACATCCGGCAGGAAAGACCACTCGTGGGACGCAGCTCCTATCCAGCTTAGGGCATCGGCCAGAATGTTGGAGGCTCCTGCCACATGGATGGCAAGGAGATCCGCCACCAGGCTGCACACGAGGGACCAAGTGCAGACAGCTTCCCTGCACAGAGGCATGGAGTGCATCCCGCCCTGGCGGTTTAGGTAGTACATGGTCGTGGTATTGTCCGTCTGGACCTGAACCACTTGACCCCATACAAATGGAGCGAAGACGGTGAGGGCTAGACGAACCGCTCGAAGCTCCAGCAGGTTGATGTGGCATCAGGACTCCAGAGGGGACCAGAGGCCGTGCGCTCTGTGCTCCCCCAGATGGGCACCCCAACCCAGAGAGGCGGTCGACAGAGAGACCGTCGGCTCGGGGCGGACAAACGGGATGCCCTCCTGCAGATGAACTGGAACGGTCCACCACTGGAAAGCGTTCCACATCTCCTTGGTCACTTTCACTGGCTGATCCAAAGGACCGGAGCGCTGTGACCACTGGCTGGCTAGTTCGCACTGTACAGGACGCATGTGCCAACGGGCCCAACGGACCACACTGGTGCAGGCCGCCATGAGGCCCAGGAGGTGCAGGAAGTCCCAGGCAGGGCGCGATTGCCCAACATGAAATGATTGGGCAAAGGAGGAAAGAACCTCAACCCTGTCCGCCGAGAGCCGTGCTCTGGCTTGTAGAGAGTCGAGCTCTGCCCCGATGAATTGGATCACCTGCTTTGGCACGAGTTCCGACTTGGCCTCGTTGATGAGGCAGCCAACTTGAGAGTAAACCTGGAGGGACAGATCCCTGGACCGCTCCACCTCCGGTCTGGAGGAGGCCACAATCAGCCAGTCGTCCAGGTAGGGGTACACCCGGACCCTTCAGCGTCGCAGGAATGCTCTCACCACTGCCATGCATTTGGTGAAGACCCTGGGAGCTAGAGAAAGGCCAAAGGGCATGGCCCGGAACTCGTAGAGGGACCCCTCTGCTCTGAAGCGGAGGAATCGCTGGTGGGACGGACGGATTGGGACATGAAAGAACGCGTCCTGGAGGTCCAGAGAACAGAACCACACACCTCGTTCCAAGGATGGAATTATCTGAGCCCGAGTGACCATCCTGAAGGTTCGAGACCTTAGGAACCTGTTCAGGTCGTGCAGGACTAGAATGGGGCGCCAGCCGCCCGTCCGTTTCAGGACCAGGAAGTACCTGGACGCAAACCCTGGGTCTGGTGGAGGATCTGCCACCTTCCTGATCACCTCCTTCTGGAGGAGCAGGGCAATGTCAGCTCGACGGGCTGATAGAGAGGCTTCGGAACCCGTAACCCCTCGTGGGGCGACGGCTCTGAAGGGCGGGGCCTGCTCGAACTCCAGAGGCAGACCCTTACCTACCACCTCCAACACTCAATGGTCCGTGGTGATAGCGGACCAGGCGGAAAGAAGTGGTGGAGCCATCCCCCCAGGGGACCAGGGGAGCGTGCGGCTGGGGGCAGCACCCCTCAACCGTCACTGGGCAGGCTTGGAGGAAGGACCGGCTGAGGGACCTCCTGGGCCTTTTCCTCCTGGCTTCCTGCTGGAGGAAGCTGCAGGCTTGGCTTCGGGGTGCCAAGTTCGAGCCTGCTGGCCCTGATGCTGGTGTTGCTGGGCCGGACGTGCCGCAGGGGCAGAAGGGCCAAAGGTTTTATGCTGCTCTCGGCGGCCTTTGTCCTTCTGGGCAGATATGACCGAGTCCAAGGAGGCATTGGACTTTTTGATCCTCTGGAAGTGACCTTCCACTCCAGGCCCAAACAAGTTGGTACCCAGGACGGGGACATCTGCCAACTTGTGCTGGGTATCCGCCGTAAAGGTGAAGATCCGCAGCCAAGCTCTGCGGCGCATGGCCACTGTGGCCGCTACTGACCGGGCACAGGAGTCTCCAATATGGAGAGCCATTCAGAGCTGCTGTTTCGCCACTGCTCTTCCCTGATCCCGCACCTGCTTGACCGTAGTCTGCAGATCAGCCGGGAGATGAGGGATCACCTCATCCACGGAGCCCATAAGGGCGTGGGAGAAGTGCACCATCAGTACAGCTCAACTGGCCTGATGGAGGCCGAGGGAGGATGCAGCATACACTTTATGCCTGGCACAGTATAGCTTTTTGGACTCTTTGTCGGGGGGCTTGTCCATGTCCCTGGCGTTCACGGAACGCCGGGAAAACGATGTCGGTAACCAACCCCTCTGCAGAAGGGTGCTCCAAGAAACCAGACAGAGACCCGGTAGGGACTGCATACTTCCTGGCCATCCTGGGCTGGGCCAACAATGGCTTCAGCCACCGGAAAGGCCTCCGTGGGAGAATCCCCTCAGTCCAGTATCTCCGTGAGGAGATACTTGGCCCACTTGGATAGGGGCTCGAGCTGCATCCCGGTGGACTCAGAGATGAGCCGAAGCAGACCCATGAACTACGATGGGCCCTCGTCAATCGACTGTCCCCCGGAGGATTCCAGGTCAAGGGGCCTGGAGAACAGGGAAGAGTCGTCGTCAGACTCCGAGGAGTCTGCGAACAGCTGCCTAAGGCCTGAGCCACCCTCCACCTGCAGAGGACGGTCGGGAGTGAGGGTGACCGACAACCGGTTGGGCAGTCCCTGACTCGACCAAGAATCCTTGGTCGGAGCCCCCGATTTCGGTTGTGGAGGCGGGGGTTCCACCACAATCAGTGGGGCAGCTGGTTTCGGCCGAACAACCAGCACCGGTTTGGGCACCTCAACCACCACGAAGGGTTGTTTCGGCCTTTCGGATGACAGCCACTTAATGGCCGGGGAAGGCGTCGGCTTGTTCCTGGTCAGAAGGAGCTGCTGCAACATTAAGTCCTCGTAGCGTTGAAGTAATTTGCGCTGAAACCTTCTCCTCCTAGGAGGAGGGAAAACAAGGACCGAGTGGCGCTTTCCTCGGCGTCAGCCCAAGACCGCTGGCCGCTGGATCGGCTGGACTGCCAGAGGTCCGAGACCGTCTGTGTTTCTGAGGGTGGGTCTCGGAGGAAGCGGGGGAAACCCGTTCCTCCCTCGGCTCGAGAGCCTTAACCGGGGACTCCGGCACAGGAGGCAGAGGCAAGTCCTCGGTTTCCACTGGGGGGAACCGGTGAAGAAGGGTTGTCGGCTTCTCCAGTCGACAGCCCGTCCGACGGGTCGAGAAAAATCTTGACAGCGTCGACGGTTGTCTCGGCCGGCTGACCTAACAGGGACACTGTGAAGCCAGCGGCCTTAGCCGCAACCTCGACCGAAGTTGAGTGTCGACTGTCCGGGGAAGGGGAACCTCTCTCGCTCCCACGAACGTCGACAGTGCAACTTACCCTTCGAGTCCTCCTCCTTGGACCAAGAGGAGTGTCCCGATGACCCTCACCTTTCGTGGAGAGGGATTGGCAAAGCTCCTTAAAAGAAGCTGTATAGGAGGATCCCAAGGAGAGCGGGATAAATGCCGCGACCGAGGATGACGAAGATGTGGCCTGGGCCGCCGTCTCCTCGAGGGCGATCATCTGCTCGAGTTGCTCAGCCGAGCCAGCCGTCACGGAAACCGCCCAACAGGCCTCCTTGGACTTCACCGACAGATAACATTTCTCAGAGCGCCCAAGTTGGAGCCGAGACGGCACGGTCTTGGGGCGTGCCACAAAAGACTTGCATAACTCGTGAGGGCTCACGGATCGTGGTCAAGCTCTGAGGCAGTAGACGACGTGGAGTGCAGATCGTCCAGACATCTTCACACCGCATGGGCACCCGGCAAAACTGGAGTCGATTTGTCCATCGCAGCCACTAAGGAAGAAGCAGACCAAGTCTAGAAAACTTTAAAATTATTTTCGGGGAACCGAAGAGTTTGGATCCAGTCTAAACGCAGAGCGCTAAGGAGGGAACCTGAGCTTCCAAGTGGTAAGGAAGATCTGGCGTCATGGGGTGGAGCCGAGAGTTTTACCACCCAGGTGGGTGGGAGAAGCCAGCTTGAAGACCTTCTGGCAAGATTCAAAGCGGCAAGGGACCTGCCAGACAGTGTGGATGAACATCATATCCATGTCCCTAGAAATATTGTTCAGGAGATTTAACAAGGACTGGAGAAAGTCAGTTTTTGCCATTAATCCTGCAAGAAGTACCCTCTCAAGCAACACCAGAGGTCTGGGTGTTGGGGGCCAAAAATGCTGAACTTCCGCAATCCCCAGTAGTTGATTTTTTTCCGTAAACAGAAAGAATAAGCAGATTACAATGTTTGAAACTGTACAAAGAACTAAATTGCCAGATAGTGTTTTGCACAAGTGTGATTGCTTGAATGACGTCACTCAACCAGTGCAGCGTGAACGCATTCTAAACATGAAGAAATACCCTGTGGATGCATAGGAAGGTTACTCTCAGCTGTTGGAAGGAGTACGAACACGGAGTTCCCATGGCCAATGACCAATGCGATTATGTCATACAACAAAGAAACTTAAAAATCCTACAAAAACACCCAAAAAAGAAAGAAAAGGTTCTGAAAAATGCTAGATACCGAGCAATCAACAACGAAAAGGGTGGGAAGCATAAGAAGGCTGACTGACTAACTCACTCAGACCTTCACAGAAGCTGTATATAGGGGAAAAGCAGGCACAACTGAATTTAGGAAGGCTGCCTATAAGTACAAACAGCCTCTACCAGTTACTCAAATGGGGGGGGGGGGAACAAATAAAAAAGTTATTTTATTTTTTAAAACTTATATTTACTGATTTTGATATACAGTAAATACAAGTATATCCCAAAGGACAGTGCACTTTGTGGGTACATTAGAGAAATCAGTAAATACATTCAATATCTTTGGTACTCCTAACTTGTTACAGCATAGAGAGGCTATCCCTAGATTATAGTTCTAAAAAATAAAATCAATCTGAAAAGGCTATTGCTGCCATGAGAGGGGAAAAGACTATATAAATGAAACACCATTTTTATATATAAAACACCCTTTAATAGGTGAAACTTTCCCTATATCCAGTATCAAGTTATAACAAATAAGGAGAGAGCCCTTTCTCCATTCTCCGCACCACCCATTCCTAGCTATAGCCATGACAGCAAAACATCCAGTTTACTAGGCTATCAGTGTTAATACTAAACAGGACATCAAAGCTGTTCTTAGTTGTTAAAGTACACCAGCATTACTAATATAAATTCAGTAAAATTTATAAAGAGAATACAGAACTTCTTACTGGGCCAAACAGTACCCTAATAATCAACAAACCTCATCTGCGTCATTAACGTTTTACCTCAAGTGCCCACCAGATCATATGATCCAGGAAAGCACATTAGACATGTTATTGTTAGTAGACATAAAATAAACTACTAACGGTAGTTTAATATAAGCAATAAAAAGTTATTTGCACTGTAGAAAAGTCCTCCTTTACCTAGAGAGTCCATCTGTGTATTAGACTTACTGAGTCAAGCCACATCTTCATTCAAGAGTTGCCCTCATCCTCCGAATTGGAGTTGGAACCCCTCGCTGCATAATCCAGTTCAATTTTGAAAAGCAACTTTGCAGCGCACATTGGGTCAGCAAAATGATAGGTTTTGGCTCCATACGCGATCTTTAAAATTGTCAGCATTAGTAGCACATGGTGGATCCCCAGCTGTCGCACTTTAGCGTGCAGGTCATCAAAAGCCTTATGGTGCTGCCTCGTGGCAAAACTAAGATGGGGGAAAATATGTATAGAGCTCCTCTGCCATTGTGATGGCCCTTCTCTCCTTGCTTCTTAAAGGATACCATCTCTCTCCCGAACCGAGCCCAACACCACCAGTATGGCTCAACTCACAGGATGCGCTAAATCCTCAGACAGGCAGGGAGGACCCCTGGCATTCACCCGGTAAGCCCTCATAATCGTTATCAGAAAATCAAGTTGTAGATATTCTTGTAGGCACTGCTCTAGAAAGCTGCTCGGGTCTTCTCCCTCAGATTCCTCCGACAGTACCAGTATTCGGATGTGGGATGCCCGCGCCCCATTTTCCAGATTTTCTAATCAGCGCTGAAGGAGGAGATTTTCTTTTACTAGGCCTGAGGAAGTTGAAAGCACCTTTTCAGCCGATGTGGTTGCCCAGAGTCTTTTCCTCCACTGAATCCATTCTGGTCTCTACAACTTGCATACAAGAAGTAAAGTTGTCTATTTTTTTTATCCAGAGACTGGGTTGCTTTCAATAGCGCAGCATTTGTGGGCTGGTTAACGGTGGTCTCTGGAGGTTCCTTTTCTTTATCTGGGTCTGTTCGACTTTCTTTCTTCCTGGCCTCGTCCCCACTAGTTGTTGATTTTGTGTGTCCCACAGCTTCAATAATGGAAATTTTTATATTGCTGTAATGCGCAGATGATATAAAATCTAGTAATAATGATTTTGAACCGCTTTGATCAAGTTTACTGGAAGAATATAGCGTTTATTTCTCCAATGGTGCAGAGCAACAAGAAAGTGCCGCTATTCAGCTCGGCTGCTAGCCAAGCCCCCTATTTAATTTCTCTTTTCAGAAATACCTTTGAGCTTGGCGCTCATTTACAAAGGTTCCACGTCCAGAGACAAGAAAACAGTTACATTATCACATGATACAAAGACAAGGATACAGTTATATAACATAGGGATACTAGAATTGACATGACAATATGCAAGGAATCAGATTAGATAATTATTTGCTGCGGAGCCAGTAGCTGCCCAGTACACAGGCGTTGTCACTTGATTTCGTTTCTGTTACTAAATTGAAGGAGTCCATTAGAGGGAAGAAAGTGGACAGCAAAAGGGTGAATCAGGAGGAGAGAGAGGCGAAACTTGGAAGAGGGACCACAGAGTTACTAAGTTAAAACTCAGACTAAGAGCTCCTCAGAAGTGCTGCATCCCCTAATACAATGGATACAGAACACTGAAATGAGGCACTGGAACATTCATAATCTCAGCATTCCATACTGCTAGGTTCTGCTTCTAAACTTTTAATTTTCAAAAATAACACAAAAGAAAAAGCTATGGCTGTACCAGTTGAGTCCCTAGTTGCGGTGCACATCATTCATGTTGTAAATCACTGACAACGTGAAGCAACACAGAAAATGTTTTTTTTTTTTTTTGGGGTTAGTGGAGCTGCAGTTGTTCAACTTGCCAAATTAGATATCCTTTATCCCAGGACATTCAGATTCATTACTGGGCTGCCTGCAAGGACCCACCACTGCACCCTCTATACATTCGTTGGTTGGTTGGTCTTCCCTCACCACTAGACAACTTAAAAAAAAAAAGCACTACTTATGGTCCTACAAGTCTCTCAGACGTTATGTACTGCAAATACTGAACATCTCTGACTTTTTCCGCAGAGCCTCTAGTTTATGTAACAAAAGCATATAACTATATTTTAGCTGATGCTCCCAGATTTGCATCTAAATATGGCAAAATGGCCTTCAGCTGACTTGCTCCTACATATTGCAACAAACTTCAGGCACCTCTCAAATAGAATCTGATGGTGAATCACATACTTTCAAACTACTGATCAATATCTATTGCACGAATGCTGTACATGTCCCCAGGTCCTGCACTGTTATTAAATGTAAGCAGATGGCTATTATTAAAAGCTGGCTTGCTGTAAAAACCTTACTATCTTAATATATCATGTAACTGTCCCACTTTCCCTCTTTTATACTTCTTCCCGTGATTGCTTGTCCTACCCCCTCATCCCCCTGTGCTCACTAAGCTCTACTGCTCTCCCTGCTTCCCTCATCCTATCTTCCCTTCCCCTCTTACTTTCTTTTCTCTCCCCACATTCATACTCTTTGACAAAGCCTTTTCCTGTCAGCTACCGATTGTATCTTCCTATTTCGTTCTTTCAGTTTATTATGACCCACAATATTATACTTAGCCTTGCTGCTTCTTAATTTTGTCTCTTTTTTACTTACTGTTACTGAGCGTGTATCTTCTTGTCTCATATTTTTGTATTCTTTGTAAAAAAAGCCCTGGGCTCAAAGGTACTGTAATTACGACAAATAAAAAAATTGTTTTTGCTCCCCTACATCATTTACAGTGATCCTTCTCTATACTGAACACCTCTGGACCAGCTGAGGTGTTCACTACGGCAAGGTGTTAACATGCCTACTTACGGAACAATGAGAGCCATCAAAGGTGTTTGCCATAAGACAGACTTTATTATAGAGGGGTTCTTTATAGTGAGGGAGCACTGTATTTCATGTACTAGTGTATCCACTACTTGTAAATTTTGTACTGTCCTTTGTCTTGCATCTTTTGTAATCAATGTTTTTTTTTCCTGTACAGTTACTATCCTAACCAGGGCCTTCTTGCAAATGAGCACTGCTCATTGTAGATGTTACTTGTAAAATAAATTAAACAAAATAATGGCATCAGAATCCACCTAGCATGGACTCTACAGGGCTCTGAATGTGACCAATATCTTGCAGAACACCACGAGGTTGATTTAAGCAATAACGCATGACAGGGTGTGTGTTGTGTGGTGTGTCACAAGGCATAACCAAGTGACGTTAACCACACAAGAAGTGTGTAAATCCCACTACTACACACTCCCTGAGGTGCATTATTGTGATTATAAAATGAATGTGTTAAAAAAAAAAAAAAAAAATGATTCAAGTACAAAGAAAGTAAACATTTGATCAGGGGGATCTTTACCGGTTGTCTGTTGCAGGATTTACACATGGTCATGTGACATGTTTTGACAAATGAGGCTACAGGATTTTTGAGACTCGGATGAGACATTAAACCGAGGTCCCATCTGCCTGGATTGGTGGTAGTTCAGGTGGATGTTAAAGATCTCATGACACTTATCGAAAAGAGTAGGGGAATTTCCCCCGGTGTCCTGGCCAAATTTCCCTCATTCACTAAAAATACCAACAGCAGCTTAATCTGGTTCAAGGTCAGTTGGCATTCATCTGTATCCCCCTCCCCCGGGTCGTGCCTGAAAATAGGCAGGATTTGTCTAGTACACTTACCCGGTCAACAAAAACTAAATAAATAAATATAATTTTCATTAACAACTGCATGATATTATACTGTTTGTTCAAGCAAAACTGGTGTACAGTGATAGGAGTATTACTATAGGCAGTATAGCGCAGTGGTTTAAGGCTCTGAGCTGCAAATCTGGAGACCTGGGTTTGAATCCCACAGCCCCCACTTGCATACTGTGTGACCCTGAGCAAGTCACTTAACTTCCTTGTGCTCCCAGGTTGTAAACAAGCTTTCAGCTTAGTGTGCCACTCCTGGTTAAACAATTGGAACTCTATTTCCCCGGGTCGCCAATGAAAAAGGGATATGCTTATCTCAGCGGGCCTACCCGGTCATCAAAATTCAAAATAAAAAAAAATAAATAAAAAAATTACTGAGCAGCTCAATATGGGTGACTCAATAATACTGCTCGTAGTTACAGCAAGTGCTGAAAGAGATCGCTAAATCCTGTACAGCGAGTGTAGCAGGGAGTTATACTCGCTATAGCAGGATACAGGATGTTGTTTGGCCAAGCGCTGCCGAGCTGGCTGTTTAGCATAGTGGCATAAGCCACCGTCCACGAAGCCAGGAGACCCAGGTTCGGTTCTGGTGCCAGCAACAACATTTTTTTCTTCCTTTTTTTGTTCTTTTCCCTTAAGTCCGCGGTCCCATGGAGTTGATTATTAGTCTGCGAGGCGCGGGGGCTTGCCCCTATGATGGGAAAGGGGACAAGAACCCTGTATTCTTTTGATTTATTTATTCTTTTCTAAATCTGCATCTGCTTCAGGTACAAGATGACTACCAGATCACATGAACAAGTAGTATACAACAGCTTTTATTAGAGGTCTGATGTTCTCATGGGAAAGTTAACAGAAAAGCCAGGGAGGAGGCAATAAAGCAATAAACCCAGTGCAATGTCCTTCCTGGAGATGTTCCCATGTAGAACAAAGGACCCAGGTGGATGTCATTATGGTAACAAGGAGGTGCTGAAGGGTGGGTGGACAGGCACACACACACACACACACACACACACTCTCTCTCTCTTAAAGAGGGCTGGGACAACATGGAACTGTCACCCAAAGTGAGTGAGACCCCTCCCCACAGAGGGGGGAAATATACTGAGGGGGCTGTAAGCAGGCTCACTGTCTTGGACTGGAACATCAAGATGAGAGTCCTGCTGTACAAAGACTAGCTGACGGGTAAGATAGCACAGTGAGGGTCAGTGCTTCTGTAGCTAGGACAGGTAAAGGATTCTATATAAGGATAGTTCAGAATTTTGCTGAACACCAACTGTCTGTTAACTTGCTTTATTTTCTGTTTCTTAGTAAATGTGCAACCCTTTTGTTTGCTTGTAAATACATCCTGTTGTAAATACTTGTAGTATTTTAGTAAAGATTCATTTTTTACAGAATCAGTGACTGCTTGTTTTACTCAAAAGTGTAATTTTACTATTTCTGCTGGACTCAGTCTCCGAAGGGCACTCTACCCACAATTATTGTGTTGACCTTCCTGATCCTGAGCAAGGAGGAGGTAAAAAAGAACAGGTTTCTTGGTTTCTGTTGATACAAACCTCGTGGTGGCAGTGAGCTGGAAATCCCTGGTGAGTGGGATTTCCATTACACTGATGACAGAGTGGTGAGATCCATGTGGCAACTGGTAGTCCAGTGCAGAGCACTGGACAGTGTGCTTTCCTGTGAGGCCGGAACTCGGAAAGAGAGAGAGCGAGCACACTAGTGACGCAGTGCCAGCATAAATATACCTTTTAACAGTCACGAAACAGGATTTCAAAAGGGTGCCTTGTTTACTACTGTTTTTATTTTTTTTTTTTTTTATTTCTAGACAGTTTAGTGCAGCGTAGTTAGAGAACATGAGCTCCTCAAGCTAAGTAAAATTTCATGTACAGCAGCTTTCGTGAGCTGTGCACAGCAAGGGGAATTGTCCCTGAGGGCATGACAAAGAATGACTTATGGAAGCCCTGTTGACGCATGACCGACTGCAGAAGGGGCAGATAGTTTCAAATGAGCACGGCCCAATACCTGGTCAGCAGGTGGTCGCTGAGGATAGTGACCAAGGTAGCGAGACTGAGGTCCCAGTAGCTGAGCAACGGGGGCACCTTGTGGCACAAGCTGGGGAAGCTGTGCAGCCCAATCAACCTCTGCTCGGGATCCTGAAGGCAGAGCTTGTGCTGCAGGATGCCGAACTGCAGAAGGCAAGGCTGGAGGCTGAAAGGGAGAAAACAGGGCTGGAGGTAGAGGAAAGATTCGCCAGCATGAGATCCTTGTGCAAGAGGAAAGGGAGAAGATTTGCCAGCATGAGATCCTTATGCTAGTGGTCAAACAGGAGTTCAGCATGTTTATAGTTCATTTGCATCACCAGGTAAAGAAAAAGGTCTGGCTCCCCATACGATGCACAGTGGAAACGCCGGACCTCGCCCAACAACTAACACACCGAAATCTGACCAATGGAAAATCACGTACTCAAATGCTCGCAGTCTGGGAAACAAGATCCCAGACCTGCAGGCAATGATAATTTAGGCTAAAATGGACATACTAGCTATTAGCGAGATGTGGTTTACCAGTAACCACACTTGGGAGACTTCAGTACCTGGCTATGTACTGTTCAGAAGAGACCGAGGTGCAAAAAGTTGGGGGAGTGGAGTGGCCCTTTATGTCAATGAAAATATCAAAGCTACAGAAATTCAGAATACACATAAGGAGCCAGAAGAACTGCGGGTCACCCTGGAAACAGGAAATGGGACAGCCATACGAACCGGGGTTGTGTACAGGCCTCCAGACCAGGGGGAGGACATAGACACGTTGCTGTTAGAAGATATACAAAACATGACCACTAAAGGGGAGGTTCTGATAATGGGAGACTTCAACATGCCAGACACAGACTAGTCAATACCAGCAAGGACATCTGCCAGAACTAGACACATGGTGGATTCCCTGCAGGGGGAGGGCCTCAAACAACTGGTACAACAACCCACTTGAGACAGGGCTATCCTGGATCTAGTACGGACTAACAGGGAAAGGATCACAGATCTCCAGGTAGAAGGTCACCTGGGGGCCAGTGACCATCACATGCTATGGTTCAATTTGGTCACTAGAACAAAATCATCCCATTCCAAGGCAAAAATATGGGACTTCAGAGGAGCTGACTTTGATAAGATGGCCAACAGAGATAAGCTAGCCCTGGCAAAAAGAAATACAGGTGAGGAGGTACAGGCAAAGTGGGCAATCATTAAAGATGCAATACTTGAAGCAACAACCCATTGTGTTAGTGAGAAAAGGAAGTGCAAAAGAAGAAGGAAACCACTTTGGTTCTCAAACACAGTAGCAGATAAGGTCAGAGCCAAAAGGCTGGCCTTCAGGAAATATAAGGGAACGCAGCAGGATGAAGATAGGAAGGCATACCAAACTTCCCTAAGGGAAGCAGGGAAGGTAGTAAGGCAGGCAAAGGCCCAAGCTGAGGAAACACTAGCACGAACAGTAAAAGAAGGTGACAAGACTTTCTATAGATACATTAGTGAAAGGAGAAAGTCCAGAGGGGGTATTGTTAAGATCAAAGAGGATAAGGGGGCGTGTGAGGAAGATGACCATGTAAAAGCATCTATCCTAAATAGATACTTACGCTCAGTATTTACTGAAGAGAAGGTAGGGCAGGTCCCACAGCTCTGCCCCATGGACACAGGGGGAGGGAGGTGTGCACTAGTCCCTTCACAAAATAAAGGGTCCTGCAAGAGCTCGATAAGCTCAGGGTGGACAAGGCAATGGGACCTGATGGCATACATCCCAGGGTACTAAAGCAGCTAAGGGTGGAACTAGCAGAGCCATTATCAGAACTGTTTAGTGAGTCTCAGAGCACAGGAGAGGTCCCAGAAGATTGAAGACTGGGAAGGTTAAGGAGGAAAAAGGCTGCATTCAAAAAGTATAAGGAATCACAGAAGGAGCACGACAGGGAACTGTATCAATTAAAGCAGAAAGAAGTGGGGAAGGCAGTCACAAAAGCAAAGGCCCAAACCGAGGAAAAGATAGCCAACTCAGTTAAGAAGGGGGATAAAACCTTTTATAGGTACATTAGGGAGCATAGAAATGTTAAGGGAGGGATAGTGAAGATTAATAAAGGAGAGGGGAGGTGGGCAGAGGGAGACAGTTAAAAAGCAGAGATACTGAATGAATACTTTTGCTCAGTATTCACAAGAGAAGAAGAGGAGGAGTTACCTAAACCAAACAGTAGAAGCACTCTTGGTAGTGGGGTTGATGCCAGTCCATTTACAGAAGAAAGAGTCCTGAAAGAACTCCTAAAACTCAAGGTGGACAAAGCAATGGGGCCTGACGGGATTCACCCTAGAATCCTAAAAGAGCTAAGGGAGGACCTAGCGACACCACTAACCACACTTTTTAACAAATCATGGGAAGACGGGGTGGTACCGGAGGACTGGAGGAGGGCAGATGTGATTCCCCTTCACAAAAGTGCGAGCAAGGCAGCAGCAGGAAACTACAGACCTGTTAGTTTGACCTCAGTGGTGGGAAAAATGAAGAAATCACTTCTGAAAGAAAGAACTGTTCAGTACCTAGAGGAGAGCGGGGCACAGGACCCAAAGCAGCGTGGATTCACAGCAGGAAGGTCATGTCAGACGAATCTAATCGATTTCTTTGACTGGGTGACCAAAGTAATAGACCAGGGATGGGCTGTGGATATGGCCTACCTAGACTTTAGCAAGACATTTGACATAGTCCCGCACAAAAGATTAATAATCAAGTTAGCCAGCCTGGGAGTGGGTCCCAGGGTGGTAGGCTGGGTAGCAAACTGGCTGCACTACAGGACACAGAAGGTAATAGTGAATGGAACACATTCTGAAGAAGGGGGGGGTTACTAGTGGAGTACCTCAGGGCTCAGTACTGGGTCCAGTCCTCTTTAACGTCTTTATAGGTGACATTGCAGAGGGTCTGGAAGGAAAGGTATGCCTCTTTGCAGACGACACAAAGATCTGTAACAGAGTCGATACACAATGGGGGGGCAGAAAGGATGAGAAGGGACTTGGCAAGGTTGGAGGAATGGTCAGACATATGGCAACTTAGATTCAATGCAAAGAAGTGCAAAGTAATGCACCTGGGAAATAAAAATCCAGGAGAAGAGTATACAATAGCAGGGGAGGTACTAACAACAATAATAATGGAAAGGGATCTGGGTGTAGTCATGTCAGATGACCTAAAGGTGGGTAAGCAATGTGAGAAGTAAGTAAGGAGAGCCAGGGGGATACTGGGATGCATAGGGAGGGGCATCACAAGCAGAAAAAGGGAAGTGGTTATCCCTCTGTACAGACAGTTGGTGAGACCCCATCTGGAGTACTGCGTGCGGTTTTGGAAACCTCATCTACGCAAGGACATAGACAGGATGGAAGCAGTCCAGAGGAGGGCAACTAAAATGGTGCAGGGTCTACATCAGAAACCATATGAAGAGAGACTGAGAGAGCTTAATATGTATACCCTTGATGGAAAGGAGGGACGGGGGAATGATAGAAACTTTAAGTACCTCAAGGAATCAACAAAGTCCAGGAGAGTAGCATCATTCAGAAAGAGATGTGTGAAACAAGGGGCACAATTTAAAGTTGAGAGATGGCTCAGGGTAATGTGAGGAAATTATTTTTCACAGAGAGTGGTGGACGCATGGAACCGCCTTCCTGGAGAGGTTGTGTGGTCTAAAACAGTGGGGGAATTCAAACATGCATGGGACAGACATAAGGCAATTATAGTGGGGGGTTGCAGGAAGTAGGTTGTTGGTTAACTAGAATCTGCAGCTTATCCAATAGGTAGGGAAATGGGCAGACTGGGTGGGCCAAGTGGTCCTTATCTGCCGTCAAAGTCTATGTTTCTATGGAGAAGGGCTCATGTGATCCCGCTCCACAAGAGTGGTAGCAGGGAGGAGGCAGGGAACTACAGACCAGTCAGTCTTACCTCAGCAGTGGGCAAGATTATGGAGACACTCCTTAAGGAAAGGATAGTGCAACACCTGGAATCCACAGGAGCATAGGATCCAAGGCAGCATGGGTTTACAAAAGGAAGGTCCTGTCAAACTAATCTCATAGATTTCCTTGACTGGGTAACCAGAGTGGTGGACCAAGGGGGAGCAGTTGATGTTGCCTACCTTGACTTCAGCAAAGCTTTCGATACTGTTCCACATAGACGATTGATTAATAAGCTGGGTAGGTTTGGGGTGGGTCAGACGTTGGTCAACTGGGTGGCAAACTGGTTGAGGGGCAGAAAACAGAATGGTGGTAAATGGCATACAGTCAGAAGAGATGCAAGTCACAAGTGGGGTACCTCAGGGATCAGTCCTGGGGCCAGTCCTCTTCAATATCTTCATCAGTGACATTGCAGATGGACTGGAGAGTAAGGCTTGTCTGTTTGCAGATGACACTAGGATCTGCAACAGAGTAGATTATCCAGATGGTGTGGACAGAATGAGAAGAGATCTGGATAAACTAGCAAAATGGTCAGAAGAGTGGCAACTGGGTTTAACGCAAAGAAGTGCAAGATCATGCACATAGGGAAGAGAAACCCTGAAGCCACCTATAGGCTGGGTGGGGAGTTGCTGGCAGTCACAAGGGAAGAAAGAGACTTGGGCGTCATCATCACAGATGACCTGAAATCATCCAAGCAGACCTCTAAAGTAGTAGATAAGGCTAGAGGGATGTTGAGGTGTATTAGTACGGGTATCACAAGTCGGAAGAGGGAGGTAATAATCCCTCTTTACAAGACACTGGTTAGGCCCCATCTCGAGTACTGCGTGCAGTACAGGAGGCCACACCTCCACAAGGACATTAACCGAATTGAGGCAGTCCAGAGAAGGGCAACCAAAATGGTGCAAGGACTGCATCAGAAAACATATGAGGACAGATTAACTGAACTCAATATGTATACCCTAGAGAAAAGGAGGGAGAGAGAGGATATGATTGAAACATTCAAACACCTTAGGGGCATTAACAAGGTGAAAGAGGCTAACATGTTTCAATACAAGAAAAATAGCAGGACAAGAGGACACAGCATGAGATTAGAGGAAGGCCGATTAAGGGGTAATGTGAGGAAGATCTTTTTCACAGAAAGGGTGGTGGATGCATGAACGGCCTACCTCAGGAAGTGGTGGCTATGAATACAGTGCAGGGCTTCAAACAGGCATGGGATAGGCATAAGGGAGCAATACAGATGAGTATGAATAGATAGGCCATTGACAGAGCAAAGGCCTATGGCACATTCATAAGGTAGAAAACAAAATGGGCAGACTGGATGGGCCTTGCGGTCCTTATCTGCTGTCGATTTCGATGTTTCTATGCGAGAGGAAAGGAAGAAGATTTGCCAGCATGAGATCCTTATGCAAGAGGAGAGTGAGAGAAGGAACGAGCAGAGCGAGAGAGGGCGCGACAGCATGAGATCAAGATGGAAAAACTGTATCAGCAACACTGTGGCAAACAGTAAGTAATGGCAAGGTGGTTCAATCCATGAAGCCATGATTAATTCTAAAATGTTTCTGCAATACCAAGAGAGAGATGATCTGGATTTGTTTTTAAAATCGTTTGAAAGGGTTTGTGGACAATTAAAATTATATAAGACTTCATGGATGATCCACCTGACCCCATTACTTACTGGCCGTGCCTTGCACGCATTTGCTCAAATGGACGATGATGATTGCATGAACTATGATAAAGTTAAAAGAATGTTATTAAAACATTTTGAACCAACTCCTGAGGCTTACAGATGGAAAATCAGAATTAAGAAAAGGCCCAGGAGACAGCTATGTAGGAATGCATGTCCAAATGTGTGTTTATTAAGACCATTGGGTAGATGGGGCTAAGGCAAGGACTGTAGAGCAAGTTAAAGATTTAATTTTAAGGGAACGGCTTCTTAAAATTGTACCGGATTACCTGCGCATTTGGCTATTGGACCAGGCATGCAACTCCACAAGAGAGGCAGTAGAAACTACTGATTTGTATGCTGCAAGCAGACCACATTCGCAGCATAATAAATATGGGGTGGGGCAGCATATGGTTTTAAGGGGACCCAGGGAGGGCAGCCTAAAGGAAACCAGACTGCACCCAAGCCCAAACGGAACCCATCGTTTTTAAGGGGAACAAGGAGCCGGGGGTAAAGGAATGCTGGATTTGTCAGAAAGTGGGGCATCTATCCTATGACTGCCCTAAAAACAGGAGTAAAGGGTAAAAGCCTGGGGGAAGGGGTGACCAAGACAGCACGCAGCAGCTGGTAAACTGAGCACACACTGTAGTGCCACCAAGCATATGCACCCTATTCTAGTCAATGGGACAGGAACTGAGAGACACTGGTGTCTCCATCTCCATGGTAAGGCAGGATCCGATCCAGGCGGAGCAGATTCTGCCAGGGCAGTTCTCCAAGATTCAGAGAGCCACGGGTCCAGCGGTCCAAGTGCCAATGGCTCGGGTCTTCCTGAGCTGGGAGGACAGCCATGGGGTACAGGAGGTGGGAGCTGTACCTGATCTCCTCATGAATGTGATCATGGGGAATGATTTTGACCACAGGGAAAACCTCGTATGTGTTACTACCCGTAGCCAGGCAAAAGGGCAAGCTTCTGAGGGGGAAGAGGGGGTGAGGCAGCCTGTGTAGACCTCAGCAGCTGAAGAAGTGGCTAATGTGGGTGAAGGGCTAGCTAGGAGTAGCAGCCCTGAGCCCCAGCTGCAAGAAGAGGAGGCTGCCACCAGGGGCAGCTTTCCTCCTGAAGGGGAACTAGGGAAGGTCAGATGGGAGGAGCTGGCAGCAAAAAAACAGGTAGTAGATAGTGCTGAGGCCTCTCAAGGGACTAAAAAGTCAGTTTATCGGGAAAATGGGCTGTTGTACAGGGAGTATACACTACAGAGGGGGCTAGAGGGAGAGGTACTCCAGCAGCTGGTAGTCCCACAGGACTACCGGAAGCAGCTTCTGGCCCATGATATTCCTTTTTCAGGCCCCCTGGGTATTAACCGCACAAAAAAGTGGCTTGCCAACAACTTCTTTTTGCCAAGCATGTACACAGACGTGGCAAATTACTGTCGGACTTGGCCACAGTGCCAGAGGGTTAGGAAGGTCGGGACAAGGCTAAGGCAGTTTTGGTGCCCCTGCCTATTATTGATGAACCCTTTAAGAGGGTAGCCATGGACATGGTGGGGCCCCTGAATACCCCAAGTCAAACGGGCAAACAATACATACTGGTTGTGGTGGATTACGCAACCAGTTACCTCGAGACAGAGGCCATGTCCTTCACTGAAGCAGAAAAGGTGGCTGATAAGCTCCTGGGAATCTTAAGCAGAGTAGAACTTCCCCAGGAGATTTTATCAGAGCAGGGGGAAAATTTTGTCATTCTTAATGACCAGTTTGTGGAAGTGTAGAGTGAAACAGCTCAGTGCTTCGCCCCATTACCCAGAGACAAATGGCTTGGTTTAGCAGTTCAATGGGACCCTTAAAACTATGCTCAGGACATTTGCTGACCAGCATAAAAGGGACTGGGACAAATATTTTCTCCACCTCCTGTTTGCATACAGGGAAGTCACAGAGAAGTCCATAGGGTTCTCACCCTTTGAGCTCCTGTTTGGTCACCAGATGGGGGGGGGGCCCTATATTTAGTCAGGGATGAATAGGAAAGTGACCATGCCAACCAAGGGAGTCGGTTGTGGATTATGTCCTAAATTTCAGGGCCAGGCTGAAGGAGCTCATGGGACTCTCCCAGGAGCACTTAGCCACTGCACAACAGCAACAGGAAGCCTGGTACGACCGTAGGGCCAGAACCCAGGAGTATGAAGCTGGATAACGAGTGATGGTACTCGTACCAGTCTGACACAATAAACTGCAGGCAGCATGGGAGGGCCCATTCTCCATAATCAGGAAACATAGACTTTGACGGCAGATAAGGACCACTTGGCCCACCTAGTCTGCCCATTTCCCTACCTAGAGGATAAGCTGCAGATCCTATTTAACCAACAGCCTATTTCTTCCTACCCTCCATAAAAATTGCCTTATGTCTGTCCCATGCATTCTTAAATTCTCCCACAGTTTTAGACCCCACAATCTCCTCAGGAAGGCTGTTCCATGAGTCCACCACCCTCTCTGTGAAAAAATACTTCCTCACATTGCCCCTGAGCCACCCCCCATCTTCAAATTGTGTCCCCTTGTTCTTGCACATCTCTTTTTCTGAAAGATGCTACCCTCTTGGACTTCGTTGATTCCACTGAGGTACTTAAATGTTTCTATCATGTCCCCTCTCCCTCCTTTCCTCAAGGGTATACATATTAAGCTCCTTTAGTCTCTCCTCATATGGCTTCTCTTGCAGACCCTGCACCATTTTAGTTGCCCTCCTCTGAACTGCCTCCATCCTATGTCCTTGCGGAGATGGGGTCTCCAGAACTGGACGCAGTACTCCAGATGGGGTCTTACCAACTGTCTGTACAGGGGGATAACAACTTCCTGTTTTCTGCTGGTGATACCTCTCTCTATACATCCCAGTATCCCCCCAGCCCTCCCTACCGCCTTCTCGCATTGCTTGCCAACCTTAAGGTCATCTGATACGATTACCCCTAGGTCTCTTTCCATTTTTGTTGTTGTTACTACCTCCCCCCATTGTGTATACTTCCCCTGGGTTCTTGTTTCCCAGGTGCATTATTTTGCACTTCTTTGCATTGAATAAGCTGCCATACTACTGACCATTCCTCCAACCTTGCCAAGTCCCTTCTCATCCTTTCCGCCTCCTTGTGTATCAACCCTGTTGCAGATCTTTGTGTCATCTGCAAGAGGCATACTCTTCCTTCCAGTCCCTCTGCAATGTCACTTATAAAGACATTAAAAAGGACTGGACCCAGTACTGAACCCTGCGGTACCCCACTAGTAACCCCTCTTTCTTCAGAGTGGACTCCATTTACAATTACCTTCTGTGTTCTGTTGTTCAGCCAATGTTTTACCCAGGCTACCACCTTGGGACCCACTCCCAGGCTGGTTAAACTGACTACTAATCTTTTGTGTGGGACTGTGTCAAATGCCTTGCTAAAGTCTAGGTAGGCCATGTCCACAGTCCCTCCCTGGTCTACTACTGTGGCCACCCAGTGAAAGAAATCAATTAGATTTGTCTGACATGACCTTCTTGCTGTGAACCCATGCTCCCTTGGGTCCTGTGCCCCACTGGCCTCTAGGTACTCAACAATTCTTTCCTTCAGAAGTGATTCCATCACTTTCCCTACCACAGAGGTCAAACTGACAGGTCTGTAGTTTCCTGCCTCCGTCTTGGTCCCACTTTTGTGAAGGGGAATCACATCCACCTTCTTCCAGTTCTCAAGTACCACACCATCCTCCCACGATTTGTTAAAAAGCGTAGTCAGTGGTGTCACTAGTTCTCTGCTTAATTCTTTTAGAATTCTGGGGTGAATTCCATCTGGCCCCATTGCTTTGTCCACCTTCAGTTTTAGGAGTTCTTTCAGAACCCTTTCTTCTGTGAAAGGACTGGGATCATCCCCCCTCTCCAGAGTGCTTCTGTTAATTGGATTAGGCACATCTCTCACTTCCTCTTTTGTGAATACTGAACAGAAGTATTCATTCAGTATCCCTGCTTTATCACTGTCACTCTCTGCCCACCCACCATCCATTCTATTCAGCCTCACTATCCCTACTTTTGTCTTTCTACGCTCCCTGATATACCTATAAAAGGTTTTATCCCCCTTCATAACCGAGTTAGCTCTCTTTTCCTCAGTTTGTGCATTTGCTATTCTGACTACCCTCCCTGCTTCCTTCTGCCTTAACTGGTACAGTTCTCTGTCCTGCTCCTTCTGTGTTTCCTTATACTTCCTAAATGCTATCTTTTTCTCCCTAACCTTCACCGCCACCTCTTTTGAGAACCACAGTGGCTTTTTCTTTCGTTTTGATATATTGGCGTCACACAAAGGCTTGCTGCCTCTGTGATGGCAGTTTTCATATTTGCCCATTGTTGCTCTACCCCTCCTTCTAGCCTGTTTGCTAGTGCTTTTCTAAGGCACTCTCCCATCTTGCCAAAGTCAGCCCTCCTGAAGTCCAGAACCCTCACTTTTGTATGGCTTGACTCTGTAGCAGAGTTTATCATGAACCACACTGTTTGGTGGTCACTTGTTCCCAAATGGCTACCCACTTCTAGATCGGAGATCCTCTCACTGTCCCCATTTGAGAATCTGAGTCTAAGATTGCTCCCTCACGAGTGGGTTCCAAAACTAGTTGTTTGAGGCATGCCACCTGAAGGGCATCAAGAATGGCCCTGCCTTTGGATGTGGCTGCTGCAAAGGTGCTCCAGTTAACATCTGGCATGTTAAGGTCCCCCATCAACAGTATCTCCCCTTTCTCTGCCATCCTAAGTATGCCTTCTACCATATCCTTGTCCATTCCCTCCCCCTGACATGGGGGTCTATATACAACCCCTGTGTGGATTGTGGTGCCATTTCCAGTCTCTAAGGTGACCCACAGTTCCTCCTCTCCTCCCTGTTTACTCTTTTGTTCAGTTGCTTTTATCCCTTCCCTTACATAGAGAGCTACTCCCACCCCTTCTGCCCTCCCTGTCTCTCCTGTAGGTTGTGTACCCTGGTATGTTAACATCCCAGTCATGGTTCTCTGTGTACCATGTTTCTGTGACTGCTACAATATCCAGGTATCCCTCTTCCATCAAGGCCACCAGTTCAGGGAGCTTGTTGCCCAGACTACGGGCATTGGTACTCATTACCCTCCATTTCTTGATGGCCTTACCCCTTTTTGCCCCATCCCTGTCCTTATTGCATTTGTCACTTTCTCCATTTACCCCAGCGCTTCTCCCTATTGACATCTCTATGTTGGTGTCTACCTCACTTAGTACCCTGATATTTTTTTTTTTGGGGGGTTAGGATTTCCCTGCTCCTTTCCAGTGCCTCCCTCCTTGGCTAGTTTAAATACTTGTCAATGAAGTATTTAAACCTATCATCTAGGATCCTGGTTCCCCTCCTGGACAGATGCAGACCATCATGCCAGTATAGGCCTGCATCCCTCCAGGTGGACCCCCAGTCTCCAATGAAGCCAAATCCCTGAGCGCTGCACCAGTTTTTCAACCACTGATTGAATCCCATGGTGTGGAACACCCTAGCCTCACCCGTGCCATAGATAGGCAGCACCTCCAAGAAGGTTACCGTGTGTGCTATTTGTCTAAGGCCCCTCCCTATCTTCACAAATGCTTCTTGCACTGCTCTGATCCCTTTCTTAGCCAGATCATTTGTCCCTAGGTGGACAATGACATCCAGCTCCCTCCCCTGTGCAGCTGCTCCTGCGATCCTGAGGATTCGCTCCCTGTCTCTCCAAGCCATGGCGCCAGACAGGCACCATACCTCCCTCTCCCCTTCCTCCCCCAGTTCTACCTTCCTAACAATGGAGTCCCCCACCAGGAGTTGTTTCCTTCCCCTGTGGGGTCCCATGCCACCCTCCTTTGGGTCTCCTTTGTGGAGGTTCCCAGCATCCTCCTGGTCTCTACTGTGGATGCCTCCATAGAGAAAATACAGGTTACTCACCTGCAACAGGAGTTCTAGGAATGGTATATGTTGTTCATCCACACTGTCTGGCAGGTTCCTTGCCACTTTAAATCTTGCTGGAAGGTCTTCAAGCTGGCTCCTCCCACCCACCCGGGTGGTAAAACACTCGGCTCCGCCCCATAATGCCAGATCTAGTCCGCTGGAAGCCAGGTTGTGCGTCGAAGCCAGGGAGGTCGGGTGGATCGTGTGGATGAACATATACCATTCCTAGAACTCCTGTTACAGGTGAGTTACCTGTATTTCTAGGGACATAGATCTGTTGTTCATCCACACTGTCTGGCAGACTCCTAGCAGTTCTCCGGAGAAGGGAGGCAAGGCGCACACCCCCTACTTAGGGAATAAAGACTGGAGAACCGAGGCCCCAAAACCAGCATCCCGGCGTGACTCAAGGTCGATGTGGTAGTGGGTGATGAAGGTATGCTGACTTCAGGTAGCAGCCCTGCAGATTTCCTGGATGGGCGTCCCTGGGCGGCTACCGATGCAGCGGTATGGTGGGTAGAATGAGCTCTTATCCTCTTGAGGCTCCATGCCCGCCAACCTATAGCAGAGATCTATGCAGGAGGTGACCCACCTGCCCATCGCCACTTGGCTGCAGGTCTGCTAGGTGCGGCTTCAGCGTGGTGACAAACAGCTGGCGAACCTCTCCCAATTTCAACAGTCCGCTCCTTATAATAAGCGGCGCTCTTCTAAGGTCAAAGTATGGAGCCTATATTAGGCCTCCAGGTGTGACTGGCGTAGAACACGGAAGTGTCAACACCTGGTTAAGGTGAAACTCCAATACCACCTTCGGAAGGAATTTCGGGTGGGAGCGCAGGACAACCTTGTCCCTGTGGAAGACCAGATAAGGAGACTCGATGGAAAGCGCCTGGAGCTCTCCCATCCTTCTGGCTGACATGATAGCCACCAAGAAGGCGGTCTTCCACGACAGGTGGGAGATATCGCACCAGTGCATCGGTTCGAATGGCCTGCCCATGAGCTTAGCCAATACCAGCAGTAGATCCCACGGAGGTGGAGGTTCTCGCACCGAATGATATGTGATCAAGGCCTTTGAAAAAGTGCCCAACCACCTTCTCCTGCACCACCGACTGCTTCCCGGCCCACGCCCGGTAAGCAGAGATGGCGGCCAGGTGCACCTTAAGGGTCGTCGACCGAAGCCCTTGCTGAGAAAGGGACCACAGGTAGTCCAGAATGCTTGCCAAGGAACAGGAGAAAGAGTCCAGGCCCTTGCCCTGACACCAAATGGAAAATCTCTTCCATTTGAAGGCATAGCACTTTCTGGTCGACTCCTTATGGGACGCCTCAACGACGTTGAGGACCTCGTCGGAAAGACCCAAGGCCTGGAACTCTAGCCACTCAGGAACCAGGCTGTCAGGTGCAGGGATTGAAGGTCCGGATGGAATACCTTCCCCTGATTGACTGAGATCAGGTCCGGGCGGGCTGGAAGCCGCCTCGGGAACCTGGAGCTGAGACTGAGGAGATCAGGGTACCAGAACTGCGGGGCCAGTCTGGGGCTACCAGAATCACCTGCGCCTTGTCCTCCTGCACTTGAGAAGCACCTTCTGGATCAAGGGAAATGGGAAAGGCACAAGAGGCCGGGGTCCACAGCCTCGAGAGGCATCCCCTGCAGCGAGCCCTGCTGAGGGGGGCGGGCATGTAACAGTCTCAGCTTCGCATTCTCCCTTGAGGCAAACAGGTCCGCCTGAGGCGTACCCCAATGGGAGAAGAGATCTTGTACTACCTCCGGCAAGAGAGACCACTCGTGAGACACAGACCCTATCCAGCTTAGGACATCGGCCAGGGTGTTGGAGGCTCCTGCCATATGAATGGCAAGGAGATCCGCCTCCAGGCTGCGCATGAGTGACCAAATGCGGAGAGCTTCCCTGCACAGAGGCATGGAGCGCGTCCCGCCCTGGCGGTTGAGATAGTACATGGTCGCGGTATTGTCCATCTGGACCTGAACCACTTGACCCAGTAGAAATGGAGCGAAGGCGGTGAGGGCTAGACGAACCACTCGAAGCTCCAGCAGGTTGGTATGGCATCTGGACTCCAGAGGGAACCAGAGGACGTGCACTCTGTGCTCCGCCAGATGGGCACCCCAACCCATCAGAGAGGCATCTGTCGATAGAGAGTCCGTCGGCTCGGGGCGGACAAATGAGATGCCCTCCTGCAGATGTGCCGGAATGGTCCACCACTGAAGAGCGTTCCACATCCCCTGGGTCACTGTCACTAGCTTATCCAACGGATCGAAGCGCTGTGACCACTGGCTGGCCAGTCCCAGTGAAGGGGCGCATGTACCGGGCCCAACAGACCACGCTGGTGCAGGCGTCATGAGGCCCAGGGCGCAGGAAGTCCCGGGCAGGCGCTGCCCAACCAGAAATGATTGGGCAAGGAGGAAGAACCTCGGCCCTGTCCACCGGGAGCCGTGCTCTGGCTCGAAGAGAGTCGAGCTCTGCCCCGATGAAATGCATCACCTGCTTTGGCACGAGTTCCGACTTGGCCTCGTTGATAAGAAGGCCAATCTGAGAGCAAACCTGGAGGGCCAGATCTCTGGACCACTCCACCACCGCTCTGGAGGGGGCTGCAATCAGCCAGTCGTCCAGGTAGGGGTACACCTAGACCCTTCGGCGCTGCAGGAATGCTGTCACCACTGCCATGCATTTGGTGAAGACCCTGGGAGCTAGGGAAAGGCCGAAGGGCATGGCCCGGAACTCGTAAAGGGATTCCTCCGCTCTGAAGCGGAGGAATCTCTGATGAGACGGATGGATTGGGAAGTGAAACAATGCGTCCTGGAGGTCCAGGGAACAGAACCACACACCTCGTTCCAAAGATGGTATTATCTGAGCCAGAGTAACCATCCTAAAGGTCCGAGACCGTAGGAACCTGTTCAGGTCATGCAGGTCGAGAATGGGGCCCCAGCCCCCCCCGTCCATTTTGGGACCAGCAAATACCTGGACACAAACTCCGGGTCTGGAGGAGGATCCGCCACCTTCCTGATCACCTCTTTTTCGAGGAGCAGGGCATATAAGCTCCAAGCGGGCCAACAGCGAGCTACGGACCCTGTAGCCCCCGGCGGCAGCTCGAGAAAAGGTGGTGTCTGCTCGAACTCCAGAGGCAGGCCCTTTCCTACCACCTCCAACACTCAGCGGTCCCGTGGTGATAGCGGACCAGGTGGAAAAGGAAGTGGCGAGCCGTCCCCCATGGGGGAACCCAGGGGAGTGCGAGGCTGGGGCGACACCCTCAACCCGTCACTGGGCAGGCTTGGAGGAGGGACCAGCCGAGGGACCTCCTGGGCTTTACCTCCTGCTTCCTGTTGGAGGAAGCTGCAGGCTTAGGTTTGGGATGCTAGCGCGAGCCTGCTGGCCCTGATGCTGGTGCTGTTGGGTGGGGACGTGCCGCATGAGGCAGAAGGGCGAAGAGCTTGTGCTGCTGCTGGCGGCGGCCTTTGTCCTTCTGGGCGGAGGTGACCCGAGTCAGGGTGGCGTGGACTTCGATCCGCTGGAAGTGACCTTCCTCCAGGGACAAAGAGGTCAGTCCCAAGAGGAACATCAGCCAACTTGTGCTGGGTATCCGCGTAAAGGGGTGGATATCCTCCAACCATGCTCTCTTGGCATGGCCACTCGGCCATAACTGATCTGGCTGAGGAATCCTCTATGTCCAGAGCTGTTTGGAGCTGCTGCTGCGCACACGCCCTACCCTGGTCCCGGACCTGCGGACCGTGGTCTGGAGGTCGGCGGGAGATGAGGATCACCTCATCCAGGGAGCCCATGAGGGCATGGGAGAAGTGTGCCATCAAGCACGGCCGAGCTGGCCTGGCGGAGGCCAAGGGAGGGCCCCAGCGTACACCTTGCGCCCGGCGTAGTCCAGCTTTTGGACTCCTGTCGGGGCTTGTCCACGCCCTAGCGTCGAACCGCTGGAAACGCTTGTCGGCAACCAACCCCTGGGCAGAGGGTGCTCCGAAAACCTAGGCAAAGAGCCGGTAGGGACCGCATACTTCCTGGCCATCCTGGCCGAGGGCTCAGGACAGGAAGCAGGCCGCTGCCAATGCTGCAAGGCTGGGCCGACAATAGCCTCAGCCACAAGAAAGGCCTCCGTGGGTGAATCCCCTCGGTCCAGTATCTCCGTCAGGGGATACTTGGCCGGTTTGGAAACAGGCCCAAGCTGCATCCCGGTGGACTCCGAGATGAGCCGATGCAGACCCATAAAGGACGATGGGCTTTCGTCCAGTGACTGGCCCCCGGAGGACTCCAGGTCAACCTGCCTGGAGAACAGGGAGGAGTCGTCGGACTCCGAAGAGTCCGCGAAGAGCTGCCTAGGGCCTGAGCCACCCTCCACCTGCCAAGGACGGTCGGGAGTGAGGGTGACCGACAACCTGTGGGGCAGGCCTTGAGCCGACAGAGTCTCCTTGGTCGGTGCCCCCGATTTCGGTTGTGGAGGCGGAGGTTCCACCACAATTGGTGGGGCAGCAGGTTTCAGCCGAACAACCAGCCCAGGCTTGGGCATCTCGACTGAAGCAAGAGGCTGTTTCGGCCGTTCGGGTGACAGCCACTTGATGACTGGGGAAGGCATCAGTGTCGACTTAGTCCCAGACAAAAGTAACTGCTGCCACATCAGCTCCTCGTAGCATCGACGCAATTTGCGCCGAAGCCTCTCCTCATCAGAGGAGGTAGACGAGGAGGAGCGGCATCGCCGCTTACCTCGGTGCCGAGACTGCCAATGTCGGCAGGATCAGCTGGACCGAGAAGAGGTCCGAGATCGAGATCCTCGGTGTGTCCGAGGGCGGGCCTGGGAGGGAGTGGGGGACACCCGCTCCTCCCTCAGCTCGGACGTCTTAACCGGGGATTGCTGCACCGATGGCGCAGGCAAATCCTCGGTTTCCACCAGGGGAACCGGCGAAGAAGGGTTGTCGGCTTCACCAGTCAACAAACCGTCCGACGGGTCGAGAAAAATCTCGATCGTGTCGATGGCTGTCTCGGCCAGCTGACCTGACAGGGACACCGTGAAGCCAGCAGCCTTAGCTGCAACCTCAACCATAGTCGACGGTCGGCTATCCGGGGAAGGGGACCTTTCCCGCTCCCACGAACGCCTCCGATGGGACTTACCCTTGGGATCCTTCTTTTTGGACCGAGAGGAATGTCCCAATGGCCCCTCTCTCTTCGTGGAAAGGGAATGGCAAAGCTCCTTGAACGAAGCAGAATATGAGGTACCCAAAGAGAGCGGGATAAATGCCGCGACCAAGGAGGAAGATGCGGCCTGGGCCGCCTCCTCCTCGAGTGTGACCATCTGCTCGAGCTGCTCAGCCGAGCCAGCCGCCGCGGTAACCGCCCAACGGGCCTCTTTCGACTTTACCGGCGGGTAGCGCTTCTCGGGGTGGCCAAGCTTCAACCGGGCAGCGCGGTCCTCCAAGACGCTGGCCGAGAATGAACAGCAAGACTCGCAGGCCTGCGGGTCGTGTTCTAGGCCGAGGCAGTAGACGCACATGGAGTGCGGATCCGTCCTGGACATCATCTGCCCACAAGGGCACCGCCGAAACCGGGAGTCGATTTGTCCATCGCAGCCACGAAGGAAAAGGAAGACCAAAGTCTTGAGAATTTTAAAATGAGTTTCGGACGAACCGAAGAGTTAGGATCCAGTCTAATACGCAGAGCGTTAAGGAGGGAACCTGAGCTTCCAAGCGGTAAGGAAGATCTGGCGTCATGGGGCGGAGCCGAGAGTTTTACCACCAGGGTGGGTGGGAGAAGCCAGCTTGAAGACCTTCTGGCAAGATTTAAAGCGGCAAGGAGCCTGCCAGACAGTGTGGATGACCAACACATCCAAGTCCCTAGAACCACACTTTTCCAGAACGGCAAAGAAATTGTGGAGAGGTACAACTGGAGGGATGAGCCTCTGTTTCACCACCCTCACCCCTCCTGAGCCCATTGTGGTCCAACCACTCCTCTTTATTGGCAACCTCTGAGGCAACGGCGGTGACCCTAGTGGTCCCTGGGTGGGAGAGGAAGTCCCACAAATCCTGGCCAACTCAGCCTGGAGATGAGCAACCTCCTCCCTCAGCCCAGACAGGTGTCTGCAGATGGAACAACACTGCATCCTCCAAAACATCTCCCAGAAGACTGCTGCTCCACAGCCACTGCACCACTCCCATCATGTCTTTTTTTCTGGCCCCCTAACTGTTATTTGGAATACTTACTCTTTCCTCTGTTTGTTTATTTCTTTTTTTTTTTCTTCTCTCCTTACTTACTTACTGCCACTGCACCCTTTTATCTCCTGATCTTCCTGTTCTGAGACAAGAAGTTCCTATATTTCTCAGTAGTCTCCTTACTTGCTCAGAGTCAGACCTCCAGCAGCTGGGGGGGATGGAGAGCTACTTTTGCCCTTCTAGGATGGTGAGTCTTTGGTGGCTCTGTGATCACTCACTTCCTGCTCCCAAACAGGAAGTTCCTGTTGTCAGTTAAATCCTGTGCCTATAAAAGTAGAACTGGTTTAAGGTGGGGCGGTGGAGGGGAGGGAAGGAGGGCAATATAGTCCCAGTAGAGAAGTTTTAGTTATACCAGTAGCTCCTTCCTCCTGGAGTTCTGTCTGTCCTCTGGCAGAAGCTATCTAGGGCAGTATTTATATCTGGTCTTAACCTGGCTCCTTCTAGCTAAGCCACTCCCCCTACTTTGTAAATCTTTCTACACTTACTTAATTTCACAGATGATAATGCCCTTCTGACACCTGTGACAAGCATCTAGATAAGCACACAGATAACAGATAATTTACTTCAACTACCTCTGACAAACACACCAACTCTTTTTTTGTTTTTGTTTTTTACCAGCTGAGTGATGTTAACTATATAGTAGGGCCACCTAACAGAAGGCACAGGCAGAAGGTAGATCATGTGAACATAATGAAGCCCTACTATGATAAGGAAGAAATGATCCTCACCGTGTGCAGTGCGCCAGGAATGGGGAACGAGCTTTATTCCCCAGTGGACCTCCTTGGGGAAGCCCTGGAGGGATCCTCAGCAAATAACCTCACCCTCTCAGGGCAGCCGACACAGGCCCAAGCCGAGGAGACAAGGAGGATGCTGAGAGAATTTAGGGACATGTTCAAGGGGTATCCAGGGTACACCACAATGGCTGAACAGCACGTGGACACTGGAGCCCAGGTTCTGCTGAGGCAGTTCCCCTACAGGGTACCTGAGGGGGTTAAGAAAACCACACTGTATGAACTACGGGAGATGCTGGCCCTTGGAGTGATCCAGGAGTCCAGTAGCCCCTGGGCTTTGCCTGTGATCCAGATTCCCAAGGATGACAGTACCACACGATTCTGTGTTGACTACCGGAGGCTCAACAGCTGTATGGAGTCTGATGCCTACCCCATGCTCAGAATGGATGAGACCATGGAATGGCTGGATGGAGCCTGGTTCCTGATCACGATAGACCTGACGAAGGGCTACTGGCAGGTGCCATTAACCCTTGAAGACAGGGAGCGGTCTGCTTTCGTTAACCCTTATGGCTTATTCGAATTCAGAGTAATGCCATTTGGGATGAAGAATGCACCCCCGACCTTCCAGAGGCTTGTGGATCGCATCCTGGCAGGGGCAGATGAATATGCACTGGCTTACATGGACAATATCACCATTTACAGCCAGGCATGGGAGGATCACGTCAGGCATATGAGGGAGGTGTTTCACAGACTGAAGGCCTCAGGGCTGACCGTTAAAGCAGAAAAATGCCAAGTAAGCATGGCTGCAGTGTCTTACCTTGGGCACTGGATGCATCCGTCCACAGCCAGCGAAGGTTGATGCCATCCAGGCTTGGCCCATCCCTGCTACAAAGAAACAGGTTATAAGGGCATTTCTGGGAACAGCAGGGTACTACAGGAGGTTTGTCCCTCACTACAGTAATGTGACCAAGCCCTTGACAGCCCTGACGAAAAAGAGAATGCGTGAAAAAGTTCTCTGAACAGAGGACTGCGAGTCTGCCTTCCAACGGTTGAAGTCATTATGTGAGTCACCCGTGCTTGCTAGCCTCAATTAAGACAACGTTTATAGTACATGTGGATGCCTTGGACCACGGGTTGGGCGCAGTCCTGAGCCACTGCAAGGTGAGGAACACCCCATAGTGTACCCAATCCGGAAGCTTCTTCCTAGGGAAGAGTCATATGCCACAGCGGAGAGGGAATGTCTGGGCCCTTCAGAAGCTGCAGCTATATCTATACAGGAGGGAGTTCACTGTAGTCACAGAACATAACCGCTTGACATGGCTCCATAGGATTAGTGGGCAAAACACAAAGTTACTGTGCTGGAGTTTGGTACTACAGTCATAGAATATGATCATTCAGCACCGAAGTGGGGCACAGAATGCCAATGCAGATGGACTGTCGAAGCAGGGTTAGGTGTATGGCATATTCCTTTAGGCACTCCCCAGGCCTTGCGTGAACAGCATTGTCTCTTGAGGGTTGCCCAAAAGAGACACCCCTTCATTTCTTAAAAGGGGGGAGGTGTGATGGGAAAGGGAACCAGAAAGTACAGTTACGTAAGAACTTACCGTAACAGTAGATCTTCGAAAACAGCTCTTGCAGCAGGTTACACCATTAGGACTGAAGCCGACAGGCGCCAGGACCCCGGAGACTTTTCTAGCTAGCTATCTTCAGCGGGGACCGCCCCCGACGTCGGCCCGCCTCCGACGTCAGGCGTGGTACAAAAGGGGGCGGTCCCGCCAGAATCCCCAGTTCTCCCGCCGGAGACTCCCGGCCAGAGGTTGCAATAGCGGGGGAGACCGAGGATCCACCGTCAGAAGGCAAAAAGGAGTACGAAAACCCTGAGTAGAGAAAAGGGAATTTCCCTTACAAGTGAAAACTGACTCCTTCGCTCGCCCAGCCATGCGGAAGAAAGCAACATCCTGCTGTCTGATCATTCAGAGTGGCTGGCTGAAATACTCACCATCCTTTCTTCCCTCACTCCTCCGTCCTAGAGGAGAAACTGCGAGCGAAGACCTCCTCCAAGGGGGATATGGTGGGCGGGAAGGTACCTGCTGCAAGAGCTGTTCTCGAAGATCTACTGTTACGGTAAGTTCTTACGTAACTGTACTATCTTACTTCGAGATACAGCTCTTGCAGCAGGTTACACCATTAGGACTGATTCCCAAGCAGTAAAGCTTGACCCCTTCACATCGGGAGGAGGAAAAGGAAGAAGAAACCGAGGAGCAGCCGCCCAATCTCGATTCAGGACAGGAGGCCCTGCAGCACGGCCTGGCCGAAACCAGCCCTTCGCCTAGAGGCGATATCCAGACTGTAATGCCTGATAAAGGTATGCACAGAGTTCCAAGTAGTTGCAGCGCAAATAGTTGAGGTTGAGACATTCTTGAGAGCTGCAAAAGAAGTGGCTACACCCTAGTAGAATGGCCCGGACGGAACCCGGGAGGGCTTTTGTTTGATTGGTAGCAATGAGAGATGCATTGCACAAGCCAGCGGATAAGGATTGCTTAGACACTGGCCGACCTCTCATTCTCTGTCGAAGGACACAAAGTTGCTCCAAAGCCGAAAGGACTTAGTTCTATTGAGGTAATACTCAGGCTGCGGTGAACATAAAGAGTATGGAGCAAAGCCTCTCCTCTATTGGAATAGTTGGAAGTAGACCGGAAGGTCAATATCCTGATTTAAGGTCAGAGCTGAAACCACCTTAGGCAAAAACTTAGGATTCGTTCTCAGAGACACTCTGTCTCGTGAAAACAAATAAGGCTCCTTACACATCAGGGCATGAAGCTCAGAAATCCTTCTGGCTGAAGTAACTGCAACTAAAAACAACGTCTTCCAAGACAGAAAACTGGTCGCAATCCGAGCTGGCTCAAAGGAGGGAGCGTGAGTTGCTCCAAAACAAAAGGGAGATCCCATGGAGGAATCGGATCCTTAATAGGAGGCCTAAGGTGCAGCACCCCTCTCAGGAACTCCTGAGAAGCGTCCAGTTGAGCAATGGTGCGGTGGCCCACCGGCTGGTGATAGGCCGAAATAGCACAAAGGTGTACTTTAATAGAGGAGTAGGCTAACCCCGAGTGAAAAAGGGAGAGGAGGTAGTCCAAGACTGCCCCCACAGGGCAACCTAAAGGAGAAAGGTCATGAGCCCGTGACCAAAGACAGAATCTGCGCCATTTCATGGCGTAAGTAGCGTGAGTAGCCGGCTTTCTGGCTGCAGAGACCTCCTGCAACCTCCCGCGAGACCCGTGTCGCATGATGGCTACGCTCTAGGAGCCAAGCCGCAGGTTCAAAGACCGCAGATCCGGATGTAATAGCAACCTTGTTCCTGAGACAGAAGGTGAGAACTGCGCGTAGTGGGAGTGGGGTTCCCGTGACAGCTGCGCCAGCAATGGGAACCAGATTTGTCTGGGCCAGAATGGGGCCACCAGAATCAAACGCGCCGCTCCCGCGCAGTTTGAGCAGAACTCTCTGGATCAACAGGAAAGGAGGGAAGGCGAGGAACCTGTTCTCCAGGAGATGGATAACGGTCCCGCCAGAAAACTCCAGGCCCTGGATCTAGCGAGCAGAAATTGGGCAGTTTTGCATTGGATGGGGATGCGAATAAGTCTAACTCTGGAGTTCCCCATCGAAGGAACAGATCCTCTGCTACCTCCTGAAGAAGTTCCCACTCGTGGACTCTGGCCCGGGAGCGACTCAGGCCGTTCGCAATCATGTTGTCCACGCCGGGAACGTGTACCGCGACTAGATTTGCGCCATGTCCGACTACCCAATCCCACACTCTCATGGCCTCCCTGCAAAGGGGGTAAGAGTGTGCGCCTCCTTGTTTGTTGAGGTAGTACATCACCGCCGTGTTGTCCGTCTGAAGCAGGATGGTACACGGTGGGATTAAGGACTGGAAAGCCTGGAGAGCGTAGAGTACCGCTCTCATCTCCAGAACATTTATGTGCAGATGAACTTCCAGCGGACTCCATACGCCCTGAGACTTCACCCCATCTAGGTGAGCTCCCCACCCAAGACCTGAAGCGTCCGTGGTGAGGGTAATCTCCGGGGACGGCGCTGTGAAAGGGACGCCCTTGGAGAGCGACCCGGGGACTAACAACCATTGCCAGTCCTGAATCACTCGTTTTGTAATTCTGACCGGGTGCTGCAGATGGTCTTGCCTCTGGTCCCACTGCTCTTGAGCATCCACCGCGTTACGTGCATGTGGAGCCGCGCGAGAGGGACCGTGGGAATGGCTGCAGCCATGTGACCGAGCAAGCGAAGGACCAACCTGGCCGGAGCGGTCTGATTCGCTGATAGGTCCTCTATAATGGACCTGATGCGTTCCGCCCTGTCGCCTGGGAGGAAGGCCCTCCCCTGGACCGTGTCCAGCACTGCGCCTATGAACTGCAGGTTCTGCGACGGTACCAAGACCGACTTCTCCTGGTTTATCAAAATCCCGAGCGATCCGAACAGGATCTGAGTGTCCTGGATCGCTTGCAGAAGCGCCTCTCTGGAGGCGGCCATGAGAAGCCAATCGTCGAGGTACGGGAACACATAGTGGCCCTTTCTCCTTAGAGCAGCTGCCACGACCGCCATGCACTTGGTGAAAACCCTTGGAGCGGATGACAGTCCGAAGGGAAGAGCTCGGAATTGGTAATGGTGGCCTAAGAACTCGAAGCGCAGGAACCTCTGATGCGCCTGAGCTATGGGGATGTGCAGGTAGGCATCCTGCATGTCTAAGGACGCTAAATAGGCGCCTTGTTTTAGCATGGGAATGAGACCCGGAAGGGTCACCATGCGAAACCTTTTGTAAGCGACCGACAGGTTGAGGTCGCTTAAGTCCAGAATTGGACGGAGGTCCCCTGTCTTTTTGGGAACCAGGAAGAAGTGAGAATAATATCCCTTTCCTCTCTGGTCCCCTGGGACAGACTGAATCGCTCCCTTGTCCAAGAGAGCGACCACCTCTTGCCAAATCAAGTCGCGGTGCTGACCCGAATATCGGGAGAGCAGAGGAGGCCTTGAGGGTGGACGTTCTTCGAATTCTAAAAAGTGGCCTTTGCTGACCAATTAAAGAACCCACCTGTCGGTGGTTATTGCTTGCCAACCCGATAGGAAGCGGGCAATGCGACCCCTGACCGAAACGTCCCGTTGATCCTGAGGGGCCGGGGCCGGAAAGGAGTCATGCTGTGGCGGCTGAAGGGCCCGCCGGCTGGGTAGCCTTGGAAGGACGTTGACCTCTGCCAGCAGGCTGCTTCCCCTGGGATCTGCGGAAGCCAGAGCCCCTATGCTGTGTCGCGGAACGGGGCTGTTGCCTCTGAGTCCGCCCACGAAAACGGCCTTGGGTCCTACGAAAGGACCCAGGCCTCGGCCGGTACATCGCCTGGACTGTCCGGACCGCCTTCCCAGCCTCTTGCAGTTTGGTAATTATACGTTCTGACGGATTACCAAACAACACCTCACCTTCAAAGGTAGCGTCCAAAATGTTCTTCTGGACATCTGGGGTGAAACCAGAGACACAAAGCCATGAGTGTCTCCGAAGGCACACGCCTGAAGCAGCCGCCCTGGCTGACGAGTCCGCAGAATCATACGTGGCTCTGAGTACTTGGGTTCCCACGTCTGAACCCGTCCGGAAGAGCTGAAGCATCTCCTCCTTCTGCTCACCTTCCGGCAGCTTCTCAGCCGCCTCCAGCCCCTGTTCCCACAAAGCGTTCTGGAACTGAACCATGTGGGTGAGATAATTCAGGGACCTGATAGCGCAAGTCGCGGAAGCGTAAGTGCGCCTCCCCAGAGCGTCCAGCTGTTTGGACTCTGGGTCCGGTGGCAGAGCACTCAAATGCTGCGGTCTCTGGGACCGATCATGAGAGGCAGTAATGACCAGGAGTCAGCCAGAGGTTGTTGAGATAGGTACTGGTCCCCCTTGGGGCCCTGTACAGTCTATCCGCCTTCTTGGCACCGCCCGGGAGCGAGTGAGGACGCCCACACGCCTTGGTGACATCCACAAAAGTGTCCACCAAGGTGGCACCACCACAGGCTTAGGTCCTTCTGTCAAGATACTTTGCCAGGCGAGCCTTTCAGGGTCAAGTTCCTCTGCTTCCCAACCCATATTTTCTTGGATATGTCTAAGGATATCCATGAAGGATGGATCGTCCGGAGGAGACCTTGAGTCTCACGTGGGTCCGGCGAGGAAGCGAGACCGAGAAGGAGATCTAGAAGAAAATAAGTAGATCCCGTAGCTTCTGACGAGCGGCGACCGGCGTCGCCTCCTGGATCTCTTGGGACTGGGCGACCCGGAGGACGACGATCTGGACGGAGGTCTCCTTCTAGAATGTCTGCCCCTGGGAGGAGTCACAGGCTCCCTGGGGACGGAATGGCCAGCCGACCTCACAGGTGAAGGTGGGGCCGGGGCCGAAGCCACTGGAGGAGGAGGAGGAGGAAGGACTGGGGGTACCACATCCTTCCTGACAGTAGCCCACCAGTAAGTGAACAGGTCCTTCACCTCGGCCAAGGACAGTCCCGACGTCGGCTCCGAGGACGAGGGCCGGATGTCCGGTCCCGGTACCACGGGGATCTCGGGCGGTGGCGAGGGACCCCGGGTAGGCTCTTCGTGGCCGGGAACGCCCACCTGGACATCGGGCAAGGCCGAATCCTCCTCGATCGGGGACTCCTGTCCGACCGACGTCGGAGGCGCAGGAGCCCCCCGCTCAGGCGTCGTGGACGTCGGTCCCCCCACCGACGTCCGATGCGATGAAGAGGCCGACGACGGCCGACCGACCGACGTCGGCTCAGAGGAACGCTGGCGTGCGACCGACGGCAGTCTGGCCGACACGGATCCCCGGCTTCCTCAGCGGGTGAGCTCCAAGGTCTTCCGGGGAAGAGAGGAGACCGGCGCCGGGCCCGAGGGGCGGGAGCCCGACTTGTGGTGGTGGCGGTGGCTGCCTCCGACTCGCCAAGGCCTTTGGGCTGAAGAAAGGCGACGGCCTGGCGGTGGATGCCTGAGCAGAGAGTGCAGCGGGGCCGCAGCCGGAGCGACTAAGGCCTGGCGGGAGGCGGTCTGGCGAGACCGAAGCTCCGGGACTGGAGGCGAACAGCGGCAGAAGGGATCCCTGGACCTCCTCTTCTTTTCCGCGTGCCGTGCGTCGAATCCTCCTTGGAGGCCTTCGCCGGAGTTTTCCTCCAGAAGAAAGGCTTGAAGGCCTTCTGCCGGGCGGATCCTGTGCGGCTATTGAACCCTGGCAGAGGGAGCAGGCCTGTATCGTGGTCCGGCCTAGACACCTGACGACGCCGAGTGCGGTCCTTAAAAGGAATTTGCTTGCCGCAAGCACACTTGGAGGAATGCCCGGTCGAGAGGACATCAGACGGTTGTCTTGATTGCAGAAAGAAATCTTCCTCAGAAGAATCGAAGAACTCCGAATTTTTGGGAAACCACGCGACGCTAGCAAGAACTTTACCGGAGGTCAGCACTGCACTGTCGACGCAGCGGAAAGAACTGGGATTGCGGGACCGCCTTTGTACTAACGCCTGACGTCGGAGGCGGGCCGACATCGGGGGCGGTCCCCGCTGAAGATAGCTAGCTAGAAAAGTCTCCGGGGTCCTGGCGCCTGCCGGCTTCAGTCCTAATGGTGTAACCTGCTGCAAGAGCTGTATCTCGAAGTAAGATCTCTGTATTCTTCTCTTGAATTTATTCTTTTCTAAATATGCATCCGCTTCAGGTACAAGATAGCTACCAGATCACATGATCAAGTAGTATATGACAGCTTACAAAATGGGTTGCATGAAGGAGAGTAGCCAATTGGTCAAACAGCATCAAGTGATCGTGGATTAAATTCCCTTTTTAATCCATACTTAGGTGACCTGCACTTCTTCCCTCAAAGCAAATGTGATCATGCCCCCCAAAAATCATATCCCTACCCACAGATGCAGTATAGTGGTGACACAGAAAATGTTTCTGATAACTAATATTATGAGTAGAAATGGAAATATTTACATGTGATCATTAGCAGTAGTGTCTGTATAATATATATATATATTTTTTTTTTTTAAACACTTGCTTTGTATTTTGCCAACTGCTATAAAAGAATCCACCTGAATCCTTGTATTATGAAGTCAGAAACTCTCTACTGGCAAGGCTATTTACATACCCATAATGCAGTGCTTGCAACTCATGGAAGTAATGTATTCTCAAACATGGTAAAAAGCAAGTAAAACAGATGTCCTAATGTGTTGTATTGATTACTCTAGGAAAGCAGCTGTGTTACTTTGCTCTCCTGTGTTTTGAGCACTAAAAATTTGTATTAAAGTATTTATGTCATTACAATATAAACAACACTCTACTCGTATACTCTAAGAATCTAATGACTGTGTAACGAAAAGTGTTACACAGGTATTCTGTTGCTGATTAAAAATAAAACAAATTTTCTACAGACTTGTGTAGTCCACAGCAAGCTTGCTAGTGCTCAGCTGTATATTCCACATGTTGTGTTTCATTTAGTTTAGTTACGATATTTTAGCAGTAATGTGTCTGCAATGCTTTTTATTTTACCTTACAGAAATGTTAAGTAATGCTATACGTATTAGCTTTACATTTACTAATATAGTACTTTGTTTTCTAACTTACTCTCAGAATCAGCTGTTCAGAAGTGTATTTCTCAGAGAATGACAGAGCTACTGCATAATTTTGGAGGCAGTATAGCGCAGTGGACTAAGGCTCTGAGCTGCAAATCTGGTGACATCCAGCAGACCAGACCTGGGTTTGAATCCCACAGCTTCCACCTGCATACTGTGTGACCCTGAGCAAGTCACTTAACCTCCTTGTGCTCCCAGGTCGCTCCTGTAAAAAAGCTTTCAGCTTAGTGTGCTATACCTGGTTAAACAACTAAATAAAAAAAAAAAAAATAATAATATTGTTTACGTACTCTATTTATTTATTTGAAAATATTTCACTGGGAAAGACAACATGAGTTGTAAAACAGTTTGTTTCAGAAGGCTCGGGGTGTATAGGAGTTGGCAGAATTAGGATTACAAACAATGAATTGAACAACACAACATAACAGTTATAGACAAAAAAAAATTTGAAATACAGGTATGGTATCATGTGGCTATACAGGGACAGTAAACTACGTCTAGAAACAGTTAAAACACAGGTACGGTGCAATTATGCATTGGAGAAACCCCAGTCAAATGGCTAGGGTGGACAATAACAAATGTGAATGCAAGGTATTCATTGGAACAATACTCAACAGAAGTGCTAGAACTCGAGGTACGAGTATAAGCCACAAGTGCTTTTTGTAAGCCCTGGGTAGGGCCAAATTTAATACAAGGTACAGGAAAAATATGGGAGTAAGGGGGGATGAGGAGGTGAGGTGAGGGGGGAGGAACCCAGGAAGGCCTGTATGCCCACAGTGTGCTGGGACCTCAGTATGGGGAAAAATGACAAGGCAGCGAGGTGGGGGGAGAGGGGGTGTGGAGGGGGGATTGGTGGAGGAAGGTGGCAAAGAATTACAGGGGAGGGATGAGGAGGGAGCATTTTGGTGGAAGGGGAGTGGGGAAAAGGAGGAAGTCAGACTATACCCCCACCGTAAAAGACAAACCCAGTGAGGTAGACGGATTGGCGAGTGGGGGGCAGGGGAGAGGAAGAGAGAGGAAAGTAGGGAGAGGGAGCCAGTATCAAAGTACCCCCAGGATGTAGAGAACCCTGCTGGGGATTGAGCCTGGCAGAGGGAGGAGAAAGACAGAGTCAGTAACAGTGCCCCCCAGTATGCAGAGAACCCTGCTTGGGGACCGAGTCTGACAAAGAACGGGAGAGAATAAGCCCCGAGCAGCACCCCAAGGTGAAAAGGAAACTGTAGGAGTGATAGGTCAACAGTTGAGGACAATGAGGGGTAGGACAGGGGGAAGGGTGAAGGGGAGGGGCAGTGTTACAGTGTGAGGCAACTAGTTTGTAATTGGATGGTGGTAGTAATAAAAAGGATAGGAAAAAAAATAAATATATAGGACAGTGAGGTGATCTGAAGTGAAGTAGGGTTGAGGGGAAATTTTGAGACTGGGAGGGGAAGAGATTGGGGGGCTAAAAACAAGTACAGTTAGGAGAGAAGTAGTTGTGTAGGGCTAGAGAGAGAGAGATAGAAAAGGTAGTCAAGGAGAGCCTAACAGGGGGTGGTAGCGAGTTCCAAAGTTTAGGGAAGCGGTAGGAGAAGACCTCCTAGACTATGGAGGTAGAACAACGTGGGATGGCCAGGGAGCGTGCATCAGAGGATCTGAGAGAGTGGGAGGAGCAGTACGAGAGGAGGAATCCAAACCAGAATTTGGATGTGAACTTGGCATAGTGAGAGAAGCATCTGCACTCAAGAGAAGGGAAAGCTAGAGTGGTATAAGATGCAGTGATGTATAATGCAGCGCTTGCAACTCATGGAAGTAATGTATTCTCATACATGGTAAAAAGCAAGTAAAACAGATGTTGTAACATGTTTTTATTGATTACTTTAGGAAAGGAGCTGTGTTACTTTGCGCTCCTGTGTTTTGAACACAAAGTATTAAAGTATGTAGGTCAATACAATACAATATAAATAAACACTCTACTCACATACTCCAGGAAGCAAGTTACTATGTTAGGAAAAGAGTTGTACAGCTATTCTGCTATTGATTAGAAATAGAACAAATTTCCACAGAGGCTGTAGGGACGTTTGGAGAGAGGAGCTAAGATTGCTCTGTGAAGAGCTGCGTATCGGAGCTCCCAGCACGAACCGCAAGAATGTCTGCTTCTTCTAAATCTGGTGGTGACAGAAACTGCTGCTGGTAACCCCTCTACTGTCTGTATTTATCGGACCACAGGTAGAAGAATTTTCACTTTTCTTACTCGCCACTGCTTTTACTCTGGAAGCTGCGGTTTGGGAGTGCTCTGATGTGGACGCCTTATAGTTGGCGTGGTTTTGGCATTTTCTTTTCAACCTGTGGTGCTACTCTTACTGACGTGAGGGGGTGGATTAAGGAATTTGCATGTTAAAGTAATTTATTCCATCTGTTTGAATGTGTTGCTGTCTCTCCCTTTTTTAAAACCCAGTGGCGCCGGTTATATCCTGAGTTGTGGAGACAGGAGGAGTCTCATTTACTGACGGGAACCAGCACCAGGGTATGCTGCTATATTTAAGGTGAAGCCCTGTATTTTAAAAGACAACTGCCTCTCTACTTGTCCCTTGGCTGGTCTACTGGGCAAAATAAGCTATAGTCTCTTTTTATCCCTTGAAAGGGTGTGACTATCGGGGGTTTCGTCTCGAATGGCTACCACACCTAAAAATTTAAAGGAAATTAGAGCCTTTTTTTCCCAAAGCATACCTAAAACCTAAGGGAAAGAGAACTGTGAGACCGTCCGATAATTTGCCCTCTGCTGGGAGGGGGGACGGGAGCCATTCCTCCTCCAGACAAAAACACCCTGATAGTAAGTACTAGTCCTTTACCTTTTTCACTTAGCCTTGATCAAACAAATAAGTTAAACATCTCTGGGGTTGATTCTGAAGATTTAATACAGCCTACCTCACCCCCACATGCAGGACAGTTCAAACCTCCCACTTTCAGGAATGGTTATGTAGCTGATCAAGACAGTTCTGGTAATTCTCCAAAGCAGAATCAGTTACCCGAAATAGAAGGTAAGCAGATTATTTCTATGTTTTAAAATTGGCCTAACTCCTTAAGAACTCTCTGGAACAGAGGGACACAAATCCTTAAATCTCTATGTGCTAGCTGTAGACTGTTCTTGTGAGGGAGGGTCTTTGGCCAGTAACACAGCCAGCCAATCAAGGTTGTTTGCATTTCAGTTAATCTCTGTTTAAAATTCTCACTGAGGCATTTTAAGTCTTCTGGCTGTGGCAGAGGGAGGTAGCAGCTGAAGTTTGAAATTGTGGTGAGGTTCTGGAAAGCTAACTGTCATACATTTCTGTAAGTTTTTATTGTTTGTAAGTTGTGTTTTAAAATTGGCCTAGCTCCTTAAGAACTCTCTGGAAAGGCCTCCCACCCAACCCTTGCATTTGCCTTTCTTAAATACAGAAGAGTCACTGGGGGTTGAGCTTAAAGGGTGGAAGGGAGGAGCTTAGGGAGTTGCAAAAGGAGGATACTACGAAGAAAGCTGGCAGGTAACTGGGGACCCTCAGAGACAGGGGCCAAAGGGAGGACATTCTCAGGGAAGTAGGCAGATGGCTGGGGCTGGACAGAAGGAAGAAATGGGGGGAGGTGGATCGGACCTTAAGCTCAGTAACCGCTTCAATTCTCATCTTCTGCTTGAGGATGAGGGGGTGATGTAGCCATGACAGGGGTGATTAGAGATGGAAAGGGAGTAGGGAGCAGGCTGCAGGGGCTGGAGAACGGGGGGAACTTGGAATGCGGGAAAACAGGAGCAGGGGATCAGAGCAGGAGGATGAGGGGGTAGAGGGAGGAAAGCACAAGGAAAAGGACCAGTTGGGAGGAAAGGGCAAGGAGAAGGACCAGAAGTACAAGGAGGATACAGTCAAGGGAGCTGAGGGTTTAGGCCAGGGGAGCACGACAAGTAAGGAGGGGCTGAACAGAGACGGGAAGGAAGGGAGGACGAGCCAGGCTAGTTTAGCAGATGGGGGGGGGGGACCAGTTGTGAGCAGTAACTGTGGGGGTAGGAGGTACAGAAGGATACTCAGGAGGACAAGGGCATAGGATCGGAGGGAGGGGTGGCCAGGTTAAATAAGGAGGGCATGGCAGGTGGCACCCAGATGGGGGAGGAGCAAGGAGCCAGCTTTTGGGGGGGGCCAGTAGAAAGGATAAGGGACATGGAAGGGGGGAAATGGAGGAAAAGGGGCGGCCAGAATGCTCCTGTTGGGTGATTCCATGATATGGGGAGATCAAATGGGATAGGGAGGGAGAAACCTGCTGGGTTAGAACAAAATGCTTCCCTGGACTAACGGTGCACAGGGCCAAGCATGAGGTATATCAGCTGGCAAAGGATTGTGGAGGTTCCCCCAGACAGACTGGTCCACCTGGGTACCAATGACATTGACGGACATAGTGAGCTAGAGACACAGGCAAGGTTCAGGGAGCTTGCCAGGGTCTGTCATGATACAGAATGTGCAATTTCCTTCTCGGAAATCCTGCCGGTGCCAAGGGCTAGTGGGAAACACAAGAGGAAGATTAGGGTGATAAACCAGTGGCTCAGGGAGTGGTGTGGGGCCAGAGGGTATGGGTTGATGGGGGATTGGGGGGAGACCTGGGAAGAGAAGGGGCTGTATGCTAGAGATAGGCTCCATCTCAATTCGGAGGGGAAGGAAATCCTTAAGTTGAAAATAGTGGGGTTCATTGGTGAAAGGTGGGGTTTAAACTTGTGAAGGGGGAAGGATGGGAGAAAAGGCTGTCAAGGGGGGTCCGATAAAGAAGGAACTCTGTCTCCACCCCCCCGGGGAGCTGGAAGAATGCAGGAAAAGTCCGACTGGTAAGGTGCGGACCAGGGGAAGACAGAATCTCCACAGGAACACGAGCAGGGGAAATGGAAGTATAGGGAAAGGGTGGAAGGTAGTCCTGCTAAATGCCAGGAGCATGGGCAATAAAATGCCTGAGCTCCAGGTGATGCTAACTGAGGGAGAGGTGGATGAGGCAGCGGTCACTGAGACCTGGGCCACCACAGGACATGACTGGGACCTGAACCTGGAGGGTTACACCATGTTCAGGAAGGACAGGGGGGAAGGAAGAGGAGGAAGGGTAGCAATAATAGTCAAAAACTGCATTGCCATAGAAGGAGTGGAGGAGGCGGAGGGAACTGTGGAGGCGATTTGGGTCACCTTGATAACAAGGGGGGGGCAAGAGAGTAAAAATAGGAGTGGTGAATAGACCCCCTGCGCTGGCGGAGGAGAGTCTGGTGGCAGATGTTGGGAGACACTGCAGATTGGGCAGGGGAAGGGTGGTGGTGTTGGGGGACTTAAACATGCCAGGAACAGACTGGGAGACTATGACAGCCTCGGTGCCCAGGGAACAGAGGTTGTTGGATGTCTTTCAGGATGCGTTCCTAACTCAGCAGGTGGGGGAACCGACCAGGGAGGAGAGGATACTGGATGTGGTCCTGGCAGACAGTGACCAGATTGGGGGCCTGGAGGTAAGGGACCCATTGGAGGGGAGCGACCATGCCATGGTCTGGTTCTGCCTGAACCTAGGAGGGGTAGAAGGCTGCACAAAGACAGAGGTAACTGACTTCAAGGGGGCAGATTTCAAGGAAATGGGAAGGATCCTTAAGGAGCATTTGGATGGGACTGGGCCAGACATGGACGCTAACAGTAGGTGGGAAATCATCAGGAGGGGGGTGCAGGATGCTACCAGTACCTGTGCAAGAGTAAGACGAAAATGCGGTAGGGCCCGAAAACCCTGCTGGTGGACCAGGGCAGTTCAGGAGGTGGTGAGGGGAAAGAAGGCGTTCTATAGGCAATTCAAGTGCTCAAGGAGTGAAAGGGACCAAGGGAAGTATGAGCTGATGGCCAGAGGGGCCACTAGGGTGGTGAGGGCGGCTAAGGCAAGGAAGGAGCAAAACCTGGCCAGGGAAATTAGGAGAGGGAACAAGGGGTTCTTTAGATACATTGGGGGGAAAAAAATGAAGGGTGAAGGGGCAGATTAGCAGAATTAAAACAGGGGAGAGATGGGCACAAGACCCGGGGAGCAGGCAGAGGTACTAAATGAGTACTTCATCTCAGTTTTCACCAAGAAAAATGGGAGGGCTGCATCATACATGGGAGGAGATGGTGAAACTGGGGGGCCCCTACCGATTGGCAGGTCTGGGGAGAGGACATCACTGGCAGGTGGGGGGAAGGCAAAACAGGGGGACGAGGTAGCGGAGGTGGAAATCACGCCAGAGAGAGTGAGGGAAGCCCTCGGGTCCCTTAAGACGGAGAAAGCACCAGGGCCGGATAAATTACAACCCAGAGTGCTGAAGAAACTAGTGGATGTCCTGGCGAAACCCCTGGTGGAGCTCTTCAGCATCTCTCTGAGGACAGGGTGGGTGCCCCAAGACTGGAAAGTGGCACATATAGTGCCTATCCACAAAGGGGGGGGGGGATATCAAGGGAGGTGGCAGGGAACTACAGACCCGTCAGCCTGACATCGGTGGTGGGCAAGGTGATGGAGGGCATTGTCAAGGAGAGACTAGGGACAGACCTGGAAAAGTTGGGGTGCCTGGATGACAGACAGCATGGATTCGTCCCGGGGAAATCGTGTCAGACAAACCTTGTGGAGTGCTATGACTGGGTGACGAGTGCCTTGGACCTGGGTAGACCAGTGGATGTCTTCTTTCTTGACTTCAGCAAGGCGTTTTGACTCTGTTCCTCACGGGGGCCTGTTGGATAATCTGGAAGAAATGGGGGTTGGGAACCAGATGATCAGATGGATAGGAAATTGGCTCCAGAACCGGACCCAGAGGGTCGTGGTTGGAGGGATAGTCTCATCCCCAAGGAAGGTCATTAGTGGAGTCCCTCAGGGATCGGTCCTTGGGCCCCTCCTGTTCAACCACTACATCTATGACATAAGGAAGGGTACCAGGAGTGAGATGAGTCTCTTTGCGGATGACTCAAAGCTGGGGGCGGTGGTGGATGGGGAGGAAGGGAGGGTGGCCCTACAGGGGGACCTGGAGGCTCTGGAAAAGTGGTCTAGAAAGTGGAAGCTGAGGTATAATGCAGGAAAATGCAAAGTACTACACCAGGGAGCCAGAAACCGGGCCAAGTGTACACCGGGGGAGATGCTACAAGTCTCGATGGCTGAGAGGGACCTGGGGGTGGTGGTGGATGTCAAGATAAACAACTCTGAAACTTGTAGGAGGGCAGCGGCAAGGGCCAATAGGATGCTGGGATGCATCGCTAGGGGGTTCACCTAAAGAAGGAGGGAAGTGATACTACCACTGTATAACTGCTTGGTGAGTCCGCACCTAGAGTACTGAGTGCAATTTTGGAGGCCACATTTAAAGAGGGACATTGAACTCCTGGGGAGGGTCCAGAAGAAGGCAACCAAAATGATTTGGGGCTTGGGGGATAGGACTTATGGGGAGAGGCTCGAAGAGCTAAATATGTACACACTGGAAGAGAGAAGGGACCAGGGGGACATGATAGAGGTCATCAGGTACATGAAGGGGGTAAATAGGAGTGGAGCAGTCGGGGTGCTCCGAAGAAAGGAGGGAGGGTCAACTAGAGGGTATGGGTGGAAGCTAGAGGGGGGAGATTCAGGGGAGAATGAAGGAGGTGCTACTTCACTGAGATGGTGGTGGAGCCATGGAATGCGCTACCTAGGGGGCTGGTGGAGGTAGAAATGGCGGAAGGGTTCAAGAGGGGGTGGGACAGAGGAAGGGTTCTGGAAGCAAAACCAGTGCAGCGAGAATATCCAGGACTGGGAAGACAGAAGCGGGGGCGCAAGGTCAGCGCCCAGGGTGGGGCTGACCAAGCGAGCGACACGAAAGACCGTTAGGCCCATTCTGCTGGCATTTTAGTATGTTAGTATTTCACATACCCCACCATGGCTTATTCTGCCTCTGGATAAAATACGGAGTCAAGTCTCAACTGGGGATAAGGGGGGGGACCGGCTACAAATGGTTGTAATGAAGACAATACAGGCCCTGAAAATAGGGATCGCCTGGCTCAGGAAACCTGTAAAGAACCTGGAGGAATGGATGAAGGAAACAGCCCCGAGGGGAGACAGAATAACGCCTCGGCCTGCTCCCCCCCCACCAAAAAAAGGATAATACTAATACCGAAGACAGCAATTCACTACTTCATGCTATTTTACAACAAATAAAAACTGGCTTTCAAAATGTAAAGGAGAAGCTGCAAGGCTTAAATAGGTAAATGAGAGAAGATAAACAAGAAATCTCAGACTTGAATGGTTGATTGCCCCACTTTGAAGACAGGTTGTCAGGCCTTGAAGATGAGCTTCCCTCCATTAAACAGAAGACAGGAAACCTTTTACAACAAATAACTCTAAAAGAAACGTTTGGACTTAGAACTCAGATCAAGGAGAGAGAACCTGAAGATCCTAGGAATTCCAGAGGGCGTTGAACAAAATGATAACCTGGGGTATTGTGAAAAGATGTTAACAACCTTACTGGACAGAAGTTACCCTGAAGGCAAAGTTGAGTTACAGAGAGCTCACAGATCTCCAGCTTTCGCATACCCAAGTTTTAAACACCCCAGAACAATATATGTAAAGTTTTTGAAACATCAAGAGAAGTTCTTTTGGCTATCTCAAAAAAGAAGAAACTGTTAAAATTTAACAACAATATTTTGATTTTCCCAGATGTGGGCCCAGAAGCGCAACAAAAAAGAGCCTCATTCAAAAACATTAAGAACTTTTTATGGGAAAAACAGATTCCCTTTTTTTCACCCGACACTAATATCGCTCAAAATTATACATCCAGGAGTGGGGAAGGTCTTTTTTTTCAGCTGAAGATGTGGAGAGAGAGTGTGTTTGTGTGTGTGTGTGTGTGTGTGTGTGTGTGTGTGTGTGTGTGTGTATATAATGAAATTAAAGAATACAAAAAAAACAGGAAGTGGTCCACCAGATTAAAGTGAGCGTTGTAATTTAACATTTATTACCCCATAGAAGATGGCCATTCTTTTTTGTTAGAATCTCAGATAAGTAAGAATGGGAGCTCAGATAACAAGCCGCCGCGTCATTTGTATATATGAGGGGATACGGGGGCTTTGAGAGGTCAGCCTCTGTGGGGAGGGAGGGGGATTTAGTAGAAAACATCATGGGGTAAATAGAAGAGGGAGAACCAATACTAACTAACTTTTTGATAAAATGTAACAGATATTGTGGGCATGTAGGAGGGCAGTACTTAGGAGCCCCTTTTGGGCATTTTAGAAAAAAACAGCTCATGTTCAGGCAAATGGTTTGTATTTATTAGCTTAGGCGCCTTAGAGAAAAATGAACAATTTGGAGTATGGCAGATCTTTTAAATGTTATGACTTGGAACGTCAATGGTATCTCCAATCCGATTAAAAGATAGAAAATTTTGAATTTTGTTAAAAAGAAACATATTAACTGTCTTCTTTTACAAGAAACTCACCTTAACCAACAAGAATTTGAAAAATTGTGGCAAGGCCCAGGTCTGCACTGTGCCCCAAAGGAAAAGAAACAGAGGAGTTGCGATGCCTTTTTTTTTACCCAATATGAATATTAATTTCAAGGATTCATTTTTTTCGATAATGGGGGCAGATATTTGATATGTCAACTGTCACAGCAATCAGGACTTAACTGTAGCCTCTTTATATGGCCCTAATAACGACGATCCTGATTTTTTTTTTTTTTTTTTATAGATTTATTTTTGAATTTAACTAAATTTTCGGGTCCATAATAGGAGGTGACTTTAACCTGACCTTGGACTCTCTTATGGACAGAGAGGGGGCCGGTTCCACCCTGTCGAAGGCCTCCAGCATATTATCCCAAAAAATGAAAGATTTAAATTTACTAGACTTACAGAGAATAGAGAACCCCGCGCTCTAGAGAATTATCTTTCTTCTCACATCCTCACAAGTCTTATTCTAGAACAGACTTTATATTGGGGTCCCAAGAACTAGTAAAGAAAATATTAACGAGTTCATATACTGTAAAGAGGGATCTTAAATTTCGGATCATTGTCCACGTACCCTGAAAATTCAATGTAAGATGTCCAAAAAGCAAAAGACTATGGACCCTTGGTTATTTCAAGAAAACAAATTTTCCGAATTTCTTATTAAAGAATGTACAATTTATATGGAGAGTAATCTATCCTCTGGGTGCTCATTGGACATTATATAAGAGGCTTGGAAAGCATACTTAAGGGAAAGAATCTCTTATTACTTCTATAATAAATATAAACCTAGACTGACACAAATGAACCAATTAGAAAAAGAAATTAAAACAGCAGTAAATTGTTATTTACATACTTAAAGAGATGGGGACCGTCAACAGTGGGAGAACTTAAAAGTGGCAATATAATAAATTACCGGATGTTAAAACAGAAAGGATCATAATGAAAACTAGGTCTAAGTATTATGCCCAAGCAGATAAACAGGGGAAAGTTTTGGCTTATCTTCTAAAAAATTAGAGAGAAAGCCAACAGAGCTATCATAGAGTTAGAGATTATAGGGGATTCCTTGGAAATTAATGAGGTCTTCAAAAAATTTTATGAAGAATTATACACTTCAGGGGTGCCTTCCTTAAATTTGGAGATTTTTTCAAAATTTGAAATTTCGAAGCTAGGTCAGGAAGAGCAGGTAAGACTTAATGGTGAAATTATGGAGGACCAAGTGCGAGAAGCTATTAAACACCAAAGCAATGGTAAGGCTCCTGGCCCAGATGGGCTTCCCATAGAAATCTATAAACTCTGTGTAGACTAGATTATACCTCTACTAGTAAAACTATTGAACTCTTTATTTCAGGTGGTTACAGGCCCTTATCCTTTTTAGAGGCCTTGGTGGTGCTGCTTCCTAAAGAAGGAAAACATTTACTTCTCCCTAGGTCATACCGCCCAATCTCTTTATTGAAGGTTGATAACAGAATATTGGCTAAAATTCTTGCCAAAAGATTAGAAAGTATAATTGGTAAGATTATTCATAAAGACCAATCTGGCTTCTTGAAGGGTCGGACAGGCAAATTAATCCCAGTACTGATGAGCATGCAGAGGATGCTGTGATTCTATCTTTGGATGCGGAGAAGGCCTTTGACAGGGTGGAATGGTATTACCTCTTTAAGATTTTAGAAAAAGCGAATGTGGGGAATCATTTTATTACATGGATTAAAACTTTATATGCTTCACCTACTGCCCAAATATTCACTAATCAAGAGATTTCCCCCCAAATTAAATTATTAGAGGAACTAGGCAAGGATGTCCATTGTCACCACTGCTGGTTGCACTAGCTACTGAACCCTTGGCCACGGCAATAAGAAAAATGCTCAATTTATGGGTTTACCTAACTCTAAAGAATGTCTTAAAATATCTCTATATGCAGATGATATTTTGTTATATATTACTAATCCTAATAGTAACCTAAATCAGATTATGGAAATTATTCAGCATTTTAGGGAAATTTCGGGTTACAAAATAAATTTGGATAAATCAAGCCTGTTTCCTATTCACACTAACGATACTCCTCAGAATTTAGGCCTCTAGCCATTTAAGAGGAGGCCCAAAACAAATGCACATGGGCCATACGCACGGCAAAGGCAAACCATTACAAAGCCACCTTAACCTCTGCCTGGGGAAATGGGCGCAAAGTTCTGGGAGAACATAAAAGAACTCTGTGGCAAAGGCCCAAATCTACCACCTGATCAAATACTCATTGATGGTAGCCTCTTCACCGACCCTGCCAGCATAGCCACAGCCCTAAATACTGCTTTCTCTGATCTCTCCCATGTACTGCCCCCTAATTTCTTCGACCCCCCGCCAGACCGTATCATCCCCCACCCACGGCAACTGCCTCTACCCACGAGTCCCTTACCCCGAGATGGTGAAACCCTACCTTACTAAAGCTTTAAGTAAAACCCACTACAGTCACGACTCCCTAGACCATAGACTTCTCCGCCTCACCCTCCATGAAGTCCTGGCCCCTCTCACCCACATACTAAATTGCTCCCTCTGCCAAGGGAAATTCCCCACCCACTGGAAGTCGGCCTATATCACACCTATCCATAAAGGTGGTGACTGAACATCCACAAATAACTACCGCCCCATCTCAATCCTACCCCCACTGTCAAAAGCACAAGAATGCATAGTTGCCGACCAACTCACTGAACACCTGAATAAATATAACCTCCTAACCAGACAGCAACATGGCTTTCGAAAGGGCCACAGCACCACTACTGCCCTCCTTGAATTTACCTCCCATGTCCACTCTGCCCTGGACCACGGCCACCTTACGGGTGCCATCTTCATGGACCTATCTAAAGCTTTTGACACAGTCAACCATGCCCTCTTACTAAATACCCTGGCCTACATGGGTCTCTCCGATGACACCATAAAATGGTTCTCCAGTTCTCTCTCTCCAACAGAACCCAGAGAGTCAAGGTAGGCCCTGGCCTATCACCCTGCCTCCCAATCCGATCCAGTGTTCCACAGGGCTCCATACTTGGCCCCCTACTTTTCAGCCTATACCTCAACTCCCTCCCATCCTCTTGCTCCGGAAATCTACTTCTTTATGCAGATGATGCGGTCTTGTTCACCTCCAACCCAGCTCCCCTCAAACTCCACCAAACCCTCCAGCTTTCTTTCCGTGAAAATTGAAGACTGGCTCACCTCCCACCGTCTTATTATCAACTATAATAAGACTAAAGTCATGATATTCGCCCATCCTCAAAACCCACACAAATCCCTATGCCCAATGTTCCTCACTGCAAATCAGACCCCCCCAGAACAAGTATACAACTTTAAATACTTAGGGATCACTCTAGACCTCGCCCTCGACTTTAATCAACATATCCTACACCTAACAACCGCTCTTAGCTCCAAGCTAGGCGTACTTCACTGGGATACAAGCACATTGCCTCACCTCGAGGCACTACACCTACCGTAACCTCATCCTCTCCTGTTGACTATGGCATCCTAATTCTACAGTGCTGCGCCTCCACAGCTCCTTGGAGCAGACTGCTAGTGCTCAACAGAGCCTGCCGCTTAGTCCTAGGATGTGATTGTCTCACTCACTCCTGCTCCCTATATAGCAGCACAAATTGGCTAAACCTGGAAAACAGAATTAGGTACCAGACCTGTCTTATGACCAAAAAGATACTACTAGGCCTCACCCCACCCTCCCTACTCCAAATTATACTTCCTGTACCACTAAGCAAAACTACCCAAAGCTCAAGCAAGCAACTGCTATGGGTACCCCATGGCCGGACCCCCCCAATACCAACACACTTTCAACTTCAGGGCCCCTTCCTGGACAAACTCCCCCCGTATCCATATTACTGAGAAAAGAAGGCTGGGCCCTTTTAAATCAATGCTAAGGGAACACCTGCAGGTTTCAAATAGATGTGACTGTCCTTGACGCTGGATCTGCCTCGCCTCCTTACAATCAAGCTATTAGCAGCAAATGTACCTCAAAATACATTTTTATGAAGCAAGACAATCAGCATTTGTCTGAATCTCTCTGACACCTGTTCTCCTCACTCCTGGCTGTGCTAAATTACCTAAATATCTCTGTTAGCCTACTAAGAAACAACTTTGGAACCTGTTTATTTTATTATTCATGATTACTATGTAATGTGCCTTTTTCTTTCTGTACACTAATGTCCCGTCCCCTGTGAAATTTTTATGTATGACGTGGAACCTTTGTAAATGAGTCTCTAACTCAAAGGTCTTTCTGATTATCAAATAAATATAGAAATGGAGAAATTAAAATATCTGGGCATTTTTTTTGGCCCGAGAGACGAATAAGTTGTTTAAATATAATTATCCCCCTATTGTACATTCCTTGAAACATATTTTGGACTCCTTGATGGATCTCCCTCTGACACTATGGGGCAGAGTGCAGATGGTAAAAATGTGTATCCTCCCTAAACTTCTTTACTTGTTCCAAGCTATACCTTTAAGACTGGAGAATGATTGGTTTCTTAAACTAGATAAAACTTAAAAAATTCCTTTGGAAAAATAAAAAAAACAAGATTAGTTTGAAAAAATTGAAAACTACAAAAGTAAATGGAGGTTTACACCTTCCGGATTTTAAGAAATATTATTTGGCTTGTAGGGCCTGTCAAATAGGGGAATATTATAAGATAGATCCAGCTTGGTGGGTATTATATGAAAATTTAGAAAGTGAAATTGTTAACCCTATACAGACACTATTTTCTAGAATTAGGGAAGCAGAAATAGTCAAAATCAATAATACCTTCCTTAAGCATAATTCAGAAATATAGACGGAGTTCCATAGACTTTCCAAAGAAAACTTGAGAATTAACCTTGAGACTACCATTTATAAAAATGCCTGGGATGAACCTTCCAACTCCCAGACATACAGAAGTTGGATGCAGAAGGGTATCACTTGTCTTAAACATATATATGGCTCAGATGGACAATTTATGTCATTTAATCAACTACGAGAAAAATATATTCTGGTACATGATTATTTTGTATATTTGCAATTAAGGTCCTATTACAATAAGGAATTGGGAATCGAGTTAACCCCCCACCCCCTGCGACACAACTGCAATATTGCCTCTTAAAAGAAAAGAATAAGTTTATTTCTAAAGCTTACAACATTGTCAGATAAAACTGTCTCCCTTATACAAGCTTTGAAACATAAATGGGAAACAGAATTACAGATATTACCTCCCAAAAATGGGATACTATTATTTCTGGAATTTTTACCACCATTAATAATAGACTCAACCAGATTCAATCTAATATTTTTCATAGATTGTATTATACACCATATGTCTTGAATACATTTTGTTCAACTACTTCTCCGTTACTTAACAGGGGTTGCAGAGAAATTGGGACTTTGGAACATGTGATTGCCTTCTGCCCCCAAATTATCCCTTTTTGGGACAATATTTTTCTTGCTTTTAATAATCGGGTATTGATACTCAGAGGGAGTTGGAAATATGTATGCTAAGTATTAGGTTTACTCAAACTTTACCTTCCGGACCCTTATGGAAGCTATTACAATATAGCATTACTGAACGCCAGAAGATGTATTGCCAAGCACTGGAAAAATGTAGACCCCCCAACTTATGATTAATGGAAAAATCTGTTCCCGGATTGCATGAATTTGGAAAGGCTTCATTATGGCAATAAAGGTCAAGAGAGACCATTTAAAATGATCTGGGATCCAATAACACAATTGTTGCAAACAAATCAAATTCAAGCAGGAGCCGGTTTCTGCCCATAAGCATGCCCACCGATTCTTCGTATAAAATGGACTGATAAAATTACATAAGTAGTTATAGTTTTAAATAGGTTCTGATCCCTTTGCCAATCAGTAACTAAATTTTGAAATGGGGGGGAGGGGTTGTTCTTAGATAAGTTAGGTAGGTCAGACACATTAGGAAGGGTGGGTGGGGTAACGATGTGACATGTCTTCAGGAATCTCGGTACCATTCGCTGAAAGGTGATGGTAGAGGTCTGAAAGTCTACCGAAGTGACTGATATGTCTGAACCACCCCCCCAAAAAATAAAAGAACACATTTCCACAGAATTGTGCAGAGCACAGCAAGCTTGCCAGTGCACACCTGTATTTTCCACATGTAGTGTTTCACTTACTTTACGTGTGATCATTAGTATTAATGTGTCTACAATGCTATCGTACTTTACAGAAAGGTCTAAGTGAACCATAAAATGTTATCCTCAGTCTACATGTGGAACTATTTTTTCAGATGGAAGAATACACAATAAAAATAGTATTTTCCAGCCTTAAAAATCACCCTTTCTGAGCATTATTTGGGTCCTTCATGCAACCCATGCTCTAAGTGCAATAACCCATTCCAGGGTGTGGGGTTATAGGCCTCACAATGCACTCCAGGTATGGATTAAATGCCTATAACCCCACACCCTGCCGTTGGTTATTGCTAAAGTACAGTTACGTAAGAACTTACCGTAACAGTAGATCTTCGATAGCGGCTCTTGCAATAGGTAATTACATATAGGACTGATGCCGGCCGGAGTCAGGACCCAACGGAACATTTCTAGAAGAAGGTCTGTGGGCGGGGACGCCCACGGGCCAGGTGACTGACGCCATGCGGCGCAGTATAAAGAGGCAGTCCCTCACGCCCGCCTTCCAGTTCTTTCCGCAAAAAGGCAAGACTAAGAGAAGCTTGATATTTCCTTTCCTGGAAAAAGGAGCTGAAAAGCTTAGGGGATGGACAGCGGAAAGAAGACGGCTGCAAGAGCCTCTCCTCAAAGATCTACTGCCGCCGGTAAGTTCTTACATAACTGTATCACTATCTTACCGAGAGGGCTCTTGCAGTAGGTAATTACATATAGGACTGAGTCCTAAGCAGTCTGAAACAAGGAGAAGCAAACGGGAGGAGGAAAGCTACTCAGAAGTAGACCCTCTGGTTGTGAAGGCCTTAGGAAAGGAGGCCTTGCAAAACAGCCAGCCCGAAGCCTGCTTTACAGCGAGAGGCACTGTCCAAACTGTAATGTTTCGTAACGGTATGGATAGAAGTCTAAGTGGCAGCTGCACAAATGTCAGCCGCTGACACATTCTTGAAACAAGTCGCAGAGACAGCATCCCCTCTGGTGGAATGGCCTCTAACTCGACCCGGCAGGGTCTTGTTGTACTTGTCACAACAGAAAGTGATACAATCAGCCAACCATTTCGATAGGCATTGCCCTCTCTTTTATGAGCAAAAGAGACGACCAGTTGATCCGTCTTTCTGAGATCCTTCGTCCTGTTGGCGTAGTATCTCAGAATTCGGTGAACATCCAAAGTATGCAGGAGGTACTCTCCTTGATTGGAGTGCTACATAAAAAAGGCAGGCAACTCTATGGACTGATTCGGCGTCTATTCCGCTACCACCTTAGGGAGAAACTTACGGTTGGTACGTAGAGCCACACGTTCCTTGTGAAAAATCAAATACGGGATTTTACATATCAGGGCCTGAAGCTCGGAAATCCGTCGAGCAGAAGTAATGGCCACTAGGAAGAGAGTTTTCCAAGAAAGGAACTTTAGGTCCACTGAGGCTGCTGGCTTGAAAGGAGGCAGAGTAAGCTTCTCTCTAAAATGAAATTCAGATCCCAAGGAGGGGCAGAAACCCGGATAGGGGGTCGTAAGTGAAGGACCGCTCTCAAAAAGGTCTTAGAGACCTCCAGCTGAGCAAACGTTCTGTCTGCAAAGGGGACATGATAGGCCGAAATGGCCGCCATGTGAACCTTTAAGGATGAATGGCTGAGACCCAGAGCAAAGAGGTGTCGCAAGTAATCCAGAAGTCGGCCACAAGAAGGGCTTGACATCATTGGAGGCAGCCCAAATAGAGAACCACTTCCATTTCATGGCATAAGTAGATTTAGTTGAGGGTTTCCTGGCCTCCACCAGAATCTCAGTTACTGGGAGGGCAAATCGGGCTTGAGCTACGTCTGCAGGAGCCACGTGTGCAACTGAAGGGACTTGAGGCCTGGATGGACCAGGGTCCCCTGATCCTGGGTCAGCAAAAATAGCGACAGAGAAAGAGGAGGTTCCTCCGAGTACTACTGCAGAAGAGAGAACCAAACTTGCCTGGGCCAGAAAGAAGCGATCAGAATCATTCGAGCTCCTTCCGAACAGAGTTTCTGCAAGGCCCTCGTAATCAGTGGAATCGGGGGGAAGGCATGTGACGAATCTGCCCTTCCAGTCTAGAGACAGAGTGTCTCTCCAAAAAATGCAGTGCCCTGGAGCGGGCGAGCAGAAGATGGGAAGTTTTGTGTTCCGAGGGGAAGCAAACAGGTCTACCTGTGGAGTTCCCCAACGCAGGAAGATGTCGTCTACGACCCCCTGATCCAGTTCCCATTCATGAGCTAGAACAGATGACCGGCTTAGCCAGTCTGCCAGCGTGTTCTCGACCCCTTGGACATGAGATGCCGTGAGGTGAAGGTTGTGCTGCACTGCCCAATTCCAGACTCGCATCGCCTCTCTGCAAAGGGGATAGGAACGAGTTCCTCCCTGTTTGTTGATGTACCAGACCACACACATATTGTCCGTCTGTACCGCTAGGTGACCGGGAGACAGATACAGATGCAGAGTCTGAAGAGCATACACAGTGTTCCCCATTCATTGTTTTAGCGCGGTGGGCCACCACCCTATATTTTTTTTACCACCGCTCTATATTTTTTACCACCACCCTATACTTTTTTGCCACCACCCTATATTTTTATCCATTTTTTTTTATAAAATCCTCCAAAATTGTCTTTTATTGACATCCTTTATTGCACTACTACCCATTTAATACCAGCACACTATATGTTACTTAAAATCTACTTATGCACATGTACAGTGCATATAGAAGGTCCAGAAAAATAACGTACCCTTTGACCCGAACACCACTGCCACCGCCCTATATTTTCAGAGAGTGGGGAACCCTGATACAGTACTGCCCTTAGTTCGAGCACACTGATGGGAAGAGACCTCGAGCTTGGACTAGGAGCCCTGGGTCCTGTGGGGATCGAGACGGGCTCCCCAACCCTCGCCGGAGGTGTCCGTAGTCAACGTCTGTGAGGGGGGAGGAAGACTGAAGGAAACTCCCCGGCAGACGTTCTCCTGAGCCATCCACCACTGCAAGTCCTAAGCCATGGGAGTGGAGACCAGGACAAGTTGATCTAGGTCGTCCATCAGCTGATCCCATTGAGATCGAAGCGTCCACTGAGAGATTCTCATGTGGAGCCGAGTGGGAGGGACTGTCGGAATCGCAGCTGCCATTGGCCCGAGGAGGCGAAGGACTGACCTGGTGCTGACCCGCCTGCGGCTGGACGACAGGCTGACCTGGGCCTGGAGAGTGGCCACCTTGTCCAGTGGCAGGAAGGCCATGCCAGAGGTCGTGTCCAGGATCGCCCCGATAAACTGGAGCCTCTGGGACGGGAACAGATGGGACTTAGCCTGGTTGATGGTAATACCCAGGCAAGCAAAGACCTGCTGGGTAAGGGAAAGGAAGCACAGGAGTTTCTCCCTGGACGAGGCCACCAGGAGCCAATCGTCCAGGTACGGGAAAACCTGCACCCCCTGGGTATGCAGGTAGGCCGCTACCACCGAAAGGCATTTGGTGAACACCCGGGGCGCTGAGGAAAGATCAAATGGGAGGGCCTTGAACTGGTAGTGGTCCCTCTGGAACGCAAAACGCAGGTATTTGCGGTGGAAGGAGGAGGGATATGCAGGTAGGCATCCTGCATATCCAAAGCGCACAGCTACTGTCCCAGCCGGAGAAGGGGCAGGAGGCTCTGCAGCGAGAACATCCTGAACCTCTTGTTCCACGCATAAGTTCAGGAGCTGAGGCTCAGAATCGCCCTTCCCCTAGTGTTTCCTCACACCAGGAAGAAATGGGAATAGTACCCCGTTCCCTGAAGAGGAATGGGGACGGGTTCTATCGCCTCCTTCAGCAAAAGTGCAGAAATCTCTTCCTGGACCAGAAGATGATGTTCCCGAGAGTATGACGACCTTGGGAGAGGGTGTCAAGGGGGTTTCTGGAGAAACTCTATTAAGTGTCCTTCTGCGATCAGCTGGAGCACCCAGGAATCTGAAGTTATCCTCTCCCAACCCGGGAGGTGGAGGGAAAACCTCCCTCCTACCGGTTCCTCTGGAAGGCCCAGAGGCTGTGGGAAAGGAAAGGAGTCAGGTGGTGTGGGCAGCGTCGCTGTTGAAGCACCCGCTGCTTTTTTGGACGGAAAGGGCTTGGCAGCCAGAGGGGCCGGCGTTTACTGGCCCGCTTTCCCTGGGGTTTCGTCTTTTGCCGATTCCACCTGCGAAAGGGATGGCGCTGCATTTGATGGGGGTGGTACATGGGGTCCACAGACTTCAGTGCAGTCCCCTTCTCCTGCAGATCGGTGATAATGTCCTTGACATCAGCACCGAACCCCAAAAGAGCGCTTCCTGAATAGCGGACGGCAGTTCCGGGACCAACCCTGACACACGGAGCCAGGCATGATGCCGTAAGCCTATGGCGAAAGCGGAGCTCCTACCAGCAGTCTCCACTGCATCGTATGTAGCACGAAGCGTGTGCCAACTGGCCGAACGTGCAGAGCGGACGAGGTCAGCCACTTCCTGTTTGACTTGAGAGTCAGGAAGGGAGTCCAATTTGGATTCCACCTCACTAAGGTAATCCCCCATGTGACTGACATAATTTAGGGCCCTAATTCCCAAAGTGGAAGAAGCAAAGAGCTTCTTCCCATACTGGTCCAGAAGACTGGGTTCTTTGTCAGGTGGAGATGAGCTCAGATGTTTCGGGTTCGCTGTCCGGCAATGAGCAGTGCTAATCACAACCGAATCAGCTCGAGGGCGAGAATCTAGAAAGTCAATACCCTCGGGAGCCTGATACAGCCTGTTCGACTTCTGAGGAGGTGGGGCTAAAGCAGACAGTTGCTTCCAAATAAATAGTGAAAACAAGATCGGCGTGAGGCTCAATCCAGGGTGGCACCAAGGTAGGAGCTGTCTTGGGCAGGTATAGATGCTCAGCGAGTTTCTTATGCTGTGGATCCGGCTCCAAGAAATGCCACGTGTGAACCTCCTGGATTTTGCGCAGCAATTCCGTAAAGGAAGGATCCTCCGGAGGAGTCCTAGGCCTGGGCTTAGACGGAGAGCGTGGCTCGTCATCCGGCTCGGAGCAACTGGAGTTGTCTGAGGTGTCCGAGGAGGAAGAAGATGAAGAGGAAGACTCCCTCTCCCAGCGTGGGGGAGGAACGGACCCCTTGGAAGGTCCTCGGGGAAGCATATCCTGTCCCGCCCTGGAACCAGAGGGCTCGCCCCTGGTTTCCGGAGGTGGGGAGGGAGTCTGTCGTTGCGGACGTACGGGAGTCGGAATCGGCACCGTCGTCATGAGATGACTCTCCACCTCTCTGGTGAGCTGAGCCTTGGCCTCAGCCCACCACGAGGCCAGATTCTCCTTCAAGTCCACTGGCGGCTGAGGGGGCGGTGGAGGAGGAGGGGGATACTGGAATGATCAGTCCAGAAGGCGCGATCCATAACCCGACGGGCGGAAACCGCGCGAGTATTGAGGCACCAGGTACTGCAGTGTCAGACAGGCCGCGCCTGGTACTGAGCGATATCATGGAACGGGTAAGACGGCGCTGGATACTCGGAACCGGGGTCTGATGAAGATGGCCCGGCCGGGCCTGCAGCAGAAGGCCCAGCGTTGGAGCGGAATCTGGGAGCAGGACGTCGCCCGGCGTCAGCAAGACCGGTGTTGGAACTGGCGTCCGGGGAACCGTCAGGTCAGTCGGCCCAGCGGGCGGACGGCCTGACGGGGGTGCAGCAGGAACCTCGTTATCACCCAGGGATGGAGGGGAAAAATCCCCGGGGTCAGGCTGAGGAGACCCAGGTTCCCCGGAGGACAGCGAAGGCTGCGGGGAGCCGGGAACGGTAGACGTGAGAGGGTCCGGCGTCGGCTCAGCCGCCATGTGGGCGTCAGGCAGGCCAACGTCCGACTTATCAGCGGAGTCCAGGCAGACGCCGGAGGAGCCGACGTCCGACTTATCGGACCCATCGCCCGAGGCAGGTCGTGAAGAAGGAGCGGCCTGGTCGGGGGGGGGGAGAGAGGGGCCGTGCGCCGCCCCGAAGGGTCAGGCGACTTACTGACCGCTCCGGCGGGCGCCAGAGAAGCGGACGCCTGGCTTACCGAGCTACCTGGTCCAGTAGGCCGACGGGGCGGCTTGACTGGGAGTGGAGGCCTCAATAGCCTGGAGGCGCTCAAGGGGCCAGAGTCAGTAATGGCGTACGCCGATGTCGCTTGAAGCCTCAGGGCGGCCGTCAGGGAGCGGTCCCCGGAGGGGACGTTACCTGTAGCACAGCAACTCCTGAAGAAGACACGGTGGATGAGGAGTCCTTATCCCGGTGCTTCTCCTCGTCTTTCTTCTTACGATGCCCTTTGGGGGAAGTGGACGCCTGCCGGAGCTTTTTTAACTCCTTCTCCATGGAGGATATTTTCTTCTTTAGTATGTGGGCCTCCAGGGACTGCTGCCTCCGTCTGCGGGTGGCGGCGTTGAATTTAAAGCAGTGCTAGCACTTCACCCGATGATCTGGGCCTAGACAGAAGAGGCACTGGGAATGGCCGTCCTTGTTGTCCTTGAGTTGGGTGCCGCATGAGTCGCACTTATTTTTGTGCTCGGAAGGTGCAGGGGACGACATACGCCGATGAATGCCTGACGATTTAGTCGAAGAATCGAAAAAAGACAGTAAAAACTACAGACGAGAGAGCTAACAAGCGTTGAACTTTACTGCGAGGCGCTGACAGGCGGGAAAGAACTGGAAGGCAGGCGTGGGGGCCGCCCCTTTATACTAATGCCGCATGACGTCAGTCACCTGACGTAGGGGCGGACCCCCGCCAGAGACTGCTAGCTAGAAACTTTTTCCGATTGGTTCTGACGCCGGCCAGCATGAGTCCTATATGTAATTACCTACTGCAAGAGCTCTCTCGAAGTAAGATCTTATGTTAGAGGTCTGATGTTCTTATGGGAAAGTTAACAGGAAAGCCAGGGAGGAGGCAATAAAGCAATAAACCCAGTGGGGGTGGTCCTTCCTGAAGATGTTCCCATGTTGAACAAAGGACCCAGGTGGATGTCATTATGGTAGCAAGGAGATGCTGAAGGGTGGGTGGACATAGACACACACAGACACACACACACACACACACACACTCTCAAAGACGGCTGGGACAACATGGAACTGTCACTCAAAGTAAGCGAGACCAGTCCCTAGAGAGGAGAAATATACTGAGGGTCTGTAAGCAGGCTCACTCTCAGACTGGAACATCAAGACTAGAGCCCTGCTGTACAAAGATCAGCTGATGGGTAAGATAGCACAGTGAGGGTCAGTGTTTCTGTAGCTAGGGCAGGTAAAGGATTCTAGAAAAGGATAGTTCTGAATTTTGCTGTACACTATCTGTTAACTGACTTTATTTTCTGTTTCTTAGTAAATGTGCAACCCTTTTTTCTTTTTGTAAATACATCCCTGTTGTAAATACCTGTAGTATTTTAGTACAGACTCTATTTTTAAATAATCAGTGACGCTTGTTTTATTTAAAAGGGTAATTTTACTATTTTTGCTGGACTGTTTGCAGTCAGTCTCCGAAGGGGCACTCTACCCACTGTTACTGTGTTGACCTTCCTGACCTTGAACAAGAAGGTGGTGGTAAAAAAAAAAGTAAAAAAAAAAAAAAACACACACAGGATTCTTGGTGAGTGGCATTCCTTCTAGCCCCCCACACAAAAATACTTATTTTGCTGTTTTGATAACGGAGTAAGCAATCGTAGCTATTTGCAACAGTCACTGTAATGTTAGTCACCCGTTTGACGTCGGGCGGTTTTTGTGTCAGTCTTTTTGGTCAGCAAGATAAAGTACTCGCCCTTAGCACATAAACCCAGCAAACTTCATTCCAAGTACAAGACAGCTGATCACACACTGTACCTTGATGAACATGCTTCCTCATATGCATTACCCAACAAAAGCTGTAATTTGGAACTGAGTGTGGGAAACATACCTGTTTCTTCTGCTTCATTGGTTAATTTTCTTTTTTTCTTCTTTTTCCTTTCAGAACTCAGAGACTGGGCAACTTCTTCTTTGACTATATTTACTTTTTTTTCCTTCTGTCTTTCCCCTGTACTCTCTCGGTCTGCAATTCCTTCATCTTGTATGGTTTCCAGTGCTTCTCCATCATGCAACTCTGCGTTGCTGTCTTCCTTTTTCTGATCTAGATAATATATTTGACAGTTCAACACCAATGGGAAATTAGCATCAAATTAGTTCTTGCTTTTTATAAACTTTACATAAAGACTGAACCTCAAACAAAAATGAGGGTTACTCGCCTGTAACCGTAGTTCTAAGAGTGCTTTATGGCGCACATCCACACTTTGGCAGTCTTCCTTTCCCTTAAATCCAGCCACAACATCTTCAAGCTAAGTTCCTCCCATCCACCCACTGGGGTGGTATACTCCTCTGCTCCAAGACAACACATCTTGCATGCTGGAAGCAGGGATCTGTGTGCCACTTGCCAGTGGTGGTCGGGAGGGTTTTGTGGATGTGCACCATATACCACTCCTAGAACTATGATTACAGATGAGTAATCCTCATTTCTAGGGGGTGTGGATATGGTGCACTTTCCACACTCTGGCAGACTCTTAGCAGTTCTCCGGGAGGAGGGGGCAAGATGCACACCCCTACTTGGCAAACACGGACTGAAGAACGGAGGACCCAAAACCAGCATCCTGGCGTGACTCAAGGTTCAAGTTGTAATGGGAGATTAAGATATGACCGGACATCCAGGTAGCATCACTGAAGATCCCCTGGATAGGAATATCCCAGGAAGCCACCACTGTGGCAGCGATATGTCTGGTGGAATGAGCCCTAAACCCTACGGGAGGCCCTCTATCAGCCAACCTACAGCACAGGTCTACGCAGGAGACAACCCACCTGCCAATCATTCGATTAGCTGCCAGTCTGCTAGGTGCAGCTTCAGCATAGGTGACAAACAGCTAGCAAGCCTTTCCTTGAACTCCAGCTGTGTGCTCCTTATAGTAAGTGAGCGCTTGCCTCAGGTCCAGTGCGTGGAGGCTGTGCTTGGCCTCCGAGGGAGGTTGGAGTGCTGAAGCACACTGGAAGGTTGCTCATCAGATTGAGGTGAAACTGAGACAACCTTCAGGAGGAACTTTAGATGGGGGCAATGGACAACCTTGTCCTTGTGGAACACCAAATAGGGAGACTCCACCAAGAGCACCTGGAGCTCGCTGATCCTTCTGGTGGAGGAAACAGCCACCAAGAAGGTGGTCTTCCATGACAAGTGTGACATCTCACACCTGTGCATTGGTTCAAACGGCTTACCCATAAGCAGTACCAGTAACAAATCCCAAGGTAGTGGTGGATCAGGCATCGGCAGGGACAGGTAGTCAAGGCCCTTAAAGAAGTGCCCGACCACCTTCTCCTGCACCACCGTCGGCACACCAGCCCGTACACAGTATGTAGAGATGGCTGCCAGGTGCACCATGAGGGTCATCGACCTCAGGCCCAACTGAGAGGGGTCCCAAAGGTGACACTTGGACAGCTGGTTCTGATTACTATATGATTTTTTTGTAAAATAAAAATGTAGTGTGATTGTCTGTCATGAGAACTCTTGTGTTCCTGGGATGACCCCCCCCCCCCCAAAGGTTTCAGCTACAAGATGTTAACCCGAAAGTCAGGAGATAATTAAAGGCTAGAAGAGACATAAATTAAGGCTCTCCTGTGAATATGACTAATTGTAGCTTGCCAGCTGACAGGATAGATCATAAACTTTTATGACGTTCAGAGGAAACAAATTTCACCTGGTGTTACAAAGCATATTATACCTCGGTGAGATCTGACAGTCATAAGTTCTTTGATGTCTTTGTGAAGCAGGAAACTGCTCATGGATGAAAGAAGATACTGGAAAATCATAAGACTTGATTGGGAAGTCATATGGGGAAAATGAGTTTCTGTTGATGTCACCTATTTAAAAATACCTCTCGAGTGAAGACATCCTGGTTGTGTAATTTTTAATAAACAGAGAAGGAGCTGGGTGACATCATGGAGAAGGCAGGTTCAAGACAGTTTTTATTATGCTGTGACTGACCTTTAGAGAGATATACATGTTTGGACTCTGAAGAAGAAACTTCTACTCTAGCACTGATTAGAAGAGATACATTAGATAGATAAGTCTAATTGTCTTGTGGTAGGAATTTGCACTTGTTTGCGTATTTTTTTTTTTCTATTTTAAGAGACTACTTTGTGTGCCTTCAAAATTCTTTATTTGACAAGTGAAGCATATATGGTTAAAGTTGACACTACAAAAGCTTACTGGTTTACCAAACTGGGAAAGGTAAGAGTTTGTCTGAGGTCTTTAAGGGTTCATTTTGTACACCTGGTTAGGTGCCCGTAGGCAAAAGATACCTGGCATTTCCCCAAAGAGCAGAATTATCTGAGTCTGTACATTGGGTACGCTAGCAAGAGGTTCACAGTTTGAATCCCTCCAGAACTTGAGACCAAAGGTTGATTCGAAACCACAAAAACAGGAGGGTTACCCTGTTCCTCTTCACAATACTGCACTCGGAGGTTGGCACTGTGGGAGCAGAGGGACTGACCTGCTGAGTGGGGCTGTGACAAAAGGCAGTTTAGAATGCTGGCCAAAGGGCAGACCAGGGGGTCTAGCTCCCTGCCCTGGCACTAAATGGAAAGCCTCTTCCATCTGAAGGCATAGCACTGGCAGGTCAATGTTTTCTGGGAGGCTTCCACAACATGGAGAACCTCTTTGGAGAGACCCAAAGCCTGAAACTCAAGCCGCTCAAGAACCAGGCAGAAAGGTGCAGGGACTGAACGTCCGGATGCAGGACCTTCACAGATCTGGGTGAAGGGGAAGTCACCACAAAGGCCTGCTGCCGAGGAGATCTGGGTACCAAAACTGGGGTGGCCAGTCTGGGGCTACCAGGGTCATCCAAGCCTTCTCCCTCGGCACCTTGATCAACACACTGTGGATCAGGGGAAGGTGTAAAAGGGACCGGGGTCCAGGGCCTTGCGAAAGCCTCCCCCAACAGTGTCCTGCACTCTGGGAGCGGGCATAAAATAGCCGCAGCTTTGTGTTCTCCCAGAAGGCAAACAGGTCGACTAGGGGAGTGCCCCACTGGGAGAACAGGTGTTTCACCACCTCCTGATGCAGAGATCACTCCCAAGATGCCTCGCCCACCCGGCTGAGGGTGTCTATTAGCTGGCTAGAGACTCCTGCCACATGAATCGCCAGGAGATCGGCATCCAAGCTACTCACGAGGGTCCAGGTGCAGATGGCCTCCCAACAGAACTGGAGGGAGTGTGTTCCACCCTACTTGTTCAGGAAGTACATGGTCCTGGTATTGTCAGTCTAAACCTGCACGATCTGACCCTGGAGAAAAGAAGCAAATTCCATCACAGCAAGGCATACTGCACAGAGCTCCAGCAGACAGTGATAACGAGACTCCCTGGGGTCCAGAGCCCATGGGCCCTATGGTCTCAGGTGTGCTCCCCATCCCACCAGAAATGTGTTGGTTCTCAGGCTGACTGTCAGCTCTGGGTGGGCGAATGAGACTCCTTCCTCAAGATGTTCCGGGATGAGCCACCACTGGAAGGCATCCTACATTGGCTGAGTCACCATGAACAGTCCAGGTGATCCAGGCGCCAAGACCACTAGCAGGCCAGCTCCCACTGTAGGTGGTGCATCTGTAAGCAGGCACATCTGACCATGCTGGTGCAGGATGCCATGTACCTTAGCAGCCGAAGAAAGTCCCGGGCATGGCGCGAGCAAGGCACCCCTGTCCTCCGATCACTGACCCCATAATCAACTAATGATTCCCAGGTGTCTACTGCCCCAACCGCCCGTCCTCCAATCACCGTGTCTGTAATAAACTAATGATTCTCTTGTGATCTAGTGACACCTGCCATCCTCGGATCACCATCCCCATAATACAGCAAAGATTCCAAAGATTCCCTGGTGTCCAGTGGGTCTCCCAAATCCTCCGATCACTGCTCCCATGATAAAGTAATGATTTCCTGGTGGCTAGTGGACGGTCCTCCAATCACCATAATAAAGTACTGATTCCCTGGTGTCTAGTGGCCCACCCAGTCTTCCAATCACTGTCCCCGTAATAAACCAAAAGGCCTAATTAAGGCAACTGAAAGTCATTCTGTATCAGTGTGTGTGTGTGTGGGGGGGGTGTCTTTATTTATTTTTTTTTTTTGCCCCAGATATAACATCCAAAATCCTCTCATCATTATTACAAGAGTGTTTCTGCAGGATAAATCCCATCTGATCACCTCCCAAACCAGTATTTGGCACCTGGGTTCTTCCTCCCCACATTCAAGACCTTCACTTCCTGGCACTGAAACCCAGGTGCCAGATTCTGGACTACTTCTCCAGCTTTTCGTAGAATCATAGAACTATGATGGCAGAAAAGGACCCTCTGGTACATCAAGTCTGCCCCTACCCCCCCCCACTCCTCACCTGTGACATGGGACCTTCCCTCCCTTCCCCACTTGCCAGCCCCATATGTCTGTCCCATGCCCTCTTGAATCCCTCCACCATTTCAGCCCCCACCACTTCCTCCAGTAGTTTATTTCAGGCCTCTAGCACCCTGTCTGTGAAGTAACACCCCCTCACATTGCTTCTAGATCTTTCTCCTTCCAATCTTAGACCATGCACTCTAGTTCTGACCCCCTCCTTCCTTTTAAATAAGCTCCCCTCCTTAATCTTACTGATCCCCTTCACATACTTAAGTTTCTATCATGTCCCCCCTCTCCCTTCTAGTCTCCAATAGGTACAGATCCAACTCCCTAAAGCTCTCCTCATATGGCTTCCCCTGCATACCATGCACCATCCTGGCTGCTCTTTTCTGTGCCCTCTCCATCCCATCTATGTCCTTGTGTAGGTGTGGTCTCCAGAACTGGACTCCATACTCCAGCTGCAGCCTAACCATGGTTTTATAAAGAGTCACCTGGCACCCATCCCGTATCTAGGGACAAGTTTTAACAGCCTCGCCAGAGGTTCCACCAGCTCCTCCCTCAATTCCCAGAGTACCCTAGGATGCAAGCCATCCGACCACATTGCCTTGTCTACCTTCAACCTACCTAGTTGTTCTTTTACCCTGTCCTTGCTGAATGGGCTCAGATCCACTCTTTTGCTATCCACACCCTTTCTCTTTAACTCAGGTCCTTTCCCTTCCCCTTTCATCATAAAAAAGACGGAGCAGAAGTAGCTATTCCGCATCTCTGCCTTCTCAATATCTCCCCCCAAAACCTGCACCTCCTCCCCCTTCACCCTCACTATCCCCTGCCTTAACTTCCTCTTTCCCCCCCACATACCTAAAACAAATTTTTATCTCCCACTTTTGGCCTGCCTAGCAATTCTCAGAACTTCTCATGTCCCTGATCTCCTCTCCTGAATAAAGTCTACTGCAGAGCTTGGTGTCGTCTACACAAAAAAAAAAAAGCTCATTTTGCTCTTTTGTTCCACCCCCTGTATCACTGATGAACATGTTAAACTGCACTGGTCTTAGCACAGACTCCTGCACTACCCCCCATCCCCGAGTGTTCTCCACACAACGACTCTATGCTATTCCCTAACTACCCACCCATCTGGTCACCTTGTCCACCATCCCTAGGTCATCCAACTTCTTGACCAATGTTTTATTGGGGACCAGGTCAAGGCCCTGCCAGAGACCTGATACAGTACATTATGGCCCTGCCACTATCCACAGCCTATGTGCCCAGTCGAACAATCTATCAAATTCATCTGACAAGACCTGCCTGCCACAAACTCATGCTGTTAGAAATCCTAAAGGCTTATTGGCGGCAGGATGGCAAACAACTTTTCTTTAAAAATAGCTTCCATCAGCTTGCCAATGATTGATGTCATTCCCAATTCTTCCTTGGCCCTGCTTTTATGTAGCAGCACAACATCCACAGTCCTCCACTCACTTGGTACTTCACCTGAGTCAAAGGAACAGTTATATAGGTTGGTTAGTGGAGCTACCAGTACATGTGCCAGTTCCCTCAGTACCCTGAGGAGCACTCCACTGAGGCAGATTTTATCCACCATCAGGGCTAGCAGCCATTTCAAAACACTGTCTGCAAAGATCAGCTTGCACACATCCTCATTTCCCCTCTTGCTGCTTGTCCACCTTCACTTGTGGTACTGTCCATCCTTCTCTTTGGTAAATACTGAAGAAACTATACGTCTGCCTTTTCTTTGCTATCTTTCACCCACTATGTCCCCTGGCGTAGCTTCAGAATCCCTTCTTAAGTTTGCCATTTTCCTCCAACGTAGTGAAGAATATCTCGGTCACCTTCCTTGATTCCTTCTGCTATTTGTACTACACAATTTGCTTAAAGAGAGTGTCCAAGATAATGTCCAATAAACAGAAACAGGCCTTTTAATACCATAGCCCATTAAATGAATGGTTGCAAAAGTCTTCTGGGCTAACTGAAATTTTAAAATGTCTTTCTCTTTGGAAGGGAAAGGATCGCAAACTGTACTGGACAGCCAGCCAGCCAATCTCTTCCACTTCCCAACCTGTCGGCCATGCTCCTACGCTCAGACGTTTCGTAACGTCTAACCAGGGAGAGCGCAGATGCACACCCCACTGAAGTCTATGGGGCCGATTTTGAAAATAACTTTATGTATGTAGGGACACCGTCAACCCCCTTAGGCCACAAAGTGCCTCTTGTTTAAAAATCACATCTTACGATTGCCAACATTCTGTAAAGACTGCTGATGTAGCTAGTAGTTTGAGTCAGATTCTTTTTTTCTTTTTAAAAGTGAAAAACAGCCTGTTCACCATACTGGTGTTACCACACAAAAACAGGTTTGTTTACATTTCTTGATAAACTCCCATTACATCTTTCCTGGACTTGGGGACACCCCCAACCCAGTCTAGCCACCCATAATGCAGTGGGAGTTTAGGTGGCTACTGCCTCATAAGTCACTGCACTGTTTGGGGGTGCTTCTAATGTTTAGGAATTATTCAAGAAGAATAGATTCAGGATTTGAAACAAAACACAGTTTATAAATATATTACACCATGCATTTCAGTTCTACTAAACAAGGAGACAGACAAAATAAACACTAACATCAATGAATTTTAGAGAAGGTAAGCAATCCTAAAATATGGGTTTTCAATTAGAAATAATATGTTGCAAAACAGGTAGACAGTGTCCCGGCTACCGACGACAAGATATCTTGTCCTAAAAATCTATGCGTTCTAAATCTTCCGGCAGCCTAAGGGTTAAGCAGGCTTTAATATAAATGATAGCCAGTGCTTAACTAATACAATGGGGCGCACCTCCACACTCTCCCTGATTACACGTCACAGAACGTCTGAGCACGGAGACGTGGTCGACAGATTGGGAAGTGGAAGGGATCGGCTGTCTGTTCGGCTCAATTTACGATCCCTTCCCTTCCAAAGAGGAAAGGTTTGAAACTTTCAATTATTAGCCCACAAGACTATCACAGCCATTAAGTAATGGGCTATGGTATTAAAAAGCCCATTTCTGTTTATTGGACATTCCCTTTAAACTCTCCTCACTTCTCTTCCCCCCTTGAATTTTTCCAGGTATTCCACTCTGCCCTCCTCTATTTGGTTCCCCTGTACTTCTTAAAAGCACATTTTTCTCTTTTTACTATTTTCACTACCTCCCTCATTTACCAAAGGGCTTTTTTTTTTTTTTTTTTTTGGTACTATTTCTCTTCTACTCCCTCTGCTCCTTTGAGCCCGGCCAGATGATTTCCTAATTTTAACCCTACTGTGCTGAACTCTGTTTTCTTGAAACCAAAAGCACGCATTTTCATGTTCAGGAGTTCCTTCTCCATTTCAGCTGAAACAAAACAGGAAGGGGATTGCTACTACCAAGGGGCTCAGCTACACTGACATCCCTGACAAACTCACAACCGAGTTACAACAGTCCCTCTCCACATATCTGGTGCAGACCCCTTGACCTAGGAGACAAGCAATGGGCCTCTTCGGAGTAGCCTGCGGTTCCTCAGCATGTAACTATTATTCAGGAGATTTAACAGGGACTGGTGTAACTCCGCTTTTGCTACTGCCATTAAACTTGACACATGTACCCTCCCAAGCAACACCAGATGTCTGGGCTTTGGGGGACAAAAAAATCTAAACTTGTTCGATTAGAACAGGAAAATACAGAATGAGCCACAGAGGAATGATTCAATAGTCTGCATTAGTTTTCGCATCAACAACAAAATAATGGTCTGTAGAGTGCTACGGTATTCAAAGAAAGTCTAAAATCATTAGAAAAATGTAAAATATATAGCCTCTACTCTGTCTAAAATAAATTGTCAGTAACAGATTGTGAGGAAAGATAGTGCTGCGCAAGAGCGTTGTGCCTGGAGAGGCCTCCACAATCCCTAGCAGTTGATTTTTCTGTAAACAGAAAAAATAAGCAAATTACAATGAAATTATACAGAGAACTAAACCGCTGAATGCTGTGTTTTGCACATGTGCAATTACGTGAATGATGTCACTCAACCAGTGCAGAGTGAACACATTCTTAACATGAAGAAATGCACTGTGCATGCATGGGAAGGTTACTCTCAGCTGTTGGAGGTGAGCACGAACCCAGCATTCCCTCGGCAAATAGCTGAGGCAATTAGGTCATACAACACAAACTTAAAAAACCTACAAAAACACCCAAAAAAAGAAAGAAAAGGTTCTGGAAAATGCTAGATACCAAGCAATCAACAATGAAAAGGTTGGGGAGAACAAGAAGGCTGCCTGACTCAGTCAGACCTACACAGAAGCTATACACGAGTGATGAGCAGGTTTGCCAAATTAAACTCCTGAAAACAGACACAAGCAACTGAATTTAGGAAGGTTCCCTGTAACTACAAATAGCCCCTACCAGTTACTCAAATAGGGGGAAAAAAACAAACAATGAAAGTTACTAAGTTAAAAAGTCAGACTAGGAGCTCCTTAGAAGTGCTGCACCCCCTAGTACACTGATACAGAACACTGAAATGAGGCACTGGAACACTCACTATCCCAGCATTCCATACTGCTAGGTTCTGCTCCTAAAGCTTTTACTTTTCAAAAATAGCACAGAAGAAAAAAGCTACGGGTGTACCAGCGAGTCCCTGGTCCATACCTCTCAACTGTCCCTTATTTTCAGGGATGTCCCTGATTTTGCCTCAGAAATTTCTTCTGTCCCTCCTAAATTTGGCATTTATATCACTAAAGAGCAGGAATTTGAATCACAAAATAATGCCAGACAGTTTTACAGTCTAGTTCTCACTAAGAAAATGCTAGTCACACTAAGGCCCTGGGCACGCTAAAGAACTGTTTTTGAAAACCATTTTTAAAACCAGTTTATCTAAGCCATTTCAGTGCAGCCACACTACTCAGTAATCATTTTTGATAACGGTTTAGTTTGGCCACACTGCTAGTGTTAAACCTGTTCTCCTTGCAACTATTTTATGTTAAGTCCCACACACAGAACTGTGCTTGCCTGGACACACTGCAGCTAGAACTGTTTTAGTTAAACCATTACAGCTTAAAACGTTTTTACTCCTGGACAGACCTGTGAGTAAAACCATGCTAGCTCCAAAACATTTTTAAAAATGGTTTCAAGACTAGGTATCTAGCAGGGTTTAAAAACACTTTTGTTAAAACATTTTATGGGTCTTATAGTCTGTCTGCAAACAGTGCTAGGGGGATTTAAACCGTTTTAAGGCACTTAAACCATTTTAAGTTCCCCAGTGTGTCCAGGGCCTAAGAAGCACGTACACAGCTTCTGGAACTAATATTACTATTTTTTTCAGATGTATCCCTGAATTTGGTCATTTGTCCCCGATTTGTGATGAGGGAGGTTGAGAGGTATGCCCTGGTCATTGTGCACATAATCTATGTTGTAAACAATCCTCACTAACAATGCAGAGCAACACAGAAAAATGTTTGGGGTGGAGGAGTGCACAGCGGTGCCGCGGTTTGGTCAACTTGCAAAATTAGATGTCCTTTCTCATAGGGCATTGAAATTCATTACTGAGCAGCCTACAAGGACCCACCACTGCACCTTCAATGCATCTGTTGGTTGGTCTTCTCTCACCACTAGTCACATGGGTCGAAATAAGCACATGTCTGCCTGTCCCAGACACCCTGTTTTCCCCAGGAATAGCTGGTTTCATTTCTTTGCCTGTCCCTGCGACAGGCACAAAGAAAAGAGCATCAGTGGGCAATAGGACCCAGGAGATGTTGCCACCTATAAGTTGGGCTTTAAATGTCCCAACATCACGATGTCATATGCTGAGTGATGCCCATTCAACCCAACCCGTGATGGACTCTTCTGTGCAGTCAGTGATTTCATCAAGCAGCAGAAATTAAAACAGTGGCACAGTATGACTAGACTGCATATGTGTTCCTCGTTATCGTGCATATGCAACTGCCCCTCTTCCTTTTGCTGCATGCACTGCATACCTCAAATCTGTGTGTTGCTCCTGCACTAACAGACCAAGACTAGCTCTTGTACACAGGCAGCAGAGTTTTGCAATGCAGATTAAAACCCCTTTTCAGAGTTGTATGCTACCAAAGAAGGGTCTTGGTAAGGATAATTAAAAAACCCTATAAGGGCTAGAAAACGATATTTAAAAGCAGTTTTCAGGGACGTCGAGGCAGGAAGAGGGGAAGACTCCGTATTTAGAGATTAGGAGAGAACTTAAGGGGCTGAGACAACCATTTAAAACCCCCTGACAGGGTAGGAAGGTCTCTAGAGTCAGATCCAGCCCATCGATGCAGTGGTACAACCAGCATTCATGACGCCAGTGACTTTGGTTCGGGAATGAGTCTGGGTCGCTGGAGGCAGAAGGGGGAGAGGAGGACTGAGCGTCCTGGGGGACGCTCTCCTCCTCCTCTGGGTAGGGAGGGCTGTCACACCGCTTTGACACTGCCACCTGTGGATGCACATGGCAGTACAGGGGCACCGATGTAGGGAGGGGGAGGAATGCCATCAGGCACTTGGCTGAGACATGTGTCAGCCGACACCAGCCTGGAGGTTAGTCCTTCGTGCCAGCATCCCTAACTTGGGAGAACGGGGAAATTAAGAGGGAAATCCCCCGACAGGCCCATCGATGGTTTCCAGCTGGGCGGGGCCAGATAGTCAGGTATATCTGCCACCAGTGCCAGCAAAGGGAGGGAAAACTGTTAAAAAATAAAATTGGAAAAAGCATTTGTCAGGGTTACTAAGTATGGGGAGCTACATAGGAGCAGAGGAAGCGGATCGGCTTCTCAGGGCAGAGCGGAAGGGAGTTAAGGGCCCTTTGTCAGGGCAACTACTGAGCAAGAGTGGGAAGTAAATTAAAGGCCCTTATTTATTTATTTATTTATTTAAGAGATTTACCAGGAAAGGCATACTGAGCAGAGTACCGCTCGATTCCAGATGCACCCTGGGGGGAGGGGAATTACATGGGAAACGTAGGCAAAGAGAAACATACATTGATGCTTAGTACAATCAAAACAAGGAGGAGACTGTCATAGTGCAATACAGCAGAAACATTTACATTACAGATAAAATCGTACAACATTTACATTACAGATAAAGTCAGTACAAACAATAGGAGCTGGCAGCAACAACACTAACGAAATGGAGACCCAGACAGGTGTTTGCAGCAGGTAGTTAGTAGTTGTGAGGGGTGCAAAGGTGGGGTTACAGGAACAGTTGGTAGAGAAGTATGTTTTGAGAAGAGCATTCCGGTGTGGGTAGTTGTGGCGGTCTCATTATCGGTGATAGGGAGTTCCATAACTTGGGCAGCCTGAAACTGAAAGCAGCCTGGCCTGACCGGTGGATCTGTATGGAATGTGCAGGGCCTGAGTCAATGTTCCTGAGTGCGTGGGCGGTGGGGAGGCAGTTAGAGGACGACAGGTAGGAGGGAGTGTTCTGACCAGAACTTGGCCGTGATTTGGCGAGTGTAGCACCGCCGGTTTGAAGAGAAGGGAGGTCCAAGGCTTGGTAGAGGGCACAGTGATGAGTATTTGGAGGGCGGTCCAATGCAAACCGACAAAAAGAGTGGAAGAGGGCCGTTTAGCTAAGGAAGTTTGGGGGCAGCACAGTAGACAACGTCGCCATAATCCATGATCGGGAGGATCATTTTTTGACTATTAATAGCCTGGTAGGTAGAGGTATGATGTTTTGTTCGGAAGAGAGCTCCCAGCATGCGATTCAGTTTTTTGTGTAGAGCATCTATATGCCGAGAAGTCTAGGTGCTGATCTAACCAGACACCGAGATACTTATAGGAAGTACAGGCCTCTAGGGGAGAGCTATCCAGAGGAAGAACGGGGGGCAGTAAGGCGGTTAGTTTGGCCCGAGAGCCGAAAGTGAGGGAGATTTTGTTTGGATTCAAGAATAGTTGATTTGAGAGGAACCAACGTTGATGGAGTCGAAATCCTTCTGAAGACAGGCTGTCACGCCATGAGTGGATGGGCCTGAGGCAAACAGCACCGTATCGTCCGCGTACATATGGATAGCCGAAAGTGGGCAGGCAGCAGGCAGGTCGTTAAGAAAGATAGAGAACAGTAGAGGGCCGAGTACAGACCCTTGGGGGACTCCACTGGTGACAGGGAGTGAGGAAGAAAGAGTCGAGCCAATACGGACCGATTGGGACCTACCTATAAGATAAGAATAGAACCAGTTAATTGCGTTCGTAGAGAGACCAGCTTGGGCGAGTTTAGCCAGTAGCAGGGGATGAGAGACAGTGTCGAAAGCTTTAGCCAGGTCAATGAATATGGCTGCTGTTATATCCCCATTGTCCATGCCCGTAAGGATAGAGTTGGTGAGGTTGAAGAAGCGAGTGGTGGTGGAGTGGTTTTTCGAAGCCGCCTGGTAGGGGGAGAAAACAATATGGTTTCTAGATAGTCTTGAGCTGGGAAAGAACGAGGCGCCTTGAATTTTGGCTAGGATGGGGAGCAGTGATATGGGGCGGTAGTTTGATGGGGAGGAAGGGTCCCCGCCTTTTGCAAGGGGAATGACTGTGGCTTGTTTCCAAATTGTAGGGACTGCCCCGAGTCTAAAAGACAGGTTGAAGAGCAGGGATAGTGGGTGGGCAATGGCAGGTGCTGAGAGCAGGAGCATTTTTGAGTCAAGGCCCGATGGGCATTTACCTTTGGAAGGGTTTAGCGACTGCAGAATTTCTAGCACCTGGTTAGGTGAGACCGGGCCGAGCGAGAAGGAGGCCTGGGAGGATCCGGTAGGGGAGCAATGGCGGGGTTGGGGGTGGAGGCGAGAAGCAAGCTGTTGAGGTGGAAAAGTATGAATTGAACTCAGCTGCAACTAGGCTAGGATCCACGATGATATTTCCTCCTAGGTTTAGAGTGGGAGTAGGGGTTGGGCGGTGGAAAAGAAGGATTTTATTGACTTCCAGAATAGGGTAGGGTGAGTGAAGTTGTTATTGAATGCTGTTTTAAAGTAATTAGATTTGGCCTGTCGTATGAGTCTTGTGCAGGCATTTCTTAGTGTCCTGTAATGTTGCTGAGCCATATGAGCCCCTGTGGCCTTGAAAGATTTCCAGGCACGGTCTCTGGCTCGTAGGCGAGACATGAGGTAGGTAGTGACCCATGGTAAGTGGGCTCCTCTTACCCTAGATTTCCTGAGAGGAGCATGGACATCCCAGATGTCAAGGAAGTTGGCAGAGAAGAATTTCAGGGCCTCGTCCAAGGAGGTGGCCCTAGGGATGAAAGACCAGTCGATGCTGTAGAGGTCATTTAGGAGAGCAGTCAGATCAAGGTATTTGTAATCCCTGTTGTAAAGTGTGCGAGGTGGCGGGCCTTGGGACGGAAGATTTTACGCACCATGTAGATCATATGGTGGTCACTTAGGGAGTCAGGTAAAAGGCCAGCTTTAATTATCCGATGGGGGTGGGTGGTAAGGGCCCAATCCAGTAGTGTGTGTTTACTGGATTTGTGATTTAGGCGAGTGGGTTCGCCTATTTGCTGATGCAGGTTTAGGGCTATTATTTGGCATCGCATTTTGGAGGCTACATTTCCTAGCCAGTTCTGGTTAAAGTCTCCAAGGATATGGAGTTCACCGCCTGTCGTGAGGGACCTCAAGTTGCCAATGTGTTCAAGGATGCTGCACAGAGGTGTGTCAGGTGGGCAGTATGACCCTGCAATGTATACTGGGATAGAGTGTGGCAGGGGAATTTTAATTAGAAGGGAATCTATAGATTGTGGTACTGTAGGTGTGATTTTGGAAAACTGGAGTTTAAGAGGAATATACATGGCTATACATACCTTCTCTGCCCGGCCTGTCTTGGCGGATTAAGCAGAACTCGGGGATTTGGAATTCCCGTCCAGGTTATGGGGCTTTAGCCAAGATTCAGTAATGACTACAATATCAGGGCGAAGGGCTAGGACAGTGGTTTGCAGCGTGGCTATTTTGTTTAGGATGCTGCATATGTTTAGGTGGACAATTTTGAAGCCTCTAGGGAGGTGCGTAGCTGGGGCCGGGGGTTGGCCAACTAAAGTGGGTGGTGGACCTGGGTTACGTTCTATGTCCCCGGCTATAAGGAGAAGGAGAGCCAGAGTGTGTTTTACTAGACGCATGGTCTTAGGTGTTGTCCCATGCTGAAGGGGACGTGTTTGGAGATTTCAAGTTTGGTTTAGGGTCTGAGTAGAAGGGGATATATAGGGATGGTAACTCCGCATGGAAAGAGGGAGGGAGGATAGAGGACCCCAGGGACCAATTATGCCAGTGGTGTTGATTATGGTCCTCTGGTGCAGAGGAGGAGTGGAGGGGTGGCCTAACTGCTGAAGAGAGAAGTGGCAGTAAGTCAGTAAAGGCAGGGTACGATGAGGGTGGAAGGGAGGCTAGGGTTAGGCAAAGCAAAAGAGTTGCAAATGTGAGATACTGCATTTTTGTAGTAGATTTGAAAGTGCTCATGGGGCCACTAGTGGTTGATTAGTATAAGGAGCTAATGGGAAAGTGGGCTGATTGGTTCCACGAGCTCACCTGATCGCACCTTATATGAGGAGGAGCTCACCAAGGGTGGTGGTGGGGGAGCCTGGCTAAGCGCAGGCGGGGCTACAACTCCTGAGGCAGCTAGAAGCTGGATTGCTACCTGGGCGCTCCGGTGCTCCGTTTCCCGGGGGGTTCGGTGGCTGTGGGGAGGGCTGTGCCTGCTTGCCCTCGCGACCGCTTCTGCTGCAAGGAATAAAAAAAGCAGCTTTATGTAAAGGTAGGTGAGGGGAGGGGCTAATGCAACAAAATGCCTAAAACGACTGAAATACAACTTAAACTGTAAATTGCAGGCTAAGAAGTACAAATAACACACAGTATCTAGCTGGGTTTAAGAGTCGTTTGCTGGTAAAGACCCTGAAAACAGAAAAAAAACAAAATCCCTCTGCCGGTAAGAGTGAAGCAGGCTGTTGTAATTTTCTGCGCTGCTCCCCAGTCCCAACCAGAAAGGTACAGCAGTCTATGGGAGGAAAAAAGGCGCCAAGTTTAAAATCAGTGGCGCAGCTCCCTGAGGCAGCTAGAAGCTGGATTGCTACCTGGGCGCTCCGTTTCCCGCGGGAGGGGGGGTTCGGTGGCTGTGTTTAGGGCTGTGCCTGCTTGCTTATCAGGGCAGTGAACTGGGAACACATTTAAGTTCTTTTCAGGACCATGTACCAGCCAGTGGGTAATATTCAGTAGCCCTTTTCAGGGCACCTTACAATGGGTACCATCAGTTATTAAGCCCTTTTCAGGGCACTGTGCCAGCCAGGGGGTATATTCATTATTAGGTGGTATTTGAAAACAGAAATGTAAAATTAGTAAACACAAATCAACAGGACAGGTACAAATTCTATGGGACAGTCAAAATAAATATTGTACATGTCCCATGGACACCCATCCACAAAATATTTCTAGCCTTGCCACTAGACTGCAAAACCTCTACTTATGGTCCTATAAGTCTCTCAGACATGACCACAATACTGAACATCTCCAACTTTTTCCGCAGAGCCTCTAGTTTACATAACCTGAAAGCATGTAACTATATTTTTACTTAAATCTCCCAGATTTGCATCTAAATATGTCAAAATGACCTTCAGTTGGCTCACTCCTACATACTGCAACAAACTTCAGGACTCTCTCAAACAGAATTTGATGGTGAGCCTTCATACTTTCAAACTACTGATTGATACCTATTGCACTGATAGTTGTACTTGTCCCTAGGTCCTCCATTGTTATTCAGTGTAAACCGACTGCTATTATTTAAAGTTGACCTGCCTGTAATAACTTCGCTATCTTATTATATCATGTCATATACAAATTTCCTTTTGCTCCTCTATAATCATTACTGCAGTCACTAGTCAGCAGGGCTAGTGACTAGAAAAATCCACTAAACCCACAGACTTTTCCACTGGCCCATCTGGTGTACTTACTGAAATATTACTTTCTACAGTACAAGCCCACAGGGGTACTTACATTTTTTACATGCCCAATACAAAATCTACCAGCATTTGGCTAGTGGGCCAGTGCCAATTTCAACACTGTTTCTGTATTTCATGTAGTAGTGTATTCTGATTGTATTTTGTCCTTTCCTTTCTCTTGCATCCTTTGTAATCACTGCATTTTTTTTCTGTACTGTTGCTGTCCTAATCAGGACCTCTTTGCAAATGAGCATCGCTTAACGGAACTGTTCCAGGTAAAACAAAATCAATAAAAAGACATAATGGCATCAGAGTCCAACCTAGCATGGACACTACAGGGCTTTGAATGTGACCAATGCTCTGAAGAAGATTGCAAGGTTGATCTTTCAAGGAATAACCTCTGTATGATATTTTACTGTATGTGCAAACAAAATACAAAAGCAAAGATCAATACTGTATTTAAACTTCCTTCCCCCCCCATTTCAAACATAAGATGGTTGATCACACATCAAATAGTCATGAATATACTTCCTCATATGCATTACCCAACAAAAGCGGTAACTGGGAACCATGTGAGGGAAACGTACCCATTTCTTCTGCTTCACTGATTAAATGTCTTTTTTTTTTCTTTTCAGAATGCAGAGAATGAGCAACTTCTCCTTTGACTATATTTTGTTTTTCTTCATTCAGTCTTTCCCCTGTACTCTTGTGGCTTGCAATTCCTTCATCTTGTATGGTTTCAAGTACTGTCCCTTCATGCAACTCTGAGTTGACATCTCCCTTTTTCATAAGGTCTAGATAATATTTAACAAGATAATTCTAATTAAAATAATTGATACCAAAGGAAAATTAGTTTTTGCTTTTTACAAACTTTACATAAAGACTGGACCTCAAACAAAACCCAAGTTCTAAGTTAAGTTCTCAACTGCAGATGCATTTGCTCCAAAGGCTTTAATCAGGTCAAGGGACAGTAACATACCTTTCCTTTTTCCAGTATATTAACAGCTTCAAGAGACTTCTTGCAGATATCACAGTATAAAATGTGATTAATATAGTATTTTAAAACATAACAGCATTATAGAGTGGAAATGCATTTGTGACAGTTATACAAAAACTGCAAACAGATTAAATATAGAATAAAGTATGGGTCAGGGTGTGTAATGAGAAGTTTACACACACCCGAGGGATTAGTTACTAACATACTAAAAGCCAACAGAATAGGCCTAATGGTCTTTCGTGTCTGCTCGGTAGCCAGCCCCTATTGGGCGCTAGCTCCTCCTCCTCCCCCCCAGCCCCCAAGAGGGTCAACTTTGGCTTCAGTACACCCATGCATCTGTCCCACCACCTCTTGAAGCCCTCCACTGTGCCCTGCTCGACTAGACTCCCAGGCAATACTTTCCATGGCTCCACCACCCTCTCAGTGAAGTAATGCCTTTTACGTTCTCCCCTGTAGAACCCCCCCTTCAACTTCCATTCATGCCCTCTGGTTATGCCCCCTTTCTGTAGCCTGAACATTTCTTTGGCTCTGCCTCTGTTAATCCCTTTCACATATTTGAATACCTCAATCATGTCCCCCCTCCCCCGTCTCTCTCTCCTCCAATGAATACAACCCAAGGACTTCCAGCCTTTCCTCATTGGTCCCATCACTCATGCCCCAAATCATCCTGGTTGCCCTCCTCTGAACCCTCTCCAACAGTGCTATGTCCTTCCTAAGGTGAGGTCTCCAGAACTGCATGCAATACTCAAGATGCGGCCTGACCAAGGCATTATACAGAGGCAGGATCACCTCCCTCCTCCTGGACATTATTCCCCGAGCTATGCAGCCCAGTACCCTGTTTGCCTTTGCTGCCGATCTTCTGCAGTTTTCACTGTTGTTCATTCTGGTGTCTACCACCACCCCCAGGTCCCTTTCCCTCAATGTAGCTTGCAGTGAGACCCCTCCCAGGTAGTATACATGACCAGGATTTCTGACCCCCAGATGAAATACCCTGCACTTCCCCGGATTAAACCTCACCCCCCACCTCCATGACCAACCCTCCAGGGTATCCAGATCCTTCTGGACTGACTGCCTCGCTTCCTCCCCATCAGCCAGTGCACCCAGTTTTGAGTCATCCGAGAAGAGGCTCATCCTACTCCTAATCCCCCTCCCTATATCAGAGACACAGGCACTGAACAGGAGTGCCCCAGTACCGAACCTTGGGAAACCCCACTGAAGAACTTCCTAGGGGAAGAGACTATCCCACCAACCACTACTCTCTGTGTTCTATCTGTAAGCCAGTTTTCTACCCATCTAAGCAACTGTCTTCCCAACCCCCTCCCTCCCAACTTTTTCAACAACCCGATGTAGGGGTGCAGGTCAAGCATGCCACTGAAATCCAGATACAGGGCGCCCACACGCTCTTTGTGGTCCAGGTCCCTGTCACCCAGTCGTAAAATCTATGAGGTTGGTCTGGCACGATCTCCCGGGACAAAACATACTAACATACTAAAATGCCAGCAGAATAGGCCTAACGGTCTTCGTGTCTGCTCGTTTGGTCAGTCCCCAACCTGGGTGCTGACCTTGCTGTCCCCCTCGCCTTCTCTGGCTTCTCCCTTCCCAGTTCCGGATATTCTTGCTGCATTGGATTCTGCTTCCAGAACCCTTCCCCTGTACCTGTCCCACCCCCTCTTGAACCCCTCCACTGTCTCTGCCTCCACCAGCCCCCTAGGCAGTGCATTCCATGGCTCCACCACCCTCTCAGTGAAGTAGCACCTCCTCCTTTCTCCCCTGAATCTTCCCCCCTCCAGCTTCCAGCCATACCTCTAGTGGCCCCTTCCTCCTTCCTTGAAGCATCCCGACTGTTCCTCCCTATTTACCCTCTTCATGTACCTAAAGACCTCTATCATGTCCCCCGGTCCCTTCTCTCTTCCAATGTGTACATATTTAGCTCTTTGAGCCTCCTCATAGGTCCTGTCCCCAAGCCCCAAATCATTTTGGTTGCCCTCCTCTGGACCCTCTCCAGGAGGTTAATGTCCGCTTTAAGTGTGGCCTCCAAAACTGCACGCAGTACTCAAGGTGCGGCCCCACTAGCAGTTATACAGAGGGAGTATCACTTCTCCTTCTGGAGGTGATCCCCAGCGATGCATCCCAGCATCCTGTTGGCCTTGGCTGCTGCCCTCCTACAAGTCTCAAGAGTTGTTCATCTTGACATCCACCACCACCCCCAGGTCCCTCTCAGCCATCGAGACCTGTAGCATTTCCCCCCCCCCCAGGGTGTACACTTGACCTGGGTTTCTGGCCCCCAGGAGGAGTACCTTGCATTTCCCTGCATTGAACCTCAGCTTCCACTTTCTAGACCATCTTTCCAGAGCCTCCAGGTCCCCCTGTAGGGCCACCCTCCCCTCCTCCCCATCCACCACCGCCCCCAGTTTCGAGTCATGAAATGCGTGAAACTTTTATTCATTTCATGAAATGACTGACAGTCATTTCGCGAAATGACTGGTTTCACAATATGACTAACATATAGACACATGGTCAGTGAGTTTTGTATCAGGCAAGTTGATCTGTGAGAAAAATGACTGGAAAAGTTGGGGTGTGAAATAATGCAGGAAGATTGCAGAGACCTGCTGGAATATGGGTGGTGCATCCTGATGCAAAGCAACTTCAGAATAATCTAGTACATGACAACACAGCAGGCATATTGCACATGGGCCAGACTGGCCAAATTCTCCGCACTTTATGATGGTAGATGCCGCAGATGTGAGCAGGACAAAGCCAATGTTATGTACATGATGTATGTCTGCCCGGAACTATTTGGGCTAACCTAGTACATATTTTAATCAGCTGTATTAAATACACAAATTGAACAGGATGCTGGTGGTCTTACTGTATCATCTATTCAAATTGGACACACCGAATTTAAAAGATGACCAGTGGAGTTTTATATACCTACAGCAATCTGTGCCAAACAAGCATTCTCTCAAACTGGAAGCAAAAAGAAAAACGTGTATGTACAATCTGGCTAAGGCAGCTGTCTGAAAGTGCTACAACAACAAAAAAACTCTCCTACAGAGCAAGGAGAAGGCTACAAGTGTATGAGGTCCGTTGGTTGGCATTTGCTGAGTACCTTAACTCCCACCCCTTGCTTAATCCTATGGATGGCACATAACAGTAAAAAACACGACACCAAATGAAATTGCACATTTCTCACTTTTATTTTTGACATCCAGAGAAAAGGTTGTGTTCTCAAAAAAGGTCAGTCAGGAATTTTATAGATACTTAGGGGAAAAGAGGAAAGGGAGAGCACAGATCTCCAGGATTAGGACTGGGGAGGGATGGGCTCAGGAGGCGGGGGAGCAGGCAGAGGTACTAAACAAGTACTTTGCCTCTGTATTCATGGAAGAAGACATGGGATACGAACATACTAAACTGCCAGCAGAATAGGCCTAACGGTCTTTCGTGTCTGCTCGTTTGGTCAGTTCCCAACCTGGGTGCTGACCTTGCTGTCCCCCTCGCCTTCTCTGGCTTCTCCCTTCCCAGTTCCGGATATTCTTGCTGCATTGGATTTTGCTTCCAGAACCCTTCCCCTGTACCTGTCCCACCCTCTTGAACCCCTCCACTGTCTCTGCCTCCACCAGCCCCTAGGCAGTGCATTCATGGCTCCACCACCCCTCTCAGTGAAGTAGCACTCCTCCTTTCTCCCAGATCTTCCCCTCCAGCTTCCAGCCATGCCCTCTAGTGGCCCTTCCTCCTTCCTTGAAGCACCCCGACTGTTCCTCCCCTATTTACCCTCTTCATGTACCTAAAGACCTCTATCATGTCCCCCCGGTCCCTTCTCTCTTCCAATGTGTACATATTTAGCTCTTCAAGCCTCTCCTCATAGGTCCTGCCCCCCAAGCCCCAAATCATTTTGGTTGCCCTCCTCTGGACCCTCTCCAGGAGGTTAATGTCCCGCTTTAAGTGTGGCCTCCAAAACTGCACGCATACTCAAAGTGCGGCCTCACCAAGCAGTTATACAGAGGAGTATCACTTCCTCCTTCTGAGGTGATCCCTAGCGATGCATCCCAGCATCCTGTTGGCCTTGGCTGCTGCCCCTCCTACAAGTCTCAGGAGTTGTTCATCTTGACATCCACCACCACCCCAGGTCCCTCTCAGCCATCGAGACTTGTAGCATTTCCCCAGGGTGTACACTTGACCTGGGTTCCCCTGGCCCCAGGTGGAGTACCTTGCATTTCCCTGCATTGAACCTCAGCTTCCCACTTTCTAGACCATCTTTCCAGAGCCTCCAGGTCCCCCTGTAGGGCCACCCTCCCCTCCTCCCATCCACCACCGCCCCAGTTTAGTCATCTGCAAGAGACTCATCTCTCCTGATTCCTGTCCTTATGTCCCGATACGTGGCGTTGAACAGAAGGGGCCCAAGGACTGATCCCTGGGACCCCACTAATGACCCTCCTTGGGGATCTATTCAACCGGAAAGGGGGGGAGACAGCTGAGAGAGAGAGGACAGATGGAGATGAGAGGGACCAGAAGAGGCTGGGTACGGGTGGGGCCAGGCCTAGAAGGGATGGGTGCTTTTGTTGAGGGGTTAGGGAGGAGAAATCACAGAGGACAGCGTGAGGGGAGGCCTCACGGGCACTGAAAACTGATAAGCACCGGGACGGATAGGCTGCATCTGAGAGTTCTGAAGGAACTGGCGAGACGAACTGGCAACTCCACTAGCTGTGCTTTTCAACACCTCTCTCCAGACAGGATGGGTGCCTCAGGATTGGAAGGTGGCTCATGTGGTGCCTATCCACAAAGGGGGGTCTGGGGAGGAGATGGGAAATTACAGGCCTGTCAGCCTAACGTCGGTGGTAGGCAAACTAGTGGAGGGCTTCATCAAGGGGAAGCTCGGGAGGCAACTGGAAAGGCTGGGGCACATAGATGACAAACAGTATGGCGTTATTGTTATAGTTATATTGTGAAACCTGGCATTATGGGCATTCTATTACACTATTTTATTGGGTTTCTTAACAATGCCAGCCAGATTCTGACTGACTCAGACACATTATCAGAAAGTAAACAATTAAGAGTTGATAACTACACATAAGGAGTTGTGATCTTACTTCGAGAGGGCTCTTGCAGTTGACAACATAGAAACATAGAATTTGACGGCAGATAAGGACCACTTGGCCCACCCAGTCTGCCCAATTCCCTACCTAATGGATAAGCTGCAGATCCTAGTTAACCAGCAGCCTACTTTTTCCTACCCCCACCCCCTAGAACTGCCTTATGACTGTCCCATGCATGCTTGAATTCCACCACTGTTTTTGACTCCATCTCCTCCTCCAGAAGGCCGTTCCATGCATCCACAACCCTCTCTGTGAAAAAATACTTCCTTACATTACCGGTGAGCCCCCCCCATCTTCAAATTGTGCCCCTTGTTCTTGCACACCTCTTGTTCTGAAAGATGCTACCCTCTTGGACTTTGTTGATTCCCTTGAGGTACTTGACAGTTTCTATCATGTCCCCCCTCTCCCTCCTTTCCTCGAGGCTATACATATTAAGCTCCTTAAGTCTCTCTTCATAGGTCTTCCGGTGCAGACCCTGCACCATTTTAGTGCCCTCCTCTGGACAGCTTCCATCCTGTCTATGTCTTCTGGAGACTGGGTCTCCAGATTGCACACAGTACTCCAGATGGGGTCTCACCAGCTGTCTGTACAGAGGATAACAACTTCCTGTTTTCTACTGGTGATGCCTCTCCCTATGCATCCCAGGATCCCCCAGCCCTCCTTACTGCCCTCCCATTGCTTGCCCACGTTTAGGTCATCTGATATGACTACCCCAGGTCCTTTCCATTTTGTTGTTGTTAGTATCTCACCCCCCACTGTGTACTGTCCCTGGTTTTTGTTTCCAGGTGCATTACTTGCACTTCTTAGCACTGAATCTAAGCTGCCATACATTTGACCATTCCTCTAACCTTGCCAAGTCCCTTCTCATCCTTTCCACCCCACATTGTGCATCAACTCTGTTGCAGATCTTTGTGTCATCTGCAAAGAGACATACTTTTCCTTCCAGTCCCTCTGCAATATGCTTATAGAAAGACATTGAGGATAATCTAATACTGAACCTAGGTACCCCACTAGTAACCCACTTTCTTCAAGTGGACTCCATTTACTATTACCCTCTGTGTCCTATTCTCCAGCCAATTCTTTACCCAGGCTAGCATCTTGGGACCCACTCCCAGGCTGGCTAACTTATATATTAATCTTTTGTGTGGGATTGTGTCAAATGCCTTGCTAAAGTCTAGGTAGGCCATGTCCACAGCCCTCCTGATCTACTACTTTGGTACCCAGTCAAAGAATCTATTAGATTTGTCTGGCATGGCCTTCCCGCTGTGAATCCATGCTGCCTTGGGTCCTGTGCCCCTCTGGCCTCTAGGTACTCGACAATTCTTTCCTTCAGAAGTGATTCCATCATTTTCCCTATCACTGAGGTTAAACTAACAGGTCTGTAGTTTCCCGCTTCTGCCCTACTCCCACGTTTGTGAAGTGGAATCACATTTGCCCTCCTCCAGTCCTCAGGTACCACCCCATCCTCCCATGATTTGCTAAAGAGGATGGTCAGTGGTGTCACTAGTTCTACCCTTAGTTCTTTTAGAATTCTGGGATGAATCCCATCAGGCCCCACTGCTTTGTCCACCTTCAATTTTAAGAGTTCTTTCAGAACCCTTTCTTCTGTAAATGGGCTGGTATCAACTTCTGTATCCAGAGTGTTTCGACCGTTTGGTTTAGGTACCTCCCCCTCTTCATTTGTAAATACTGAGCAAAAATATTTGTTTAGTATCTCTGCCTTTTCACCCTCTGCCCACCCCCCCCTTTATTAAGCCTCACTATCCCTCCCTTGGTCTTCCTACGCTCCCTGATGTACCTATAAAAGGTTTTATCCCCCTTCTTAACTGAGTTGGCCATCTTTTCCTCGGTTTGGGCCTTTGCTGTTCTGACTGCCTTCCCAGCTTCCTTTTGCTCTAACTGATACAATTCTCTGTCCTGCTCCTTCTGTGATGACCAGTAGGATTAAGCTGCCAGGCACTAGGACCACATGGAAACTTTAGCTAGCAATGTACTGCCGGGGGCTATAGTATATAGTGGGCGGTTCCCTCAGTTTTCCCGCTGTCGAGCTGCACTCAAACTAGCAGAACGCTGCTTCAAAATCAACCACCGTTTAAAAGTATAACCTTTTTTTTCAATTAGTATGATAGTTTTCGTCATTTTCGACTGTCGGTTGCAGGTCTTCACCGACTCCTTCAGTGGAATCCTTCAAATCTAAGTGTGCCTGAGGCAAATTCCAGTAAAAGACAGCCATACCGCGTGTGTCCTTTGCCTAGGCCCAGACCACAACACAGAGGGCTGCCAGGCCTGCCAGAAATTTAATCAGGCCAAGTGGGGTTTCCATATAAAAGGAGGTTATTGGATAAGGTTTCTTCACTTGCTAAGCATTGCTGAAGATGGCGCAGGATTTTGAAATTAAGGTAATGGCCCCGATGCAATCCACCCCAGGGTGCTGAAGGAGTTGAGGGAGGAATCTGTGGCGCCATTCAAAGTTATTTAATCTGTCCCTAGACAGGGGAAGGGACCCAGGGGATTAGAAAAGGGCTGATGTGGTGCCACTGCACAAAGGGGGAGGTAAGGAGGAGTCTGGCAACTACTTATTTATTTAGTTTTTGTTGACTGGGTAAGTACTAGACAGATTCTTGCCTATTTTCAGGCACGGTCGGGGGGGGGGGAGATACAGATGAATGCCAACTGATCTTGAACCAGATTAAGCTGTTGATGGTATTTTTAGTAAATGGGGGAAATTTGTCCAGAGCACCAGGGAAGTTCCCCTACTCTGTCAGTAGGGGGACTCCATGACAGTTGTTTAGGAACTGTTAGTTAGTGGTGTTGAGCGATGAATGTAGACATGCTGGAGGCCGGGGAGCAGGTCTCCACCCCGGCCTTGATACCTGTGGAGACGGCTGATGGAGAAAGATGGACGGTAAACATTCTGGAGCATGAGCAAGTTGAGAAGGAGCTGCAGGATGAGAACTGTGGGAAAAAGAGCGCAAGAAAAAGTTTTGAAGCTGTTCTAGAGAAAGCGGGTGTACCAGAGCAAACATCGGGAAGTGGACTGAGTAAGTCGCAAGATGATTACTAAAGGAAAAAAAACAGCAGCCTTTAGAGAAAGTAGCAAAGGAGAATGTCAGGGGAGAGGCCTGTCACGATCAGCTGAGATGTGCTGATATGGCAAGAGAGGTACGGGTCGCTCCCTCTTCAGTTACTAAAAATACAGAAACTGAAGCGATTGCCCCGAAGGGAATGGCCACAAAGAGTCGCAAAAGACTTGGCCTAAGACGGGCAACGAATGCTAAAGGGAAAACTGAAGGGAATTTTAAACAAAAAGACAACGCTTTGCAAAGTACTGACAAAGGGGGTCCCCTTGAAAATAAAGATACAAATGACTCTGACATTCCCAATTATAAAGATACCCCCGAGTGAGTAACAGAAGCCCTGCAGCAGGCAGGCTGGAGGAAAACAATGGATGGGTCAGGATGGGACCCCAATAGACCTACATGTTCTAAAGAATAGGCAAGTGAAAAAAATCCAAAGATGAAGCAGTAGAAATTGCACCTGAAGAATCACAAAATGAAAATGCTGATAGCACTAAAGAAATTGAAATACCAACAAATATTGAGTAGACCTCCATGGAGGAGGAGCAAAAAACAATACAAAATGAAAGACACAAGCGAAGAGGAAAAGAATGAAAGGCAAAATGCCTGGAAAGGGAATACAAAAGAAAAACTTCTCAGAAGACCAAGTTTAGCAAGCAAAAAGAAGAAACGCAGTACATCTTAAAAATTCAAAGGGGCAGCTGCAGATGCTCCTGACTGAATATATATTGAAAGACAGCTCTTAAAAGAGTGCATGAAGTTTTATCTATATGAAATTTATGCACTAATTCATGTACCAGGTAGTATTGAGTATAACGTCGGCTTCAAACATCAGAGTGGCCTAGACAGGTTCTAGAAACTATTTCACCAGCTGAAGCATACACCAAGCCTGCCTTTAAAATAATAAATGTACTTTTTAGTTTCAGTTTATTGGTCTAGGAATTAATACCTTTGAGCCAGGGCTCTTTTACAAAGGGTTCCACATCACAGGCGTCACTTTTTAGAAATGAGGGTGTAAATGTGGACGACATTACCTTCTGTTTGAAGCAAAAATGTACAGCACATGGCCCCACGGAGCCCATACTTGACGAAGAATGCCTATGGACCGGGAGTTGGAAATATAAGGCGACTTTAAAACAACAAAATGGTGAATTCCAACATGTACCAAACTGTTTTTTTGGGGGGGAAAGAGACAGAGGGGTGGTATTTTATGCTGCTCAGCCTCATGCCTGCTACAGGTGTGGTGATAAAGAACACCTGAATAGCTCATGTGAACAAATAAAATGTGGTTTGTGTGGGGTAATAGGCCATTGGGGAGGCAGATTGTAAAAATAAAATAAAATGCAGTTTATGCGAAGGAGGACACTTTTTTCTTTATTGTCCCAGTGCCTCCCACAACAGTCCAGACCCAGGGGAAACCGCAGACCAGGACATTTACTTAGCAATGCCCAGAACATGAAAGGAAAAGATGACAAAGTAATCTATGAAGCAAGGAACAGGGCCTTCAGTCTCCCCAGCTAGTCCAAAAGGGAAAATAATACAGGCAGAAGAGAATAATGCAACACAAGCAGAAAAAGGCAAAGCGGTGTATTCAGAAAGTAAAAGGTATAAATCTGGGCCTGAATTTACAACAGTCACCAGGTCTAAGAAAAAGACCCAAACATGGAATCCAAAAGGCCCAATTTTGGAGAAAGACAGAAGGGACGGGAGCTAACTAATAGGTATACTCTATTGCAGGAGGAGGACTGGGGTGATTTAGAGGAGGAGTCATTTTCCTCATGTACTGACATTTCAGAGTCAGAGGATATGGCCAACGAAGACACCACAGATATACAAGTCTCCAAAAAAAGGAAAAAAGCAAAAGATGGTTGAAGTAAAAAAAAAAAAAACACTCCGATATCCAAATGGGCTCATTAACTTGTATCTCAGTAAATGTTAACGGTATAAGAGACAGGAAAAAAAAAGAGCCATTACTTTTAATATTTTAAGTGAAATACAGAGTGAAGTAATAATATTGCAAGACAATAGACTGTGTACTATAGATGAGATTAAGCAGACGCAAAAGGACTGGAGATGGGGGCCATCCCTGTGGTCTATTGGGGAGGACAGGTGTTCTGGAATAGGCATAGCTTTTCTTACACAGGAGGTGAAAGTTAATAAAATTGTGGATTTAGTGCCAGGTAGGGTTTTACTGATGGATTCACACATTAAAAACACAGCAGGAAGAATAATTAACATCTGCAATCCCCAAACTAAATTAGAAAGGAAAAAAGTGATGAATTTAGTGGAACCCTATATACATACATCCAAATTAGTGCGGGGGTTAATTGTGGGTTAGCTAAAGAAGATTGGAGGAGACAAGTAACTTTTTTTGTGATACACATACACACTTAATAGCATTCTTAAGAAATGGAATTCAGTAGGTGCATACGGCATTCAACGCCTACGTCTCTGACATAAGGAAGGGTATCAGGAGTGAGATGAGTCTCTTTGTGGATGACTCAAAACTGGGGGTGGTGGTAGATGGGGAGAAGGGGAAGGTGGCCCTGCAGGGGGACCTGGAGGCTCTGGAAAGGTGGTCTAGAAAGTGGAAGCTGAGGTTCAATGCAGGGAAATGTAAGGTACTGCACCTGGGAACCAGAAACCCGGGCCTGTACACCCTTGGGGGGGTGGAATGCTACAAGTCTTGATGGCTGAGAGGGACCTGGGGGTGGTGGTGCATGTCAAGATGAACAACTCTGAGACTTGCAAGCGGGCAGTGGCCAAGGCCAACAGGATGCTGGGATGCATCGCTAGGGGGATCACCTCCAGGATGAAGGAAGTGATACTCCCTCTGTATAACTGCTTGGTGAGGCCGCACCTCGAGTACTGCGTGCAGTTTTGGGGGCCACAATTAAAGAGGGACATTGAACTCCTGGAGAGGGTCCAGAGGAGGGCAACCAAAATGATTTGGGGCTTGGGTGACAGAACCTATGGGGAGAGGCTCGAAGAGCTAAATATGTACACACTGGAAGAGAGAAGGGACCGGGGGGGACAAGATAGAGGTCTTCAGGTACATGAGAAGGGGTAAATAGGGAGGAGCAGTCAGGGTGCTCCCGAGAAGGGCGCAACTAGAGGGCACGGGTGGAAGCAGGAGGGGGGGAGATTGGGGAGAAAGGAGGAGGTGCTACTTCACTGAGAGGGTGGTGGAGCCACGGAATGCGCTGCCCAGGGGGCTGGAGGAAGCAAAGACGGTGGAGGGGTTCAAGAGGGGGTGGGACAGGTACAGGGAAAGGGTTCTGGAAGCAAAGTCCAGTGCAGTGAGAATATCCAGGACTGGGAAGGGAGAAGCCAGAGAGGACGAGGGGGGAAGCAAGGTCAGCTCCCAGGGTGGAGGCTGACCAAACGAGCAGACACGAAAGACCGTTAGGCCTATTCTGCTGGCATTTTAGTATGTTAGCATGCATATAAAATAAAAAGGAAAAAAAACAGAGCACACATACTTTAAAGGTAACATCTCAACAAAGATAGATTTTTGGATGTTACCAAAAGAAACTAAAATACTGGAGATAAAGACAATTCCCACTGAAACCTCAGATCATTTAGGGTTCGGAGTTAAGATAGATCTAGGTCAACACATCAAGATGGGTAGAAGTTTTAGGAGGATGAACACAGAAAGATTACAGGTACCAGAATGCAACGAAGAAATTTTGGACTTGGTTAATGCCAGGGAGTCAGTGCTAGAATTATACGACTCAGTGACTGAATGGTGGGAAGACACTAAAAAAAGATATAAAACAGCTACTGCTTGAAAGATCACAAAGGGAAGAGATGTCAAATTATAAAAAATACTTAGGACTAAGAGCTACATTATATAAGCTATTCACACACCAAACAAAATAAAACAGATGAGTCAGAACACATAGAACTTACAGAACAAATGCAAAAGTATCAATATAACAGAATAAAGTCGTTGATAATGGAGTAATGTATGGTTTAAAGGATAATCGAGGGGTTATACAAACAGGAATAAATCAGATGAAACACAGTGCAAGAGCATGTGAAAAATAAATTCCAAAAAGACATGGGAGAAAGCAGGTCAGATTTCCTGAACAAAACTAATATACCTTCATTAGAGGGAAAAGAGGCTGAGCTTTTGAATGAGGAAATAAGGATAAGTGAGGTTAAAGATGCAATAAAGTCTCTCACCCCAAATACAGCACCTGGAATTGATGGAATACCCAATGCCTTTTATAAAAAAATATGAAGAGAAAATAGCATATATGTTGGCAAAAGTATTTAATGAAATATTTCAAAAAAGGTTTTATGTCAGAAAGTATGACACGGATAATATTCTTATATAAGAAAGGGGATAAACTAGATATTAGAAATTGGACACCAATAAGTCTGTTAACTTCAGATTATAAGATTCTAGCTAAAATAAGAAAAAAGATTGATATCCTTTTCAGAGCAACTGATTTTAAGTACACAAACATGTGCTATACCCGGGAGAGATATCAGGCAGATTCTGATATATTTAAGGGAAATTATTAATGAAGCTCAAGAAAATAGAATAGAAGGATACTTGTATACTCTAGATCAGAAGACAGCATTCGATGTTATACAACATGAATATTTATGGTACGTGTTAAAAGCTTATAATCTACCAAATACATTTCTTTCCTTAATAAAAGCGTTATATTCAGATGCACAAGTTTGCACAATGGTAAACAGATATTTGGGCATACCAATATTTGTAAAGAATGGAGTCAGGCAGGGCTGTCCTACTAGCAGAACTGCTGTTCCAGATTTTTTTAGCTTGGTGGTCGGTGGCTGCTATAACTTGCCCCATACACTTTCTTTTCAGTTTAAAATACTCCATCTCAGACAAGGGGAATTCTTGGAAAAAGGCAATATCATCATCCATTCTTTTCAATTCAGTTAGAATGCAGGTACATTTGATTAACTCTCCAATCTCCTTAATACTATACATAAAAACGTTAGGTCAGCCATTCTACAGATATATCCGACAGACAAATGCCGTGCATTTTGAGCCAATGTTATCCTGAATTAATGAGTAAACCAATTTCAGAGTACTTTTAGAAAATATACGAATCTTCCTGCAGAAACAGACCACCTGGTCTATCAAGCTAGCCCCCTGGAGTGCAGCTGCCCCCATCCCCTTCCCACCTGTCATTCCCATGACGGCCTCGGCCCCCTCCACCCAGACCCTCCCTCATGCTCTGTCCCACTCCCTCTTAAAACTTCCTGTCTTACATGATACCACCCCCTCTGGTAGAGCGTTCCATTTAGACACCACCCTCTCCGTGAAGTAGTGCCTCCTCATCTTCCTCCTAAATCTTCCGCCCTCCAATCTTAATCCATGCCCCCTCGTGTCCCTACCCTTCCTCAGTTTAAACACCCATTCAGTGCTAGCTTTGTTTATCTCCCTCAAATACTTGAACATTTCAGTCATATCCCCCATCCCTCCTCTCTTCCAGTGTGTACATACTCAGCTCATTCAGCCTGTCCTTGTAGGCCTTGCCCTCCATCCTGTAACATTTTTTTTTGCCCTCCGTTGCACACCTTCCAGTAAATTAATATCCCTCTTCAGATACGGCTGCCAGTACTGCATGTGACACTTGGGACAGCTGGTTCTGATCACTGTATCATTTTTTGTAAAATAAAAATGTGGTATGGACTGTCTTTCACGAGAAATGCAGAAACAACATGTGAGATCATACGCACACACAGGTTTTAGATACAAGGCGTAACCTGGAAGGCCAGAAGCTAATTACAGACTAGAACAGGCCTTAATCAAGAATCTCCTATTTTTCTAAGTTAATTATAACTTTAACTGCTAAGAGGGAAATCAGTATCCCTTTTATGACGTTCTGAGGAGGAAACCCAGTTTAGTACACTGGTGCAAAATCATAAATGCTTTGATGTCTGTGAGAGAGGGAATACTGCTCAGAGATCGAAGAAAATGAGTTGTGCTGAGGATTACAGAATTTAACATTTTGAAAAGACATCCTGTTTTTGTATAGATGTATTTTTTTATATATATTCTGACAAGGAGGAGCTAGGTGACCTCATGCAAAGAGGTGGGCAAAGCCAGGTTTCAGACAATATTCTGTTTTACTTCAGAGAGACACTTTTATCTAGACTCTGACAAAGAAACATCTTTGAGCACTTTAAGCAGATATTTAGAGAGAGAGAGAGACAAATCTAAGTACTGTAGTAGGAACTGTACTGTTAAAACCTTGTTCTTTTAATAGACTTGTATGTCTTGTGATATCATATAATAGCTCTGTATTTTATGTTTTACATATTTTTTTATCTATTTTAGCAAAACTCTTTTTAGAGCCAACTTGATCTGTCTTTGAATTTTTTTTTGTTGTTTTACACAAGTGGAGTACATGTGGTTAAAGCAAACACTGTACATAGGCTTGAATGGTGATACCAAACTGGAAAAAGGTAAGAGTTTTAAATCTGAAGTCTTTTATTACAGTTTTTATGGGTTCATTTCTGTACACCAGGTTAGGTGCCCGTAGGCAAAGATATCTGGCCCCCCCAAGACAGAATTATCCGAGCCTGTACATTGGGTATGCTAACAAGAGGTTCACAGTTTGAATCCCTCCAAGACTTGAGACCAAAGGTTGATTCGAACCCCCAAAACAGACAGGAGGGTTACCCTGTTTCTGTAAACTGTTCACAAGACTGCGCTCGGAGGTTGGCACTTTGGGAGTAGAGGGCTGACCTGCTGAGTGGGTTTCTGATACTGCACACATGAAAAATCAAAAATCAGCTTACTGTAAACCATAACTTCAGAAACCCCTGCCAACCAAATGCACAGGGAGCTCCAAACATGTGAACCAAGATTAAGTACAATATGTACATAACCTGTGCTTTATAAATAAGTAATGGAGATCACGAGAGGCATCAGAATGGCTTAGTTGGTAGCACATCCACCTCTAGACCAGAATGTCATGAGTTCTCATCCCACATCTGGATTGGACTCGTACCTACAAATCGCTGGCTCCTGAGTGAAGTATTGGGGTGTGTGCCGTCCTTTGGATGAGACGCTAAACCAAGGTCCCTTCTACCTATCCTGGTGCTGTCTGGGTGGGTGTCCAGGTGGAAGTAAAAGAACCCAGGGTATTCTTCGCAAACAGTAGGGTACATTCCCGGTGTCCTGGTGAACATTTCCCTTCCCATAAAACCGGTTCATGCAATTGTCCAGGCTGTGTGCAAGTGCTGATGTGCAACATGGCTGCCACTACACATTCAGCCACTTCACTACCAGTCTAGCATTGCTTGTAAAGCACTTTGGGATACACTGTATATGAAAAGTGCTATATAAATGCCGGTGATCTTTTTCTTCTACTCTGGCTGCTCTCATGTGGATGATCAAATGCCCAGCAAGTCCTCCTGAAATTTGTCACTTACAACCACCCCACAGCATTGTATGCTAATTTACTTAAGGTTCTCTGGCAGGCGTTGCTCATCTTGCCCTAACAGCCTCTCCGTCCTTCCTTTTAGGAACAGCCCGTCTCTGGCTCTGCAGTGGCCATGGCCTCCAATCCACTGACAGGCGGCCGCCACCTCCAAAACCCGCCTTTGAGAAGTTGCTCCTGGGTCCTTGCAAGGTACTTCTCCCAGGGTCTTCTCCGACTCCTCCAGCTGTCGCCTGGTCAGTCTCTGAACTGAGGGCTGAACGGTGACTGGATGCCACCTCTTTTCCTCCCATGCCATTGGTTGCTATGTGTATTCTGTTTCTCCTGGTTTTCTGACTGCAAAGCGCAGCTTTCTTGAGTCGGCTCCCTAACCAGCTTTTGTCTGTATTTTGTGACCCGACCTCCCACTCCAACCCCGGCCGCTATTAACTACACATAAGCATCACCCTCTTTCCTTTCTCTCTTTCCCACTGGCAGCTGGCTACATGTTATCTCAACTTAGGGATCATAGCAGATGGCCACTTTGAGGGATCTGTGCAACCTTGCTCCTTGACAGCTCACTTCCCTACCTCTAAGACCAAGCGGTAATCTGACTGTAATGGACAAATTTACCCCAAGTGCCTTTCCCCACCATCTCATCCTCTTAATAATGCTCAGTCACCATGGAAATCCTAACTCCAACAGGGAAAACCCTTTCTATAAGAATCCTTGTGTCAACCTCCACCACAACAAGGACTGTATATCTGGGAACTTCTTCAGCATCAATAAGGGGCCATGGTCTCCTTTCTTGGGCCATCCCCATTTTAGTGACTGGCCTACGTATGGCACACATGTTCATATCTGTGTCCTCCCTGATCCCACCATCCTCCTTGTATTAAGCAGTAGAAGGAAAAAATGCCACTGAACCCGAAAGAATGTTAAAACGAAACTGCTAAGAGAGCACATCCTTTGGATCTCCCTCCTGCTGCTTCTGCTATCAGGCAACATCCACCCTAATCTAGGACCGACTGGCCAAACTACAAACAGTGCTCGTCCTAAGCAGGGTGCTACTAACTTGGCCACAATCAACATTTCTCCTGTGTGACACCCTCAAAGTCTGGGTGGCACAGCACAACCCTGACATATGTCACTGAGACCTGGTTGTCCCCCAAAATACCTGACAGCAGCTGCCCTACCAGGGTATACTATATACAGACTGGATAGGTTGTTCAAACGTGGGGGTGGCTGTGGCATCTATCTAAAAAACTTGCTAAGGGTCTAACCTTGCCAGTGATTGACCTTGGATGCACCACCCAGGCACTGGCAATAAAAAGTGCTACTGGGGGCAAACTACAAAACTTTCACAGTACTCTCAGTCTACATACCCCCCAAAGACCCGATCTCAGGTCTCCCCAGCGTGCTAGACTATCTCCGCTCCCAAAGTTACCTCATCGAGACAATTATTCTGGGTGACTTCAACATAAATTGGCTGTCGCCAGCTAGTGGTTCCATAAAGGATGCCTTAGCGACTCTACATCTCACTCGTCAGCTCACCTACCAGAATAAACTATAAAACCGGGACAAGCACCACCCTTGACTGGATGATTTCAGATCACTCTGATCACATCATTAATGCAATGGTGCACCCTGACTCCCTTAGTGACCACTCCCCAATCACCAGCAGCTGGTCCAACAAATTCCACACTCCCCTTCCCCAAACTACGTACAACAGAGTACTAAAACGTGGTCACCTGGACCTCTTAAAACAACAATTATGTTATCAGGACTGGGCCCTGCTGGACTCCACCGACAACATTAATGCAGCACTTGAGCACTTCATCAAGGTCTGTGATTGACATGCCCCTTTCAAAAATATGAAGGTTCGTGGCACAGTGAATCCCTGGATCACTCCTGAGCTCACTACCAGTATGAAACAATGGGACCATCTATGGCACTGCACCAAAGCCTCTCATAAACAGCAGGATCTGCAAGAAAATGCCTGCATGTGGGCTATTCGCCAGACAAAAAATACACACCACAGGGAGATGTTGACCAAAGCCTGGGGAGACGACAGAAATTTCTGGTCAAATATCAATGATATCACTGGTAAAGACCCTAAGATATCTCCTACAATGCTAAACCTTGATGGTACCCTAACCCTCGACCCGCTTAAAATTCCCAACACTTTTAACGATGCTTCCACCAATCTGAGCAGTGTCCTTTACAAGACTTCTTTGAAAATTATGCTGCAAAAACAGCTAGTCACTATGGGGAAAACATCCCTGAGCACCCTCCCTTCTACTTTAAGAAGATCTCAATAACCTAGGTCAGAAAACTCCTAATTAATTTGTTGGTAAAATCTAGACAGTGGAGACTCTCTAGACCTCAAACTTATCACACTCACCCTACAGAAAGTACTTCTTCCTGTAAGTAAGATACTCAACGTCTCATTAACCCTGCCACAGTTCCCGCAAGTACAGAAAACCACCCTGGTTACGCCAGTGCATAAATCTAGTGCTTGTTCCCTGCATAGCGACTATAGGCCAATATCAATCCTCCCTCCACTATCCAACGTGCTGGAACAAATTGTTACCAACCAGCTTGCGGATTACCTCAAACTACTCCATTTGAACGCCCACAACAGCATGGTTTTAAAAAAAGGGCATAGCACTACCACAGCACTGCTAGAATTTACCAGCTTCATTCAACAATCCTTTGACCAAGGCAATCTTGTAGGAGCAGCCTTTATAGATTTAACAAAGGCTTTCGACACTGTGAATCACCCACTTCTTCTTGGACAACTCACTAAAATTGGTCTCTCACTAAATATACTACAATGGTTCAAAAGTCACCTTGGAGATAGATCACAGCGGGTGAAAATATCAAATAATGTCTCAGAACAGAGGGCCATCCGGTCTGGTGTACTGAAAGGGTCAATCTTGGGTCCTCTCCTGTTCAGGATCTTCCTGAACAACTTGCTGTCTGCTTGTCACCTACAGACTCTCCTGTAAGCAGACGACACTCATCTTTGTGAGCCACCCCGATCCCAACTTACTTGAAAGCAACCTACAACTTAGATTCATGGAAGTTGAGAAATGGTTTAATACTCACAAACTGGTGCTAAACCACAAGAAAACAAAAGTTCTCTTTTCATCCTCTCGCCATAAGCACAAGGCACTTATCACAGTTAGAAATAACAAAGGAGCCCATCCTGAACAAATTCAGCACCTTAAGTACCTTGGTATAACCCTGGACAGTCACCTCACCTATGTACCTCACATCGAGAATGTTGCTAGGAATGTTAATATTAGTATTAGGCTCCTCTATAGATACAGACCGAGTCAGACTCCAGAAGCTCTGAAGCTTGCAATCTACAGTTTGGTTCTGTCAGTCATTGATTATAGCTTAGTTATATACGGAGCTGCCTCAACCACATCATTCAAAAGACTAACTGTTGCTATGAACAAAGCATGCAGACTAATCATGGGTGCTGCTCGTCTCACCCACACTTGTGAGCTATATGCTCAATCTGGATGGCTTCAGCTAAATGGTAGGATCAAATACCAAAGTGCCTTCTGATCAAAAAGGTGCTCCTTGGGCTCTTGCCGCCAGGCGTTGGATGCCTGTTGAACAAATCCCTCAAGACCAAACACACAAGCACATCAGAAACCGAACACCTCATCATCCCACAGTGTCAGAGTGCTCAATACTAGCGATCCTTTCTGTACAGAGCCCCACTTTGGTTCGATGGTCTGCGCAGTGAATGGACTAAACTACCTAAACTCGCACAGTTTAGCATATGCTTCGTCAGCATCTCATAATAGAAAGCGCCTGCAATTGTACCACCTAATCCTAGTTACCCCCGTCCTTGTTCCCTCTACCATGCTCCTTGGCACCCCGACCACACCTCTCATTAGCACTTACAAGGCCTTTGGCTGCCACCTTCTCCCCCTGCCCTTGCTCCTCCCCTTACCCCCTACCTCATTTTACAACACTGACATAGCCCCTGGCTGCTACCCCCTCTTCCGGTCAATTAAAAACACTACTACTGTCCTCTCTTCCCCTCTACCTTAATTCTCAACTGCTTCCTTCCTTTTGTTTATTACTGCTTATAAAATGGGCATGTAAAAATTAGCATTGTGATTTATCAGAAAAACAATGTCAAATATGTTTTATACATAGAGAAAAAAAAAGTACAGGCAACTAAATCAATGCCCCTAAATGGAATGTTGACAGTATGGAATGTTAAGAAAAATTACATACATACTAACATACTAAAATGCCAGCAGAATAGGCCTAACGGTCTTTTGTGTCTGCTCGTTTGGTCAGCCCCCAACCTGGGTGCTGACCTTGCTGTCCCCCTCGCCTTCTTTGGCTTCTCCCTTCCCAGTTCCGGATATTCTTGCCGCATTGGATTCTGCTTCCAGAACCCTTCCCCTGTACCTGTCCCACCCCCTCTTGAACCCCTCCACTGTCTCTGCCTCCACCAGCCCCCTAGGCAGTGCATTCCATGGCTCCACCACCCTCTCAGTGAAGTAGCACCTCCTCCTTTCTCCCCTGAATCTTCCACCCCTCCAGCTTCCACCCATGCCCTCTAGTGGCCCCTTCCTCCTTCCTTCGAAGCACCCTGACTGCTCCTCCCCTATTTACCCTCTTCATGTACCTGAAGACCTCTATCATGTCCCCCCGGTCCCTTCTCTCTTCCAATGTGTACATATTTAGCTCTTCGAGCCTCTCCTTATAGGTCCTGTCCCACAAGTCCCAAATCATTTTGGTTGCCCTCCTCTGGACCCTCTCCAGGAGGTTAATGTCTCTCTTAAGTGTGGCTCTCCAAAACTGCACGACGTACTCAAGCTGCGGCCTCACCAAGCAGTTATACAGAGGAGCATCACTTCCTCCTTCTGAGGTGATCCCCTAGCGATGCATCCCAGCATCCTGTTGGCCTTGGCTGCTGCCCTCCTACAAGTCTCAGAGTTGTTCATCTTGACATCCACCACCACCCCCAGGTCCCTCTCAGCCATAGAGACTTGTAGCATTCCCCCGGGTGTACACTGGCCTGGTTTCTTGCCCCAGATGGATTCAGGCAGCCATCTTGTTTTCAGCCTCAGAGAAAATAAGAAATACAACAATATCGAGCGAGTGTTCTGTTAATTTCAATGTTAGCATAACAGAATAAAAAAAACGAAAGTACAGTTCCCAAAACAGTTTCAGCATAATTCCTGTTGTGATGCAGTGCAATCAGCTCAGTCAACTCCATGGCAATAAGCACTAAACTGTCAGAGTGGCGTTTGGGGTTCATGTTCAGTGCAGTCAGCCATGCTGTGCCGTGCCGTCATCTCAGTCAGCTCAATGCCAATAACCAATAAACTTTCTGAGTGACGCTTTCAGTTTCAATGCTCCGGTCAATTTCAGAGGTACAGTTAATTTCATCAACAAGAGTAAATGAGATACAAGCAATAATACCCGACAGGGTGGGCGGTATTGGGCTATACCCACCTACCCAGGGACGTAATGAGACCAGACGCCGGAGGTGGGTATAGCCCATAATACAAAATCACACATGCCCCCACAATGCAAAGCATCATGGGCTGCATATGCAAATAGTCCATAATGCCCACTGGAGGGTATTACTGCACTTAGGAAATGGGCTTGCTAACATTTAAGTAGATTGTTTGAAAAAAGTAAGTAAACAGTGTAAAAAAGTTAATGTAAATGGACTAGAGAGAAGGTAGTTTTGCAAGGTAATCCCTGCACTGCACTGTGGTGGTACCGGCAGTAGAGGACACTGTAACTATTGTTATATGTGGTCCAAAGCAGGAACAGGTAATGGGATTAGAAAATTTAGTTTCATTTTTAAGAGATTTTTTTAAATTGGTATTTGAAGTTGATAGATAGCGGTACATTTCTTTCTTTTTTTTTTTATGACAAATGGCGAGTTCTGTGTTGGGAAAGTACAGCAAGTGAGAGGGCAATCACGTTTAGGAGGAATGATCAGGAGCTGAAGATTAACCAAGGTGAATTAAGCTGACAAAGGTTGAGGAGCAAGGTGATAAAAACAAATGTGTAAAAAATAATTATTGGTTCGTACGCACATTTTTAACAGGGATAGTCCGGAGAATCGGGGAGAGGAGTGGCAGCGGAGATTCTTGAGTGCGGCTGCCCGAATGTGTAGACGCTATGCCGGGTTGCTCATGCTACTACGCTGGCCGGCTTTTCAGGGACTGTGAATTGCGACTTGTTCGTTTTCATTTTATTTACTGTGTTGCGATCAAAAAAAGCAGCCACTTTATTATGATGGTGGTTGTTTGGGTATGGGGGGGACTGCCACTGTGTAGTTCGGCTCCATTTTCGGTTGCTGTGCATGGGATCGCGAATTGCCAGTTGGCCCTGTGCTTGGGAGCTTGAGTGTTTGAGAAGAAATTTGGTAGTGTGTGACAGAGATATGTTCGGGTAGTGGGGCATCCTGGACTGGCACTCATTTTAGGTAGGCATTTTGTCTGACAAATGCCCACCTAAACGAGTGGCTTAGCCAATCAGATTACAGAATAGATTTCCCCCATTTCCTAAGTGTTTGTAACAGATAGCTAAGCATGTGTCAGTTTCAAAATATAAGTCAATTCCAAGTTCTCGTTCTTTATAATACATAGCTTAGCATGTGTCAGTTTCAACACTAATTTATCATTTTGAGCAGATACGTTAAAAAAAATGAAATATTTTGCTGCCTTACTGTTTGTTTGGCAATGGATTTCAACCTGTCAGTTTACGCTGTCTCAAGCAGTTTTACTGTCTCAATTAAAAAGGACTTTTTTCCTTGCGTAGAGACACTGTTCAAATAAAGCTATGTTTTAATATAAATGATATATTTCCTGAATGTTTAATTTCTAATAAAAATGTCTCCAATTTATAAGCACAATAGGACACTCCAGGGTGTGTTCTGGACATATATTATCACACATCTGTGGTTGAAGTTGCTTGGCCTATGGCCTCGTGACTTACTACACCCCAGCCGTGCAGTAATATATGTTCAACACACACCCTGTCGTGTCTTATTGCTTTCATATTATTGAAGTAATATGACTTGACTCTGTATGTTGTAACTCAGTTTGTTAGCCCTGTCTGTCTGTCTGGATTGTAACCCCTTCCCCACTGACATGGAACCTTTGTAAATGAGCTACCTGGCGTTCAAAGGTACTTTGTAATCAGAGATTAAACCCACAGCTTCCAGATAGTAGACAGAGACACTCAACGGCACTGGCCCACCAAGGAAAGCCACTGGCACTGATCCCCTCCCAAAACAGTTTGCTCCCAGATCGATTTGTCATTTTCCCTGTAACTCCAAGGCAATTCTCCTGCGTTTTCCTGTAGAATACTTAATTTCCAATGGAAGCTAGATTGCTTTGTTTTCCTGTATACAAGTGGTGAAACAATTTCCCTGCAGATGGCTGCAAATCCCTATCCAATACAGGAAGTCCTGTAGACGTGGTAGCCTGCCCCCCAGCCTCAGTCAGAGAAATCCAATTTGTGACAACATTCAGTTACGAAATGTGTACGTTTATGTAATGTTGTACACTGTCACAAATGTTAACTTGTGTCCCAATTGACAATCATGTGCATACACAAATTGAATGACACACGCCTAACATTATAAGCAGGAAACCGCGGGTAAACATTTAAAAGAAAACATGTACAATGATTACTGACTGCCACTACCTATAGATTTTATCCTGTTCTGCACACGCTAAGTAACTTCGGAACATGTCTCTACAGATCTCTCGCGTGAGACAAACGCTGTTCGGCAAAGCGTGCAGCTAACTTAGAAACAACTGATTACATTAAAAACGTAAGCCCTGTAGTACCTTCTAAAGCTGCGACTTTAAAAGCAAGGTTCCGTTTTTTGATTTTCTCGTTCCTTTTCTGGATTTTCTGCCGCAACAATTTCATCCCTATGTCCGCCATGTTTGCGCTCCCTTAGTAAACACGTGGAAACCTCAGGACCCTTCCTTCCTACGTGCCGTACTGGAGTTGGCTCGGTTATTGCCTGGTGGAACAAGAAGGGGTCGGGGTAAAGTAAATTGAAAACAGCAAATAAATGGATTTTACAATGCAGTTAGTGAATAAGCGAGTGTTGGATTTTTCTCACTACGTGATGGCTGTTTGGTATCCATTTTCTAGGAGACAACATCATACCTCTCAACCTTTCTTCATCAAAATGTGTGACACGATGTGTGACAAATGAGCAAAATGTGTGACATAGTGTCTAACATGGCACTGCAAGCTCAAAACACTACAGCTATCAGTGCACTAATGTTCATAATGTTTTTGTATAACTGAGCACAATAGATTATTATGAATTTCTGCTTTAAAGTCTCAGTGGGGAATATGGAATATTACCTTCCCCATGATGGATAAAGAGTTTCTGAGAGGCAAAATGAGTGACGTACCTCATAATGTGTGACAGTTGAGAGGTATGGACAACATTTTCACTGTAAAGCGGTGTTAAGTCTAGTACAGCTGAACTTGAGAGGCAACATCCCATGCAAGGCAACCATACCTAGCAAGGCTGTTTTCCATCGAGGGGGCGCGAAATAAGGGATACACAGTTGGCAGACTCAATATTATTGTAACCCCACCAGCACCCCTTGCCCTTAGTTGTTCAACTAGCAGGGCTGCTCCTCTCACACATGGTGCCAACGAGAAGGGTGGGGGTTGTAACTGCAACAGTTCAGATTACCAATACACCTACTTCGGAGCCTGGCATCCTCAGACAGGCCACCCAAGTGTGGCAACTACCTGGCTCACACTTGGGGGGGGGGGGGGCATTTACCATGGCCATCAACCCGGGTCCCTGGGAGAAAACGTTTGCTCACAATTATGCTAGGTTTGTACTGCTGGTCAGGGTCACCCAAGTAAATCCAGACACAGCGGAAGCAATAACAGTACTCTCCAAACCAGGTTGGGAATCTAAAGTGTGGCTTTTATTCACATACACAGAAAATAATCACAAAGCCAAGATGGAACTCCACAGGGCTACTCCCACTGGTAATGCAGATTACTGAGGTACAGAGCACACACACCGCGAACCCTCAGGTTCTGAATGGAACAGCGAACACTCTGATTTTGAATGGAGATTGGCACACATGGCCAGAAGTGGTACACTTTCCTTGACTAGGCACCCTCAGAGAGTACTAGGAGACTTTCCCATATTTCATGAGGAATTATTGGTGACACCCTCAACCACCAAAGAGCACATACAGGCTCACAGAAAATCCAAACCTGCGTCTGGGTAAACTGTTTTCTTCAGGCACTGGCCAAATGCACTGAGAGAAAACAAAGGTGCCCAAACTGAACCCGGAGAGGTAAACCGATTGCTCCAGATGGGGGGGGGGGGGTCTCCCAACTTTTGCTTCCAAAATTTATACTCGGCCATTCATCTGGTTAATAACACCCTTCACAGAAAACTTGTAGATGCTATCTTGAAATGTCTCACATTTAACATACTACATTACACACCTCTGAGGTGTCCTGAAGTTTATTTTATTTATTTATTAAATTTTGGTGACCAGGCAGGCCCACTAAGCCCCGAAGGTCCCTTTTTCAGGGGCGACCCAGGATAACAATACAAGATAAAATACAGTGGAGAAAAACTTTTGATTACATACTGTAGGTTGTTAAGCATAAGGTGGTTACAGACATGGTTATCATCATGACACAGTTTTGCCTTGGTACTACTTGGCATAGTGATATACATGAGGTAGCATTGGTCCATAGGTGTCCAGATACTAGAGGGAGGTACAAGTTAAAAGTTCTTTAAGTGGCAATGTCTCTTCACTAGACCCCAACTTTAGCAGGCACTTTTAAATCAGACATGAACTAAAAGTTCTGTACTTGGCAAGTCTCTCTCTGGACCCCATAGTAGGCAGACACTTTTAAACAGAAAACAGCCTAGGTGACAGAGTTCCTTTGACAGAGAAAACTCACCACAGGAATGCAGGTGCCCCAGGGCTTTTCCACACAAATGTCTCGGGTACTCACAGAGCAGTTGAATCTCAGGCAGCTTCAACACAGTCCAGGCTGGACCAGAGGACTGCCCCTGAATCCTGGAATCCCCACCCCATCCCTCCGGGGATGGGGCACTGGAAAACCCACTTGGAACGGTTTCCACCACTTCACTCTCTATCTTCTGTGTTCTTTTTCTAGGGTGAGAACAAACTACCCAAACCACAGAGGTAGCTCTCTGTCAGAGCTAAAAACTAAGGAGCTGCCTACTGCAGCCTCCTCCTGGCACTCCACTCTACAGACTACTGAACTCTAACTCAACATTGTATCTCACTCTCCCAAGCTAGCATTCCAATGTGGCTTATGCTGCTGCGACAGTTCTAAAGCGACATCATCACTCCAGCTCAGCTAAGACTGAAAAACAGAGTGGGACACTATGAAATCCATTTAACTGGCATTTCATTAACTGCCTCTCCCTGCCTGCCACTGATTCTAAGTGGGATTCTAGTAACCCCTGGGAACATGGGGGTTACATTATCATTCAGAGTGAGGGGGCGGGACCATAACTCTCCAGTGGCAGAGTGAGTTATGAAAGTCCTGCCATCTCACAGGTAATAATATGCTACTCGTGAATTGTGATCATGATGATAAAGGGCATGGTCTGAGTGAGGCCATTGTGTGTCCAATTTATACAGTGCATTTTAAATTGTGAAGGTTTCGTATGAGGTTTTTTTTTTAACGAACAATAAACTGTTTCTTTTTGATTTCACACTGCTCTGTTTTGAGTGCAGCAGAGGTCATTGTGATGTTATCAGACATTGTTCAAGCTGATCTCCCATGGTTAAGGCCAGTTGTGACTTCTAATCTACTTCAGCCATTAGTCCCTTGCACTTACTTACCAGCCAAACTGGCGTTTTGGCCTAACTTCTGCACCCTGGCCTACCTGTTATCCCCCTCTCTATCTCCCTACCCTCTCTTCTCCCCTTCTCCCTCTCCTCCTATCTCGTCCGCCTACCCTGAAATACTCCTTCCACTGCTGTCTTTTACATAGCCATAATAACTGGGTATCCCTTTTACCCGTAGGGAAACTGTGGCATAATTTGCTGTAATAAAGGAGTGTTTGTTACGGCAAACACATGCACGGTTTCCCTTGCTCTGGGCATGCGCACGCCGTAACTCCTGCACTCCTGTCCTCTCGCTACATAGCACCTTCTCTTTTCCTGGACACTAAACTGCCACTGGGTCGTGGCAATAAGTTATTTTAACACAAAATCACTTAAAAAAATAAATAAATAAGCCTGCGACTCCCACCCCCCCCCAAAAAAAAACTCTTAGTAAATGAATACAGCTCGCCATGGTCCGCTTACTAAAATCTTCCCGGACTGTGACAGCCAGAAACATATCTTTATTTTATATAATTGCTGAGGTGAAAAAGGAAAACCCAGCAATTATATAAAATAAAATATGGGTCGGTGTGCCTAGGAGTTAGATGCTTTAATAAACCCCTCGAGCTTCACTTTCAGGGTTTATATAGCTTTTAACCCCTCGGATGTGTGTGAACTTCTCATTGCACACACCGACCCATGCTTTATTCTCTATTTAATTATCCCTCCCATCCTTTCTCTTCTATCCTCTGTGAACTTATCTATTCCTCTCATTTACATAGCCTTACTTATCCCTACTCACCCGAAGAGGCCCTTGGGCTGATACTGTCCCCCCATGGTTTCTTCTGCCTACTCATTGCTCTGTTTCTCTGAGTAGTGAGTTTGGATGGTCCTAGCCCCCACAGTTGAGCCTCCGCATTGTGTATGTATATATATGTATATATATATATATGTCTACATATGTATATGTATATATATATATATGTATACATATGTATATATATCTGTGTGTATATATATACATATATATATATATATCTGTGTATATATATATATATATATCTGTATATATATATATATGTATATATATGTATATATATATATATATGTATATTTATATGTATATATATATATGTGTATATATATATATATATGTGTGTGTATATATATTATACACCCAGTGTACTTGTACTTTACCACATGTTATTGTGTCTTAAGTTGATCTCCTTTACAGTTGTTCAATTTTGCATCTGACATCTTCCTGTAATGTACTGTTTTACTGTTTGTTTACTGTATTGTATTGTTCAACCCTGACGTGGAACCTATGTAATGAGCTTGTTTTCAATAGTGTATCCAAGATTCAAATAAATAGAATAAATAAACAAGGGCCCCTTTGTGACCAACTTCAAATGATGCTAAAAGGTGATTATCCACCATTAGTAATGATAGACAATTTGGTGATAGTGTAGAATACCAGGTACATGTAAAACCTACGCTATTAGTGTAGACTTCAAGTTACGCTATTTGGTGCAGTCACCCATTCCTGTACTTTTTATTAGTTTATTTTGGTTGGGGTTCACCCCCACACCACCCTGTAAAAAAAAAAAACAAGGGGGGAGTGGGGGGGCAGAGCCCCAATACTTAAATAAAGTGACAACTAAGTATGGTACGTGACCAAAGCAGCGCTGTATTCAAGAAGCTTTTATGGCACGCTTCCTAGGTGTACCCAGTATTCTACACTATCACCGACAATTTATCATCACTCCGGGTCCTATTGCCATGTAAATATCTCATTTAACTGTATAGTTTTGTCTCACTCCCAGATAAGACAGCATGTGAATCTTCAGAGCGAAGTTCAGAGGTTCATGCTGTCTTCTGAACTTCAAGATGGAAACATGTGCTAAGTTGTGGGTGGTTGCCCATATTTTTATTCAGTACATATTTTTTCTTTACACCGGTGTCACAGAAGCAACCCCCAGTAAAAAGAAAAACTGAAATTTCTTTGTTCTATTCTATCACAATTAAAAGGACACCATCATAACCTGGACTGGCATTATAGTAACTCTAAATCTTTTGAAACACTTCTAAGTAAAGCCCACCTTTATCAACTGATCAATGACCCAACCAGACTTTCCTCCAAAGGAGGTCACCACTTGCTCATATATTGGGTTCTGTCTGATAGGAAGGATTATTGCTCCTGGCACCCTTGCTGATGCCCTGCCATCAGCAACCACTCCCAAGTGTTTTATGTATGGAATGTCTGCCCTCCTGCCATCCCAAGGAGCTAATCTTGTGGGATTTCTTCACATTTTATCTGGATGCCTTCCTTGCTGATGTTCACCTCATAGAGTGGTCTCTGCTATATTGCTCCAGAGATATGGATAAAGCCCTTGCCTACCTTACCTCCATTCTTCAGTCCCTTCAAGATAAACATCTCTCTTATCAGGCAAAGGGTAGGAGGTAAATCCATTAGATGGCTGCGCAGTGACCTGCTCTCCATGTTTAAGACCTGGGATAAATGCTGGCCAAAATTTAAATCCATGTCACTACACTCTGATTGGCTGGATTATTAGGCCTTGAAGAATGCCTGTAAAAAAGAAATCTGATTGGCTAAAAGCAAATATTGCAGGGAGCTCCTACACCTACACACTTCTTCTAGAGACTGCAGGAGTTTCTGGACTCATACAGTATCAAGGGGCTTATGGTGAAAAGTAAAAGTCAATGCCCAAGGCATAAATTAGTGTTGGAGAGTTGATTAGCGGCCTTTGCTAATCAAAATGAACAAGCATTTGTCAATGCCGAACGTTCGCTTGCAGGTATTTGCAGTGGTGTTTGGCATGTATGGTGCTTTACCCTAATGCCCTGTGCGATTGCTGGTATTTGCACAATAAATTGTCAGCATGACCTTTTTGTTACCCCCATTGTGCGCTACGTAGGTGGAAACACGTTTTGGGCAGGATGTGAAAAATGACAACTGTACTGCTGATAAGGAAGTGTGGTAAAATGGCAATGTTCAAAATCTGGAGTGGAAATATTGAAAATCCGCAAAGCTAGGAGCGTGCATGGGAACTGTGCAATGCACACTCGTAAAACAGTCATTGTTAGGAATTTTTTCACCAAATTTACAACATTGGCATTTTAAAACCTCTGCTAATGAACAGTGTCACTGTGATTGTCTTACTGTGTGCCATACATTGATTTTGCACACCGACTGCGCCATTGTGCTCTACATGGGCGGAAACACGTTTTGGACAGAATGTGAAAAATGACAGCTGTACTGCTCACAAGGAGGTGTGGTAAAATGGCAATGTTAAAAATCTGGAGTGAAAATATTGAAAATTCGCAAACTTATGAGCGTGCATAGGAACTGCACAACGCACGTTCGTAAAACAGTTATTTTAGGAATTTGTTCACCAAATTTTCAACACAGCCATTTTAAGACCTCTGCTCATGAACAGTGCCACTGTGATTTTCTTAATGTGTCCCATACATTGAGTTTGCACACGGACTGCGCCATTGTATGCGCTACATGGTAGGCTGCGTTTGGGCAGGATGTGAAAAATGACTTCTGCTGCTCATGAGGAGGTGTGGTAAAATAACAATGTTGAAAATCTGAGTGAAAATATTTAAAATTAAGAGAAGTTACTTAGCGTAAGCGAGGAACTGCTAACGCACGCTCGTAAAACAGTCATTTCTAGGAATTTTTTCACCAAATTTTCAACACAGCCATTTTAAGACCTCTGCTCATGATCAGTGTCACTGTGATTTTCTTAATGTGTCCCATACATTTATTTTGCACACCGACTGCGCCATTGTGCGCTACATGGGCGGAAACACGTTTTGGGCAGGATGTGAAAAATGACAGCTGTACTGCTCATGAGGAGGTGTGGTAAAATGCCAATGTTGAAAATCTGGAACGGAAATATTGAAAATTCGCAAACCTACGTGCGTGCGCGGGAACTGTGCAACCCACGCTCATAAAACAGTCATTTTTAGGAATTTTTTCACCAAATTTTCAACATTGCCATTTTAAAACCTCTGCTAATGAACAGTGTCACTGTGATTTTCTTACTGTGTCCCATACATTGATTTTGCACACCGACTGCGTCATTGTGCACTACATGGGCGGAAACACGTTTTGGGCAGGATGTAAAAATGACAGCTGTACTGCTCATGAGGAGGTGTGGTAAAATAACAATGTTGAAAATCTGGAGTGAAAATGTTAAAATTCGCAAAATTCTGACGTGCGTGGGAACTCACTTAACTGCCTTCATCAAACAGTCATTTCTTGAATTTTTCACCAAATTTTCAACACAGCCATTTTAAGACCTCTGCTCATGATCAGTGTCACTGTGATTTTCTTAATGTGTCCCATACATTGATTTTGCACACTGACTGCGCCATTGTGCGCTACATGGGCGGAAACATGTTTTGGGCAGGATGTGAAAAATGACAGCTGTACTGCTCATGAGGAGGTGTGGTAAAATGCCAATGTTGAAAATCTGGAACGAAATATTGAAAATTCGCAAACCTACGTGCGGCGTGCGGGAACTGTGCAACCCACGCTCATAAAACAGTCATTTTTAGGAATTTTTTCACCAAATTTTCAACATTGCCATTTTAAAACCTCTGCTAATGAACAGTGTCACTGTGATTTTCTTACTGTGTCCCATACATTGATTTTGTACACCGACTGCGTCATTGTGCACTACATGGGCGGAAACACGTTTTGGGCAGGATGTGAAAAATGACAGCTATACTGCTCATAAGAAGGTGTGGTAAAATGGCAATGTTGAAAATCTGGAGTGAAAATATTGGAAATTTAAAACTTACGAGCGGCATGAACTGCACACAACGTGACGTCAGAAAACAGTTATCGCAGGAATTTTTCACCAAATTTTCAACATAGCCATTTTAAGATCTCTGCTCATGAACAGTGACATTGTAATTTTCTTAATGTGTCCCATACACTGAGTTCACACAGCGACTGTGCCATTGTGCGCTACATGGGCGGAAACACGTTTTGGGCAAGATGTGAAAAATGACAGCTGCAGTGCTTATAAGGAGGTGTGGTAAAATGGCAATGTTGAAAATGTGGAGTGAAAATATTGAAAATTCGCAAAGTTATGAGCGTGCATAGGAACTGCGCAATGAACACTCGTAAGACAGTCATTTCTAGGAATTTTGTCACCAAATTTTCAACACAGCCATTTTAAGACCTCTGCTCATGATCAGTGTCATTGTGATTTTCTTAATGTGTCCCATACATTGATTTTGCACACTGACTGCGCCATTGTGCGCTACATGGGCGGAAACACGTTTTGGGCAGGATGTGAAAAATGACAGCTGTACTGCTCATGAGGAGGTGTGGTAAAATGCCAATGTTGAAAATCTGGAATGAAATATTGAAAAATTCGGTAAACCTATGTGCGTCGTGGGAACTGTGCAACCGCTCCATAAAACAGTCATTTTTAGGAATTTTTCATCAAATTTTCAACATTGCCATTTTAAAACCTCTGCTAATGAACAGTGTCACTGTGATTTTTCTTACTGTGTCCCATACATTGATTTCACGACACGGACTGGCGCCATTGTGCACTACATGGGCAGAAACACGTTTTGGGCAGGATGTGAAAAATGACAGCTGTACTGCTCATAAGGAGGTGTGGTAAAATGGCAATGTTGAAAATCTAGAGTGAAAATATTGAAAATTCGCAAACTTACGAGCATGCGTAGGAACTGCACAATGCACGCTCGAAAAACAGTTATTTGTAGGAATTTTTTTACCAAATTTTCAACATAGCCATTTTAAGATCTCTGTTCATGAACAGTGACACTGTGATTTTCTTAATGTGTTCCATACACTGAGTTTGCACACCAACTGTGCCATTGTGCGCTACATGGGTGGAAACACATTTTGGGCAAGATGTGAAAAATGACAGCTGTACTGCTCTTGAGGAGGTGTGGTAAAATGGCAATGTTGAAAATCTGGACTGCAAATATTGAAAATTAGAAATGTACGGCGTGCATAGGAACTGGCTGAACGCATCGAAAAACAGTCATTTTTAGGAATTTTTTCACCAAATGTTCAACATAGCCATTTTAAGACCTCTGCTCATGAACAGTGTCACTGTGATTTTCTTAATGTGTCCCATACATTGATTTCGAACACCGACTGCACCATTGTGCGCTACATGGGCGGAAACATGTTTTGGGTGAGATGTGAAAAATGACTGCTGTACTACTCATAAGAAGGTGTGATAAAATGGCAATGTTGAAAATCTGGAGTAGAAATATTGAAAATTCGCAAACCTACAGTGTAGGAACTGCATAGCATGCGTCTAAAACAGTAATTTTTTAATTTTTTGCACCAAATTTTCAACATGGGGTTTTGGGACCCCTTCTCATGAATGATGTCACTGTCATGGCGCTATTCGAGCCCGAAGGGTGATTTAGGCGCAGTGACTGCGAAATCACCCTTCGGGCCCGAATAACACCATGACAGTGACATCATTCATGAGAAGGGGTCCCAAAAACCCCATGTTGAAAATTTGGTGCAAAAATTCCAAAAAATGCCTGAGATATGCAATCAAGTTGAAACCCCCCCATCTAGCCCATTATACAGCTTACCGGCATTTCCTCAGTTTGCGGTCGCCTTTGAAGAGTGCAGACATGTTCCCGGTCCAGCGAAGATCATCGCGCCGGAGTCCGGAGGTAGTATGGGGTGGGGGGTGGGGATACTGGGCGCAGTGGGTGGAGTGCGGGTTGTGGGAGGGGTCTGGGAGACGCCGCTGGGGACCGCTTTTATTTTACAGGTTTAAAAAAGGCGGCGTGGGGCGTTTGCCACGCTGGGGTGGGCTCCCAGCATGGCAGAAGATGGCTGGGGGCCGAGGGCCGGCGGGGATTGGGCTGGGCACTCCTGTCGGCAAAAACGCGAGCGCTTGCCGCGCTTGGGTGGGCTCCCAGTGTGGCAGCAGGATGGCTTGGGGCGTGGAGCCGACGGGGAATTGGGCACCCTGTCGGCAAACAACGTTTGCCACGCTGAGGTGAGCTCCCAGCGTGGCACCAAAGCTTTGGGGGGGGTGGCGTGACGCACGCAGGGGGAGCGCGTGACGCGAGGGGGGACGGCATGATGCGGTGCTCAGTATGGCAGCGGTGCTTTGCTTTGAAGCAGAGGAACGCCGCTGTCATACAGAGCTCCTGCACCCATTGGTGCAGGACCGCCACGCCTGCTCAAGGGAGCAGTGCATTGGATGGGAGAGGCACACCTCCAAAGTGTGCTACTCTCCCAAAATGTTCCTTCCGCATGCGCGCAGGCGAACGTAAAAATGATTAGCAATCAGCCGATTTTGATTAGCAGTTTTATAAAATGAGTATTTTTACTTTAAACCATGTAATTATTACTTATTATTGTATATATTGATAAAATAGACATTATTATACATAGTTCTAAAACTGAATTTGCCATTTTGACCAAATTGTCTGCATAGCCTTTCTTATTACCCCGCCTCATGTACCTAGTGCAGAAAGATTTCCAGTCCCCGCCAAATCATAATTCTATGCAACCGCAACGCCATTCCCTGCCACAGGGGCAAAATCACATTTTGGTCAGGATTTGAAAAATGACAATTGTGACATACATAAGGTGGGGTAATAAGAAGGCTATGTTGAAAATCTGGGGTCAAAATATTTAAAAATTCCAAAGTTACAAGAGTGCATAGCAAAATTGCAACGAATTATCGTAACTTTGTCATTCTTTCACATTTTGACCCCAAATTTTCAACATAGCCTTCTTATGATCCCTCCTCAAGAACAATATGACTGTCATTATACAAATCCTGCCCAAAAGGTGAATACACAAAGTGACTGCGAAATAACCTTTTGGGCAGGAGTTACTTAATGACAGTTATATTGTTCATGAGGTGGGGTCCCCAAAAGGCTATGTTGAAAATCTGGGGTCAATATCTCAGAAAATGACTGAGTTATGCACCAAAGTTGAAACCCCCATTGAATACATAGGACCGCATTTACCTTAGTTCTCATACGCAGTCGCCGGTTCCAGCAGCAAGACGTGTCTTTGATTGGGAGCATGGATCTCGGACCTGGGACCTGTTCAGGTGGGTGACAGCCTGTGGGGGTGTCAAGGGGGATGTGGGGAGGTGGGTGCACTGTGGGTAGTCAGGTTGGGGTGTGGTAGTGATCGGCGATGGACTTTTTTTTTTGCAGGTTCAAATAAAAAAAAACATCCAGGGGACAAGACGGACAGCCATGGGATAGTGGAGGTGCCACTAGACACCAGGGAAGGAACCTCCAAATAATGGGGACAGCAGTTGGATTGAGGGGGTGCCACTAGACACCAGGAAACATAAAAAATAACGGGGACATCCATTGGATGGGGGGTCCACTAGACACCAGGGATAAAACAGCATTACAGGATGGTGATTAGTGGAGGGAGGGGGCACTAGATGTGACCAGGGAAACAAAGGGCTGGCAACTGGAGAGTGGGGGGGGGCACTACTAGACACCAGGGAAAGTAAAAAAAAAAATACAGGGACGGATAGTTTCTATGATTAGCAACCACTGCTAATCAAGCTGGAAATTGACTTCCGTTTCCCAATTCTTGGGTTGCAAATTGCGATGCAAACCTGCTTATTTTATGCTCTGAACCCCATCTGATATGACGGTCAATAAGTCCAATTGCAATATTCCTGACACTGTTACCAGTTCTTTTAACTCCCACTTCTCTGAACTAACCAGGTTTGATAACCTAATGTCATGCTCACCTGAGTATCCTTCCCCACCCAAGTGCTATTCCGTTCCTTGGTTGTACCTCCATGCTGTTTCTTGCAGTGAGGTCCTGCGACTTCTAAAGTCCATCCCAACCTATGAGAGTGTTGGCCATGATGGGCGTAACTCTAAACTACTTAGGATGGCTGCCCCCTTTCTTGCCTTCCCAATTACCAGACTATTCAACCTGTCCCTCACCCCTGTCACTGTTCCTAAAAGTTGGAAGGTGGCCAATATTATTAACCCAGTGTTTAAAAAGGGTAATTCTAAAAACATTGAGAACTACTGGCTTATCGCAGTCCTGCCCATTCTCAGCAAACTGCTGCAAAACTCATGGCCTCCCAGGTCATGCACCACCTTCACAAACATAACATGCCATCACCCGCCCAGCATGGATTCAGGCTGGCTCATAGCACTACCACTGCACTTGTCCAGCTCAAGAGTGATGTTAAAACTGTTATGGACAAGGGGATGTTAACTGGAGTCATATTCATAGACCTTACAAAAGCATTTGACCTGGTTACTCGCACCCTACTAAAACTCAAACTATCATCCCTTGGGGGATGTTTCCCCCATTGCCGTCAGCTGGTTCTTCAGTTATTTTAATGATAGGCACCAGTTTGTTAAATTTAGCAAGGTCAGTTCTACCCTACTACTATTAATGTTAGAGTTTCCAAAGGATCCATCTTGGGCCCATTGCTTTTTTCTGTCTTTATTAATGATACCCCTAACTTCCCTTCTCACTGAAATACAATACTATATGCTGATGATACAGTGTTTTACTCTAGTTCCAAGAGTTTCATGGACATCAGTGCAAAACTCGCTGCTGACTTTGACAGAGTTCAGTCCTGGCTTGTCCAAAATCACCTTGTCCTAAATTCTAGCAAGACTTAGGCCATGCTTTTTGGGTCCATTACCCAGTAACCAGCTCTGGGGTAAATAAATCAGATTCTTGTATATGTACAGTGTCAACCAAAGAAACAACCACACATGCAGAAGTAATATGATAATGTATTACAATACTTACGCCAAGCATGTGACAGAGAAAATCACAAGGGAGATGGATTCTCACCAGTTTCCAGGAGAATGTACAAAATTTCCAGAATCTCTGTAAGGAGCTGGTTACACAAGGTTATATACCATAGCTAACATCTTGGCAGCAGATATAAAGAACATAATGTTTTGGTTCTATATTATAAACAAAGATAGTATAAGACATTCTGCATTGGATAATGACTTAGGAGCCAGAACTACTAATGAGTATAATATGAGACGAAGAATATGTCTCTGTCAGCATGAAGCTTAGACAAAGAGAAGTGCTGACTGGCCACAAATACACGTGGCATGTTAGCCTAAGTGTAAAACACACACTACATATAATTATATGAGAATATAAGTCTATAAATGTATACAGTGATCACTGACGACCCATAAGAGTCATCTTATCAGTGATTAGCTAGATTATATATAGAATATATGTAAAAGACAAATGAAATGCATTATAGTGAGGTACAATGAATCATGCATGATATAATCCTATGAAAGATGTCAGTGTTAGCATATATTGGCAGCAAAGCACATTCCTGGCACTCATGCTTACACAATGGGTGCCTAAACCTACATGTTAGTGCAAAATAGCAGTATCACAGTATAATGGACCAGGAAAACAGTGTAAGGTGTATGTGGGATGATAGGGGGCATAACCCAGGTGCTACAGTCCCCTCTTTATTGCCCTAATTGCAAAAGTGGCAACACAAGAAAAAGATGACGGTTAGGCACCATTCATCTACAGGCCCACAGCACAAGCCTGATAGAGGAATTTCAAATGGTCACGGTGGTGTTTTAGGGTTTTCCTTAAACAACAAAATGTAATTATAAGGAAAAATGTTAGTAAACCTTGTATTACTATAAACATTTGGAGTGAAACTTCACAATGGGGTTTTCCAATATCAAAAACAATGTTGTTACTGATATGTATCAGGTGTATATCTGTTCTATTGGGAAGAGACTGGAGAGACAAACTTAAGTTGCCTGTATGGATATTAACAATAAGTAAAAACCGAGACAGAGCATCAAGATAGACTAGACTTAATGATATCTGGTTCAGGCTTGGGAACAGGTGTGATCACAGTATAATCTATAACCTGTTTAGGGAGTGAAAATAGAAGTTAGAATGAATCCAGGGTTTTTTCAAGTGTTAGACGAAGATTCATAGTTCAAATTAGATGCATTTAGATTTTCCAAAGGTAGATCTAAATGTTCAGGAGGCTGCAGTATTTACAGAGGCCTCAGCAGGGGGTGCATTAGATTGTGCATTGAGTTTTACAATGGAATAGCAACAGTGTTGTGGAAGATGATCACACGGCTGCACAAAGTGTAAAAGTTTATGACAGTGCTCAGTTTGTATGAGGTACCAGCCAGGTTTGGGATACAAGCAGTGAAGAAAATGGATTGCTTGCTTGTAGATCAACTGAAAAAGAATCTTCTTGCTGAAGTTAGGGGATTGCCCCACCCCAGGCGTGGCTTCATAGTATGCATAACAATGAGCTTGATTGTAGAATCTGAAGTGGCTGAACAGAATAGAGTTTATTTGAGAGTTCACAAGAGGATGCCAAATTTCAATTATTAGGCCAGTATTCACAAGTTGGTAAAGCAAGTTGGAAGATGTCACATCTGCATAAAAGGCGATAATCCTTCCAGGTACTACAATCAAAATTCACAGTCAGTCACGATTTCAAGACCTCATAGTAAACAAACAAAGGAGATAGTTTCAACCTTTCACGATAAAAGTACCCATCAAGTTGACCAATAGAATGGATGGTTGCCAGACGATCAGAGATTGATGTTGCCGGATGAAAATGCAGCAATGACACTGTAAGAGTCACAAGCATGGCTTCCTGGATTGTGCAGGAATAACTTTTGAAACATGGAGCAGTACTGGTGTGTGTGGTGACATACCCACAATTCCTTGCCATTGGAAAGGGAATAGTGCTAGATTCAAATAAACATCTGTTAACACATGCAACAGAAGGGCATTTGGGGCAATACCACTGACCCATACGTCTGTAATGTATGAGGTCAGGGATATGTCCTAATTCCAGAGCCCGGAAGAGCTAACTAAAGGGCATAATAGCTGTAGGCAGCGCAGAGGACTTCCCTAGCTATGTGTTGCTTGTCTGCTTCCTTAATGGTAAGCAGAAATTAATTCATTAATATTAACCTTTGTCAGGTCAAACCCCTCCACAATATCCTTGATATTGTAAATGTAAATCACTCTTCATAAGCAAGACAATGTATACCATGCAGTAGGGGAGGTATGATATTATATTTCATACTGTCATGAACCTTTAACATATGTGCTTGAATAATGGCTATATCAGCCCTATTTCAAACAGATATGTCAGAGCCAAATAGGCCTGAGGCTAAACCTGTTTTTTTTTAAATACAAAAAACAAAACCTATGTAATTCTATGTTGACTCTGTACGTCTGTACTCTGTAAACATGTAAAATTCTGTTACTCTGTCTTGACTATACTCTGTAAACTATGTTAACCATGTGTGTCCTCTCTGTGACGAGGTACCTTTGTAAACGAGCCGCTGGCTCAAAGGTTGTAAATCCAATTATACAATAAATAAAATAAATAAAAACAAAATGCATAGTGCGTTTTGGTAGGTTTATAGTTATAAGATGTACCACTAGCAGCCAGGATGTGAAAATCCTGTGTGTGTGTGTGTGTGTGTGTGTGTGTGTGTGTGCGCGCGTGCGCATGCTATCAGTCCCTGTATAGGGGTCACTGTTGAGTACCCGGTATGCTGCCAGGGTATCCAGTGACATCATTATTTAAAAAAAAGTGGGAAATGTTTGTTGTGAAACATATAACAAATCATTCCAAGTTTTAAAGAGTCAGATTTAAAATCACTGGGATGTGCATGAACTGCACATTATTAACTAGGGTACCTGGCTGGGAAGTGGTGATTAGACCACTGGGTGGGTCAGGGTTCTGTTTTGGGCATTCAGTATCTGGTGTCACAGATTATGGGGCATCATAGGGTAAAACCTTAAGGTCTAATGGCTTTTATTGCCATATAAATTTTGGATGCAAAAATTCCTGATTATCAATAAAATGTAAACGGGTCCAGATCAAGTCTAGCTGCTAGGATCGATCCAAAGCAATGATCATAACATTCAGTAGGGCCTCACTACCCTCCTGGATGATGAACATGTCTCTTAGGACTTTAGTGTGAACTCCACAGGATGCAATTAGATCATGTGGGCTTGTGAGGTACTCTGCCTCAACAAGCTGTTTAAGACTAGGTCACTGGTTCTTATCTGCAGTATGATGTGCAGTTTGGGCTTGTAAGAACACCCATACTTCTAAAAAAGAAAAATAAGCATAAAGCTCTCTCTCTGTCTGGAACCTAAAAGGAAAGAGAAAAGGAAAACATAGTTAGTTTAGTACTATTTCACCCATTGAGGTATGAAAAAGTAATTTAATCTCCTTTAAATAGTTTCATTTGATTGGCATGTAGCCATTTATCAATGACTCTCTCATTGTGAGGCAGTCTAACTTGGTAGACTGCTGGACTGAGTTTGTTTTCAATGGGAAAGGGCCCCTCCCATTTGTTTACAAATGGATGTGTGGGTGGTGCTGAGTACCATTACCTGGTCCCTAACCTGCCAGTGTACAGGATGTACAGTTTTGTCAAATTGGATTTTGGCCTGTTGCTGGGCCTTGCCCATGTGTTGTGCAGCAAACAAGTGTATATTTTGGATGTCTTATTCGAGTTGTTTAACATATTTGTCGACTGACACCCTGCCAGCAGTGGGGGCACCAGTGTCCAGAAGTAAGTGTTCTGGGAGTCTCATGGACCATACAGTCATGATTTCAAAATGGGTACACTGTGTACCTGCAGAGGGTGTTCCTCTTATTGCCATAAGGAGCAATGGCAATAATGAATCCCATTCTTTGGGGTTTCCTGAACAAGTTTGGATAACATAACTTTGATCTGCCTGTTAGCCCACTCCACCTGACTTGATGACTGTAGGTGTTAAGGGATATAAAACTTTTGTTTTACCCCTAATAAATCCAGAGTTTCCTGCATTACTTTGGCTATAAAGCCGGCTCCCTGTAATCAGAACCTACCTTTAGGGGTAAACTCCACCTGGTAAATAGCTGGTTTACCATGACATTTACTGTCACTTTGGCTGTGTTGCTGTTTGTTGGGATAGCCTCGACTCATTTGGAAAATAGATTGGTGATCACTAGTGCAAACTTATTGTTCTTAGTGGTTGGCATAGGGCCAGTGTAGTCAATTTGGATATTGTTCCAGGGGCCTGAGTGCCTCTGGGGTAATAATTTAGCATGTTGCCTAACTGATATAGAATTGTTCTGTGCACAGATCAAACAGTTACTGATGTAGTATTCTACATCATTTCTCATGTGTGGCCCCCAGAAAGAGGATTTCAGTCTGTCTAGGGTTTTGTCAACTCCCTGGTGTCCACCAGTTAGAGTATCATGTACTTGGTAGATAAAATCTACCCTCAGGTGTTCAGGAACTACCCATAACTTTTCAGGAGTGTTATGGCAGTGATACCAAATGAGTAGGCCATCACTGGATAGGTGAAGGTAATTTTTCACTTTCTTATAAGGGCTTATTTCTGGAAGTTATTCCTTAGTTCCTTTATTAAGGAACCTATGCACTGCCCTCAAATGAGGGTCTTTCTTTTGTGCGGACACTAGATCCATGGGCTCAAAAGGAGTTGTGTCTTTATTAATGGCAGCAACACATAGTGTAGCTGGGACAAAGGGAGTTTTCATTTCCCATGTGTCCTCTCCTCGGGAACAGTCTTTTGCCAGTGAATCAGCATGGTTGTTGTAAGAAGCATAAGGTTCATATTTACAATATGCTCGAACCTTATGAATATACAGTTTGTAATTAAATTGTTTGGTTAGTGTTGCGATGTACACAAACAAGTCTCTGTGTTTCACAAGCTTACCATCAGAGTATTTGAAATTTGTTTTCTCCCAAAAGGGAAGAAATTCAGTCAGAGAGGAACAGACCCGATTAGAATCTATAATAAAGTTAGTGTCTGTAGTGCCTTTCTGCAATTTACAAAGTACAAGGTTATTTATTAAACCGTGTAGCACTTAACCCTCTCAAAGAGTGCTGGTGTTATGTTACGTTAGGAAAAATCTTTGTATTTAATTATTAACACAAACTGTTTCTTTCTCAAGGACTTTCCAGCTCTGTAAACCATCCACAAACAGTTGTGGTAATTATAAGGAGACTCCTCGCCTCCCTACCTTACATTGTTTGCCAGGCACGTTTTAACAATGCCTATATACTGTACATAAATGATGGTTCACCTCCTACCACCTCACACTCTGTGATCACTAGGATGTAAAATAAGAATTCCAAACCCTGCTATCTGACCCTCGTTGGTATGTGTGGCTGAGTCATCAGTCAAAACAAGACACACAGTGGTGTCTTTTAACACTTTCTGAGGTTCTGTCAGAAAGGGCCCTGGGACAAGTATGTCAGGTGGTTGGAGTGAACAATCATGGGTCTCTCCTGTAAATTTTAGGCCTTGGGCCAAAAGGATAGAGTTTTGTTTTCTTGTTGTTGTTTTATGCTCCAGCCCTGCAGCCCACTCACTCTGGGAGAACCCCAGCCCTGTCACCCCGACGTCTACCAGCTAACACAGCAGTCACCCCCAGGGCTTACCCCCCCAGTGGGGTCAGAGAGGGGAACCTCCCCCCTGAACAGGATCCAGTGTGCTGTGGCTAGCTGGGTGCAAGGCCTACGACTTCCCCCATCATCATCTGCAGGCTATTTTCGGTTGTTTTTCACCTTGCGGGATCGCTTGCGTGCAATGCCACTAGCGACTGGGAACGTGCATGCTCCTGTGCTCACCCCCTGTCAAGCGGCTGCCGCGCCCCCGCCCCCTGTTGTGCGACTCCGTGCCATCAAGCTCCAGCCTCCACTAGAGGTCAGGTGAGCACCGATTGTTGAATCCCCCCCTTCCCGGAGATGGACAGCAGTCATTCAGATGCTTAATCCATCTCCTCCCTGCCGACCCCCGGTGACCCGTGCTCATTCCCGAACATGGGTCGCCGGCGTGGAGTGAGGTGTGGTGTCCAGCGCCTCAACCCTCAGCGCCACCGGGGCTGGCCTAAGGATGGAGTTTTGATAGGAAGGACAGTGACGTCATGCTCCTGTAAAAGGAGAGACCAGTATGTAAGTCTGGTATTGGATACAGAGTCATCTTTTACTCTGTCTGACAACAGAACATTCATAGACTCATAGATTGGATATGAGTTCAGTGAGCCGAGGCACTTTAATGAGCTTGCTACTGTCACAAACGCACTCAGCAGGTTAGGCCCCCTGCTCCCACAGTGCCAACCTCTGAGCGCAGTAATATGAACAGGTAACAGACAGGGTAACCCTCCTGTCTGCATTTGGGTTTGAATCACCTTTTGTCTCAAGTTCTAGAGGGATTCAAACTGTGAACCTTATGCTAGCATACCCAATGTACAGGCTGAGATATGTACCCTCTTCAGGGATTGCGGCACAATCTTTCACCGGGGCACCAAGCCAGGCTTCCAAAATGAACCCTTAAAACTCTGTAAAAGACCTTAGGTATATTCTTACCTTTTCCCAGTTAAGTAACACCATCAAGCTTTTGAAGAGTTTTTGTCAGTCTTAACCCTCCGTACGTCACATGCAAATAAAGAACTGGCAGACCCAGGCAGTCTTTCAAAATAAAGGGTACTTTACTAAAAGATGATAAAAACATGAAAAATGCAAACACAGAACAATATATCAAAGAGCATACAATCACTTAAAACAACAAGGGAAGATTACAAAACAAAAACTCCTACCACAATACAATCAGACTTTTTCTATCTAATGTATTACCTCTGTAGTGCTTATAGTTAGATCAGAGATCTGTCTTTCTTGAGTCCCAAAATGATATGTCATATTCCCCAGTTACAAGGATACATTTCAACTCCATCTCCCCACCCCCTTGGTGAGTCATCTAGCGCCTCCTTTTAGTATATATATAAAAAAATACAAACATGATGTCCTATCAGGAGGTATATTAAATAAGGTGATATCAGCAAAAATTCCACTTCCTAAATATGACTCCTTAATGAAACATTTTCTCTTTGATCTTGAGCAGTTCCTATTCCCAAGGCATATCAAAGGGTTTTACAACCTTTAACACCCTGGTGGTATAAAATGTTCTTCCTATAGGAATCATAAAAGTTTATGAGCCCTATATCCTGGCAGCTGGGTCCATTCTAATTAAGACAGAAAAACCCTTAATTAAGTCTCTCTGGTCTTTTAATTGCCTCCTGGTTTCAGGTCACTTGTCACCGTAGCTTCACTAAAACCTGGGGGGGGCACCCATAAGCACACGCTGTCTTATGTGAGACAATTACCTACTATATTTTTATATTAGAAATGTCATACAACAATCATAACCAGCTGGCCAAGCATCACAATCCCCCTCACCTAGACTGAACTTGGGGGCTCTATCCTCTGCATGGGATGAGCTCACCCCTCATATAGATGCGACAGGCCATCAGTGTTCTGATTGGTCACTCCAGCACTATGTAAGATCATCATGTCATACCCTTGCTAGGCAAGACTCCATCTTAGTTTACCATTAGTTTTTCCCATTTGTGTCAGCCAAACCAGGGGGTTGTGGTCAGTTTGTACCTCAAAATGCTGCCCATATAAGTATGGCTCTAACTTCTTTAGGGCCCACACTATGGCAAGACACTCTTTTTCCACAGTAGAGTAAGCTTGCTCCCTGGGAAGTAACTTTTTACTCAGGTACACTACAGGGTAATCTTTCCCTTGGTTGGATGTCTGACTCAGTACTGCCCCAATACCCATGTCTGAGTGTCAGTCTGGACTATAAAGGGTCTGCTATAGCCAGGACTTGTCAGTACAGGAGCACTGCACAGTGCCTCCTTCAGTCTGGTAAAGGCTTTTTCACAGGCTGGTTCCCAGGTAATTTTCTTAGGAATCTTTTTCTTTACTAGGTCAGATAAGGGAACAGCCAGGGCACTGTAATTGGGTTCAAATTTCCTATAATACCCTGCTGTCCCTAAAAAACTCTTGACCTGCTTCTCTGTTTCTGGTCTGGTCCATGCCTCGGTCACTTCTATTTTTACTTGGTTAGGATGGAGCTGTCCCCAGCCTACAACATGCCTGAGGTATGCCACTTCAGCCATGGCCACCTGGCACTTTTCAGCTTTGACAGTGAGCCCAGCCCTCAGTATCCTGCCCAGCTCTTCCCTAAGGTGGGACAGGTGTTCCTCCCAGCTGGTACTAAAGATGGCAGTGTCATCCAGGTATGCCACAGCATACTCCTCAGCACCATTTAACACTTTGTTCACCAACCTTTGGAAAGTAGCCGGGGCGTTCTTCATTCTGATAAGCATTACTTTAAATTCAAAAAAGGCTATCGGAGTGATGAAGGCTGACCTTTCCCTAGCTCTGTCAGTTAACTCTACCTGCCAATACCCCTTTGTCAGGTCAATAGTCGCAAGGTATGTCACCCCTTCTAACTTGTCCAGGAGTTCGTTCGTCCGGGGCATCGGGTGGGTGTCTGACTTCATTATTGCATTCAGTCCATAATAGTCCACACAAACACGAGTAGAGCCATCTGGCTTGGGCACAAGGACTACAGGTGAGGCCCAGGGGCAGTGGGACTTCTGGATTACCCCTAAATCCAGCATTTCCTCCACCTCCCTCCTAATGTCCTTTTGCACAGTCTCTGACACCTGATATGCTGTTCACCATATGGGTGTCTGTGTCCTTGTCTCTACAACATGCGTTGCTAAGAGGGTTAGTCCAGGCTTCACGCTAAACAGTGGGACAAAGTCTGCTAAAACCTCCCTTACTTCCTGGATCTTCATCCGGGGCCAGCTGGGGTGACAATTTAACTGCCTCCACAGAGGGCTTCCACTTGCTTTCTTCCAGCAAGTCCAGAAGGGGGGCTCCTTCATCCGTCCCCTCCCCAGGACTACATACTGCAAACACCATGTCAGCCTTATGCATATGGCTTCGTCATGTTGACATGGTACATTCTTCCTGTATGTTTTCTGTCATGTAACTCTATGATATAGTTCATGTCACTTACCTTTCTAACTACTTTGTATGGTCCTGCCCACTCAGCTTGCAGCTTGTCTTTCCAAACCGGGATAAGGACCATGACTTTCTGACCCACCGTGTATGAGCGAGCTCTGGCTCTGCAGTCGTACCTCACTTTTTGTTTCTGTTGGGCAGCTGCCAGACTGCTGTGGGCTGTCCCCATAAGCTCCTTCAGCCTTTCCCTAAACCTAAGAATGTAATCCACTATGGGAGTTCCCTGGGTGGCGTGCTTGCCTTCCCAGTCCTCCCGGATCAAGTCCAGGGGCCCACGTACCCGGCGTCCATATAAGAGCTCGACGGGGGAAAATCTTGTCGACTCTTGGGGCACCTCTCTGTATGCAAACAAAAGGTGGGGAAGGTATTTTTCCCAGTCCCTCCCATGCTGTTCAGCAAACACTTGGAGCATTGACTTCAGGGTACCGTTAAATCTTTCCAAAAGTCCATTGTCTTACTGGTGATATGGAGTCGTCTGCCTCTGCACCCCCTACACTTCTCCCACAAACATTTCATCAGGTCCGACATGAAGGAACCCCATCTACTGGTGATAACCTCCTGTGGAAACCCAACACAGGAGAAAATCCCAAGTAAGGCATCTGCCACTTTGTCTGTCCTCAGTGAGGATAGGGCGACTGCCTCTGGATACCGGGTGGCATAATCCACTGCAGTCAGGATGAACCTATTCCCAGAGGAGCTGGGGGTATTTAAAGACCCCACAATATCCATTCCCACCCTCTGGAATGGCTCCTCCACTATGGGCAATGGGATTAGGGTGGCTTGGGTTTTCTTACCCACCTTCCTTATTTCATGGCACCAGTGACAAGACCTGCAATACTCCTTCACCTGCTGGGTGAAGTTGGGCCAATAGAATTTCTGGGCCAACCGCTGCATAGTGCGGTAATTCCAGATGACTAGACAAGGAATATCATGTGCAGTCTTGAGCAACTGCTTTGGGAACGACAAGCTGCCTGCCTATCACCCTCCCTCTGTCTTCACAGCCTGAGTATACATCGTCCATTTTCCCAATAAACTTTATGTTTATCGCCACCTCCTGTGCTCCATCAGAGTCTGCCCAAGCCCTCAGCTTCTCTAGACTAGGGTCACTTTTCTGAGCAGCTGCAAATTCCTTACACATTCCCAAGGCATGGGACAGGTCCCCTTCAGTCTCTAAACTAGGATCCCTAGCACTAGTGTCAGGGCACTCAGGATCACTGTCATCCCTAACCCTCTGACAGTGGGTCACCCCTCCTTCTTCGGAGTAACCTTCCATAGCTGTGTGGTTAACTGCTACTGGGGAACTTTCTAACCCTTTTCATTAGTCTCCCTATCAGGAGACATAGGCTGGGGACCCAGCCTCCCAGTGGTTTCCACAATGGCTTCTTATGGGTCCAGGGAACTACAATTTTCTCTTGCTGCTTGGCTATGGGTAACTGCACACACCAACCCCTGTTTGAGATTATTGCCAAGGATAATGTCAACTGCTAATATTTTGGCTACAGCCACCTGTTGCACAGTTCCCTCAGTTTCACCCCAGTCTAGGAGAACAATAATGAGTGGCAATGTTTTCTCCTCACCAATGAAGTCTTGTACAGTTACAGATTCATTGAGTATAAGCTGACCAGGCTCAACCAGATCCCTTTTTACCAGTGTCAGGGATGCCCCTGTGTCCTGTAACCCTTGTGTCTGTATACCATTCACCGTGACTGGGTGCATGTGTTCCCTCATGTTCATAGGTATGCATCCAGGGACACACAAACAACCCACTTCTTTCCTAGACCCATTCTGCATATTGGTCATCCTTTTGGGACACTGCCTGGCAATATGTCTGGTTTCTTTACAAACCCAACATTCATTTCTTTTCTCAGAGAAATCTTTTCTTTGAAATCTGGGGCTAACTGGTTTCGGTGGAGGCAGTGAGGGTTTTAGCTTCCCTGAAGGTGCACTTTTCCCTTTCTGCGCTGCCACGCTCGCCCCATTCACTCTCAGAGCAGGTCTGCTCTTGGCATAGACTTCAGCAGCCTCTTGCGCTGTTTTGGGAATCTCGATCCTCCAGCCAGGTTTTCAGCTCTGCTGGGCATGCCCAAAAAAACTGTTCTAATAAAATAGCATTTTCAATTTTATCTACAGAGTTTGCTTCAATTCCTTCCCACCAACATTTTAAACACTGATGTTGTTTCATGGCTACCTCCTCATAGCTCATGTCAGGGCTTCTTCTGAGGTTACAGAATTTAGCTCTGTATGCTTCTGCAGTTAAATCAAACTTTTTTAAAAGTGCAGCTTTAAGTTTGCTGTAATCATTACTGTCTTCATTATCCATTTGACCCAATGCCTCCCGAGCTTTCCTGGTAAGTAGCAGGGATAGCTGGAAGCTCCAGGACCCTCTAGGAATGTTTGCCTGAATTCAAACTTTTTCAAAAGAATTTAAAAAGGCATCCATATCCTCTCCCTCTTTAAATTCAGCTATCAATTTTGAATTTAATTCGTAACCCAGTCCTGTAGTTCCAGCTCAACCCAAGCCACTTACCTGCTCTGGTGTTGGTGGTTGGAGTCGTAGCTTCTTCAGTTCATGTCACCTCTGGCGCTCACACTCTTCATGGTCAGCCTCCAGCTGTTCCCGGTCAGCCTCTCACTGTTCTCACTCCCTCTTCTCCTCTGCAGCTCGCTGGCACTCACACTGTTCACGGTCAGCTTCTCGCTGTTCTCGTTCCCTCTTCTCTTCTGTGGCTTGTTTCTCTCACTCAGCATCTCTCTGGAACTCCAGCTCCATTCTGCACAACTCAATCTGCAGCCTGATTGCTTCTGGCTCCAGAATGCTGGTGGCCTTCCCCTGCTGCTGTGGCTCTTGGCTTGCACTGACCCTGCTGCCCTCCTCACCGTATCTGGACACTGCACTGGCTGCTGGCCCCTCCATGCCCAAGGTTTGGTCCTTTACAGTCACAGTCTGTGACTCAGTGCTCTGGGCATCTGCTGCCATCAGGGCATCCATGAGGTTCTGCTTGATGTCCCTCGCCTCATGCAGGACTCCTCTGTCCTGGCACAACTGCCTCAAGTAGTCTGCAGTGTACCCACTGTAGTTGGAAGCCATCTTCTTCCCTAACTATGGCTACTCTAACTTGCACTTTAGAAAAAAAAATAAAACAGGTAGGAAATTGACTGTAAGCAAAATGATATAGTTCTGTTTCCTTTTTAAAAAATAAAATCACTGACTTATTTTGCAAGTGAGCTGTACAGTAGTAAGCTGACACACTGAACAGTTAAAGCTTGTGTTACCAAATGTTATCGCACCGCTGCTAACCAAATCTGTCACAAACGCACTCAGCAGGTCAGGCCCTCTGCTCCCACAGTGCCAACCTCTGAGCACAGTAATATGAACAGGTAACAGACAGGGTAACCCTCCTGTCTGCTTTTGGGTCCAAATCACCTTTAGTCTCAAGTTCTGAGGGGATTCAAACTGTGAACCTTATGCTAGCTTACCCAATGTACAGGCTCAGATACGTACCCTCTTCAGGGATTGCAGTACAGTCTTTCACCGGGGCACCAAGCCAGGCTTCCAAAATGAACCCTTAAAACTCTATAAAAGACCTTAGGTATATTCCTACCTTTTCTCAGTTTAGTAACACCGTCAAGCTTTTGAACAGTTTTTGTCAGTCTTAACCCTCTACATGTCACATGCAAAAAAAAAGAACTGGCAGACCCAGGCAGTCTTTCAAAATGAAGGGTACTTTACTAAAAGATGATAAAAACATGAAAAATGTAAACACAGAACAATGTATCAAAGAGCATACAATCACTTAAAAGAACTAGGGAAGATTACAAAACAAAAACTTCTACCACAATACAATTAGACTTTTTCTATCTAATGTATTACCTCTGTAGTGCTTATAGATAGATCAGGGATCTGTCTTTCTTGAGTCCCAAAATGATATGTCATATTCCCCAGTTACAAGGATACATTTCAACTCCATCTCCCCACCCCCTTGATGCATCATCTAGCTCCTCCTTTTAGAATATATATATATAAAAAAAATACAAACATGATGTCCTATCAGGAGGTATGTTAAATAAGGTGATATCAGCAAAAATTCCACTTCCTAAATATGACTCCTTAATGAAACATTTTCTCTTTGATCTTGAGCAGTTCCTATTCCCAATGCATATCAAAGGGTTTTACAACTTTTAGCACCATGGTGTTATAAAATGTTCTTCCTATAGGAATCATAAAACTTTACGAGCCCTATATCCTGGCAGCTGGGTCAATTCTAATTAAGACAGAAAAACAGGAGATCCAAAAATTGTGTCTCACTGGTCTTTTAATTACCTCCTGGTTTCAGGTCACTTGTCACTGTAGCTTCACTGAAACCTGGGGGGAGGGGGCACCCATAAACACAGGCTGTCTTAAGTGAGACAATCACCTACTATATATTTATATCACAAATGTCATACAACAGTCATAACCAGCTGGCCAGGCATCACAGCCACCACCTTAGTGGTGGAAAACATTTTTTTTTTAACCCATGAATTTATCCGGTCTTTTTTTTTAAGTATCCAAGGTGTCGCAGTTAACTATATTTCTTGGTAAGGTGTTCCATTTGGTGATAACTCACTTTGTGAAAAATGTACTCCTCCTTACTGTATAGGATTGATCTATTAATTTAAGGGCATGCAATCTAGTTAAGTCTCTCCCCATATGTCTAGTCAGACTGATAGTATTTAGTCCATAAGGTTCCTTTATATATCTATAAATTAAACACATTTCACCCCTTGTACTTCTGTAATGGGTTTAGTACAGTTTAAATTTTTTCAGTCTGTTACTATATCCCAGATGTTGACATGTCCTGATTTTTTACTTAATCTTCTCTGTACCTTAGTTACCTTAGTTAGTGGGCAAATTATTGGAAAGCAGCACAATAGGCACATATTCAATGATATGCATAAAGTATATCACTGCCCAGTATGTAGCCAAAAGATTCCTTTCACAAAGGTTGTATTTCAGCTCCACTGGGGAGAGCATCTGGGATGCATAACAATGGATCTGATGTGTCCATTATATGTTTGGGCTAAAACTGCTGAGATTGCTATATCTTATGTAGCAGTTTCAAAAGGATACCCTAAAGCTCGGTTAGGATTAACCAATGCTGTGGCTATGGTCAGTGATCTTAAAAAAAAAAAAAAGACAACAATATCAACATTATAATATTTTGCACCTTCTTGCCAGAAATGCCTGCTATTGTCTGTGCTGGGAATAACCCAGACTGTTCCTGGCTTGTGTCTACTTTTGCAGCCACAGTATGGATGATCCAGGAGTCACTGGTGGAGGGGGGTTATGCATCATGTGTAGGCAGTGCTGGCACTACCAGGGGTGCCTGCACAGTGGAGAAAAGTGGCGTGCAAGCTGCACATAGTTCTCCAGCTATGGATTGTGGTTCACTAGCCATCAAGGGTGGGGAAAGTAGTACTGGAACTGCTGGCAGCACAGGTTCAGAAATCAAACCTCCCCCCAGCATAGCATGTGATGCTGAAAATATCACAGCCATGGGGCTTTCAGAATCAGGGTTGTCCGTTCTCCCTTTAAATGCATAGTGGGTTTCCCTACCAGAAGGTTGCTGGATGGTAGCAACATTTTTATCAAGGTAACAGCTTAAGTTATTAGTGGGCTGCATGTGCCTAATGCTGTTAGCATTAGGAAAAAACAACACATTCAATCCTCTCAGGGAGGGTTAATGTTAGATTACATAGGGAAGAATCATCACATTCCACACAACTAACACCAATGTGTTCCTTAACCAAGGACCTTCTAGAAGTGTAAACATTCCTAACTACAGCTGCTGCTGCAGTGTCAGCCACTGACTTCATAACGTTAGGCTGCATACCAGCCTCATTCAAAAGTACATCAACATCATTTTCAATTAGATTCTATGGCCCTCAGAAACACTAGTCTTACTGATAACATTATGAATCATGCCAAAAACTTCCGGTATGTTTTGTATGGTTAAGGCAGCAATCACAGGTTCCTGTGATTGCATGATCCAACCTCCGTGATGTGGTGGTCGGACATTTTGGCTTACCTCATGGGTGCTGCCATTTCGGGTTACTGTATTATGACCATCATCTCATGACCATGAGCAGCCATCTTGGGGATGGCATGGGGATGCAGCACGATGGCGTGTGTCCTCCATTTTGAGACTCTAACAATTCTATATTTTGTGAATCACAGAAAAACAAGTGGCTAATCTTTGTTCTAGTCCACCTCACAGCACTCTGTGAGTGTTCAAAATCAAACTCTTCAACACCAGAAGAGGCAAGATCTATGGGGATTAAGGTGGTATGCCCTGCCAGTACCTCTGGTTGATGATGCAAGTTCACAATTTCTGCCTTGCAGTTTATATGATCAACCTTAGAATTGGTATCACACAAACTATACATAACCTGTTTCTCCGCGTTATCATAATCACATAATAATGAATCACGCTGCTTAGTCAAAGTCTGATGTTGAAATACCAGCTCGTTAACTCTCTTAGCAGACTCAGAATTTACTACAGACATCTCATCCCTAAGTTCTATCCAGATCTGCCTTTTTGCAGTTATCTCTCAAGGCATGCAATTTATGGCTGCTTAAGTTATTAACATTATTTAACAAAGACTCTTTTTGCTAATGGAAGGACTGGATCTGGCACTCTAGTCCTTCTGTCCTCCTTATATGGTTAGCCTTTTTCAGACATTTCCTGCTTGCAAGCAGCATTCTCTGATTTCAAAACTGGTAGTTCATTTAAAGCAACTTCAAAACCTGTAAACAACACTGCAAAGAATAATTTTTCAGGATTAACTCTTTTGGTACCATGTTTCAATTTACTATAGTATTCAATGATAGCCCTTAAAGGATCATCGCTGGGGTTTGCTACATCAGCAAAATCCTCCCAACCACCATAGGCAGCTAGGTATTGTGAGGCATACAGCCTCAGCGCAGTACTGATTTTTTAGACATATCATTTGAAAAGAGAAACCCTTAGCTGTCTGTGGATCAAGTACTCAGTTTGCAACCAAAGTTCCTGACAGGACACAAACAGCATTTGGCATATGTGGACTCCTAGATGAGTATAGACCCACTAGGATTTGAAACCACAAATGAAAGCAGTCTGTCTGTTCGGATCTCTTTACAGCTGTGTGTTCCTACAGAGAAAGAAGAGGGAAAAAAAAAACACAAAAAAAAAAACAAGTTCACTACGCAGAGTTGAATATCTGGTAGGAGGTTTGTTTTGTCTGCACTGGGGACCAAACAGCAGACCAAAGAGTTTTACACAGAAGACGCTATCAGCTGCTTGTCACTGGGCATTTCTCACCCAGTATGTTAATTTACAGAAGAAATTAAAGTGTTACTTTGACTAGCAATCAGACATTTACCACGGTCACCATGAATGTTACCCAGAAACCAGCTCTGGGATAAATAAATCAGATTCTTATATGTCTACAGTGTCAGCCAAAGAAACAACCACACAAGCAGAAGTAATAATGATAATTTATTGCAATACTTATGACAAGCATGTGACAGAGAAAATCACAAAGGAGATGGGTTCTCACCAGTCCCCTGAAAAATTTATAAAATCTCCAGAATTTCCAGAATCTCTGTGAGGAGCTGGGTTACATAAGGTTATATATACCATAGCTAACATCATGGCAGCAGATATAAAGAAAATAATGTATTGGTTCTATATTATAAACAAGATGGTATAAGACATTCTCCTTTGGATAATTACTTAGGAGACAGAATTACTAACAAGTATAATATGAGACAAAGAATATGTCTCTGTCAGCAGAAAGCTTAGACAAAGAGAAGTGCTGACTGGCCACAGCTACATGCAGCATCATAGCCTAAGTGTAAAACACACACTACATATAATTATATGAAAATATAAGTATATAAATGTATACAGTAATCACTGACGACCCATGAGAGTCATCTTATCAGTGATTAGGTAGATTATATATAGAATATATGTAAAAAACAAATGGTAATGCAGTATAGTGAGGTATAATAATCACGCATGATATAATCCTATAAAAGATGTCAATTTTAGCATATAGTAGCAGTAAAGCTCATTCCTGGCACTCATGCTTATACAGTGGGTGCCTAAATCTACATGTTAGTGCAAAATAGCAGTATCACAGTATAATGGACCAGGAAAACAGCGTAAGGTGTATGAGGGATGATATGGGGCATAACCCAGGTGCAACAGGTCCACACATACATTACAAGCATGCAAAACTGGTTTAAACATCTGCTGTTTAAATGACTCCACTGTTTCTGTGGCTAACTCCCTGGCATTATCCTTGATCCTGTCCTGGATTTTACACTGCATATCTCGAACATCTGCAAGTCTGTAAATTCCAAGCTTGGGCTCACCTACAGAATCAGTTATGCCCTGACTCCTGCAGCAAAGGTAGCAATTGTCCAGGAGTCCTGTCCCCTAGCCTCCCATATGGGCTCGCCTCATTTTACCAGGCCAGTGCTTGCAACCTATCTAAATGGAATGTCACCTACAATAATATATGTGTGTTTTCCTTTCTGCTCCTCAGTTGACCCACCACTGCATGTTATACTCCAGTCTTGGTTGGCTCTCTTCCCCCCTCAACACCTTAATACCTTAAGCTGTGTCACTGACAACATCATCAGGTCATCCAAACCTACCTCTCATGCTGTTCTGTTAATACCTCTTCAGACCAAGCATACACTATACATTCCAATAATCTGTATCTCCTGATCATACCTATGTGCTCCTCTAAAATGGATGAGCAGGCATTTGCCTCATTTGCTCCAAGGGTTTGTAGCTCATCCGTGCAAGAAAATAAAATATCTCATCTGAATATCGCAATCCTAGCAGGCAGCACAAATTGGGGCAGCTGACAATGCATCAGTGCATCCTGGGGGATGGCCTGAACACCGGGAATGGGGATGTGTGGTATGACGTAGACAGCCAGCTCTGAGTGCAGTATAAATTTTTTTAATATAAAATGTATTACTAACTGTCTCTGCTGAAAAATCTGGTGCTCTTAGAATGACCTCACTCATCAACCCCCCCCCAGGTTTCATCTGAAAGATGCAAGCCATAAGAAAAATGCTGACAGCATGTGAGTTCACACACATGCAGTTTATAGAGACCATGTGTTACATGTAAGGCCTTAATTAAGGATCCTATCTGTCTGAGTTAATTACAACCATAGTTGCTAGAACATATCCATTTTATGACGTTGGAAGGAAAACCCAGGTTATTACACAGAAGTGCAAAAATCATAAAGATGCTGTCATGTCCTGGGAGGAGGAAGCTTATTATGAGATCAAAAAAAGTGTCATTTGAAGGACATGAATTATGCTGAAGTTGCAGAATGTAATACTTTTGTATAAGATATATATATTTTTAGACATAATCTGACAGAGGAGGAGCTAGCTGACCAAAAATGGGTTGTCTCATACAGTTGTTTAAGGAATACTCTGTTTTACTTACACACTTTTACCTAGACTCTGACTGAGGAAAGATCTTTGGAGCACTTGTAAACAGATATTTAGAAAAATTTCAAATCTAAGTACTGTAAGTAGGAAATGGTACTGTTTAAACCATGTTTCTTTTAAAAGATGTATATATCTGGTGGTATGAGAGTTCTGTATTTTGTGTTTTACATATTTTTAAATATTTTAGTAAAATTCTTTTTTAGAACTTACTTGGTCTGTCTTTGACTTCTTTTTAGTTGTAAGAAAAGTATATGGTTATTGCAGATACTAAACACAAGCTTGAATGGTGGTACCAAACTGGAAAGAGAAGCGTTTTAAATCTGAGGTCTTTATTAAAGTTTTTAAGGGTTCATCTCTGTATACCTGGTTAGGTGCCCATAGGCAACAATATCTGGCCCCCCGAAGACAGAAATATCTGAGCCTGTGCATTGGGTATGCTAGCAAGAAGTTAACAGTTTGAATCCCTCCAGAACTTGAGACCAAAGGTTGATTCGAACTCACAAAAAACAGACAAGAGGGTTACCTTGTTCTGTTAAACTGTCACAACACTGCGCTCGGAGGTTGACACTTTGGGAGTAGAGGGTCTGACCTGCTGAGTGGGTTTGTGACAGATTGGTTGGCAGTGGTGGCATAATTTTGGTATCACAAGCTTATTGTTCTGTGTCAGCTGAGACCGTAAGCTCTCTTGCAGAGAAAAAAAAGAGGCAGAGTTTTATTTTAAATAGGAAACAGAACTATATATCACTTGGCGTACAGTCCAGTTCCTACCCATTTTATTTTTTTTTTCTAAAGTGCAAGTCAGAGTAGCCGTAGTGAGGGAAGAAGAAGATGGCTTCCGACTACAGCAGGCACACTGTAGATTAGAAAGCCACAACAAAAATCGCTCCGAGGGCTCACGGTGTGTGCTGGATATAGAAAATCAGAGAAAACAACAAATCTCCGCACCACACAAGCTTAAAGTACAAAAAGCAGCTTTTAATATTTAAAAAAACATGCCAAACAGCATCTGCTCACAGACTACCTCTACCAGTTTCACAAAAAATTGCATCATCAGGAGGTGACCATTGCATCTGACGTGGACCCTTATATTTGTGTATACACCAAAATTACTTAAAGTGACCAGACCCTATATCCTATATTCAACTACATAATTTTTATCAGTTTAAAAAAATCTTTTTAACACATAATCAGATCCATTTCAGTGTTACAAAACTCATGGAAAACAGGTTATTCCAGTTAGATTGAATAATTATATTTATAGATATATTTAGTCCTACTTATTTCGAAGAATGGACTGCAATACAATGCTATGTCAGTTTGTCCTTAAATCTCAATAGAAGGTGCTTGAGATATCAAGATACTGCTTTGCACCCTAGAAAAGAAAACAAACATATAAATATATTAGTATTCCATAGCCAAATGAAATATAGATTTTGTAGGCTTAAATTGGTATAGGCATGTCTAACAGAATGTAAATATTTGAACTGTAAATAAATTTCAGTTTTACTTTCCATTGTATCGAATACATGGCAAAAGGTCAATGCGATTATTTAAACCAGGAGGTTCCAAAGCACCTAATGTGAAAATCCAAAAGGATTCATGGTGTAGCAATTTTAAATCTAAGTTGCCACCTCGTGGCCCTAATCTAACTTTTTCAATAGCACAAAACTTAAAAACATGATGGCCCATCACTTTTCTTTTTACATGGCATGCTAAGGCATTTCTCTCATCTCCCTTTGCTATAGCCCTCAAATGCTCGCCTATACGCATCTTAAGTGGTCTGGTAGTTTTCCCTATATAGAATGAGCCACATTCACATGTGGCTACATATACTATATTCTCAGTAGAGCAATTAAAAAACTCTCTTACCTGAAAACACCTTTGAACATTGCATGTAATGAAAGTATCAGTTCTCATAATATTAGGGTAAAATTTACAATTCCCACATATAAAATTTCCTGTGGGCAAAGGGAGTAACCAGGTTCTTGTATCCTGAATCTTGGACTCTAATGTTCCCTGGTGACTATGAACAAGTTTATCCCTCAAATTCTCACCCCTATGATAGACCATCCTGGGTCTATTTTTTACAGTATAAAAGAGCAGGGGTTCATTTTCTAGAATATGCCAGTCTGTGTTAATAATATTCTGTATTGCTTGGGCATGCCGTGAGTATTTTGTTATAAAGCTAACCCTTTGATCCATCTCTTCTATGTGTTGTTTGTCCTGAAACAAACTATCCCTTTTAATATTAAGTGCTTCCACATATGCTTCCTCCACTAGCACTGAACTATAGCCACATGTCACAAATCTATTACACATGTCCATGCCTTGAATTACATAATCAGTCTCATTGAAGCAATTTCTTCGAGCTCTTAACATTTGTGCCTTTGGGATATTTTTCACCATGTGGCGTGAATGGCAGCTGGAGGCTAGCAGGATAGAATTTTTATCCATTTCCTTTCTAAAAAGATTGGTGCTAAACATACCATCAGATTCCATAGATATTTTTAAATCTAGGAAGGAAACAGAAGTAAGATCACATTCTACTGTGAATTTCAAATTCGGGTTACTGTTCTCCAAATAATCTATGTTAGAAATAATCTACAAATTCCTGTAGCTCACTCCGGGTGCATTTCCATACCATAAATATATCATCTATAAAACAATGCCAGATATCAATCTTATAGTAAAAAAGATTGTTCTGAACATCATAGACAAATATTTTCTCCCATAGGCCTAGGTAGAGATTGGCATAATTGGAGGCAAAAGTTGCCCCCATTGCCGTCCCTTTGAGCTGTAGGTACTTTTCATCCTGAAATGGAAAACAGTTTTTCTTCAGAATATTATCCACACATGATATCAAGAAATGTTTTTTATGCATATCAATGCCTGCATCCAAATTCAACCAATATTCCATTGCAGAAATTCCTTCTTCATGTGGAATATTTGTAGAGGTGATGTCCATAGATACTAAAAACCAACCTTGCTCTGCCTGCATATTGTCCAATATTTCCAACATTTGCGTGGTATCTCTAATAAAAGAGGGAAGCTTGGATACATATCCCTTAATATAAGACTCAACATATCTTGATAATGGCTCTGTTAATGAGCCTATGCCTGCCACTATTGGTCTCCCAGGAGGGTTATAAAAATCTTTATGTATCTTAGGAAGTACATATATACTGGCCCTAACTGGATGTGAAACTGTTAAATACCCTGATTCATCATTTGTAATAATCCCAGACATTAAAGCATCATTCAAAAAATATCTATTTCTTTTTTATACTTATTTGTTGGGTCACTTTTTAATTTCATATAAAAAGATGAATCACTCAGTTGTCTATTGATTTCCGCAACATACTTATCAGTCTGCATCACAACCACTGAACCCCCTTATCTGCAGGTTTTATTGTTGAGTCATTATTTTCTTGAAGACTTCTTTTACACTGTAGATTACTTGAAGCAGTTGTGTGGGGACAGGGGAGTCCTGTTCGAGGTGACAGCCAAAAAGCAGAACCTCATAGAGGCCCTCATGGTAGCAGATACCCAGAGCAATGAGTCATCGACCGTGACTGAAAAGGACAGCAGGGCCACTGTCAGTGAAGGGCCACAACAGCAGGGGATGGTCACCAGTATCCTGAATCCAGAGGTACTCAAACTACAAATTGAGTTGTGCAGGATGGAACTGGAGGCAGAGTGAGAACAGAGAGAGGTGGATCAAGAGGCATAGCGACAACAGAGGGAGGCAGACCATGAGGAGCATGAGTGCCAGCGAGCTGCAGAGAAGAAGAAAGAACGTGAATGCCAAAAGGCAGAGTGAGAACAGAGAGACGCAGACTGTGAGGAGAAGGAGCACCAGAGGCAATACAAACTGGAGAAGATACGACTCTGACCAGTGGCACCAGAGCAGGTAAGTGGCTTGGGTTTAACTGGGAATGCAGGACTGGGTTACAAATTGAACTCCAAATTAATAGCCGAATTTAAGGAAGGGGAGGATATGGACACTTTTTTAAATTCTTTTGAAAAAGTTTGTATTCAGACTAAAATTCTTAGAGAGTCCTGGAGCTTCCAGCTATCCCCGCTACTTACTGGGAAAGCTCGGGATGCATTGGGTCAAATGGACAATGAAGACAGTAATGATGACAGAAAGCTAAAAGCTGCACTGTTAAAAAAGTTTGAATTAACTGCTGAATCATACAGAGCTAAATTCTGTAAGCTCAGGAGAAGCCCTGATATGAGCTACGAGGAGCTAGCCATGAAACAACGTCAGTTTTTAAAATGTTATGTGGGAAGGAATTGAGGCAAACTCTGTTGACAAAATCGAAAATGTGATTTTATTGGAACAGTTTTATTGGGCTTGCCCAGCCGAGCTAAAAACCTGGCTAGAGGACCGAGATCCAAAAACAGTGCAAGAGGCTGCTGAACTCTTGGACCGCTATGCCAAGAGCAGACCTGCTCTGAGAGGGAATGGGGTGGTGTAATGCAGAAAGAGAAAAAGTGTGCCTTCAGGGCAGCTAAAACCTAACTGCCTCCACTGGAAACCAGTTAGCCCCAGGTTTCAAAGAAAAGATTTCTCTGAAGTAAGAAATGCATGTTGGCTGTGTAAAGAGACTGGGCATATTGCCAGACAGTGTCCCAAAAAGGCAAGCAATAATACACAACAGGGTGCTAGAAAAGAAGTGGGTTGTTTGTGTGTCCCTGGAAGCATGCCAGTGAACATGAGGGAACACATGCACCCAGTCATGGTGAATGGTGTACAGACGCAGGGGTTAAAGGACACAGACATTGGTGAAAGGGGATCTGTACAACCTGGTCAGCTTATACCCAATAAATACTTTACTGTCCAAGGGTTCACTGGTGAAGAGAAAACATTGCTCCTCGCTAGTGTTCTCTTAGACTGGGGTGAAACTGGGGGAACTGTGCAACAGGTGGCTGTAGCCAAAACATTAGCAGTGGATGTGATTCTGGGTAACAATCTCCAACAGGGGATGGTATGTGCAGTTACCCATAGCCAAGCGGCAAGGGAAAATTGTAGTTCCCTAAACCACACAGAAGCCATTGTGGAAACCACTGAGAGGCTGGTTCCCCAGCCTGTGTCTCCTGATATGGAGATTGATAAAAAAGGGGTAGAAATTTCCCCGGTAGCAAGTGACCACACAGCTACGAAAGGTTACTCTGAAGAAGGAGGGGTGACCCATTGTCTGAGGGTTGGGATTGACAGTGATCCTGAGGGTCCTGACGCTAGTACTAGGGACCCTAGTTTAGCAACTGAAGGGGACCCGTCCCATACCTTGGGAATGTGTGAGGGGTTTGCAGCTGCTCAGAGGGGTGACCCTGGTTTAGAGAAGCTGAGGGCTTGGGCAGACTCAGACAGCACACAGGGAGGTGACGGCAGACATAAGGTTTATTGGGAAAATGGACTTATGTATACTCAGGCAGTACAGACAGAGGGAGGGAGGGATGCTAGGCAGGCAGCTTGTTGTTCCCCAGGGGTATCGTGAGCAGTTGCTCAAGATTGCACATAATATTCCCTTGTTTGGTCATCTGGGAATCGCACGCATGATGCAGCTGTTGGCCCAGAATTTCTACTGGCCTAACTTCACCCAGCAGGTGAAGGAGTATTGCAGGTCTTGTCACCAGTGCCAAGAAATAGGGAAAGCGGGCAAGAAAACCCAAGCAGCCCTGGTTCCATTGCCCATAGTGGAGGAGCCATTCCAGAGGGTGGGAATGGATATTGTGGGGCCTTTAAATACCCCCAGCTCCTCAGGGAAGAGATTCATCCTGACTGTGGTGTATTATGCCACCCAGTACCCAGAGGAAGTCGCCCTATCCTCACTGAGGATGGACAAAGTGGCAGATGCCTTACTTGGCATTTTCTCCTGTGTTGGGTTTCTGCAGGAGGTAATCACAGATCGAGGGGGTTCCTACATGTCGGACCTGATGAAAAGTTTATGGGAGAAGTGTGGGGTGGTGCAGAGATGCACAACACCATATCACCTACAAGCCAATGGACTTGTGGAACGATTCAATGGTACCCTAAAGTCAATGCTCCAGGCGTTTGCTGAACAGCATGGGAGGGACTGGGAGAAATACCTTTCCCACCTGTTGTTTGCATACAGGGAGGTGCCCCAAGAGTCGACAGGATTTTCCCCCTTTGAGCTCTTATACGGACGCTGGGTACTTGGGCCCCTAGACTTGATCCGGGAGGACTGGGAAGGCAAGCACACCACCCAAGGAACTGCCAATGTGGATTATGCCTTTGGGTTTAGAGAAAGGCTGAAGGAGCTTATGGGGACAGCCCAGAGTAACCTGGCAGCTGCCCAACAGAAACAGGAGGTGTGGTACGACCGCAGAGCCAGAGCTCACTCGTACATGGTGGGTCAGGAAGTCATGGTCCTTATTCCGGTCCAGAAAGACAAGCTGCAAGCTGAGTGGGCAGGACCATACAAAGTGGTTTAGAAGGTAAATGACGTGAACTACATTGTGGAGTTACCTGACAGAAGACAGACTGAAAGGATGTACCATGTCAACATGATGAAGCCATATGCAAATAGGGCTGACATGGTGTTTGCAGTGTGTAGTCATGGGGAGGGGATGGATGAAGGAGACACCCTTCTGGACTTGCTGGAGGTAAGCAAGCAGGAGTCCTCTGTGGAGGCAGTAAAATTGTCTCCCCAGCTGGCCCCGGACCAGGTCCAGAAAATAAGGTAGGGTTTAGCAGACTTTTCCCCCTTGTTTAGCACCAAGCCTGGACTAACCCCCTTAGCGACACACGATGTGGAGACAGGGACACAGATGCCCATACGGCGAACAGCATATTGGGTGTCAGAGGCTGTCCAAAAGGACATTAGGAGGGAAGTGGAGGAGATGCTGGATTTAGGGGTAATCCAGAGATCCCATAGCCACTGGGACTCACCCGTAGTCCTTGTGCCCAAGCCAGATGGCTCAACTCATTTCTGTGTGGACTATCATGGACTGAATGCAGTCACAAAGTCTGACGCCCACCCGATGCCCCAGATGGATGAACTCCTGGACAAGTTGAGAGGGGTGTCCACCTTACAACTATTGACCTGACCAAGGGGTATTGGCAGGTAGAATTGACAGACAGAGCTAGGGAGAGGTTGGCCTTCATCACTCTGATAGGCTTATTTGAGTTTAAAGTAATGCCTTTCCGAATGAAGAACGCCCCAGCCACTTTCCAAAGGTTGGTGGACCAGATGTTAAATGGTGCTGAGGAGTACGCCGTGGCATACCTGGATGACATTGCCATCTTTAGTACCTGCTGGGAGGAACACCTATCCCACCTTAGTGAAGTGCTGAGCAGGATACAGAGGGCCGGGCTCACTGTCAAAGCCAAGAATTGCCAGGTGGCCATGGGAGAAGTGGCATACCTTGGGCATGTGGTAGGCCAGGGACAGCTCCATCCTGGCCTAGACCAGAAACCCAGAAGCAGGTCAGGAGCTTTCTAGGGACAGCAGGATACTGCAGGAAATTTGTACCCAATTACAGTGCCCTGGCTGCTCCCCTATCTGACCTGACAAAGAAAAAGATGCCAAAGTAAATTACCTGGGCCCCTGCCTGTGAGGAAGCCTTTACCAGACTGAAGGAGGCACTGTGCAGTGCTCCTGTCTTGACAAGTCCTGACTATAGCAAAACCTTTATAGTTCAAACAGACGCCCCAGACGTGGATATTGGGGCAGTACTGAGCCAGATGTCCAGCCAAGGGACGGATCACCCAGTAGTGTACCTGAGCAGAAAGCTGCTTCCCAGGGAGCAAGCGTACTCCACGGTGGAAAAGGAGTGTCTTGCCATAGTGTGGGCCCTAAAGTAATTAGAGCCATACTTGTATGGGCAGCATTTTGTGGTGCAGACTGACCACAACCCCCTGGTTTGGCTGGCGCAGATGGGGAAAAACAATGGCAGACTACTAAGATGGAGTCTTGCTTTACAAGGGTATGATCTGAAAATCATACATAGGGCTGGAGCGAAGAACCAGAACTCAGATGGGCTGTCTAGGGTCTATGAGGAATGAACTGATTTGGGAAGCTCATCCCATGTAGGGGATAGATCCACCAAATTCAGTCTAGGTGAGGAGGAGTATGACGTAGACAGCCAGCTCTGAGTGCAGTATCAATTTTTTTTAATATAAAATGTATTACTAACTGTCTCTGCTGAAAAATCTGGTGCTCTTAGAATGACCTCACTCATCAACCCCCCCCCAGGTTTCATCTGAAAGATGCAAGCCATAAGAAAAATGCTGATAGCATTTGAGTTCACACACACTCAGTTTTTTAGAGACCATGTTGCTAGAAGGTCCTTAATTAAGAATCCTGTCTGTCTGAGTTAATTACAACCATAGTTGCTAGAACATATCCATTTTATGATGTTGGACGGAAAACCCAGGTTATTACATAGAAGTGTGAAAATCATAAAGATGCTGTCATGTCCTAGAAGGAGAAAGTTTATTATGAGATCAAAAGAAGTGTAATTTGAAGGACATGAATTATGCTGAAGTTGCAGAATGTAATACTTTTGCATAAGATATATATTTTTTTACACATAATCTGACAGAGGAGGAGCTAGCTGACCTCACACAAAAATGGGTTGTCCCATACAGTTGTTTAAGGAATACTCTGTTTTACTTACACACTTTTACCTAGACTCTGACTGAGGAAAGATCTTTGGAGCACTTGTAAACAGATATTTAGAAAGATTTCAAATCTAAGTACTGTAAGTAGGAATTTGCACTGTTTAAACTGTGTTTCTTTTAAAAGATTTGTATGTCTGGTGGTATAAGAGTTCTGTATTTTGTGTTTTACATATTTTTAAATATTTTAATACAATTCTTTTTAGAACTTACTTGGTCTGTCTTTAACTTTTTAGTTATATAGAAAAGTATATGGTTATTGCAGATACTAAACAGGCGTCGGCAGGCGTCATAGTCATGATCACGTACATTTTCTGTGGTGGGGTGCCATTTCATTATGTGATGTCTGCCCAGCCAGCTCGTGTTTTTTTTTTTCGCTTTATGGCTCTGTCTCGAGTCTGGGGAAAAACTTAATGTGTTAAATCCAGTCAAAAAGCAGTGGGGAGGGGTATTACCTCTCTCTGTCCTGACTCCGAGTCCTGGTCCTGGGCTGGCTGAATCCAGCTGTGCCTCCCGTCACGATTCACCTTTTCAATCATGCCAGACACACCAACTAGCATTCCTGGACCTGGAGCAGCAGAGCCCCCACACCGCAACAATGCCATCTCTTCCTGTGTTCCCCATAGCACAGACCATGACCAAGCAGTTAAACAACATCACACAGTTAGTGGCATGTGTGTGCCCGTCAGACCAATAGCAGGGCACCACTCGGTCCGTGCTCTTTCTCGCACCTCCGCCTCTCGGACCTGAACTTTTCTGTCCTCCCTCAGGTCCGAGGCAGTAGAATAAAAGGCATCCCTCTTGCGCTCTTTGCACTGATTTATCCAGCCGAGGAGTCAGATTTCCAGAGCGTCTGGAGAGAATTAGGTCAGATTGAAGCTCAGCGACAGCGTTGGATTCTTGCCGTTTACTTCTTCGGCCAGGGAGCAGAGTCTCATCACAAACAATCGCACAGCCTAGTCGGCCGAGAGGGACTCGATTCGAAGAGTGCAATCAGACAGCCAGCTACTAGATCCCCTGCCTACTGCTGCATTTGCCAAGTAGTTAGCTGCTGGCTTGCTGCTAACAAAAATCAATAAAAAAAAGAGCTGTTTCATTTATTTGTTTGTCTGACTCAGACCACCATCACATAGTCAGTCACTGTGTGTACTGCCAACCAGAACACTGCACAGCAGAGCCAGACCATCAGTCGGAGAGTGAAATAAGTTTTTGAAGTCGGTCATTGACCAAACCTCCTCCTTTCTGATCTAGGTTTGTTCCTATCTATTTTTTTATAGTACAGTATTTGCTGAATTTGTGTAATATGGAGGATTTTGGCGTACAGCTTTTGTGTGTGACTGTGCACGGGGGGTTGGGGGTGTTTATAGAGAGAGCATTTTTGAATCTTCCTTATTTTTTTCTAGGTGTGTTATTTAATATTTACAAAATTTCTGACGCTCTGGTGGTGCTGCTGCTGCAGCCATGGGTGGGGGTGGACTGGAGAGAGAGGAGATAGAAGTCTTCTCATTCTTTTCTATGTCCTATTTATGGATGTGGCTTGAGGCTGTGTCTGTGTGTCTGTCTATCGTGTATGTTTATTATTTGCAACATTTCTGGATGGTCTGATGGTGGTAGTGCTGCTATGGATGGTTTTGGCGTGGAAGATATCGGTATTGGGAATGGGCTTGGTCTGACTGGCTGTGCCCTGTGGCAGGTAGACTGGCTGTGTGTGTGTGTTTTGACTGTTTACAGGGTGTTTAGACAAATCCGTATCAGCCTACAACCATTGGTATTCTAATTTCATTCCATATTTTGGCACTGGCGAGTCTGTCATTCTAGTGGCTTGCCCAGGTTTTGAACCGCCATGCTGATTATTCTGTGCTGTGTGATATGGTTCTTGTGGCCCATGCCGCCCATTGGTGTTGAGTGTGCTGGGGGGGGGGGTTTGGACAGAGTGAGCCTCCTTCTTTCTTATTTATGTTATTTTATTGTTTATTAGGTAAATTTCTTGGCGGTCTGGCAGTGGGGCTGCCGTGGGTGGTTTTGGAGTGGGAGGCTGTAGCACTGGGAATGGATTTGGTCTTGGATGTGTGGCAGATGTGTGTGTATGTGTGTGTGTGTGTTGAATATTATGGATTTAAGTTTTAATGTCTGAATTCACAGCATATTCTTTGTATGGGAGCAGAGCCAGAGAGGTATGGCTGGAGGCTTTTCTGTGTGTGTGTGTGTGTGTGTGTGTGAGAGAGAGACAGTATGTTTTTTATTATTGGCAAAGTTTCTGGACAGTCTCAGTGGTGCTGCCATGGGTGGATTTGGAGTGGAAGGCTGTAGCATTGTGAATGGGCTGTGAGCGTATACCAAAGTTTATTTCTGATTTTGCATTTTTGATTTATGTATTACGTATGACTAAGACATGTAAAAGCATATTGTGGCACCAGGGCTCGAAATAACCAGCAGTCTGTGTGTCCCAGACAGCTGGTTTTCACAAAGGACAGGTATTTTGTTATCTTTGCCTGTCCCTGGGACAGGCAGGCGAGCAGTAGTGCAGTTTAGGACCTCGGAGCTACAGAAACTCAGTCTGCCAGCATCTGTGAGGTTGGGTAGAGAAGGATGCGCAGTGTCAGGACATCACATCATGCTTGTCATTCCTGTGCAACCCAATGACCTCACATGATTTTCCCCAGCTCTGCCCTCACTTTGTGTTTTGGCAGATATAGACTTTGAAAGCAGATGAGGACCACTTGGCCCACCTAGTCTGCCCATTTCCATACCTACTAGATAAGCTGCAGGTCCTAGTTAACCAACAGCCTATTTCTTCCTACCCCACACAAGAGCTGCCTTATGTCTGTCCCATGCATTCTTGAATTTCCCCACTGTTTTTGACCCCATGACCTCCTCAGGAAGTCCGTTCCATGCATCCACCACCCTCTCTGTGAAAAAATACTTCCTCACATTGCCCCTGAGCCACCCCCCTCTAGCTTCAAATTGTGTCCCCTTGTTCTTGCACATCTCTTTTTCTGAAAGATGCTACCCTCTTGGACTCTATCGATTCCCTTGAGGTACTTAAAAGTTTCTATCATGTTCCCCTCTTCCTCTTTTCCTCAAGGGTATACATATTAAGCTCCTTTACTCTCTTTGTATGGCTTCTGTTGCAGACCCTGCACCATTTTAGTTGCCCTCCTCTGGACTACCTCCATCTTGTCTATGCCCTTGCAGAGATGGGGTCTTGAACTGTATGCAGTACTCCAGATGGGGTCTCAACAACCCTCTGTACAGAGGGATAACAACTTCCTGTTTTCTACTGGTGATGCCTCTCCCTATACATCCCAGTATCCCCTCAGCCTCTCCCTATATATCCCAGTATCCCCCCTCAGCCATCCCTACTGCCTTCTCACATTGCTTGCTAACCTTTAGGTCATCTGATTTGACTACCCTGGGTCCCTTTCCATTTTTGTTGTGCTACCTCCCCACCCATTGTGTACCGTTCCCCTGGATTTTTGTTTCAAAGGTGCATTACTTTGCACCGAATCTAAGCTGCTATATTTCTGGCCATTCCTCCAACCTTGCCAAGTCCCTTCCCATCCCTTCCACCCCACCTTGTGTATCAAGTTAAACCGCATGGAAAATACCTTGACTTGAAGGAAGATGGCGACCACGCTGGGTCAGCCTCTGTTCTAGTTCTGTTTTAGCTCTACTTCAACTTCCATATCGTCATTTTAATAGCTGTTTTTAATATAGTTTGTTTGATTTCATTTTGATTTTGATTCTCGCTGTTTCTTTGTAGTCTACAACAGTTATTAGTTTCAGTAATCGTTACTGGTTCCGTATTTGCTGGTAGCGTTGACCCTGAATCGTTGCGGCTCTATGGTAATGCTGGAATGCATCTTTGATTTATGCGATCCTGGCTGCTTTGATTTCGTGCTCCGCTAGTGTGGAGAGTCGCATTTACAGCTGTGTTTTGTGGCGTTTGCCCTGGGGGTAGCTCAGAGTCATGTTACTAGGAACTTTGGGAGTCTACCTTTTTGACTGTGGCTTTTGCCGGCATTGACGTTTGCCGGGGGATTTATCTTGGAGTTTTTCTTCTTGTGAGCGTTGGATCTAGCCCTTGTTTAAGTTCACAGTCGCAGACATGGGGTGATGCCAGCAGACCGAGGAGAAGCTGCAGCAGCGGAACGAGGTTGCCCGGGAGGGAGAAAGCAAGCACAAGTGAATGAACTTGGGGTTAGGTCCGTCCATGAGTATTAGCCACACAGGAATGTGAGGCTGTTAACTGCCTCAAAGTGACCCGCGGGATCGGACAGCCGGTGAGTGGGAGCCCAGCGGCGGGTCTGAGGCGCAGGAAAACTAACTAACCGCTGAAGCAGCTTGACCACTAAACATAGGCTCTGCTCTCTGGACTCTACTGCATGTGATAAGACACAAAGAATTTGTGGCAACTCAGGGAATTAAAGTGACATTAGCTGCTCCTCTTCATGGGAGGAGGGTGGAACCTACAGCTAATATCCTTCTGACCACGGAAGAGACCTGGGCAGTTGCGGGAGAAAGCCTTTCCTGGTCCTGACCTCGAGCCAGCGGTGTGCTGTGGTTCTGCTGCAGTAGGCTATATAGCAGCTCTTCTGTTTCACTGCTCGGGTAGCCGGTGGGTGACCGTAGCAGGAGCGGGCTGGAAAGAGGTATCAGGAGCTGGCGAGACTCTCCTGGAGCCGCCTATAGGTGGCTATTGTTGGAACACTGGAATATTACTGCCTGCCTCGACAATAAACTAGAGTGGAGGAGTTGAACTTTTGGTCCCTGGTTTCTGGGATTAATTTTGCTTCACCTCCTGATCTTTGGTCTGATCGTGAGTTTATTTTGCTAGCTTATTCTGGGCTTGTTGTTTCCTTTTGAGGAGAGAGTACATCTGAACTGGAATATTGTCATCAGCTTTTGGAGAGACAAGCTTTTGGACTTATTTATTTTGAATAATAAGCATTAATCCTGTTGAACTATTTCACTTGTGAGAGGAGTGATCTCTTTACTGGTTGATATTCTGGAAACTGTGACTATTTGGATTTTTTTTTTTTTTTTTTTAGATTTTAGTCTATTTAGCATTTAATTTTAAAGTTATTTTTTGTTTATATTGTGAGTAATATTAGTATAGTTTACTAATTTTAGGTATATTTTATTTCTCTTTCCCAGTGGTGAGAGGACTGGGTGGGGAAGTTAATTAGTGGTTTGTTTATTTGATTGTGTTTTGTATAGGCTTGGAGGGTGAGAGTTTTTTAGTGAAATCATTATTTAGGATTCGGTATTTATCTAGCAATAAGGCGTGGGTTAATTTTAAAATTAGGATTGTTTATTTTTGATACTATTAGAATAGTAAATATGTGTTGGGATAGCACAAGGACAGTTAGGCATTATTCTCCAAACTCAGAGACCTATCGCTCTTTTCCTGTCCTCCCTATCAATAGAAGTTTATAGATGATGTAGGGCTTTAGGGATTGTTAGAAGAAGGAGGAGGACAAGGCCTGGGTTTGAGAGGGAATGAAAGGAGGCGGATAGGGATAGTGGGGACAAGGAGATGCCCTGGGCGAAATGGGCCCAGGAAAGGGTCCTCCTGCCTGGTTCCCATACCCAGGGTTCTGACTGTAGTCAGCAGGTAACACGGTCATCTCGGTGGCTCATCCAGCTCAGGCGGTGTTGGCACAGCGCTAGGTCTATTAGAAACAAAGCGGCTGTATAGCTGGCTTTGTTGGGACATCAGACCTGGCGTGCATCGCTGAGACCTGGCTGGATGAAAATGCTGGACCAGTTTTGAGGCAGCAGTTCCAGCCGGTACTTCGGTGATACCGCCTGAGGTTGGATCGTAGGGCGAAGGTGTTGCCATCTGTTTTAGATCAGAACTGGGCCTAGTGGAGGTACGGTGGGATTACCAAATCTTTGAGTGTATCATGGGCGAGGTGTGGGTGCAGGATACTTCTAGTATACCGTCCACCAGGTGATGGGAATGTTTTCCTGCGGGAAGTTGCAGACCTCATTGTCGACCTGACATTGGGGTCCCCCAGATGGTTGGTTCTGGGGGATTTTAATGCTTGGGTTGATGATGAGGTCTCGCAGTTTGGTCAAGACTTCCTCCAGTTAATGATTTCACTGGGCTTCACACAGGTTATTTCCTCCTCGACCCATATTGGTGGTCATTCACTGGATTTGGTGTTCCTTCTGGGATGGAGATATCCGACTTGGTGGTGGAACCAGTCAGATGGTCGGACCATCACTCCGTGGGTTCTAGTTTATGGCCACCTTGTAGGCCGGCCCCTATGGAGATGGCCCGGTATCGCCCTTTAAGGGGTGTTTCCCCTGACGGCCAGATGGCGGTGCTGGACCTATCGGGCTTACCGAGAGATTGCATGGATCCAGGAGAGCTGGTACTTGCCTACAATAAGGCGGTTGCAGGGGCCCTAGATTCCATTGCTCCTGTTCGTGTTCGTCCTCTCACTCTTCGACCCTAGTCTCCTTGGTTTGATGAGACTTTGAGGGAGTTGAGGAGAGTTGGACGAAGGTTGGAGAGGTGCTGGCGGAGGTCGGTCAGGATTGTGACAGACTTAGCTTGATGGATCACTATGTGATCTTATCAATCAGCAATCTCGAAGAAGGCAGAATTCCTGTCCCGAGAGATTGCTGCTGCACAGAATAGACCAGCTCAGCTCTTCCAGACTGTGGACAGATTGTGCAATCCAGTCTGTCTGCAGCCCAGAAGAGTGTTTTCTCAAGAACGGTGTGAGGAGTTTGCTCTATTCTTTTCAGATAAGGTTGCCACAATCAGATCGGATATCCATCTAACCCTCTAATGGGAGTAGTAATGGTCGGCAGGAGATGTCGGATACCAGTTTGTGTGGTCTGACCGGCCTCATATCGATGAAATTGTGATGATCATACAATTACTCGTCCAGACCAACTTTTGGTTTGGATCCGGGCCCTACACGTCTCTTAGTGGGGTGTGTGGATAAAATCAGCCGTCCTTGCTGAGATAGTCTGGAGGTCCTTGGACAGAGGATTTTTCCAAATCCTCTAAAGGAGGCTGTGGTCCAGCCCCTGCTTAGAAGTCCTCCTGGACCCGGACTGCCTGGCAACTATAGGCCTGTCTCTAACTTACCCTTTGTGGGTAAAGCTATTGAGAAGGTGGTTGCATTGCAGTTAGATGATCATTTGACCAGCCACAATCTCTACGATTCTCTCAGTCCAGATTTAGAAAAGACATAGTACCGAGACAGTTCTGGTTCGTGCTAAATGACCTCCTAATTAGCGAGATCGAAGATCTCATTCCATTCTGGTCCTTCTAGATCTCTCTGCAGCATTTGATACTGTGGACCATGGTGTGCTATTGGAACGCTTGCGGTCTATCTGTGGACTGTCTGGTACAGTCCTCAGTTGGTTTTGATCTTACCTCGAGGGTAGGACTCAGAGAGTGGTGTCCGGGATCTTTTCCTCGACATCATTCTTCCTATCCTGTGGGGTACCGCAGGGTTCCATTTTGGCACCCATGTTGTTTGCAGTGTATATGCTGCCATTAGGAGCGATTATTAGGTGGTATGGTCTGAGTTTTCACTGCTATGCAGATGATACTCAGCTGTACATGTCCTTTGTGCCCGGCCAAGATGCTGCCTTTTCGGTCTTTAATAACGTCTTGCTGAAATCCAGGACTGGATGAATGTGAGTTGGCTGAGGTTGAACCCTGATAAAACTGAGGTATTGGCTGTGGGCCAGGATCGCCGGGAGGCGGGTTTATTGGCTGGATCACCCTCAGGTCTATGGCTCGGGGGTATCCCACTAATTACTTCAGACCGAGTGCAGAATCTGGGCATTGTATTTGATGACTGCTTGACATTTAAACCCCAGGTGTCAGCAGTTGTCAAAACCTCTTTTTACCATCTGAGGAACATCGCCCGGGTGAAGCACCTGGTTCCCCCAGACGATCTGCCTACTTTGGTCGCATGCCCGTTACCTCTCCGCCTTGACTACTGCAACTCACTTTACCTAGGGCTTCCTGGGGTTGAGATTTGCCTGCAGCTGGTGCAGAATCGGCTGCCAGGCTATTGAGCGGGCTCATCTGGGTCCAGTCATATAACGCCTGTGCTCTACGGTCTGCACTGGTTGCCAGTTTGCTGGCGAATCACCTAAGGTCGGGTTTGCTGACCTATAAGGGCCCTACATGATCAGGGACCTGTTTACCTGAAAGATCTCCTTCACCCCTACTGTCCTCCCACTCTCTCCGATCCACTGATGAGGATTGCTAGAGATTCCAGGGTTCATTTAAAAACCTCCAGGGGCCAGATCTTTTAGTTTGGCTCCAACCCCTGTAGAATTCTCTACCTCGTCAGGTGCAGGACAGCCCGACTGTCCAAAGTTTTAAAGAATCTTTAAAGACTCACCTCTTTAGCAAAGCATATAATGATTTTTAATATTGTTGTTTATTCTATTTTAATTGTTTTATCTAGTATTGTACAGGCGTCTTGGTTTTAGAAAGGCGCCTTATATAAATAAATAAAGATTGAGATTGAGATTGAACCCTGTTGCAGATCTTTGTGTCATCTGCAAAGAGGCATACTTTTCCTTCCAGTTCTCAGCAATGTCACATAGAGATCAGCTAAAAAAAATCTTTAATGGCACTAGTCTGTCTTGTCATAGTTGCCAGTTAATCAGCTTTATATAGTGCTCGAATCTATCCTGTCAGCAGGCACCAGTTACTTAGCCCTATTAAGGGAACACATCTGCCATTCCAGGGGGCACTGGTTTCCAAGTCCGGTTATATTAAGAAACAGTTTTTTTTTTTTTTTTGTTGTTTGTTTTTTATTACTTAGAATGTTCCTGGACATGTATAAATTCTGGGACAGGTATAATTTGCATCCCACCTGTCCCTTGGACAGCCACTTCCAAGAAATTATTTATTTCTAGCCCTGTTTGGCACTGGCAAGCCTGTCATTCTAGTGGCATGCCCAGGTTTGGAACTCCTACAGGGAGTGGAGTGCCACTGATGTCCAGGCATACACTGACATCTGCCACTTCCCCTAGTCATCAGGCTCTGATGCTCTGCTATGCTCCCAGCCTCTGCCAGGGGCCATCTGGTGCCGGGCCTCATCCCCACCCTCCCCCCAGAGAAAATGAGCAGTTGCTGGGATGCTCCAACTTTTCCTCCCAGCTGGCTCTCCAGTGACCCAAGTCCGTTCCCAAACATGCTTATTCTTTTGTGCTATTTAAAGGGCAGGTACCCACTGTCATGTACCCAGCCCCCCTCAAACATAACAGACCTGCACCACTGTTCAGGAGTATTACAAATTCTATGCACTTCCCTCAGCATAAAAAGTTAATTACACCCCAAATTTGCCGGGTCCTATGTAGCCACACTATTATTTATTGTATCCAAGTTCTACCATTACATTAAATTTGTTATTATTACCACTGTTTCTTTCGTCTGTTGGGGCGCTGCGCTCCCCACACCCCCTGGGTCCTATGCACTATTATTTATTGTTTCCGTCACTTAAGCTGCAATCCTGTTACTGTATGGCTTTTGTGTTTGCTTGCGCAACTGGCTGTAATTGTTCACTGTGACCCCCCCTTTGCGATGTCAGAAAATGAATACTGAGGGTGCATTTCATTAACCTGTATGTATGCGATATACCTGTGACTTTTAGTACTATTGAGATGTGCCATGTAGAAAAATCAAAGCAGCGCTGAGTAACAGTCCTTTTTTACTGGAGTGGTTGCTTTCATTTTTCCGAGCGCCAACTCTAAATAGTGCTAACAGTCATTGACAAATGGCACCAATACAGGTCTATGGAACACACACAGGCTTCATTTTCTGACATCACAAAACGGGCTCGGTACTTTAATATGCTATGGTTCTTGTGGCCCATTGGGGTCGACGAGCTTTCGATTGACATGCCAGTGGTCAGAGTACAGGTGAAGAGCCCTTGGTTTCTGTTATAAGTTATGATGACCACAAACATACAAAAGTTGCCAGCAGAAAAGGCCATCCTTGTCTGTCTAGGCTGTTCAGATTACAGCTATCTCCTTTTCAGCAGCTGCCCCACCTCCCTCTGCCCTGTCTCACCCTTTTCTTGAAGCATTCCATTTTTACATGCCACCACCTCAGCCAGTAGTGCATTCCACTTTGCCACCACCCTCTCTGTAAAGAAATGCCTCCACAAATTATAGGGTCTCAGTCTGCTACCAGTACAGTAACAAGTGATTTATCATTGTTCTTTCTAATTAAAGTGCACATCTCTGGTACAGCACTGCTTTCAGTTACTGCCAATCAAGTGCTGTACTAGAAATGTGCACTTTTTAGACCACTGTGACCACACAGTATAGTGTTACAAACTGTGTATAACTTCATGTTGTTGACTGTTTTTAGTACCCCTTGTATATAGACACTGGCAGTATATGATTGCTTGGCTGTCTCATGCATGTGTGCATGCATGTGTGTCTCATTCAAGCCCTGTTACAGTGAACGCTGGGGTAGGGGAGCATTGGTGAAAAGCAGCAGCCATGTCAAAGCCTTCCCCTGTGGCCACTGTTTAAAATGCAAATATCTTGTCTGCTTTGTCTGCCTTATGCTGTGGTTGACAAGGGCTAGAGGTTTCAGACCTGGAGGACTTGTACACAGGTGTGATTCGGCCAATTCTGGTCAAATGATATTTGAAACTTGGCAGGAGGCACAATGCCTAACCAAGGGTGCAGCAGTGGCACATGCTGCAAGGACCTGGATCCCCTCCCGCTGGTGCAACACGGGATGGGTCAGCATAGGTGGTAGTGATGGGGGGGAATCCATGCCAGGAGAGGGGCTGGGACAGGAGGGGCATAGGGATGGTTGTTGTGTCAGCAGGGAAATAAGGGGTGCATAGGCACCTGGCAGGATGCAGATGTCTGTGTATAACATATGGAGGCATATGTACCCTGCCAGGTGCCAACATAATCCTTTACTGTCCCGCTTACACAAAAATCTTCCCTATGCCTCTCTGTGCCCCTTCTGCCCACCGACCCCACATGAAGCCCACCTAGAACAGTTTCCCAGGCTGTCACAGTAGATTTAGACTACCCCCTGGCAGGTCTAGGTGGAGCCCTTGAGATTGAGTAGCTGCAGGGGTGACTTTTGGAATCAGAAATGAGAAACCTTGAAATAAAAAAAAAAAAACACACAGGCCACTGTCAAGTTTTAATTTATTAAACAGTAAAGTATAGCAACAATTTCCTAGCTCCTCTAAAGGGCAACTTCTGTAATAACAAAGCGTAAACACTGGATTCACACTAATTATATTTTTAGCTTTACTGCAACATCACATTTATGAATACAGAAACTGAGTACTGCTTAATAGTAATTCAACTCTACTTCACTGGATAAAATGTTGACGCACAGTCATTTGCTTCTCATTATGAACTTTCCAAATGTGTGAGGCAGTGTGTTTGCTCTAAGTTAAAAACTCATTAACAGTTGCTTATATGCAACCAGGAATTGGTAACAACACAATCAAGTTAAAATATGGTGTTACACTGCTAAGTAATTCTAAGAGAAAAGCATTAACACATATGCATGATACTATGCTGCATCTGCATCATGACAAATATCTTTCTGTACAAAGTGTTTCTGGAACTTGGCCCTATAGTTTGATTTTCATAGTGCAGGACATACCATTACCTTCTGGTTTCCATCCAGAAACTTTTCTGACACAGCGAGTGAATAGCTAACTGGAAAAGCAGTGGTCTCTTATACCAAACATGTAAGTTGAAATTAATTGCATGTGTATTATAATTTGGAGATCTTAGGACTCAGCTCCGGGCAGCATGGGCAGAGATTGCATGCCTCAAATTTCATATTCAAGAGGAAATACATTATAAGAACCACCCGCCGTTTCCCCAGCATCCAACAGAAAGACCTCGACCGCAGAGGGTAGTTGGTCCAGGAGGTTGGCAGGTGGTTAGGAAGGGCAAATCGGGTGCCCCATCACTCTCTGCTCTCCAACATATTACCTCCAAAACCATATAAACACTACAAACAGGTATCTGCCTTATCTCTGAAATCAAACAAAGAGGGGAAGACACTGCAGAGCAGGACACTGCAGCACAGGAGCTAGCACAACAAACTCACCCAAATCAGGAACCAAAAACAAAAAGCAAAAAGGAAATCCAAAAAACTTCTGATCATAGGAGACTCCATGATTCAGGGAGTTGATACCCATCTCCAGCCAGGGGTAATGGTCAGATGTCTCCCAGGTACATCAGCATGGAGAGACACTGACCGCATTGCTAAAATTGTTCACAAAGCAGGAGAAAACATTGATGTCCTAGTACACATAGGGACTAATGATCTCGCCAGCTGGTCAGTTGTGGAGACCAAGGAACACCTGACCAGGATGGGTTGACAAACTATCATCTATTTCATCCGGCATCTCCTTCTCTGAGATCCTGCCAGTCTGGGAGAGGGGATCAGATGGACGGAAGGTCAGAGAAGGGGAGATAGGGGAGCTAAACACGTGGCTCAAGGGCTGGTGCCAGGAAAAAGGACACAGATTTGTAGGGAACTGGCAACAGTTCTGGGAGGCTAAGTTCTTTAATTTGATGGACTGCATCTGACTAAGGAGGAGTCAGTGCATTGGGGCAGAAGTTTGACGTCTTTGCAGAATATTTAAACTAGCAAATGGGAAGAGGGTGCAGTACCCCATCGTCAAATGGAAGAACACCCTCCCCTCAGCTAGTGGTCAAACAGGGATTCAGCATGTTTGCAGTTCATTTGCATCACCAGGTAAGAAAAAAGGTTTGTCTCCCTGTACGACACACAGGGGTAATGCCAAACCTCACCCAACAACTAACACACCAAAATCTGGCCAATGGAAAATCATGTACACAAATGCTCACAGCCTGGGAAATAAGATCCCAGACCTGCAGGCAATAATGTCAGAGGCTAAACTGGACATAGTAGCAATTAGTGGACGTGGTTTACCAGTAACCACACTTGGGAGACTTCAGTACCTGGCTATGTATTGTTCAGAAGAGACCGAGGTGCAAAAGGGGGAGGAGTGGCCTCTGTATGTCAATGAAAATATCAAAGCTACAGAAATTCAGAATACACATAAGGAGCCAGAAGAACTGTGGGTCACCCTGAAACAGGAAATGGGACAGCCATAGAATTGGGGTTGTCACAGGCCCCAGACCAGGGGGAGGACATAGACACATTACTGTTAGAAGATATACAAAACATGACAGCTAAAGAGGAGGTTCTGATAATGGGAGACTTCAACATGCCGGATACAGATTGGTCAATACCAGCAGGAACATCTGCCAGAACTAGACACATAGTGGATTCCCTGCAGGGGGAGGACCTCAAACAACTGGTACAACAACCCACAAGAGACAGGGCTATCCTAGATCTAGTACTGACTAACAAGGAAGGGATCACAGATCTCCAGGTAGAAGGTCACCTGGGGCAAGTGACCATCACATGGTAGGTTCAATTTGGCTACTACATCTAAATCATCCCATTCCAAGGCAAAAATATGGGACTTCAGAGGAGCTGACTTTGATAAGATGGCCAACAGAGTTAAGCTAGCCCTGGCAAAAGAAACACAGGTGAGGGGTACAGGCAAGTGGGCAAGCATTATGATGCAATACTTGAAGCAACATCCCATTGTGTAGACAGAAAAGGAAGTGCAAAGAAGAAGGAAACCACTTTGGTTCTCAAAATAGTAGCAGAAAAGGTCAGAGCCAAAAGGCTGGCCTTCAGGACATATAAGAAACACACTGGATGAAGATAGGGAGGCATACCAACTTCCCTAAGGGAAGCAGGTAAGGCAGTAAGGCAGGCAAAGTCCCAAACTGAGGAAACACTTAGCACGACAGTAAAGAAGGTGACAAGACTTTCTATAGATACATTAGTGAAAGGAGAAAGTCCAGAGGGGTATTGCTAAGCTTAATGGAGAAAAGGGACATGTGGAGGAGGAGGACCCTGTAAAGGCATCTATCCTAAATAGATACTTTTGCTCAGTATTTACTGAAGAGAAGGTAGGGCAGGGCCCACAGCTGAGCATCATGGACACAGGGGAGGGAGGTGAGCACTACTCCTTCACAAAAGAAAGGGGTCCTACAAGAGCTTGCTAAGCTCAGGTGGATAAGGCAATGGGACCTGATGGCATACATCCCAGGGTAATGGGAACTAAAGGTGGAACTAGCAGAGCCATTAGCAGAACTGTTTAGTGAGTCTCTGAGCACAGGAGAGGTCCCAGAAGACTGGAGAAGGGCTTTATGTGATCCTGCTCACAAGAGTGGTAGTAGGGAGGAGGCGGGAACTACAGACCAGTCAGTCTTACCTCAGTAGTGGGCAAGATTATGAGGCACTCCTTAAGGAAAGGATAGTGCAACACCTGGAATCCATAGGGGCACAGGATCCAAGACAGCATGGGTTTACAAAGGAAGGTCCTGTCAAACTAATCTCATAGATTTCTTTGACTGGGTAACCAGAGTGGTGGACCAAGGAGGAGCAGTTGATGTTGCCTACCTTGACTTCAGCAAGCTTTTGACACTGTTCCACATAGAAGATTGATAAATAAGCTGGGTAGGCCTCGGTGGGTCAGAAGTTGGTCAACTGGGTGGCAAACTGGTTGACGGGTAGAAAACAGAGAGTGCTGGTAAATGGTATACAGTCAGAAAGATGCAAGTCACAAGTGGGGTACCTCAGGGATCAGTCCTGGGGCCAGTCCTCTTCAACATCTTATTAGTGACCTTGCAGATGGACTGAGGGTAAGGCTTGTCTGTTTGCAGATGACACCAAGATCTGCAACAGAGTAGATGATCCAGATGGGGTGGGCAGAATGAGAAGAGATCTAGATAAACTAGCAAAATGGTCAGGAAGAGTGCAACTGAGATTTAATGCAAAGAAGTGCAAAATCATGCACATAGGGAAGAGAAACCCTGAAGCCACCTATAGGCTGGGAGGAGTTGCTAGCAGTCACAAAGGAAGAAAGAGACTTGGGCATCATCATCACTGATGACCTGAAATCATCCAAGCAGAGCTCTAAAGCAGAGGTAGGCATAGGGGGTGTTAGGATGTATTAGTAGGGTATCACAAGTCGTAAAAGGGAGGTAATAATCCCTCTTTACAAGACACTGGTTAGGCCCCATCTGAGTACTCATGCAGTATTGAGGCCCCACCTTCACAAGGACATTAACTAAATTGAGGCAGTCCAGAGAAGGCAACCAAATGGTGCAGGGACTGCATTAGAAGACATATGAGGACAGATTAACAGAGCTCAATATGTATACCCTTGAGCAAAGGCGGAGAGAGGCGATATGATCGAGGGCATTCAAACACCTTAAGGGCATTAACAAGGTGAAAGAGTCTAACGTTTAAATATAAGAAAAATAGCAGGACAAGAGGACACAGCATGAGATTAGAGGGGGCCGATTAGAGGAATGTGAAGAAATTCTTTTCACAGAAAGGTGGTGGATGATGGAATGGCTTACCACAAGAAGTGGTGGCTATGAATACAGTGCAGGGCTTCAAACAGGCATGGGATAGGCATAAGGGAGCAATACAAATGACTATGAATAGATAGGCCACTGACAGAGCAAAGGCCGATGGCACATTTATAAGGTAGAAAAAGAAATGGGCAGACTGGTTGGGCCTTGCAGTCCTTATCTGCCATCAACCTCTATGTTTCTATGTAATTCCCAGCCTGCAAGATTTCCTGCTAGATTTCTAACTGGTTTTGTACTTGCCTTTCTAGGATGGAATCCGCATAGAAGAGAAAACTGTCTGGTGCCCAACAGAGGAACGCTAAACATGCCCGGCAAGAGGAGACAGCACAGCTGTCTAAGGGTTTGGCCTCTTTTCTAATTCGGTAATTGAAAACATGTAGTAGTAATAAACTCTATACAGTATGCCAACCCTCATGTGTCTAACAGCATTAAGATGGCAGGTATAGTTGTGATATAACTAGTACAACTCTGTGACTGTCTTTCTCTTAGGACTTTTGTTGCCATATTTACACTAGCTCCCCCCCCCCGTATCTTTTCATTTTTACTTCTGTGTAATTGGTCATAGTTTTTTGTCAGCTTATGGTTTCATACCAGTAAGAGCTAAATTAAAAGGTATCTTTTGTGTTAATTAGAAATTCTATGTTATTGCATTTTGTATGTGCCTTTTTGCTGCAGTTCACATCACTGTTATTTAATTTCAGGCACGTTGAAAAACCTGCATCTGCTGTGACACCAGTCGAGCACCTTGAAGGACCGTCCTCAGCTTGGTAAGCTATTGAGATACTAGTCATTAACATTCATTGAAATGTCTGTTGTATTCATTACAATATAATTAGTTTACATCTGTGCATCTCTTTCACTTCTAGGTCTTTTGATACCTTGTTAATAGTACACTAGAAGCATTTATTTTATTGTTTATTACATTGTGCTTCTGTGTAATGTGCTATACTGTTTGGTAAGTTTATGGCCTAATACTGGCAAAAGGTAAGATATAATAGGTGAAGTATGCTAATAATGACATTTTATTGCCCTTCAAACACACCTTTATTCTACAGTTTATATCTAACACCGCTGTTTCATTTTAGCCAAGTTGAAACACCTGCATCTGCTGCGACACCGGCACACCTCCATGAAGGACCGTCCTCAACTCGGTAAGTTATTTTGATGTCCTGCTTTAACTGGTTAAAGCCCACTTGCAATAAGTGTATAGTCCCGTAGTCCTCAAAGTGTTGTCCATCCAACCCCTTACAAGGGATGGAGGGTGGTGGTGACTGTGTGATAACTTATCTGATACAGTTGCCTATGAACGCCCGATGCCCTTATGTAAGTGTAACGAGAAGTCACAGGCTAGTGTATCAAATGAGTTATCACACACCCCCAACCCCTATGTCCAATTTATGCAACCAGCTCTTCACTGGTTTGCTTTATTTTCATTGTTGTAGAACAGCACTCTTTATGAGGCAGCTATTGTAATTCATGTGTTTGGTGAGGACTTGTAACTTGTGTATATCATGGTTCCATGCTATGATGTGCTTTTTCTGTCTGTGATTTAGTTCTGGAGTGTTAGTTGCTGGCTATGGAATTCTGACTTGATGGTGAAGGCACCTGCTATGGTGTGTATAAAGTGGTCTGTCTTTTTTTTTTTTCCTCAGTTCGTACAATGGTATGTAATGATTGGTGCTTTTCGTTTCGCTTACTAATTTAATTTCAAAGGAGTGTTGGTCTTTTGATAGTCACATTGGGGCCCTGCTGTGAAATAGACCCACCCATCTGGTGGGTCACTACCCCAAACTGCATCTGCCTCAAATGGATTACCTTGATATTGGGTGCATTGGTCCAAAAACAGGCTTAAGTAAGGTGTGATTCCAAAGCAAATATGCAGGTAACTGGCGGGGAGCTAGTTAAATGAGAAAGTTATACTTCTCCCTTTTCAAACCTTATCTACTGTTAGCTTCTCTCACTTGCACATTCACAAACTATAAATCGGATTCTAAATGATGGGTGCTACTGCATATGGGAAACAAACCAAAAAACAAGTGTGCACACCCCCATGGGCTTAATTGTCACAACAAACATATTATTTTTCAGCCAACTTTCTGATCTGGTTTCTGATCAGGAGTAGGGCCTTTTAGTATTCACTTGGGCCCTGATCTGAAGTCACCCAGTTACCATCGTCGAGGTAGACACACATCAGCTGGGTCCGTAACACAAACTGTGCTCTGCCTCATGTCGGTTTACCATTATATAGGTGCATTGGTCACAAATTGGCAAGTGACAGAGTACCCTGTTGAGTGAACAGTCTTTTGTAGGCATTGAAAGTGACAAATTATCATTCCTCTAATGTTACTTTTTCTTTTATCTTGTTTTCATTATAGGCAAGTTCTTGGCAATGGATCCAAATCTGCTGTGGCAGCTCAAGTTTATGTCCCTGAAAAGCCAACTGAAATTTCTGTAGTTGGAGCCTTAAATATTGATACTGCAGCGGGACCTGTACCTGGGACCACATCTTTGGGTGAAGAACCTGTTACACCACAGAGCAGCAGCAACACAGAGAGCCATTTAAAAGGAGATCTGCATGTGCACGATGAAGGAGACATTGGGTTCTATGACCTCCAGACACTGACAGAAGTGGAAAAAAGATCTTAACAAGCCAATAGCAACCACCGCAAAACTTCCAGTTTCCAAAACAAATGATGAAATCTTGCAGTGGCCAGCAGCAGCAGTATCGATGTTTCAATCCTCAGCTTCTGCGAGAGTACAGTTTTGCACGATACTCCAAGCATCCGGATGCAGTCTTCTATGGACCATGTTTTGTGTTTAACACCTGCAAGGAAACGGTGTTGGTATCTATACCAATGATGGACTGGTCAAATGGGAAAAAGATTCTAGACAGGCACAGCAATTCAAAAGAACATGGGAATGCCACTGCAAAGGCAGAAGCATTTGTAAGCATATGTGATGGAAGACAGACAATGGCTTATCAGTGCCTTCTAAAGCAGGATCAGAAAACAACTGAATGAGCAAGGCATGCTCTGTGACGCATTATGAACATCATTCTCCTTTGTGGAAGGTATAATATAGCACTGAGAGGAAGGCTTCTGGCCACTGGAAAGTTCAGTGCACTTCTGCAATACGCAACTGAGTTGGACACGCTCTTCAAAGAACACCTGGATTGTGCACCACGGAACGCACAGTATACATCGGCACAAATTCAGAATGAGTTGATACAGTTGCTGGGTCAACAGATTCAAAGAAGAATTCTGGTACAGGTCAAAGCAGCAAAATTCTTCAGCTTGATTGCAGATGGGACCACTGATATTGCCACAAAAGAGCAAATAACCCTTGCGGTGTGATACATTCATCAAACTGAAAATGGAGCTGTGCAACTGTGAGAAGATTTCATCGAGTTTGTGGAAGCCTTCCAGACAACTGGGCAAGCACTTGCAGAACTGTTCTTGCAAAGACTTACTGCTTGGGGCATTGATAAGGAATACATGAGGGGCCAAGGCTATGATCGAGGCAGCAACATGAGTGGCCAATTTAATGGAGTGCAAGCCAGAATACGTGCAGTCCTTCCTGAAGCTACCTACAGTGCCTGCAAAGCACATAATTTGAACACTGCAATTGTTCACTCCTGTAAAACATGCCAGATTTCAAATATGTTTGACACATGCAGAAGAGTAATTGCAGCAGTGAAATCCTCCGCCAAGCGCAGCAATGTGTATCTGACAGAACTGAAAGAATTTGCAAACTTGCCATGTGACTGGGAAGATGAGGAGGAGGAGGAAGACCGCAGTACAGTCTTGCCTGCCCCTGGGAATACACGATGGATGAGCCAAGCAGATTCACTTAGATGTTTCAAAGCAAAATATCTTGTGATAGTCAGCACCTTGGAGAAAGTTGCCGATTTTGATGAGGATGCGACAGATTTAAATTTTCCATCACAAAATTTGATTTCCTCGTTTGTTTGGTGTCTGTGGAAGCAATTCTGGAACTTACTAAACCTCTTCATCTGTACCTGTAACGTGAGGATATTGACTTGATTCAAGCATGTGAAGAAGCAAATGTTGTGGTTGAGACACTTCGAAGCATGAGAGAGGATGCGGATACCAGATTTTGTGCACTGTATGATAAGGTGAAATGGCTAGCAAGTTGTGAGTTTGTTGAAGAATCCATGCCAAGAATATGTGGATGACAAACGCAGAGGAACAATGTTGCTGCATCGGATCCACAGGAATACCACAGAAGAAACATCTTCATTCCTTTCTTGGACCACGTTATTTCAGAGCTGTCGGAACAGCTGATTGAATGCCGCCCACATTTTCACGTGCAGTACTTGTTGCCACATAAACTACATGCTATGGACACTGAAGAAATGGTGACTGATGTGTATAATGCATACAAGGGTGACCTCTCCAGCCTGGACAGCTTTAGAGCAGAACTGCAGAGATGGAAAACTAAGTGGATGTCTGTCCCAAAAGAAAAACGGCCAAACAGCATCATCTCTACATTATCTCTAGTAAATCCTGGATTCTACCCAGATATTAAAACAGCTCTTTGTGTTTTGACCACAATGCCAGTCAGCGTTTCTATGACAGAGAGATCATTTAGTGCACTGCGAAGAATAAAGGCCTGACTACGGAACAGTATGGGTGAAAGTTGACTGACCGGTTTAGCACTGCTGCATCTACATCACAATATCCCAGTCAACATGGAGCAAGCACTGAAGGATTTCAACTCATGCAATGATCGTCGGATTAACTTTGTGACAAGGTGACCTCTGCCAGCAGAGCTTGTTTTACTGTCTGTGCTGTGGTTTGATGTATTGCTTGGTTTCTGCTGTATTTGTTAAATTAGAAGAAATTTATTATACATTCTTCTGTTGATGGAGTGGTTATGTGGGTGTGTATGAGTGAGTATACTAATTCTGATTGGTGTGGGTGGTCAACTTTTGATGTGTCTTGTTTTGTTAGGTTTGTTGCCCATTCTTAAATGAAACACTCAATTTACACAATTTGCAATTTTTAAACTGGAAATGTACATACTTCTGTAAGGTATGGGACTAGTTGGTACTAGCACACTGCTGTGGCTATGTTACCATTTTGTTGAGTGGGGGATTTTGGTTACTTTGGGTATGAGTGGGCTTTCGGTTGGTGTCAGGCTCTGCATTCTTTTTGTTTTTATTCTGTTGTGTTGCGTCTTGGCATGCTTCATAGTTGCATTTTAAATTGTAAATTGTTGAAGTAACAAAGTCTGAGGTACTGGGCTAGTTGGTGTGAACGGTTTAGGTGGTTAAGGTGATTGAACCTAAACCAGAACACCAAAACCAGAGCACCATCTAGCTTACCTAACCCTCTTATATGGTAAGTAATGTAAATAGTTACTGTCATTTTCATGTAATTGGTAAGGGTACACTGCTGATGGGATGTTACCATTCAGAGTTTGATTTGACTACTTGACTTCTTTTGGTGTGGCGATTCAGCTTGAGTGAGTGGATAGAGTGTATGAGCACAGGCATTGGTATGAATGGACCTCTGTGGGGCTGGCTACCTTGATGTGGTACAAAGGCTAGTCACAATGCAATATTGTAACCAAAAGCCAGTCTTGTTGCTGTGTATGTAGTACTGAGCCTTGTCACAATGCAACATTGTAACCAAAAGCCAGTCTGTGAGTCTGACACTGAGGGTGATAGGGGGTGTATGAGAATAAGAGCGTGGACTGGGGGGGCGGGGCTCGAGTGGACCAGGGGGGTGGGGCTCGAGTGTGGACTGGAGGGTGGGGCTCGACATGGAGGGTGCAGTGTGGCTGCTCTGTGTACAAATTTGAAATCCCTAGCTACACCCCTGCTCCAGGGTGACCCACAGTACCTCCACTCCTCCCTTTTCCCCCTTTATTTCTGTGGCTTTTATGTTGTCTCTTACATAAAGAGCAACTCCTCCCCCTTTTCTCTCATTGGTATAGTCACCTCCCTTGTCTCTCGGGCCGCATCTACAGAATTACTCATCTTACGAGATTTTAACCTAAATTGGACCTCTCCCTTGCTAAAACCATTTACAGAACATATCAAGGCTCTCAACCTCACACAGCTAATTAAAGAACCTACCTGTCCTAACCCTCTCTCACAAAACCACTCCCTCCTAGATTGGATACTCTCCACCCACCCACATCAGATTGAGTCAGCTGGCACCCTCCCTGACATTTTCAGTGACCACCTTATTACCTTCTATGTACGCAAAATTCACACTCCTCATTGCCCCCCCATCTACTGGTGGATTCGCTCTTCCAGGTCCCTTGACTTAGATGCATTTCGCCACGATCTTCACTCTACAGACTGGTCAATAATGTACTCTGCTCCCGATAATGACTCCGCTCTGTCCCTCTTCACTCACCTCCTTCTTAAAGTCTGGAATCACCATGCCCCACTTAGGAGGCATAGAGTTAAGCACTGCCACCATCCATAGATCTCTGCAGGTATTGTCCGCCTGTGTAAATCTCATGACCTAGCCTGGGCCCATTACAGAACCTCTCGTACCCTATCTGACCTTCACCACTACAGGACCTTAAGGCATCCCTGCACCAAAGCTTCAGGACTGCCAAAGCAACTTACTTCCACCCTATACTTCACCAGAATCAAAACTCACCTGCAAAATTTTGGTGCACACTCCACCCGCTTCTTGACCCATCAGCCCAGTCCTCCACCTATACACTTATCATTGATGGTGCACCTGTCCCTGACCCAACCTTGCTGGCCTCCAAACAAAACTCCTTCTTCACTGCTTGTGCACTGCCTTCCAACCCGTCTCTCCCCTCCTTCCTTCTCTGCCCACAGCTCCTCTCACGACTACTCCTTCCCTCCAATCTTCATCCTTGAAGTCCGTCAAGCCCTTTTATCTCTCAGTCACAATAAGACCAGTCCTGACAGTCTTAAACCCCTTTTCTTCTATGCATCTGTGCACCAGCAATCTCACTCCCTCTTACCCATGTCCTCAACCACTATTTCAACCTTTGCTCAGTCCCTCAGGCCTGGAAGATTGCAAATGTCATACCTCTCCACAAAGGTGGGGATCCCCACTCGCCAGGTAACTGTCATCCCATATCCCTCCTTCCCTCTTAAACCAAACTCCAGGAATCCTGTGTCTCCTCACGTGTCACTGATTTTTCTAAACACCACTGACTTTCTTTCTCACTTTCAATCTGGCTTTAGAGCCAACCACTCAACCGTCACCTCACTCTCTCTCTCTCTCGCCACTAACTCTATCCTCTCCGGCATGGACCAAGGACATATAACTGCAGCCACCATCTTCATAGATCTAGCCAAGGCTTTTGATTCAGTCCTTCACCCACTCTTACTTAACAAGCTTAGTTCTACTGGACTCTCTGCCTCATCTGTAAACTGGTTTAAATCCTCTCTCTCCTGCCACTCTCAACGAATCTTAGTAGGGAGTGTCCTCTCCCCATCCCCCTCCCCATTCAAGCTGGAGTCCCCCAAGGCTCCATCTTGGGCCCAATACCCCTCTGTTTTTCTTAATGGTCTTCTGTCAGCCTGCTCTGTAGCCAGCATACAGATGTATGCTGATGACACTGTTCTTTACACCTCAGGTCCTTTTGCTCCTGTTTTTGTAGTATTCCAGCTTCAAGCTGATTTCCATTCAGTCCTCCACTGGTTTCAGAACAATCACCTCAAAGTTAACATCAAGAAAACAGTGTTTATGACTTTTGGTACTCCTCAGAAATTGGCAAACCTCTCCTCCCCTCTCTCAAGCCACACATAGGATGGATCCTTACTGGAAGAAGTCCCCTACTACAAATATCTGGGTGTCTGGCTTGACTGCCAACTGGGCTACACCAAACATTTGGAACATATTCATTCTATGCTTTGTCCCAAACTGGGAGCCTTATACTGAAATAAGGACTCCCTCCCCCCTGCCTGCTCATCATACACTCCTCACCAAAATGATTCTAATCTCTTTTGATTATGCTGATGTTATCTATGGTACTACCTCTACCTCCTCTCTAGCCAGGCTTGACACCTTCTACAATGCCTTTTGCCACTTTGCCATAAATGCCCCTCCCCACACACATCACTGCTCCCTCACTGTCATTGTATGCTACACTCATCTCTCTTTGTCTCCAAATTCTGGTCTAGCTCCCTGTCACCCCTCCTTGGGGTCTCCACTGTGGAGGACCCCCCACATCCTCTCTGGTCACTACTGTGGGTGCCTCGGTGGGCATTCCCACTCTGCCAGGGTAGCATAGGAGTTTTGTAGTGGAACCGAATGTGGGCTGTGGCCACGTTCCACCACCCTAACCCTCCCTGAGCCAACTGTTGTCCAGTCGCTCCTCCAACAGGAGTGGTTCCAGAGGACTGGAGGAGGGCAGATGTAGTCCCACTTCACAGAAGCAAGAGCAGAGAGGAAGTCAGCAACTATAGGCTAGTCAGCCTGATATCGGTGGTGGGGAACCTAATAGAATAATTTCTAGAAGAAAGGATTGTGGAGTATCTTGAAGCCAACAGGTTACAAGACCTGAGACAACATGGATTCACATGGAGGAGGTCATGTCAGACAAAACTGATAGATTTCTTTGATTGAGTGACCAGGGAAATAGATCAGGGTGGGGTGGTGGATGTGTCCTCCTTAGATTTCAGTAAGGCTCTCAAAAGTATTCCACATAGGAAGATTATAAGAAACTGGGCACCTTGGGGAGAGTCTAAAGGTGGCAACCTGGGTAAACAATTGCTTAAGGGATCGATGCAGAGTGTGATGGTAAACAGAGTTTAGTCCAGGGAAGGGAGGGTGACCATGGGGGTGCCAAAGAGCTTAGTACTGGGACCAGTTCTTTTTAATGCTGGAAGAGAGGGTCTGCCTCTTTGTGGATGACAGCAAAATCAGCAATAGGGTGGACCCTGCAGAGTGGGTGATAAGAATATGTAGGGAGCTGGGAAAACTTGAGGAGCAGTCAACAGCATACCAACTGGGTTTCAGTGCAAAAAAGTACAATATCATGCACTTTGGGCACAGACACCGAGAGGCTGAATACAAAATGGGAGAGGAGGTATTGACCATCACCAAACAGAAAGGGACCTGGAGTAATCATATCGGATGACCTCAAGGTGGTGAAGCAGTGCGATAAGGCAGTGGGTGGGGCAAGTGGGATGTTGAGGTGCATAGTGAGAGGTATCACCAGCAGAAAGAGGGAGGTGATGTTGTCACTGTATAGCTCGCTGGTGAGACCCCACCTGGAGTACTGTGTCCATTTCTGCAGACCACATCTCAGGAAGGACATAGGCAGAGTGGAGGTAGTCCAGAGGAGGGCAACTAGAATGCTAAAAAGTCTGCATCAGAAGCCCCATGGGAGAGACTGAAGGACCTCAATATGACCCTGGAAGATAGAGGGTGGGATGTGATAGAGACCTATAAATACCTCATGGGGTAAATAAGGTACAGGAGGGGAGCATTTTTCAGAGGAAAAGATGCATGAGAACAGTGGGACATGAATGAAGCTGAAATGGGGTAAATTCAAGAGAAATGCAAGGAAGTACTTCGTAAATGAAAGAGTGGGGGTTGCCTTGAACAGTCTTCCAGATGAGGTGGTAGGGACAAAAACAGTGATGGGTTTCAAGCATGCATGGGAAAGGCACAAGGGAATCTAAAAGGGAAGCAAGAGGGGAGGGAGATGGAGACCAAATAGTGTCTTGTGACAGTATAGGCAGGGGAAAAATATGGGCAGACTGGGTGGGCCAAGCAGTCATTATCTGCCATCATATTCTATGTTTCTGTTTCTATATTTCTGTGTACTCAGCAGTAATTTGCTGTTAGCAGTGACATATCTGTCTTAAAGAAGGCCATAGCAATTCCCCTGAGTAAAGATGGGGATCAGTTTGACCCTATCTACTATAGGTCAATTTTAGTAATGAACACCCTCAACAAGGTGCTTGAATAATCTTTTTGCATGATAACTACACTCTCTCTCTCTCTGCTGAGTAACATGGCTTCAGACCACAGCCCTTGATCGTCACCTCAGTTCATAAAGTGCCAAATGACATTGTTCTGGCATGAGATTCTGGTCTTTTCTTGTCACCATCTTTATTTATGTTACAAAGATGTTTGACCTGGTAAACCATAGCTTCATACTCTATTAAGCAAATTCCAGTGAATTAGCTAATATTTCATCTCCCTCAAATGGATGAGAAACTACCCTTCAGGAAGATCCCAAGTTGTTGCCTGCAATGGGACAACCACCTGCCCTGACTGGTTAATCCAAAGTTATACAAGATTTGGTCTTGGGACTACTACTCTGTTGGCTATTATGTCTTTGTAAGTAATCTACTCTCTTCTTTCTGCAGCTGCTTCATATACCTATATGGTGATGACACCATCTCTAAACTGGTTCACACCACTCATGATGAATTAGATACTAAGGAAAGATGTTTATACAGAACAGCACTGGCTGTCCCAGAATGGCATCATATTAAAAATACGTAAAGTGAAACGTCTAGTCCAAGAATGGATTTCAATCAACTCACTCTCTAGGGAGCACCTATCTGATGGTCAAGTAGTCATATACATTGACTAGCTTTATTAACCCCTGTCCTTTGACCATCACATAAAGGAGAACTTCAGACTGTTTCACCAGAAACTCGACTTACAGTATTGAAATAAACACTACCTCAGCCTTGTTCCTTGTTTTACCCAAACTGCTTAGGAATTAATTTTTCTTACCCTTGCTGAAACGTGTAGATGTAAGACAAATAAGAAACATTACTACACTGCACAAACTCAACACAAGATATATTTATATTAATATCAACAGATCGTACTGGGTTGTGGATGCCTAGCCCATCACTGTGAGCAGTGTAGTAGTCTTGGATTACTATCTCCGTCTGGAAGATGTGAGCACTGCTAGTTCATTCTAATCTATAAAGGCATCAGTGAGCTACAGTATACACACCCTTATTAGCACCTAAGTCACCTTCTGACCAGCACAGACTGTGTCTTATCATCTCTTACCGCAGGTAAAAGACTTACTCAAGGTCATGTACATTCTCTGTGCAGTAGGTGAAAAGACCTCAAACAGCAAAAAAAAACAAACACTCCAATACAACAGTAGTGCTCTCTGTAATTAGACTGATGTTATGCAAAGCAAAAACAAAACACCTTTCATGAGGTACAATGCATACAGATACTGCAGTTCATTGCAGAAAAAGACTTTATGCCATACAGGCAGTAGACAGTATCAGAATCCCCCCCGCTCCACACACAGACACACACACGCAGTACCCAATGTTTTGCACAGATGTGCACATCCACAAAAGACCTTCTCTCCTTTTCTGCCCTTGCTACATGGAACATGCTATTTATTTAGTTTTTGCTAACTGGGTAAGTGCACTTGATGAGTGAATGCTTATTGTCAGGAATGACCCAGCAGTTTACATAGCAACTACAAGACAAACAGTACATGGTGATTACTAAATGATATAAAAAAATCCTCCTACATTTCTCACTTTAAATCTGCCTTTTAGAGAGTCCTGTTATCGTATGTATTAGTTACTCTCCAATTACTGAGTGCAACACCTGTGTACTGTGGTAACCACAGGGTATTCGATATCTGCTGAGCTTGCTTGTAAAAATGCAGTTACTTGTTATCTTGTTAACTTGCAGAAATTGGCTACTTTCCAGTTCCCCCCTGTATTTACAACCCTGGATGGCTCCCCCTCACCCTGGTCCCCACATTCAAATACCTAGGTGTCTGGCTTGACAGCCACCTGGACTTCTTCTCTCACATTGAGTCCTTCTGCACAAAACTGCGTCCCAAACTGGCTATTCTTTATCATCATAAGGACTGTCTTCCTCTCCCTACCCAGTGGGAACTAGTTTCCAAAATGATTCTCCCAGTTCTTGACTATGACAACGTGGTCTATGGCTCATCCCCAGCTACACACCTCTCTAGGCTTGACACAGTCCTTAATTCTTTCTGTCTCTTTGCCTCCGCTGCTCCACCCCTCACTCACCACTTTTGACTCTACTCCAACCTATCTTTCTCCTGTCTTCCCCAAAGGAGGTTGGTTCACTGCATCTAATTTATTGCTAAATATTGATTTGGAAGTCTGTCACCCTACCTCTCCTCCCTCCTTTAACCAGCTATCTCCTCAGCATAGTCCCTTCAGAATAGGGACAACCACCCTTTCTCTTTCCATATCCTTACTCAGTTGCGGGACAGTCTTCCTTCTCCTACCACATTCTCCTTCTATGGAATCAGCTCTCCTCTAACCTTTGCCTATCCCCTTCTCTCTTCTCCTTCAGCTCTCAACTGAGACTACTTCCCCCTACCCAGTGAACCAAGTATTCTCCCCCCCGCCCCCACCACCTAGTCTTCCTCCCCCACCACTGCCAACTGTTCCCTATCCTTGCATAAGCATCCCTTGCAGCCTGCACAAGTTGACTTCATCCTGCTGGGTATGGGATCCCTTCCTCTGTCTCTGCTCCTTCTGTGCTACCCCCAGATTCCACCAGGTGGCAGCTGACCAGCGAGACATGCTACCCCCCATGAGGGATGAGAGCCATCTAAGGTACACTAAGTCCTCCCTCCCCAGCCAGCCCCCGTGTGACCCGACTCTGTTCCTGAACTCAGGTCACTGGTATAATGAGCAGTAGTGCTACCAGGCTAGCTACCATCAAGGGGATTCTGATGACCTCATAGGCCTCAAGAGCAAAGTTTGAGAGGTCTTTGATGTCATCAGAACTCTGAGATGGAAGTGCATGCACCCCCCCAGCATAAATATATATATATTTTTTTTCCGTTATTTGTCTCATTACATGGGACTGAGCAGAATAGGAAAGTGAAGCAGTCACAATGTGGGATCAGTATGCAGCACTGGACATTTTAACAAGTAAATAACTTGACAAATAAACTTATTTTACCAGGCATGGTTTAGGGAACAGGGTGGATGGTTACTGAGCAGCTGGGCAGATTTTCTTTTTTATTAAATTACAGAAAAGCAGAAGAATTTGTGTTTATGGGGTATCTGCAGCTTAGCATCTACAAAATTTGAAATGGCACAGGGCTAAAAAAAAGTACCACGTGTCCTTTGAACTTTGGTAAATAACTTTTGTGACCTTTGAACTGTAGTATAACAACTTTTTAGGTGCATGGATTTCCATACCCAATAAAACCTGACTATATACTACACAAATAGAATAACAGATGGGTGAGTGTGTATTACAAGCGAGTACATACATATCAACATACGAATCTGCCAGCAGAAACAGACCACCCGGTCTATCAATGTCTGCCCGAGTGTGCAGCTAGCCCCCTAGAATGCAGCTGCCCCAACCCCCTCCCCATCTGTCAGTCCCATGATGGCCTCAGCCCCTTCCACCCAGACCCTCTCTCGTGCTCTATCCCATGCCCTCTTAAAACTTCCTACTGTCTTACATGATACCACCCCCTCTGGTAGAGTGTTCCATTTAGACACCGCCCTCTCCATGAAGCAGTGCCTCCTCATCTCCCTCCTAAATCTTCGGCCCTCCAGTCTTAGTCTGTGCCACCACATGTCCCTACCCTTCCTCAGTTTAAACACCCCTTCAGTGCTAGCTTTGTTTATCCCCCTCAAATACTTGAATGTTTCAATCATATCCCCATCCCTTCTCTCCTCCAGCGTGTACATATTCAGCTCATTCAGCCTGTCCTCATAGGCCTTGCTCTCCATCCCCTGTAACATTTTTGTTGCACTCCATTGCACACCTTCCAGTAAATTAATATCCCTCTTCAGATACGGATGCCAGTACTGCACACAGCACTCCAAGTGTGGCCTGACCAAAGATCTGCAGAGGGGCAGGATCACCTCCCTATGCCTGGACAAGAAACCCCTTGCGATACAGCCCAGCATCCTGTTCACCTTAGCTGCTGCTTTCCTGCATTGGGCAGAGTTGTTCATGCTCCCTGTTACCAACATCCCTAGGTCCTTCTCTTCCTCAGTGATCCCCAGCCTCACCCCTCCCAGCCAACAGTCCCTCATTGGGTTCTTTGCCCCTAAGTGCATAACCTTACACTTTTTTGCATTGAATCCCAGCTGCCAATTCTCTGACCATACCTCCAGTTTGGTTAGGTCCCCTTGTAGTTGTTTCCATCCATCCTCTTCATCCACCACTGCCCCCATTTTGGGATCATCTGCAAACAGACTAACCCTGCTCCCAACTCCATATGCAGTATCTGAGATAAAAAGTCTAAATAGCACCAGGCCCAGCACTGAGCCCTGCAGCAACTGCTTGTCACGGTCTAAGTGTCGAAAGCCCCCCCCACTACCACCCATTGTAGCCTCCCCTGCAGCCAGTTCCTTATCCAGTCTGTCAACTTCGTCCCCACCCCTGCAGCAGTCAGCTTCTGCCCAGCCTCTCATGAGGCACTGAATCAAAGGACTTGCTGAAGTCCAAGTACATCACATCTACATCATGACCCATATCCAGCTGTCTTGTTACCCAGTCATAATATTCTATTAGATTGGTCTGACAAGACCTCCCTGAGGTGAACCCATGCTGCCGCACATCTTGGAGGTCATTACCCTCGAGGAACGACACCAGCCTCTCCTTCAGTATCAACTCCATAAATTTACCCACTATGGAAGTGAGACTGACAGGCCGATAATTTTCTGGCTTGTCCCTGGTGCCACTCTTGTGTATGGGCACCATATGGGCCATCCTCCAGTCCTGAGGCACCCTGTGTCCAGGGAGGTGCTGAACAGGTCCGCCAGTGGCTTGGTCAACACATCACCCATCTCCCAAAGCACCCTGGCGTGGATGCCATCAGGACCTGGTGCCTTGTCCACCCTTAATGCCCTCAGACCCTCTAGTACTTTATCCCCTCAATCATTCCGTCCTTCATCTCCTCCTCTCCCACCCCCACCTTCAAATTCCATGGTGGTAGTGGACCATCCTTCTTTGTGAAAATGGAGCAAAAAGTATTAATTTAGTACTTCCACTTGTTCCTCTCCATTTTCCACCCACTTCCCTCCCCACTTTATCTTCACTATATGGTCTCTGCACTTCCTCTTTTTCCTGACATATCTAAAAAGTCCTTCTCCCCTCTCTTGATGCCCTCTGCTAACCTTTGCTCCCTGGAGGCCTTGGCTACTCTCACTCGCTTGGTCACCTCCTTGGACCAACTCACATAAGCCTCCCTGTAATATCAAGTAATACCATCGAGAGGTTCCCTTGTCCCCAGAACCCTGAGATGGTATTACTCCCAAGTGATGCACACTCACCTGTTTGTTATTTTTTGTGATATATGGATCTGATTTTGAAATTTCATGGCTCTGAATTTTTTTTCTGGTATGCTGTGAGGCTGGCCGACCAGGGCACTGAGGACTCACTTGCTCTGTCTCCACTCCCCACCACCCCTCCTACCAGTCTTTGTTAACTTGTGCTCATTTGAGAGTGCCTTTGGTCATTATGTTTGGTAGGCAGTCCTACCTTTCAGTTGTTTTCATGGCTGAGTGAACACAGAATCAACCAGATAATTTGTTAAACATAGGAAAAAAAAGTATCGCGAAAGAGCAAAGGGGATGAACTACTCTCGGTAAGTGAGAGATGGCCGCCATGTTTTCAGGACTGTTCTGCCTGCCCACAGACAAAAAGCAGCCAATCATGAGGCACGCTTTGAAAAACATCATGCACTTGGGAGCATAGCAACCAGTGTACAGTGTGAGACAGTCATGTGCTTGTCTTCTTCAATTTCTCTGATAATACTATCATTCAGAGCTCTGAATGATAGTATTACAGACTCTGAACAATAGTTTATCGGTCATCATTGATGCTATTATTACTTTCTGTACAGTAGTATTACAGGAATCTTTTTGTATGGCTTACTTTTTTTTTTGTAAACTTTATTTAAAAGTCAGCATTACAACCACTCATAGTTAAAAGCTGGACAAAACAGAGCAGTTCAGGGCAGTAAAAATTGATTCCCTCCTCTCATCTAATTGGAATGTCAAAAGCTTCACAAATTGCAAGCCTGGTCACAGAGCTATTGACTGTGTTAAAAGGCAGGAAACCAAGGCAGTGATATCGCTGCTTCCAGGGGTGTCCATATTTTAAGGTATATCTGAGACTGATTTCTCACTAGATATCGAATATGTCCTAGTTTCATGCTGTGCAGAAGGGACTTTATCCAGTGGGCTGCTGGGAGATCCAATTCAGACAGCCAATACTGTGCTAGAATCTGCTTCCCAGCCACAATGCCTAAACACCGAATGGGGTGGTGTAGCAGTTTTTCTCCGTTGCCTCCCGAGGGTAGGTCCAGAGGGGCATCAATAGGATCTACTATAGGGGTGCAACCTAGTATTTTAGATAGTAAATTGAGGATTTCTACCCAGAAAGGGTATGCTTTAGGGCAGGACCAAACCATGTGGAAGAAATTGCCAGGAGCCACTTTACACTTCAGGCATGTATCTGGAGTGTTGGGAATCCAACTTATGAGCCAGAACTGGGGTAAAATTGGTTCTGGTCAGGATGTTGTAGTGGATGGCTCTCAATTTATTATTGACTGAGCAGGTCATTCCTTTCTTCAAAACTTGATTCCAGTCTGCCCGGTTAAATTGTCTGGCACCAGGTCCATAGCCCATCTTTACTTTAGGTGTGTAAAGGGGTCTGGTAGGGCCCACAATAGTATTCTATAACATTGATGAAGGGGCTTTGAATGATCGCTTTGTGCCAGGCACAGAAAAACCTCTTTTAGGAGTGAGTGTCTGACTAGCACAGGGGCCTGTTGACCTTGTATTAAGTTCCGAAGTTTGGATTCAATCCTCAAATAAGTAAAATAATGAGTGGTGTTAAGGCCAAATTCTTTGGTGAGTGTCTGAAAATCTAGTATGTTCCCTTCCCTATATACACCTGGGAGATACAGAATATTCCCTTTTGGTACCAGACTGTCAGTAGTTTGCCAGCCATGGCTGATGTCTTTCCTGGTGGCCAGAGGACATTTATAAGGGATGCCGAAGGTGACAGTGAGGTTTTATAATTAAGAATTTTATGGTCTGGATCCATGCCTTAATAAAAGAGCTAGTGAAGGGGTTCTTAGTTTTCCCCACTTCACTAAAGTGCAGATGCAAACAGATGATTATAGAGGGGAACCTCTTCTCCCCGGGTTTCCAACTTTCCCCCAGCCTTCTTAGGAGATATTGGTGCCACAAGGTCCTGGATATGGGCCATTTGAGCTGCCAAATAAAGTTTAAAATTAGGTAAACCCAGTCCTCTCTTGAGCACCAGTTTCCATAAAATTTCTTTCTTTATACAGGGTCTACGGCCTTGCCATATTAAAGATGTTGTGGCTCCTTCATAGGTTCATAGGTTCATAGGAAAAATACAAAGTCGAGGGAGCAAGCCCATTTTGACTTCACCATCCATTAACTAGGATGGAAATAGTATTTTTTGTCTCCCATAAAATTATCCAAATTAATTTTGAAAACATTAAAATTGGGGCTATTTACTACATTTAAAGGAAGAGAATTCCAAATTGGGACAGCTCTCTGGGTTATAAAATTCTTCCTTTTGGTAGTCTGTATGTTAAATGTCTTAATTTTGACATTATGAGACCTAGTGATACTAAACTATTTCCTTTTCTAAACAAAGAGTTTCAAATAAGGAAACATCTTTTGTTGCCCTAAAATTAGACACAGATCCCTCTTATAGATCTGTATTCCAATGAGTAGAGTTTAAGTTTTTTTAATCTTTCGAGATATGGAGTATGTTTAAAGCCCTTTATATTTTTTGTGAATCTACGTTGTACCCTTTCTCTTTTAATTTTATCCTTTACAAACGTAGGTGCACAAGATGATGAACAGTAGTCAAACTTAGATCTAATCAGACTACTGTATAGGGGAATTAATACCTCAGGGTCTCTACTTTTAAGATTTTTAAATATACAATTAATTAGGAAATGGCATTTTTTAGCCATTAAATTATTATGATCAGTAAATTTTAAATTATCCGTAATCATTACTCCTAGATCATTTTCGGATGAAACTATAGTCAAGGGTACATTTTTCAACATATATTGTGCTTTTAAATTATTTCTTCCAAAGTGCATAACCTTGCATTTATTTATATTTAAGGATAAATTCTTTTCACTAGCCCAAATTAATATATTATCTAAGTTTGACTGAAGATTATAAACTGAGGCTGCATCATTAACAATGCAGCCCAGTTTAACATCATCAGCATACTTATTTATCCACACACCATTTGATGTAGACATGCTGGCTGACCACTAGATTAAATAAAAAAGGTCCCAGCACCAAGCCCTGGGGTACTCCACTCGTCACATTACTCCAATCAGAAACATAACCTCTGATGGTAACTTGCTGTTTTCTTACTAGTAACCATGATACAACCCATTTTATTATATTTATGCATATGTCTTGATTATATAAACATTATATTATTGTTTTATGTGAAACAGAATCAAAAGCCTTGTCATAGTCCAGGAAAATTACATCAACTGGAAACCCAGCATCCAATGCCTGGCTCACTGGTTCAAAAAAATTCACTAAATTTTCCTGACATGATCGTCCCTTACAAAAACCATACTGAAAAATATCTATATTCATAGAACCTTGAAAATGCTTTTCAAGTTTATGCAAAATGAGTTTTTCCATAATTTTACCAATGCTGGGAGTAAGACTAATAGGTCTATACTGTTTGGCAAAAAACTTTGACCCATTTTTGTGAATGGGTATAACCCTAGCTGATTTCCATTCCATAGGTACGATACCTTGTTGTAAACATTTATTAAAAAGAAAGGTAAGAATATCTACCAACTCAGCTGCCAAACTCTTTATAAAGATAAAAGGAATGTTGTCAATGCCAACTGAAGTAGAAATTTTAAAACTTTTTATCGTAGATAGGACTTCTGAAGATGAAAATATAATATCTGAATTATTAACAGGGGTAAATGATAGATCTAGATTTTCCTGGATTTTGAAAACACTTGAGAATTGTTTATTAAAGGCATTTTGCCATTTCTAATTCATTGGATATCAATATGTCATCGACAATAAGGGTCCAACATTGGTTTGTGACTTTTTTAATGAACCAATGTAATTAAAAAAGGACTTTTTGTTATCTTTTTGTTTAACAAGGTTTTTTTCAAGATTCTTCTTTGCAGTCTGTATCATTAGCTGTTTTTTTTTTATTTTATTTTAAACCTTTGCCAATTTTCTGCAGTTTTATTTTTATTATATTTATTAAAGGCCTTTTTCTTTCTCAGTATGGATTTCCTTATGGAGTTGTCGAACCAAACAGGATTGCGTTTATTATTTATATATTTAATTCGATCAGGTACCCAAGTATTAATACAAAATTGCAAATTAATTTTTATAATTTTCCAGACTTCCTCAACGGAAAGATGTTCTAATTCTTTTTTCCAATTCCAATTTAGTAAATAGTTTTGGATTTCAGCATAATTTGCTTTATTATAATTTTTCATTTTAGTAATTCCTCTATTTTCATGGACAGTAACAGATCAATTGCTTTAATATACTTAGCCAGGACATGAATGGGTAGTGTCTGAAATAAATACAGGCACTGAGGTAAAATACTTGTGTGGCTTACTGACATATGAAAATGAGTTGTCCATATATTACATGAAGCTACAAAACTGATATATTTACTTTTTTCCTGGTGAATGTTGCATTAGTAATATAATATTGAGGTGGCAGAAGCGCTTAAGGCCCATCTCGTTTGTCTCCTTCCTATGTTTCTCCCAGGTTCCCCAATCCCACTGTTTAGATAATACCACTCTGGGTCCTTCAAGACCCTCCGGAACTGTATCTTGTTTTAACTCTGACCCGGGACCTTCTTTATCCTCCCTGTTGATGTAACCCTCCAATGTGTATAAGCCTGGGCTGTATGACTATGTATTATTAGATTATTTTTGTATGTGTACTTTTTGTTTCCTTTGTATTTTTACTTTTTATCTGATGTAGAGCCTTTGCAAAAGAGTCTATGACTCAAAGGATTGTAATTCTGATTCTATTCAATAAATTAATAATAATAAAATATGTCTAACCCTGCTGCTGTACAACAATGACTATCCCTATTTGAGTACTGACACATTCAGTGTCAGAAGCAGGATTTTAAAAAGGGTGCCTCAACAATATGAATGGGGACAGACCTGAAGGGATTTGGATGTCAGCAAGCATGCAAAAAACTTCTGTATCTGTTATTGTGTGTTGTATATGAGAACCTTTGGCAATGGGCCATGATAAAATACATTTTTGTTGTTTTGGAAATATGTTATGTTGGACTGGTTCTAAACCATTTAAATGTCAAAGAAGGGTCCTGCTGCCACAGGATCTTTAGTAATGCTGGATCTGCCACTGGTTCAAACTTATCTGCTATAATGCTACCCCTGTACTCATGTTATGTAACCCTTAATGCTGTTCTTCCTCAGGAATCTTGTGTAGTGCTGCTCTGAAAGCCTGAATGGTGCCATCTTCCACTACCTCACTGTGTAGGAAATCCCTTATACTGATCACCCTTTTTGTGAAATAATGCTTTCTGCTGTTTATTTTCATCTGTTTGTTCCTCTCATTCATTTTAAGTCCATGCCCTTTAGTTCTGCTTGCACTCATTCACCAGCTCAAAAATCTGTGTATGCTCAGTCTTGCCTATCCCTTTTAACACTTGGACACTGTGATATTTTTTCCACTCAACCTTCTGTTCTCTAGGCTTAACAACATGAGTATACCCAGTCTTTGCTCATCACAACTCTTCCCCAAGCCACTAACCATTTTGATGACCCTCCACCAGACCTGCTAAAGGTATTTTCTGCACTGTGTTGATCAGAACTGGAAACAGTATTCTAGATGTGGTCAAGCTACAGCCTTGTACAGAAGGATCACCATCTTTAATCCACTTTCTATCCCCTTCTAAGGCATCCCAATATTGTGTTTGTTTCGTTGACTGTGACAGCACACTGCCTGCTTCTCTCCAGCTTAATGTCCATAATTACCCTTGATTCATTCCTGTGTTGTGCTATTCATTGTTGCACCAGACAGGGTATACAGAATGTGTGACCTGAATTCCTCACACTTAGGGAAGTGCTTCTAAAAAGAAACAAACTCTGGCCAGAGCCGATAGGGCTGCAGCTGAGGAATTTGGGGTAAAAATATTGAAAATTACCAAAGTTACAAGCCTGCGTTAGCAAAATGTAACGTAGGCGCATAAATTTGTTGTTTTGTAATATTTTTACACCAAATTTTCAGCATAGCCTTGTTATGATCCTGCTTAATGAAGAAGGGCAGAGAAAACATTCAACTCCTGGCCTAAAGGTGATTTTGTGCCGAGACCACAAAATCACCTTTTGGGATGTAAACAAAACATTTTGGCCAGGATTTGAAAAATGACAGCTGTCACATTCATGATGTGTTGTAAAGATATGGCTATGTTGTAAATTTGGGATAAAATATTAAAAATTACCAAAGTTACAAGCCTGCATTTGCAAGATTCAGTGTAGGCTCATAACTTTATTGTTTTTAAATATTTTTACACCATATTTTCCACATAGACTTCTTATGACCCCACCTCATGAACAAGGGCAGAGAAAATGTTCAACTTCTGCCTGAAAGGTGATGTGGCGCAGGGACTGTGAAATCACCTTTCATGACAGATTTGCCTAATGTCAGTGCAATTGTTCATGAGATGGGGTTCCAAAAAAGGCATGTTGAAAATTCGGGTGAAAAATATGCAAATAATTTATGCCACTAAATTCAAAACAGCATTGAAATACATTGAACCACATACCTGTTTCTTCAGTTCATGGTCCAGATTTGAAGAGTGAGTACATGTCTGCGGTCCAGAGAGGATTACGGTGTTGAACCCCTTATTGAGTAAGGGCTTGGGAGGTGTGGGGTGGTGGGTGCTGAGTGGGAGGGTAGAATGAGGGGACAGGAATGGCCGCAAAAGACATTGATGGATGTTTTTTATTTACAAAGCTAAAAAAAAAAAAAACGAGGATTCCGGATCGCTACACTGGGAGTTAGGCACCCCAGTGTCACTCTTATATTTTTGGGGAGAGTCAGGTTGGGGAATATTAAAAAAACCACTGTGGAGTCTGATCGTGACACTGGGGATTGGGCACCCCAGTGTCGCTCTTATTTTCTGGCAAGGCGGGATGTTGAGAGGGAGGGTTGGGTGGGGATATCTTTAATTTAAAAATAATCTGCCATCAGGGTGGAACATGGCATACTCCATCATGTCCAAGATGGCCAACTCACTCTACTTCACATGTGCTAGTAGTCGCGCATGCGCAATACAGTTTGGTGGCCATCTTGGACACGGCAGAATGTGCCGTATTCTGCCATGACCACCGACAGAGTAAAAATAGTGCAGTGTAACTGCCAATGGAGACAGCGAGTGGAGTGCTTCCTGGATGCGGAGGTGACTGTGGTGCAACTCCAATATGTTATTCGGTCAGAAAGAATGCACAGAGTCCATTTTTCATAGTAAGAGGTTTGCAAGGCTACGCCCACTGCAGCCCTAAAAAGTACTCAGCAATCCATAAGAATGAAAGGCACATAAAGCATGGATTTAATGTAGAAATATTTTATTACAGTGCCTCAGTGGCATAAAAAAAGTGAAAATGATGGACAGAATACTACAACCCACTGAAACCAAATGTGCTTTGCATGAGATGTGTTTTTTAAAGGGTGGGGGCCCCCTTTTCCCATAATGCTTTCAAACTAGGGATTTAAGGCAGCAATGTCAAATTTAAAGGGCACCATGAGCTGCTCCTAATATCATGCAGTGATTGGGTCCAAAAATGACGAACTGCTGAAAGTGAAAATAGTGAACAATTCTCAAATACATGAAAAACACTAAAAACTAGAAAACAGTGCAAGATGATACAGGACTTCAGTAATTCAGACGCTAATCATTTTTCCAAAACTCATATGTCGTTTTGAAAAAAGAGACAATACAAGAATTAAAAACTGCAATTGTATGAGAACACTAGGCACGGTAAATATTAATTCATTTCACAAATGGCACCAATTAAGTTTTGCCATGCAGGCCCAGTAATTTTATGGCTTAAAGTTAACAAATCCAATAATTTCTCTATGCCTGAGGTAGTTATCAAAGTCCCCTTCCCTTTTGTGTTTCTAAACCCTTTCAATTCCCACAAACTGAAGTCCATGCTCAGATTTATCTGTACAGGTTTGCATGTGGGTAGCAAGCGCATTTTCTAGATCCCTCCTTTTGGATAGAGTGGAGATGATTCCCAAGCCTCACCTTCACTGGACAGAAAGTTTTAGCTACATAAAATCCACCACACTGCCAAGTGGCTGGATCAATGACAACTTCAGTAGTGCAGCTGATAAAATCAGAAATATGAAGGGTCTTACCTATGTGTAGGTTAATAAAACAATAACATTTTGTTTCAAGTCTGCAAAATTTGCACCGGTCACATTTGTGGCAACGTGGGGGACAAAAAGTAGTCAAATCTGGCTTGATGCACCACTGTCAGTAATTCATCAACCAGGCACAATGTGTGCCAATTTTTGTCCAAAATACTCATTGCTTAAATGCTTGAGATGTGTACTTGGTCACAAAATTAACTCTATCCCTATCCATCTCCCTAGGTTCCCTTTACTGCAAAAGGGATTCCCTATCCCTCAATCTAGCAGCAATTCTAGCTTCAGTGTATCTTCTGCTTCCGAGGTGATCCATAAGTTCTGCTGCTCATTTACATTATGGCCCAGTTGTTCAAAAGAGTTGAGCCATGCGCAATAGGGTTGCGCCTGCGCAAGTCTGAAAACGTGCCGTTCTGTGATATTCAGCAGGAGGCAGTTGTGCCCCCCAAATCACGCTGAGCAACAGTGCAATGATAATGGATGCATGCGCAACTAAGGGGGAGGAACCATGCATAAATGGCGCAGTGCGATATTCAACAACATGCGCCATGCACAATAGGGGAGCAAGTGGAAATTGCGCCATAGCGGAAATGAGCCAAAATAAAAGGGAACAAGGGAGAGGTGCAAGAACGCTACAGGGAAACCACATGAGGGCAAAGTCTAGTAGCGAAAACTGGGAAGCAGGGACACACAGGGCAGGCCAGGAAAGGGCACCTGGAATCAAGAGGCACAGGGGAAGGTGTGGGGAGCCACAGTGCAGAAGGGGGAAGTACACCACACAGCAGTGAGGCCAGCACAGGTAGGTGTTCCTGGTGCAGGGGAAGTAGCAGCCAGGACAGCGGGGGGAATACAGAAACAGCTGCCGAGGGGGTGAACACAAGCCAGGGACATGGCCAGTGCCACCATCCAGATGGAGGCCAAAATGAGGGGGGTGAGAAGGTGGGCAGCAGGGGGGCTTGGCCATGGAAGGGCCCATCAGTGGTATGCCCCCAACAGGCAGTACCGAGCCCACACCAGCTTCAAGCTGTACAGTGATACTGAGATTGTGGGCCAGTACCGCCTGAATCAGGCAATTCTTAGGTGGCTCTGTGAGCTGTGCAGTGATGTGATGCAGGCACCCACATGACGGAGCCATGCCCTGTCAGTGGAGATGAAAGTGACAGCTTGCATGTGCTTGCTCACCATGGGTACCTTCCAGAGACCAACTGAGGACACCACAGGCATAACCCAGTCCAGCCACGTCATGCCACCTCACCCAATTCCTCAGCGCATTGCTGCCACATGCTACGGAGTACATCCATTTCCCCAGCACACCGGCGGAGCACACTGCAAACATACAGGAGTTCCACAGGGTAGCACACATGCCTGGAGTGCTAGGGGCAATAGACTGCACCAATGTGGCCATCCACACACCACCTGGCCCCGAGGGGGTTGCATATATAAATCACAAGGGCTATGCCAGCATCAACTGCCAGGTGGTGTGCGATGCCAGGGGGCACATAATCAATGTCTGTGCCATGCACCCTGGGGGAGCACATGATGCCTTCATCTGGCACCAGTCGGCACTCCGCCACAGATTCGAGAGTGGGGATATCCCCACTGGCCACCTAGTGGGTGAGTATGCAAACCACATGGACAATCGTAGGGCCTGGGGGGGCATGGTCAGAGGTGACATGGGTAGTGGCCTACATGGCCCGGGGCAGGGTGATGCTGATCACCAAACTAACCTCCACCCTCTACACACAGGTGACAGTGGATACCCACTCCGTCCCTGGCTGCTCACACCCTACCGGCGGCCCGCTACCCCATCACAGCAACACTACAATAAGGCACACACCACCACATGTAATGTCATTGAGCGGGTGTTCGAATGCTGAAGGCACATTTCCGTTGCCTGGACACCTCCGGCGGTGCCCTACAGTATGGCCCCTCAAAGGCCTGCGGGCTATTCCTGGCCTGTTGCATCCTGCACAACATGGCCAATGAATGTGGGATAGCCATACAGGTTGAAGAGGGGGACAGCAATGGGGACGATGAGGGACGCGGTACAATGGTGATGGGCAGTCCCCTTGAGCGACAGGACCCCAGACTACTCCGGCTGGCACAGCTGCACGGGACACCATCACGGAGGAGCACTTCAGCCTAAGGTAAGTCGCTGAGGGCCATGTACAGCAACAGTGGTTAAAACAACCCAGCAGAAACGCATGGACACACGCACCAAGGGTGCATGCTATCAAGGAACTGGCTGGTTATGGAACCACACACACACACCACCAGGGATGGGTGAGGTCTAACATGCCATGTGGACACACATACACACACACACACATACAACACACCAGACATGCACAAAGGTTAGAAGGCACACCGACCCAGAATGCCGCCCTAACCACACATGTCCACAGACCACCATGCCCACTGCCTGTCCTTGTGCATGTGTCAGATGCTGAGCACCACCGCATATTGGTGTACAGCGCAATGCAAACATCACCATGCACACAACTGTGGACAGCAGCTGGGAGAGTGTGCAGATGCAATAGTGTCTACTTGCAGGCTGGGTACCCACCCTGCAATGCCCGCTGAATGACACAATGCACACAGGGCAGCACCAGACAGATAGCCACGTTGGGAGACAGGTCAGTCGCCACCACAGTGCCCCACAGCCACCATGGATGCATGGGTGGCCCTATAAAACCCGCCAGCACCGACAGGCTGACCACTGGCCTCATGGGGTGCGCACTGATGGTCCCCAAGGATTCCACTGTGTAGAATCGACCATGCTGGTGCAGGGGTCTGCAGCACGCAAAACATGCCTGCACCAGGCGTGCCGCGATCAGACAGCTGAACCCGGTGTTGACAGACGGTGGCCACGACGCCAGGAATGGGGTGGGCAGGTGTACTGCGTGGTGTGTCATGCGACACATGGGCACATGACTGTGTGCCGCATTGTGGCCATGACAGCAGTGAATGTCTGTTCTGCCTAGTCAATGGCAGCGGTCACATCCTCCTGCAACTGGTCCATCCCTGCCAGGATCAGGCCGTGTCTCTTGCTGTGATGCTCCTCTGCCCACTCCAGAGCCGCATGCAGTGCATCCACCGATGTCACAAGCCGCATCTGCTGGTTGACTGATGCTTGCAGTATGCGGGTGTGCTCGTCCAAGAGGTCATCTGCCTCCTCGGCATCCTGTCCCTCAGGGTGTGTGGCCCTGATGCCCAGCACCCCTTGAGGGTGGGCACTGCACACCAGAACCAGATCTGGGCATGTCCACAGGTGGTGCACTGACACCGCCCCCTGACCCAGTACCCCCAAGCCCATTGGCCAACTGCTGATGCTGCCCCTTCGGCTGCCACTCACCAGGGCTCACTGGTGCCGCTGCAATGGCCGCAACAGTCCCACTGTCCTGTACACACACCAGTGCTGCCTCACTGGTGCTGACATGCACAGGCTGGGACTGTGATGACACGCAGGCCTCCATGGTGGCACCACCCACAGCCATGGCCACGATGTTACCTGCTGTGTTCCCATCCCATAGCACACACATGTCACTGCCCCCTGCAGCGACACATCATCATCGATGACGGACCCGGCACTGAAGCTCGAGTCACAGCATGTTGCATCCGTGGATGCTGGCACGCTGACATGGGGCCTCCTCCACACTCATGTTCCAACAACATCAGTCTGGCAGCCAGGCGGGCCTCTCCGTCGCACTGAGCCACGTGATACCTGTGGAGGTGGATGGGCCCTCCTCATCTCCAGCTGATTGTCCACAGTGGACAGGCCCACCACCGCTGACCCATGCAGATGCTCAGGATCTATAAGGAAAACAAAGTTGCATTACCGCATGTGACCTACCCTGCCCCCAATAGCAGACCATGACCTACCATGCAGTGAAGCGGCCAACACCCATCTCAGCCACCACCCGAACACCCTCAATGGCATAATGCTGCATGCTTCCAGCAACCCTCTCCTCCTGTGGGTCAGGTGCCCACCTCGGCTGTCCCCCACCTGTTGCAGCTCATGCTGCCCTGATGGCAACCACCTTCTCCTTTATCCTCCTCCTGTCTGTGCCATCTCTTGCACTCCTGCATGGGCAGCACTGGTAGCTGCCATGCAGGTTCACTGCATGTGCCACCACCCCCCATGCAGCAGCTGAGCCTGTAGTGTTCCCTGCCATCCGCTGAGAAGCAGCTCCTGATCCAAGGGTAGGCCTCAAACAGGGCATTGGTCTTGGCCTTCCGGTGAAGTGGGCCTCCTCCTCCCTCCCCCACCACTGCGTGCCCCTCCTCCAACAACTCGCTCGGTCATTATTTAGCCTAGAGAATGAAAGTTGTTACCTGTGACTGTGCAGTCCCATGCATGTCCCAGATCCACAGTCCACACTCCCAAACAGCACGCAACTCACCAATAGACTGCAGTAACCAACTATGGCCAGTGCAGCCCAATGTCGCACTTTTATAGCGCAACCCATGCAAATGAGACAAGGTGCAACTTTAAGTGGATGCAAAGTGCAGTGCTGCACCATTGAATGGCTAATTAGCTGGTTTTCATATGATGACTGAATATCGCGCTGTTGCGATCTGTGCAATTGTGTTGAATGTGCTGAGCCAAGGCGCAGTTCATGCGGACATGCGCAGCACACACCCTCACTACGCATGCTGGGTTGCTGGCCGCAGGCATCTGCCATGCTGCTGGCGTGCTGTGCATGGGAAGCAATGCAGGACTGGCCACCATTGTGCCAGTGGCGCTACAGTGATGTTCACCTATAGGCGCTATGGCACTGGGCCATCGCAACACTGGGGCAACAGTGCAGTAGGCGCTACTGGAGGTAGACACAGGCATCCAATTGTGCTACGCGTTGGGTTCCAATGGCGCTGCGTGCCTGTCTGCGCCAGAGACCCTTGACCCTGTGCCCGACCTTAGCCCCCTAGGCGGCATGCGTCAGGCATGGGTGCACCACTATCGTGCTGTTCGGTGACAGCGCGATAGGGAATGGCAGCACTGTACTGTGCAGCATCTGCACGTGGTGGAGCCGCACTGTAGAGCACCATTTTGAGCCGACTGAGCAAGTGGAATGGCACAGAGGAGGGCTGCACAATGGACCCAAGTTGAGCTGGCCCACGTAGTGGGCATTGTAGAGCCACTCTATGGCCCACTGTTTGGGGAGGCACTCCAGGACAGGTCCAGGAGCCAGGTGTGGGAGGAGATGGCCAATGCCCTGGAGGAGGCCACAGGAAGGGGCAGATGGCGGAGCAGTGCTGCCACAGGTATGGTGACCTGCAGAGGAGGGAACCAGACCTGCTTGCCCGCCTGTGGTCACGTGCCAGGAGGGGCACGGTGCCACAGCCACGTAGGTGTTACGTCCATACACTTTTATCTTCCATATGGGTATCATGGTTGCATGTGTCCAGAACATGGGGGGAGGGACCGTCTGCGTTAGCTGTGGTGGTGTTATCAGGGTGTCCGTGGGTGGGTCTGGCTGGGTGGGAGTGCACACACATGGGGGCAGAGGGACTTTGCTACAGGATTTTACTGATGTTCCTCTCTCCATGTTTGTGCCACAGGACCAGAGGAGAGGTGACTGGCTAGGGAGATATGGCACCAGCAGGATGACAGGGCTGCTAGGAGGGGCGACGGTCAACAGCGCCGAGGGACCGGCCTGATGATGGTGAGTGCCATACCTCCATGATTACTATTGCATGCTGTGTAACAGGGTAGGCAGTGGAGACAGCCACCATCCATTGACACCACTGTTGCATGCAACTTGTTACAGTCAGCACTGTCCAGTGGCAATGCATGTCTGGGAGTGTGTCAATGGTGGTCCATGCGTGCACCGGGTACATGGCTGTGCCACTGCCTTCACACCACATAGCCATGTCACTAAACGGCCACGGTGGTGCTGTGCATGACTTGGCCAGTGGGTGTGTGCAGCGGTCCAAATGGCTGTATGCACCTGGGTGGGCAGGTCTTGTGGACGTGATCACTGTGGGTGGTCACACACCATCACAGAGGCATGTCCTACGGCCATATGCCATGCACAGTGGGTGGGCTGCATGGGGCTGTGCATTCACACCTATTGACTGTGCTCCCTTGTCCTAGGTGTCCGCCAGCTGCAGGAGATAAGGGAGGCATTGCAGGAGATCCTCAATGTGGGCCAGGCAGCATTGGAGATCCTGCAAAGGATTGACTGGCTTGGGGTCTTGAGAAGACACCGGAGGCAGAGCAGCCAGAGCGGGGTGTGGGGCTCCCGTTGATCATCCCTCTGCCCCTGATATCCCCTACCCCCATGGACCCACCCTCACACCCCTCCTTTCCTGTCCCATTTGTTCACCCCTGCCCCTTACCCCACCCCCACCTTGTTTGTGGCCACCCCCCCACATTGGTACATAGTTTTGTAAAAATAGTTCCTTTTGATATGTTTTTTTAATACAAATCTTTTGATATGAATACTGTGGTGGTCTCTGATTTGCAGCAGGCTATAGGTACTCAGCTGCAGTGGTGTGCATGGTGTCAGGGGTGTTGCAGTCATGGGTATGTGTGTGTGTCCATGGGGAGGTGACTATGGTGTGGGGGTAGCTATCAGTCAGTGTCTGTGGTGTGTGTGTTGTGCCCTGTGCACTGGATGACTGTGTGCAGTGGTCCATGGTGCATGATCTGTGTCCATAGCACCCCTGTCAGCCCATCCATGGCCTGTGCAGCTGACACCCTTGCATGTCTGTGACCTGCACGGTCTGCTGGCATGTCAGTGGTGGCTGTCCATGCAGGGCAGCCACTGTACCCATCACAATGCTGGGTTGCCTTCTGTCACTGGTGTGGTGCATGTCTGCCTTGGGTGACACTGTGGCCTCCGCAGTTGTTGTCCCACCTCCATGCTGTGGCTTGTGTGTGTTGCAGGGGATGTGCACCACTGTCTGTGACTTGTGCTCCGGGCAAATGATAGTGGCGTACAGATCCACAGTGCCTGCGCAGGGTGGCTGGCACTCCTGTGCCATGGAGGACTGCAGGCTGTGTGTACACGGTTTGCATGGGCCCACGTTGGGGGCTTGGTTGCCCCGCTACTGTGTCCCTGTGTTGTTGTGCCCTTGAGTATGGGTGGGTGTTTGTCCATATACTGTGTGGCATCCTGTGTGGTGCATGCTTCCACACACCACTGTTGGTGTCTGCGCTGGCTGTTGTGGCCAGTGCTGGGTCGGGGTGTGTCCTTGGGAGGGTGTGCAGGGTGCTGTACCACTGGTGGTGGTGTCTGGGGCATGCCCTGTCCTGTGTGGGGTATCTTGTGTGCCGATGCATGGTCAGTCTCTCAGCTGTACCTCGGGGGGGCTGTGCATGGTGGCACTGTGTATGCTGTTGTTGCATCGCTGTGTGCTGCCACCCACTAATGGGTGCTCATGGTGGGGCTGCCTTGCATGGTTCTGTACTGCATAGGGTTGCATTGTCACAGTGGGGGTGGTGGCATGCATGGGGTTTCCTGCAGTGGTGGACGCTGCTCCTGGGCAGGGTGTCTGGGGGTCACAGTGCAGGGTGTGCTCTGCATTGGGGGATGGTGTGGCACGGGGTGGTCAGCCCTCCTTGTGTGCCAGTCACAGCTTGCCAGGGGTGTGATGGGGCACCATGGCCCGGCTGTGGGTTGGTTGCTTGTCTCCATGGGCCAGTGGTTATTCCAGCCCTCCCCCAGTTGTGCAGTGCATGGGGTGTGGGGGGACGATGTCTGTTCTGCTGTGTGTTCCTCTGCCCATCTGTGGCATGGGTGGTGGGTCCCTACCTCCCTGGTTGTGCAGTTGCACTGCTGCTGGGGGGCATCCCTGGTTGCGCTATGGCGCCTCTGGACTGCTCAGCTGAACATCCCTTGTTGCGCTCTGGCACATCAGATCTGCTCAGCTTCCCCTCCCTAGTTGTGTTATGGCGCAGGTGGTGCGATATTCAGTTGTTGGCTGTAGGCGCATGTTGGCTAGCTCAGTTTTTGAATATGGTGCCTCTTGTGCATGGGCGCAATGGACTTGCGCTTGCTCCTGCTATTGTGCATCTTTTGGGCACAGTTTGAATATCTGGGCCCAGGTCTCTAAACTGCAGTTCCATCTAATATGGATGAATTCCCTCTTTGGCATATCCCTGGTCATGTGGGGAGGATGGCAACTAGTTGGAGAGAGTAGAGTACTGTGATCAGTATCCTTTCTGTAAATATCTGTACTTGAATCACCAGTAGGCTTCTTTTTAATGGTGATGGTGATGTCTAAAACATTTACTTCTGTTTGGCATTAAGTGACTTCAAATTTCAAATTCTGGTTGCTCTGCTCAGAAAATGCATGACATCCAAACATTTCTGTTCAACACCTCACCACACGACTAGTATATTGTGCCACAAGTTGATTTTCTTATAGAAGGGATTAACAGCATTATTGTAGACCACCCTCTCCTCCCAATTACCCATATAAAGGTTGGCATATTTAGGGCCAAGCCAGCCCTCATTTCTGTCCCCTTAGTCTGAAGATAGGGTTATTTTTTTTTATTTATTCTTTTTGGCTCCCCAGCAGTTACTTCATCCCCGGCTGGTCCCCAACACCAGAGCACACTCAACAATGGGACTTCCAACCCCATGAGTTTACCCCCTCATGATGGAACCAACCCAGGGGACAGTAATGCCCAGGGTACCACCATGGTGGCTATGCCTGGGGCCAGTGGCTGAGCAAGGAGGTCCTGACACATGGGGGATTTTTCTTGTAAGCAGGTTCTCCCAGGAGGGGTGTGGCATGCAATGATGCCAAGATGGTGATCCATGCACCTGCAGGTAGACACTGGAGTCTGACCGCCCCTCCACCCAGACCTTGGCAGGCTTTTGTGATCCCACCTTCAGCTCACTACTAGGGTCCAGGCATGCACTGACCACTGTGACACTCCCACGGAGGAGGAGAGCAGTCCCATGAATGCTCATCTCCTCCCCCCGGCCAGCCCTGCAGTATCCTGAGTTCACTACTGAACATGGGTTGCCAACGTTGCAAGTAGTTGCACAACTATTGCGCCGGTGGGCCAGCCCATAGAATTCATTTTTGTACATAAAGGAATTATGTTCCAGTACTGTCCTTGTGAACTCTACCAATACCTCAGTTGGAGGTTTGAGGGTGGTTCTTCTACTCAAAAATGTAGTTATGGCTGACAGTCCCTCCCCAAGGTGATAATGATGTAGAGGGATTGTATCTCCATGGTCATGAGCCAATAACTTTGTTCAGTTGCCGGATCATTAAATACTCCAAGGATATCAACCATATCCTGAATGTAGGATGGCAGCTGTTTAATCAGGGGATATGAGTGTTTCATCCTTGTTGGTAGCACTGTAGTTATGCTTGTTGTCTTGTGGTTCCCTGGTAGTCTAATAGATTTCAAAGCTTAATTTTCCTGGTAGTCCACTGACTGTTATGTTCTCCACTAGTAATAACAAAAATACAGGGGTCAAATTGATCAGCTCTACACAGAAAATTAAGCAAAGCAAAAATATGGTGATGTAGGAACAAAACCGTTGATGGAAAAAATATTTTATTTTTATTATCAAGAATTGATTTTTGAATATTATTTTATATGCTTTTATATGGGATTAATTATGGGAAGTTACTATAATTTCTGGTTAAGATTACTGTTAGTATAAATTCTTAAAAGCAAAACAAAAGTGTTAGTTGGTTAAGTCTTAAAAGTTAAAATGGAGACAGTTTCAGAGTGAAAAAAACACTGTTTTAAAATTGAAGTTTCCTATTTCAGGCCTCTGTGCTTCAAGCTGTAGCTTAAGAGATAAGGAAGGCCCTGCTATATTTCAGGAATCATTCAGCTGAAGCCATCCCTGTGATGTCCAAGTCTTGTCGACAAATGTATGGGTTTGTTTTGTACAAGGAAGGCTGAAGTCCAAGCCAGAGATGGGTATCCTAGACTACAATCAGATAAGAGGTCATGTGATTGGTACAGTCTTGTATGAGCTCATGAAAAAAAAAACAACCTTGTAGTAGAAAATGCAGTTTGAAAATCCCATTGCTGTCTATTAGAATAAGATGTTTTATTCATATCTTAAAGATGCAAAAAGCTGCTGCTATGAAAATTGGAAAGTTAATAGACATTAGTATGAGTAATAAAGAAATGTAATATCATAAGTGCAGGAACAAGAGTTTGAGAGCTGTGTATAAAAGTTATTTTAATAACATTCTTATATTAACTAGAAATATCTAGTCTCTCATGATAGTTAACATCATGAGGAGTCTGCAAATATGGCTCATAAGTATGCAACCTGTTGCTATGCAGAGAAAAAAACATCTAAAAGTTTGGCAAAAGCAATATGATTTGTGATTGCCTTTAGACTAGACAAAAAACATGTGCCTAAATAAAAAAACAGATGTTTTAAATGTTTTAATAACAGATTTTCTAAACAAATCTAATATTATTCTATAGCTTAGGATATTTAGAGCAATACTGTCACTTAATTTTTAGAAGTTTTATTAAAATTCTGAAGTTATAACCCTTAATAGTGTAACTTAAAAAGTATCAGTGCTAGGAATATAAAATTCATACCAAAATGCTCCACTTGATGAGAGAAGCTCAAATATGTAAGTTTAAAAGTTATATTATTTTGTAGAAAATGGTTATAAGAAAAATAATAATTTCCTTTCTAAAACTGACTTTGGAATAGTGGGCAGTCCTTGAAGAGGTATGGCCACTGTCACCATTTGTCATCTGCAGGGAGCCACAAACCCAGCTCCCTTTGTTACTCAGACCAATCCAAATCTGGTGATGACATCACCAGGGCATATTCATATTAGTACAATTCTGCTGACCACTCCTTCAGCCTTGGTCAAAACACCATGCAGTGAGGAGCTCTCTAAGTCCAATTAGAATTTTAATGGCATAACTTGTGCTAGGTCGAAAAGACTTAGACCACACCAATATTTGGAATACTGGGACCAGCCTAAGAATAAGCTTGGAAGCTTTTGCTGTGCTGCCACAAAGTCTAAAGGCAAATTGCTTGGACAAGAGAATGTCCACGGTGGTGACAGAGCAAGTTCTGTGTTTTATGTGCTGAGCATTTTGACTGAAGTAATGTTGCCTGCTAAAGCCTAGACCAGAGACATAACTTAAAAATTCACAGCCATAAGCAAGCTGCAGTGCTGTGAGTAAAAGCAAGTCTAGTATCTATGGTTTGGAGTGCAGATGCATCAATGTGAAGAAGTCAAAATTCAGTTAAGACAACTTTGCAATCCACAGGAAAGTTCTTTGAATCCAGTATTGCTATGGACTGCGCAGATTGAAACTGTTTTCTACAAATCCAAGAACTGACTTTTGTTGGTGTGACTTCTAGTAAGGCGAATTTAACCTGCAATGTTTGTCCATGCCAAAAAGTTCCAGGGTCAAGAAGAGTAGCTGACTGAAAGAGACTTTCTTACTCAGAGCCAGACACAACCAAGATTTCTAAGTTGAGAGAAGAAGAGCCACTTCTACAACCAGAAATCTAAGTATCATTTTGTTTGCTTTTACTAATTAATTTTAATTGATAGTTTTAGTAATTTAAATGTACTTATCTGGGAAGGTAACAAGGGAACTTGCTTTTAACTATGGAACCTGGGGTGTATAGGTTAAAAGGTTAAAACTGAGAAATATTTTGCCTGATCTATAAAGTTAAAACAGAGTTTTATGAAAGTATAATACAAAACACTGACGTAATGAGTTGTTGCAAGTTCTCAAGAAAAGGAAAGGTTATGGTAAATATTAAGTATACCAAAAGTATGATATAGTCAATGTGTTTATTATGTTGAAAGCCTAGTATATAGCTAATGCAAGTTATTATGCTAAATATTGCTTATTTATTTGTATTGTTTATTTGCTAGAATTTGTTTTGTTAGTGATTTGCTTGATTTTCTGAAACAATTTTGTTGATATTTACCATTATTATGTTTGATATTTATGCTAATTAGGAATATTTAGAATTATTGTATAGGTGTGAATAAAATATATATATTTTTCATATTCATAAGTGTGGAAAAAAGTGCTATTGCCATAATCTGGAATATGGAGAGCAAAGGATAATATCATATGTGAATTTTATAATTATTTTTGGTAATTTTTGAAAATATTTTTGGGTAAGGCCCAAGGTGAATCCAAGTGCTGCATTATAAAAAGTGGTACTATAGCCTTTGTTCCGACATCTTTGGGGAATGGAGGGCAATGAGTACCAATGCCCATAGTCTGGGAAACAAGCTTCCAGAGCTAGTAGCCCTGATGGAAGAGGAACACTTGGATATTGTGGCAGTCACAGAAACATGGTACACGGAGAACCATGACTGGGATGTCAACATACCACGGTACACAATCTACAAAAGGGACAGGGAGGGTAAAAGAGGAGGTGGAGTAGCTCTCTACATAAGGGAAGGGATCAAAGCTACAGAACTAAAAAGTAAAGGGGGAGGACAAGAGGAACTCTGGGTCACCTTGGAGACAGGGAATGGCATCACAATCCGCACAGGGGTTGTATACAGACCCCCATCTCAAGGGGAGGAAATGGACAAGAAAATGATAGAGGACATTCTCAAAATGGCTGAAAAAGGGGAGATACTGTTGATGGGGGACCTGAATATGCCAGATGTTAACTGGGCCACATGGACTGCAGCCACATCCAAGAGCAGGGTCATTCTCGATGCCCTACAGGGAGCATGCCTTAGACAGCTAGTGGTGAAACCCACTCAGGAGGGAGCAATATTAGACCTGGTACTCTCAAATGGAGAGAGGATCACAAACTTAGAAGTCAGTAGACATCTGGGAACAAGCGACCACTGCACAGTGTGCTTCACAATAAACACAACCATGGAGACAAGCCATACAAAGACAAGGATACTGGACTTTAGAAGGGCTGACTTTGGCATAATGGGTGAATACCTGAGGAATGCATTAGCAAATGGCCAGAAAGGAGGGGTGGAAGAACAATGGAGAAAAATCAGAACTGCCATCATGGAGGCAACAAGCCTTTGTGTGAAACAAATAAAGAAAACAAAGCAGAATATAAAAACACTATGGCTCTCAAAAGAGGTGTCAGGGAAGGTTAAGGAGAAAAAGGCTGCATTCAAAAAGTATAAGGAATCACAGATGGAGCATGACAGGGAACTGTATCAATTAAAGCAGAAAGAAGTGGGGAAGGCAGTCAGAAAAGCAAAGGCCCAAACTGAGGAAAAGATACCCAACTCAGTTAAGAAGGGGGATAAAACCCTTTATAGGTACATTAGGGAGCATAGAAAGGTTAAGGGAGGGATAGTGAAGATTAATAAAGGAGAGGGGAGGTGGGCAGAGGGAGACAGTGAAAAGGCAGAGATACTGAATGAATACTTTTGCTCAGTATTCACAAAAGAAGAAGAGGAGGAGTTACCTAAACCAAACAGTAGAAGCACTCTGGATAGTGGGGTTGACACCAGTCTATTTACAGAAGAAAGAGTACTGAAAGAACTCCTAAAACTCAAGGTGGACGAGCAATGGGGCCTGACGGGATTCGCCCTAGAATCCTAAAAGAGCTAAGGGAGGACCTAGTGACACCACTAACCACACTTTTTAACAAATCATGGGAAGATGGGGTGGTACCTGAGGACTGGAGGAGGGCAGATGTGATTCTCCTTCACAAAAGTGGGAGCAAGGCAGAAGCAGGAAACTACAGACCTGTTAGTTTGACCTCAATGGTGGGGAAAATGATAGAATCACTTCTGAAAGAAAGAATTGTTGAGTACCTAGAGGCCAGCGGGGCACAGGGCCCAAAGCAGCATGGATTCACAGCAGGAAGGTCATGTCAGGTGAATCTAATAGATTTCTTTGACTGGGTGACCAAAGTAATAGATCAGGGAGGGGCTGTGGATATGGCCTACCTAGACTTTAGCAAGGCATTTGACACAGTCCCGCACAAAAGATTAATAATCAAGTTAGCTAGCCTGGGAGTGGGTCCCAGGGTGGTAGCCTGGGTACCAAACTAGCTGCACAACAGGACACAGAAGGTAATAGTGAATGGAACACATTCTGAAGAAAGGGGGGTTACTAGTGGAGTACCTAAGGGCTCAGTACTGGGTCCAGTCCTCTTTAACGTCTTTATAGGTGACATTGCGGAGGGTCTGGAAGGAAAGGTATGCCTCTTTGCAGATGACACAAAGATCTGTAACAGAGTTGATACACAAGGGGGGGTAGAAAGGATGAGAAAGGACTTGGCAAGGTTGGAGGAATGGTCAGACATATGGCAACTTAGATTCAATGCAAATAAGTGCAAAGTAATGCACCTTGGAAATAGAAATCCAGGAGAAGAGTACACAATAGCAAGGGAGGTACTAACGACAACAATAATGGAAAGGGATCTGGGTGTAGTCATATCAGATAACCTAAAGGTAGGTAAGCAATGTGAGAAGTCAGTAAGGAGAGCCAGGGGGATACTGGGATGCATAGGGAAGGGCATCACAAGTAGAAAAAGGGAAGTGGTTATCCCTCTGTACAGACAGTTGGTAAGACCCCATCTGGAGTACTGTGTGCAGTTTTGGAGACCTCATCTACTCAAGGACATAGACAGGATGGAAGCAGTCCAGAGGAGGGCAGCTAAAATGGTGTAGGGTCTACATCAGAAACTATATGAAGAGAGACTGAGAGAGCTTAATATGTATACCCTTGATGAAAGGAGGGACAGGGGGCACATGATAGAAACTTTTAAGTACCTCAAGGGAACCAACAAAGTCCAGGAGGGTAGCATCTTTCAGAAAAAGAGATGTGTAAGAACAAGGGGGCACAATTTAAAGTTAGAGGGGGGCGGCTCAGGCGTAATGTGAAGAAATTCTTTTTCATGGAGAGAGTGGTGGACGCATGGAACCGCCTTCCTGGAGAGGTTGTGGGGTCTAAAACAGTGGGGGAATTCAAACATGCATGGGACAGACATAAGGCAATTATAGTGGGGGGTTGCAGGAAGTAGGCTGTTGGTTAACTGGAATCTGCAGCTTATCCAATAGGTAGGGAAATGGGCAGACTGGGTGGGCCAAGTGGTCCTTATCTGCCGACAAAGTCTATGTTTCTATGTTCTCGTTTGTGGGATAATTATTAGTAAATAACAATCCACACTTAGAGTGTATGAAACATAAATGTTATTATTGTTAGCATTTGCAAGATTTCTAAATTGTAGAAATAATACTTTACTGTTTTGTTTGTCTAAGTCTGAAGCTACCTTAAGCAAAAGAGAAAGGAGCTAAAGCATAGAAGTGAACAGAATAGAATTTCTGACTAACAGTAAAGTGGCAAGAAAAACAAATATTTAAAGCCTCAATAAACAATATTTTGTTTGTTAAATTGTTGTGTAAGAAGCTATTGCTATTTTAACTGCTGTTCAAAAGAATACTTAATTGTTGTTGTTAAAGCTGGTAATCACTATTGCATAGCCATGACAACTTTAGCTGTAACTGCAGATGTACGATATACTTAGCACTGAGACAGTAATTTATACCCTAGCACAGCTGACTTTTATTAAGAGTAAAAATGAAAGAATACAACAGCTAGAAAAAATGTTGGAGGATAAATGTTTCGAGTGTGGTAGCTTTGCAGATCAGGCAGAGATTTTAGAAAAGCTTTTACAGGAGAGGAAAAATGACTTCTAATAACGACTGTGACTTAGTCAAGCTAAGGGCTGAAAATGCTGTTTTGCGATGTGAATTACAATGGCAAAAACAGTGTTTAAATTTGAAAAGATAAAATGTTGAACTAGCAGATGCTTATACACAGGTTAACAAAGATGTGGTTGAATTAAAACAAAAGTATGAACATTTACAGAGTAAAAGTCAGGTTAAGGAAAAAATGAAAGCATTCAAAAGGTTACTTGGTTTGACTGATTCTGGTATATCATGAAGTGTATCATCTGACTCAGAAAATGAATTACCTCACAGAAAAAATAAGATTACCCCAAGACAGGCAAGTAATTCAGATTCTAATTTAGAGCATAAAACATTCAAGAAATATAAGAAAAAGCACAATATTAGGCAAAAAGGGGGTTCATCTGTACCTCAAGCTAAGGTATTAAAGGCTATCACCTCTAATACTCTGGCTAAAGGGGTAGAGAAGTTTCCTATGTCTAACAAGGAAAAACAATTAAAGCCCTTGCTTGGTCCAACTGTGGCTCATGAGCCCTATCAAGATTCAGACCAATGCCAACACTGGTTTCCTTCTCAAAAGGGGAGAGGCCATGGTGCAGGGTATAGCTGTCAGCGTGGTGACAAAACTGACCACAGGGGGCACCTCTATTCTGACTATGATAAGCAACATGATAGTGCATCTCAAAACAGGTCTAAACATAGTTGTCCAAGACTAGAGGAAATTATTAATAATTCACAAAAGGAAATGGAGGAAACAAACAGAAAAATAAAAGCGTTAAGAGCTTGTTTTCAAAAATGGCTCCCAGCTGCTCAGTCATCTCCTGACCTTCTTTTTCCTGTAAAAAAAAATCCTTCCTCAGCTGTACCTAGGACTATGTGACTTATAGATCCTGTCCACCCCATTGCTGACATGGTTACAGAAACTGTTATTGTTAAAAAGGATAATGAGATTTAAAAATAAGACGCCAATTGAAGTTGAAAATGCTATTTCCCAAAAGGTATTCAGAGTTAGTTTCAACAACAGTGTAAAATGCCATTGTAAAACTGTTGTGTTGCCAGAAAAGAAAGGCAAATTCTGCCTGGGCAACTTAATTCTGAAAGGAAAAGAAGAAAGATTTTGCTGTAACATAAACATTGAAAACAGTCTAAATCATGAGGCTTTGCTAGATTCAGGAGCGGAATTAACACTTATGTCTAAAAGTCTCTATAATAAATTGACTGTTGCCTTAGGTGACTCAAAAAAGCTGAAAACCCTTCCTAACAACTTACAAATTGTAGCTTATGGAGAGGAAGCTCAGAAAACCTTAGGTAAAGTTTGGTTGAAATTGAGATTTGGTAAAACGGTAATTGAACAGCCAGTGTATGTTACAAACAAAACAGGTAATGATTTCTTGATGGGAAATTACCTTCTAAAGAGGTTTAAACCTGTTATAGACTATGGCCAGAAAATCTTATGGTCACAGGTGAAAAGGCATATTCCATTTAGAAAGAGTCAATAAAGTTTCTAAACAATGAAATTCATGCTACTGTGAGAAAATGATTTAATGATTAAGCTGAATTTTATAAGTTCTAATGTAAACCTATTTTAGTGCTAGTTGAGACCTGGCTCTCCAAAAAAACTCCCGACTGTGTTATCTCCCTCCCTGGCTACACTCTGTTCAGGGAAAACTGTATAGACAAATGTGGCGGCAGGTATGCAGTTTTTCTGCATGACACCCTCTTAGACCATGCACTCCCAGCCCCCAAACTCGGTTTTAGCACTCAGGCCCTCACCCTTAAGGTTACCCAGACCCTGCCAGAGCCCCCATTTTCCTCACTGTCTCTTACATACCCCCAAGGGACCAGGGAAAAGCTGTCCAGTCCCTCATTGATTACCTCACCACACTCCCACACAAGGCGGAACAGCTTATCCTAGGTGACCTTAATGTCAATTGGCTGGGTACCCATGCCTCCAACATCAGGAACTCCTTCGCTGCTCTAGACATGACCCAACTAATTACCTCACCTACTAGATTTAACCAGTCAGGTGGCTCCAGCACCCTCCTAGACGTAATTCTGTCAAACCGCCCCCATAAAATCAGGGATATTAATGTACTACCAGACTCTCTTAGTGACCACTCTCCTGTCCTCTGTCACTGGTCATCCCCCTCACTGAAACCAGTGTCCCAGGTCACCTTGCACCGGTGCTTCACCCCGAGAGTCTCAGAAAGCTAAAAATGCACCTAGCCCAGCTTGACTGGTCCCCAATCCTACTTGCAGCAGATATTGACTCTGCTCTAGCCTATTTCTCTGGTACTTTCAGCAAGGCCTGTGACCTTTATGCCCCAAAACTAGAATCTGTACCAAAAAATGGAACACCTCATGGATCTCCCCAACCCTTATCCAAAAACTGAAGCAAAGAGACAACATTTGGCATATTGTTGTTGCCTCAGGCAAACTAGCTGACAGACAAGCCTTTAATGTAGCACGTAATATGTGCACCTGGGCTATAAGGCAGGCAAAAGCTGAATATTATCAAACCTCCCTTGCATCCACTTGGGGCTCATCCCGTGCCTTCTGGGACAATATGAAGGAGCTCAATGGAAAGACCTGCTCCCCCCACCATGTCAACTTTCCATAAATGGTACCATCACTATGGAGCCACCCCTCATAGCTGAGTCCCTCAATATGGCTTTCTCAGATCTAAGCTTGGTCCTACCCAACCACTTTTTCGACCCTATCCCAGCCAACACCACCCCCACCCTGGATCGCCCCCCTTTCTAACTGCACACCATATCCCCCCTTGAAGCCAGGCCTCATCTACAAAAATCCCTCACTAGCAACAACCCCAACTGTGATCCCCTGGACTCCAGGATCCTCCAATTAGTCTTGGACACTGTGCTTGCCCCACTCACCAACCTCTTAAACTGGTCACTATGTCTGGGCCAGTTCCCAAGTGCTTGGAAAATTGGCAAAATCACCCCAATCCATAAGAGTGGGGCTAGAACCTCCCCTAACAATATCAGGCCCATCTCCATTCTCCCCTCACTCTCCAAAGCATTTGAAAAAATAGTGGCCTTACAGTTCTCTGAGTACCTAACGAAATACGACCTGTTGTGTCCAGAACAGCATGGATTCTGACCTGGACACAGCACCATTACAGCCCTCCTGGAGTTCTCCCATCACCTCCACTCTACTCTTGACTCTGGTCACATCGTGGGAGCAGTGTTCATTGACCTCTCAAAGGCCTTTGACACTGTCTGTCACCCCCTCCTACTTGACTCCCTCCACCAACTTGGCTTCTCCCCTAGCCTGCTCGCTTGGTTTACCAGTTACCTCTCCAATAGATCCCAGTGTGTGAAGGTAAATGGTACCCTGTCCAACTTCCTGCCCGTTCGCTCTGGGGTCCCCAGGGTTCCATCCTGGGCCCTGTTCTGTTCAGCCTCTTTCTCAACACTCTCCCCAACTCCTGCTCGGGCAATATACTCCTCTATGCCAATGACGTGGTCCTCTGTGCCTCCAACCCTGACCTCGTATCTCTACAGGAATCCCTACAGCATACATTTAACCAAGCCAGAAAGTGGTTCCTTGACCACCGGCTGGTCATTAACCTCAAGAAAACCAAATCCATGCTCGTTTCTCACCACCAGAATAAGGCCAAAAATACCCCTCTCTGCATGCTCCTCAGAAATCCATACCCTCTCGAGCAGGTGTCATTCTACAAATACCTGGGTGTCACCTTTGACTCATCTCTTACCTTCCACACCCACATCAATACCTTGTTCTCAACTATAAACTTTTGGATTGGCCTTCTCTATCAACATAGAGATTGCCTCCCCCAAACCACCCTCCGTTTGGCCATCAACTCCTCCGTCCTATCCAAAGTAGACTACGGCCTACCCATTTATACTGCGGCTGACAATTCTGCCCTCACCAAAATTCAGACCTCGCTAAACAAGGCCTGCAGGATCTTAACTGGTGCAATCCACTGCACTCATACTTGCCTGCTTTATTCCACTGCCAACCTGCTCACCTTTGATGAGCACCTGCGCTTCCAAACCTGCCTACTTGCCAAAAAATCCCTGCTAGGTCTAGCACCCCCAGGGGTCACTGCATCCCTGCGGCATGCATCTTCATCTGTTGCCACCCAGAGCACAGTCAAGGCCACCTTGCAGGTGCCCTGTACCAAGACCTCGTTAGCCCAAAGGTCCTTCTACTACCACACCCCCACATAGTTCAACTCCCTCCCACCCTCAGTGACTAATCTTGCCGATATTGGCCCCTTCAAAGTCAGTCTCCATAACCTCCTCTTTGATGCCCAAAGCTGTAACTGCCCCTAATTATTGTGATGGCATGGTCCTGCCCACCACACCCTTAGCCTGACAATGTCTGTTGGACTGCTATTCTATACAGTTGTAACTTACTGTATTCAATGTTATCTGTAAACCACTGCAGTAAATGTGTTCTTATTGTTATCTGTACTGCACCTGTATGTTGCCACTGTTGTACCTCACACTGTTTTCTTGTCTGCCCTCCCTGCGATGAGGTGCCTTTGTAAATGAGTCAACGACTCAAAGGTTGTAAACCCGACTCTCAAATAAATAAATAAATAAAATAAATAAATAACTAAATAAGTGAGGAGTTTAATTTTGGCAATTCTAAAAATTGGTTAAATGGAGAAGTAAAGCTTATGTGATTTGCGTGTCAAAACAAGATGTGGTAAGTCTGTAATTAAAACAGATACTTAACTTTCTTCATAAAGAAAGTCTTGTTTTTTCCAATACCATCCTGTTTTTGACAGAAGAATTAAACTCTAAGTACAAGACCCACCGAGGACTGTGGAAAAGAGGTGCCACTCAATAGAACTAGAGGTAAATCCAGGGTGCCAGACAACAACAGGCTTGTAAAGTTCTGTATTGTCCAGGCTGTGCACAGGTTTGTCAGTGTTAAGATGAATAGTTACAAATGTTCTAAACCACATATAAAGTTTGAAAAGTATAGGCATTTGCCTTGAAACTCCAGATAGGGAAAATATACAACATCCTGTATGTCATGCAAGGTTTGACATCTCTCATGCCTTGGGATAGATGCACTTGTACAACTGGCTGTGTATATAAGCCTAGCCAATATAATATTCTGTGGTCACAACTAAGGGGAAACCCTTTCCCAATAAAATGACATCACCATCCTTTCAGTTTGGATAAACTATCCCTCAAGTATGCCAAATGGTGAGTGTGCTCACTACAACAGTCTCAGATAAAGTAAAATTATTTTCTGTTAAGGTTAATGTTTGTGCCTAACCTGCAGTAATAATATGGATTTGAATATCCATTATACACAGGGCCTGGGTATGTGCACTAGAGTAATGCATGCTTTTTTTCTTCCTAGCACATAAATCCAAAAACAGGGCCTGTCACTTTTAAAACTAACTGTGGTTAGCAAAAAGTGAAATGGAGGAAGTCCTTTATAGTTCAGATATTTGTTGTTCCAGTTATTGGTGAGACTAACAGAAAGTATTATCTAAAAAGAGAGATGAAACAATAAGAGTTTTAAAGAAGCATATGTAGCTGATGATGTAAAACTAAAGTAGATAATGAGAAAAATAAAATGTTGAGAAATAAGGTAAATTCAGGCAAAAACTTTGTTGATTGATGTTAATTTTGATAAGAAAATGTACAAAGAAATAGTGAAAGTTCTGATTTTGATTTAGTAGAAGTACAATGAGGTAACAAAATAGTAGAACACTTTTGTAATTTCATTAAGTAATCCCAATGTAACTATGATTGCTAAAAAGGTAAACTACAAATAGACTTTAAACTTAAATCCATGTAATGACAAAAACATAACTTCCAATCAAGGAATGATATCTTGGTAAACACTGGTAAAGGTGATAAGGGCCAGTTTAGTAGTACCTTAAGCACATAGTGGGGACAGAACTTATGTAATATAATAACAAGTACCTACCAGCCTTATTTGTACTGTAATACTAAAGATTAAAAATGGTATAAGAATTTAAGAAGAGTGGAAATAATGAGCAAGAGTTAAACTGAAATGTTAATTGTAATGCTGATCTTTGAGACTGGCAAAGATAATTTGTTATATTTGTGAAATGTTTGAAGCAATGTACAAGATTGTTATGTTATTTTAAAAAGCGTACATAGTTGTAATCATGTTTGTTCATGTAGTACTGTACATACAGTGGCGATCGTACAAAAGTTTATCAGTACTGAGGTATACCTTGAGGTGGCACTGAGGCACTCAAGTTCAATTTGCATTGACTGTAATGTGATCTTGTCTCAGTACCACTGAAGTATACCACAGTACTGATACACCTTTGTACGATCACCACTGTGTTTCTATGCAAAAAAGTACATCTCTAATGATGTCATCTAGTGATGTCACATCCAATAATGTCATATGTGATAATGTCATGCGCTGATGATGTCATAAGTTACCACATGATGATGATGCAACTTTGTGTTTTATGTTTCGTTTTCCCTGCAGTGCTTAAAACTATATACACATATATGATAGGATTATAGTTTTGAATTACAAAATGCATTTTTGGGTTGCATTTTTAATTCAAAAGGGGGGAAGTGTAAAAATCAATTCTTGGTAATAAAAATAAAATATTTTTTCCATCAAGGGTTTTGTTCCTACACTTCCCCTTTTGGATAAAAATGCACTATAATTAAAACTATAATCTTACTATATATGGGTATATAATTTTAAACACTGCAATGAAAACAAAACATAAAACACAAAGTTGCATCATCATGTGGTAACTTATGACATCATCAATGCATGGCATCATCACATATGACATAATCGGATGTCACATCTATGATGTCACATCTGATAATGTCATATGTGATGATGTCGTGCTGATTATGTCATACATTACCACATGATGATGCAACTTTGTGTTTTTTGTTTCATTTTACCTGCAATGTTTAAACTTATATACCCATATATAGTAAGATTATAGTTTTGAATTACAAAATGCATTTTTGGGGTGCATTTTTAATTCAAAAGGTGGGAAGTGTAGAAACAAAACCCTTGATGGAAAAATTATTTTATTTTCATTATCAAGAATTGATTTTTGATTATTATTTTATATGGGATTAATCATGGGAAGTTACTATAATTTCTGGTTAAGATTACTGTTTGTATGAATTCTTAAAAGCAAAACAAAAGTGTTAGTTGGTTAAATCTTAAAAATTAAAAAGAGGAATGATGTCATTTAAAATGGAGACAGTTTCAGAGTGAAAAAAGATTTTAAAATTGAAGCTTCCTACCTCAGGCCTCTGTGCCTCAAGTTGTAGCTTAAGAGACAAGGGAGGACCTGCTACATTTCAGGAATACTTCAGCTAAAGCCATCCCTGTGGTGTCCAAATCTTGTTGACAATTTTTTGGGTTTGTTTTGTACAAGGAAAGCTGAAGTCCTAGCCAGAGCTGGGTATCATAGACTACTGTCAGATAAGAGGTCATGTGACTGGTACAGTCTTGTATGAGCTCTTGAAAAAAAAAACACTGCCTTAGAAAATGCAGTTTGAAAATCCCATTACTGTCTTATTAGAATAAGAAGTTGTATTCATATATTAGAGATGCAAAAAGCTGCTGCTATGAAAATTGAACAGTTAATAGACACTAGTATGAGTAATAAAAAAAAATTAATATCATAAGTGCAGGACCAAGGGTTCGGGAGCTATGTATAAAAGTTATTTTAATAACATTTTTTTATTAATAAATAGACACACCTCTCTCATGATAGCTAATATCCTGAGGAGTCTGAAAATATGACTCTTAAGTATATGCCTTGTTGCTATGCAGAGAAAACAATGTCTAAAAATTTGCAAAAGCAAGATAATTTATGATTGCCTTTAGACAAGACAAAGAAACATGTGCCTAAATAAAACAAATTAATGTTTTAAATGTTTTAATAACAGATTTTCTAAACAAATCTTATATTATTCTGTAACTTAGGCTATTTGGAGCAATACTATCACTTTATTTTAAGAAGTTTTATTAAAATTCTGAACTTATAACCCTTAATAGTGTAACTTAAAAAGTATCAGTACTAGGAATATAAAATGTATACCAAAATGCTCCACTTGATGAGAGAAATTCAAATATATAAGTTTAAAAGTTATATTATTTTGCAGAAAAGAGTTATAAGAAAAAAATAATTTCCTTTCTAAAATTGACTTTGGAATAGTGGGCAGTCCTTGAAGAGGCATAGCCACTGTCACCATTTGTCATCTGCAGGGAGCCACAAACCCAGACCCCTTTGTGACTCAGACCAATCCAAATCTGGTGTTGACATCAGCAGGGCAGATTCATATTAGTGAAATTCTGCTGACCACTCCTTCAGTCTTGGCCAAAACACTGTGCAGTGAGGAGCTCTGTAAGTCCAATTAGAATTTTAATGGCATAACTTGTGCTAGGCCAAAAAGACTTAGACTACACCAATATTTGGAATACTGGGACCAGCCTAAGAATAAGCTTGGAAGTCTATGCAGTGCTGCCACAAAGTCTAAAGGCAAATTGCTTGGACAAGAAAATATTCACGGTGGTAACAGAGCAAGATCTGTGTTTTATTTGTTGAGCATTTTGACTGAAGTAACGTTGCCTGCTAAAGCCTAGACCAGAGACTTAGCTTTAAAATTCACAGCCATAAGCAAGCTGCAGTGCTGTGAGTAAAAGAAAGTCTAGTGTCTAAGGTTTGGAGTGCAGATGGATCAATGTGAAGAAGTCAAAATCCAGTTAAGACAACTTTGCTATCCACAAGAAAATTCTCTGAATCCAGTATTGCTATGGACTGTGCAGATTGAAGCTGTTTTCTACAAATTCAAGAACTGACTTTTGGTGACGTGACTTCTAGCAAGGCGAATTTAACCTGCAATGTTTGTCCATGCTAAAAAGTTCCAGGGTCAAGAAGAGTAGTTCTGAAAGAGACTTTCTTACTCAGAGCCAGACTCAACCAAGATTTCTAAGTTGAGAGAAGAAGAACAACTTCTATAACCAGAAATTTAAGTATAATTTTGATTATTTTTACTAATTAATTTTAACTGATAGTTTTAGTAATTTAAATTGACTTATCTGGGAAAGTAACAAAGGAACTTACTTTTAACTAGTTAGTTGACCATTTGTATCAGCTGTTGGAGCGGTGTTTGGACTGTTATTTAAGTTACATGCTGAGGGTGCCCTGTGGGACAAGCCTGGGGCTGGAGAGGGGATTGAGCAGCCTTCCTGGTAGGGTGCTGAGGAACTGTGGCTGGAGGGTGATAGGGCTCTAATTGCCCTTCGGTGTTCCCCAGGTGAGGATCATAGGGTCTTCAGTTTGGGACTCCATTTTCCAGGGGGGCTGTGCTTCCTGCTGTGGCATATCAGGGACGGTCCTATTACGGGTAGTGACTGCTTGTTATCCTAGCCTGCAAAGAAAGATCTAATCCTGGGACTGGTTAAAGGATAATGTGTCTGTGACTGCCTCAGAGTTGATTTGGGTTGGAGGCAGTGAGAGGACCTCTGTGTAATTTTCACTTGGATGGTTTTATAAACTAAATGAAATACTGGAGTAAGAGACTGGCATTTTCTTTGAACATAAATTTTATTGCTGGCTGGGGATGAGAGCCTCAACTGAGCATAATTGCATTTGGACTTCCGATTGCATTTGATTTTATGTTTATTTTAATTTGTGAAGGGGTATTGTTAGTTTATTAGTTAAAAAGGTTTTAAGTGTGGGGTGGAATTAGGGATTTAGTTTAATTGTATTAGTGTGTTTAATTGTTCAATTGGGTTTGTTTTGGATATTTGTGGGCTGGTGATTCTGGTTTTGTTTAGACTGGTTTCCTGGTCAGGCACTACTTCTCCTCTGAGCTCTGGGACCTCCACCCATTTAATTGTCCTCCATTGTCCACAGCAGTTTATGGATGCTGTAGGGCTCTGGGGATAGTTGGCAGGAGGTGTTGGGGGAGCCTGGACGTGGAGGAGGAGAACAGTGGGGTGTCCAGATCGGGGTAGTGAAGACCAGAAGATGCCTGGAGTGAAATGGGTCCCAAACCGAGGCTTGCCTTGTTTGATACCCATACCCAAGGGTTCTGCAGTTAGCAGAGGGGTGGTCTGTTCAGCCTCAGTGTCTCATCTGACCCGAACAGTGTTGTGCAATGCCCAGTCAATTAAAAACAAGATGGCTATAATAACTGATCTTGTTGGGTCATTGGTAGAGATGCAGTGAATTTAAAATCTGCTGGCGAAGTGAGCAGCAGTGGCCGCCGTGTTATCATAATGCAGGCAGTGGTCATTGAAGTGCTCGCCGCGTGTCGATATGACTTCATGTTGTAATTCCTCATTAACGTGAAGTAAGGTGGAATGACAACAATAGGGCAGTACCCCACACACATTACATGGCTTACAGTACTGTAAGTCACATGCTTTAGCCAGGCAGGAAGGAAGTGAGTCATACAAGCAGATCGTTTCACTTTCTCCTTTGCAGAGGTAGAAGGAGGAAGCATTTTGTGTTGAAAGGAGAGTTTGGATTGTTATTAGTTTGTATCTTGAGCAAACAGCAGAAAACCAAACAGTTTTTTAAAAGCTAAGTCTTTAGTTTTTTTTGTAGTGTTTTTTCAGTTCTTTTTTGTGACTGATTTCTTTGTTTTATAAGTTTTGTTGTGTGTGTGTGTGAGACAGTGTGTGTGCATGTGTGTGAGACTGTGAGTGTGTGTGAAGAAGTCGCTCATCGCATGCCATGTCGGAGAGGGAAGGAGTGGGTTGTGCAATGGACCAGGGAGAGTCTGTGGCCTGTGGCTGTGGGCAGAGGGGAATGTGCACGTGTGGGGGTTGTAGGGTGTCGTTGGACCGCTCCCGACTGTTTGGTCCTGCCTTTCCCCCTCCAGAAGCAGCGGCACCACCAATGCCACTGGCACATCCACTAACTCTGCCACCACCACCACCACCACCACCAGTAACAGCTGCAGGGGCTCCAGCAGCACCACCTCCACAGCAGCAGGTGGAGCCTAAGGTGCGTGACAGTGCTGCCGGCACTACATCTGCCCCTTCTGTGCCTGGTCCCCCCCCCGCAGCTCCCCAGTTCGGCAGTTTTTTAACTGTGTGGGGGGGGACAGCACCATTGTGGTGTGTCAGCTATATGGTGTGCAGGTGCGCCATGGCCCATGGGGGACACATCTGGGGACTGGTAGCCAGTGTACACATATGCTGAACCACCACAAGGTGGAGTGGCAGGCTGCCACCGAACGAGCCAGGCCTCCACCTGCTGGCCCTTCTGTGGCAGTGGCAGAGGGTGCTGCTGGTGTTGTGCCTCATCACTGCAGCAGGAGGAGGGCCACAGCAGTAGCTGCTCCACCACTACCCCCGTACTGCCACCCTTACCACCACCACTACCTGGTTCCCCCCACACCAGTGAACCCTGCCACAGTGCCTGCAATGCAGGCAGACATACTAACACACTAAAATGCCAGCAGAATAGGCCTAATGGTCTTTCATGTCTGCTCATTTGGTCAGCCCCCACCCTGGGTGCTGACCTTGCTGTCCTCCTCGCCTTCTCTGGCTTCTCCCTTCCCAGTTCCGGATATTCTTGCTGCATTGGATTTTGCTTAGAACCCTTCCCTGTACCTGTCCCACCCCTCTTGAACCCCTCCACTGTCTCTGCCTCCACCAGCCCCTAGGCAGTGCATTCCCATGGCTCCACCACCTCTCAGTGAAGTAGCACCTCCTCCTTTCTCCCTGAATCTTCCCCCTCCAGCTTCCACCCATGCCCTCTAGTGGCCCTTCCTCCTTCCTTGAAGCACCCTGACTCTTCCTCCCTATTTACCTCTTCATGTACCTGAAGACCTCTATCATGTCCCCGGTCCCTTCTCTCTTCTAATGTGTATATATTTAGCTCTTTGAGCCTCTCCTCATAGGTCCTGTCCCCCAAGCCCCAAATCATTTTGGTTGCCCTCCTCTGGACCCTCTCCAGGAGGTTAATGTCCCTCTTTAAGTGTGGCCTCCAAAACTGCACGCAGTACTCAAGGTGCAGCCTCACCAAGCAGTAATACAGAGGGAGTATCACTTCCCTCCTTCTGGAGGTGATCCCCCTAGCGATGCATCCCAGCATCCTGTTGGCCTTGGCTGCTGCCCTCCTACAAGTCTCAGAGTTGTTCATCTTGACATCCACCACCACCCCCAGGTCCCTCTCAGCCAGCAAGACTTGTAGCATTTCCCCCAGGGTGTACACTTGGCCTGGGTTTCTGGCCCCCAGGTGGAGTACCTTGCATTTCCCTGCATTGAACCTCAGCTTCCACTTTCTAGACCATCTTTCCAGAGCCTCCAGGTCCCCCTGTAGGCCACCCTCCCTCCTCCCCATCCACCACCACCCCAGTTTGAGTCATCTGCAAAGAGACTCATCTCACTCCTGATTCCTGTCCTTATGTCAGATACGTAGGCATTGAACAGAAGGGCCCAAGGACTGATCCTGTGGGACCCCACTAATGACCCTCCTTGGGGATGAGACTATCCACCAACTCGACCCTCTGGGTCTGGTCCTGGAGCCAATTGCCTATCCATCTGATCATCTGGTTCCCCACCCCCATTTCTCCCAGCTTATCCAACAGGCCCACATGAGGAACAGAGTCAAATGCCTTGCTGAAGTCTAGAAAGAGGACGTCCACTGGTCTACCCAGGTCCAAGGCACTTGTCACCCAGTCATAGAACTCCACCAGGTTTGTCTGACACGATTTCCCCGGGATGAATCCATGCTGTCTATCATCCAGGCACCTGACTTATCCAGGTCCCCCCCAGCCTCTCCTTGACATTGCACTGTTGTGGGCTGCATTGGAGGAAAGTAATGAGAGGGTGGGTGCTGTCCAGCAGCAGGTGGAGCAGATCAAGCAACACAAGCTTCAGATAGTGTTGATGCTCCATCTGCTGCTGCAACATCATGGGATCCCCCATTGAATTATTTTTTCTGGACACCTCCCACCCCACTACTGTAGTGTTTTGTGTTTTTTTATGTTTAATAACAGACAGTCATATGTGCTCCTTATTACCCTGTTGTTATAATCCAGTGCCTCTGTAATGTTTACTTTCTGTTGTGGAGTGGTTGTGGAAAAGTTGGTGTGAGCAGTGCAAGATGATGTACTGAATTGCACATGTGCAGTCAGTGTTGTTTCCTGTGTGTATGTGTGTGTGTGTGTGTGTGTGTGTGTGACATCAGACATTGTGCAGAGTCTTGCAAACATATTGCTGACTTGTTATAATGTTTATTGTATAAAGAATAGCAAGCAGAATAACGTATATTTTGGTGTCACCATCACCATCAGCGGACTAAGTGATACTATACTTTTTCAGAGGTGTCTTGCCAGAGTGCACCTTAGTCACATACTGCACACATGACTTTTAGGAAAGCATGTGTTTTTTCTGCTATGATCTCCGCTAAGTCATGTGTGCACTGTGAGTGACTGAGGTGCACAGTGACCTGATACCTCTGAAAAAATATCATATCACTTACTCCACTAGTGCTAATGGTACAAATAAAATATGTGTCATGTATTCTTTCTTATCTTTATTCTTGAGATACTGCAACAAGTCACACCATATATATGTTTGCACGAAGCTGGACAATGTATGCACAGTTTATTTAGCACAATATACTTGCACTGCTCAGTCATGCTTTTTATGAAACACTTCAAATCATGAGTCCTGACACAAAGTAAACATTACTGAGGCTCCATAAATATTTCATTTTTGAAATACACATTAAAGAGAGATTCACCAAGTTACAGCATTGCACCCGATATATGGGTGCCTTACCTCCAGTGGGATTTTCTTGCTCCACATGTCCTTACAAAGTGCAATACTTTTCTGGCAAAAACACCCATAATTTCATTAAACCGGGTCATGGAGGACTTCCTGTTCTGAAGAGCCACCCAAGTTCCTCCCCCCCCTGCTCAGCAACATTATGATGCAATGCCAATGAGCACACGGGGTCGTGCTCCATTATACTGAATGGCCGGCAGCTTTTTGAATGTTTCTTTATGCTGTAATGGTCAGTTTATGGTGAAATGTGGGCATGTTTTAACTAACAAGAGCCTTGTTAGTGGAAACATGCCCATGTTTCATCACAAACTGACCACTATAACATAAAGAAACATTCAGAAAGCTGCCAGCCATTCAGTATAATGGAACGCACACCTGCGATCTCCCTGGTATCACGTCATAATGTTACTGAGCGTGGGAGCAGAACTTGGGTGGCTCTTCAGAATGGGAAGTCCTCCGTGACCCAGTTTAATGAAATTATGAGTGTTTTTGCCAGAAAATCATTGCACTATGTAAGGACACGTGGAGCAAGAAAGAGTCCCTTGAAAGTTAAGGCACCCATATATTGGGTGCAGTACCATGACTATGTAACTTGGTGAATCTCTTTATAGCAGCAGAGCAACAATCTGTTGAACATTTTGACCTATTCTTTTTTATGCTATTTTACATTGCCACTTTACTTACATCCTGATTTGTATCATACTATTGTTTCCAGTATTTGAGTCTGCTTTACTACGTTTTTCATGTCTGAAATAATAAAAGGAGCACTCCTTTTAATACAGTGTGGACCAGGTCTTTGTCAGTTTTTTCCGGTGCTTTTCTCCATCAGTTGTTATATATTACTTCTGTTGTAAAATTAAAAGTTATGTAGCAGGCAGTGTTTTATACCCTCACAGAACAATATTTATTCAAAAACAGCTGCAAATAGTGATAAAAACCTGGTCAGAACAATATTAAAAGGCGTGCTCCTTTTTCTTTTCTCAGGCATGAGAAAAAGTGGTAAAGCAGACACAAATTGTGAAAAGAAGGGTATCATACAAGTCAGGAGGTAACTAGTGGCTGGCAATGTAAACTAGCATAAAAAAGTATAGGTCAAAATTGTCACCACATTGTTGCAATGCTGCTTTAATTTATAATTTAAGTATGACATTATGTGCTCACAATCACAACACACAAAATGCATCTGTCTTGTGTCCAGAAAATTGACAAGTGCTAAGGAAGTGAAATGGGAGTGTTACACCACATGCAAAGTCCCCCAGAATTTATTGTGCAGTCACTCATGCATGCTGTTGTCACACAGAGTCCCCCAAATTTTTCTGCATCCCCAAAATGCATCTGTCTTGTGTCCAGAAAATTGACAAGTGCTAAGGAAGTGAAATGGGAGCGTTACACCTCATGCAAAGTCCCCCAGAATTTATTGTACAGTCACTCGTGCACAGTGGTCACACAGAGTCTCCAGAATTTTTCCGCATCCCCAAAATGCATCTGTCTTGTGTCCAGAAAATTGACAAGTGCTAAGGAAGTGAAATGGGAGTGTTACACCACATGCAAAGTCCAGTCAGAAATGATGACCATGAGAGAACTTTTGCTGGTCCAAAGGGTGCTGCGATTCCCACAAATGTGATGCGATCACCTCATCCGGATGGAAGGGTGCCCTTTGTCTGTACACTAATAGTAGCCTTGGTGAGTTGATATATACATATATATATATATATATATATATATATATATATATATATATATATTTATATGTATAGTTGTATTTTCTAGGTGGGGGGGTTGACATATATAGACATGTACTCATTATATTGTTTTGTAACACAGGTCACAGATACTGTTGGTGTGCACATTCCAGTACTTGATGAGAACTTTTTGCATTGAAATTGGAAATGGAATTCTCTCAAGCCAATGAAGGTAAATATTTTTTTTTTTTGAGGGGGAAGCATATTTGCAGGTAGGTCTCATTAATGGTTTCTTATTGGTTTCTTCTTCACAGATTTCATCTGCATCCTTCTCGAGTCTGGTTGGTAATGATGGTCATGGTCATCAATTGAAACAACTTCTGCATGTTGCTTATCTGTCCCAGCCCGGTGGGGGGGCCTGATGTTGAAGAACTTCTTTGGATAAGGCACCTATGCCACAACAAAACATCTGGAAGCTTCCTAAAAAAAGAAATGAAGGACTTATTACAACTTGATTGTAGCAGTAACACATTATGTTTAAGCCGTGGCTGTTCCATGGGTATCTGGATTAACACAGATAGCAAGCTGTCACACTGCAATCAGCAGATCAATCACAACTTCAAGTTCAAGTTTATTGCAGAAAAACTCAGTTGAGCAAGCTCATTCACAAGGAGGTCCTGTGATGTGTACAGGCAATTACATATAGCATATTAGTTAAACATCACAGTAATTCGGAACATAATAACAGGCATCATAGTAGTTCCAAACACAACATAATTTAGTACCATGCTGTGTAACAAATATACTGTGCCAGTATCCCTGGTTCTCAACTCAAGTTACATTTCAAAACCACATCTTGTCAAGTAACACAACCTGTGTCCAACTTTTTCAACACTGTCATGGCTGCACAGCTGCAAGTTTGGATTCGGAATACAGTACATGATATGTTGCAGAAATAGTTTCTGTGATGTACACGTGTCACCTAGTTTATGAATCCTCAATCAGATTTGTTGCACTCTTTTATAAAAAAATGAACAGATGAAATAAAATATATATACTTACCAGTATGGATTTGAAAAGGATATTCCATAGGTTCCTGTGTACGGTATTGCTACTGTACCATTGATACCGACTTTCAGCAAAGAAAAGTCACTTGTTAAACTAAAAAAACCAAATAAGTTTACCGTATGTGTTTGACCATTGCAGCTCAGAAAAGCAACAGAAAATAAAACACACAGCTAATGGAAGTTGAATAGCATAAAAAACATTAGTACACATACTCATTTTATAGTTTTAATATTAAGAAACCTTGTGCCTTTGGCTGAGGGATGTGGTCTCCTGTTCGACTCCCTCTGCCTTGGCAAGGTCAATGTAATGGGAAAACATTGGGAAAACCCACTGGTGGTGGGTGCTGGTGGTCATAGCTGCGGCACATGATGACATTCCTTCTGACATCTTCCTGCATCTGGTGGTGGTGGCAGTGGCTAACAGTGGTCTTATGGTGGTGGTCCAGGGGGGCACACAAAGTCATTCCCTGTGGTGGCAGTGGCTATCAGCGGTCTTATGGTGGTGGTCCAGGGGGGCACACGAAGTTATTCCCTGTGGTGGCAATGTGGCTATCAGCGGTCTTATGGTGGTGGTGGTCAGGGGACACAGAAAGTCATTCCCTGTGGTGGCAGTGGCTATCAGAGGTCTTATGGTGGTAGTCTGGGGGGCACAGAACATCATTCCCTGTGGTGGCAGTAGCTAACAGTGGTCTTATGGTGGTGGTCCGGGGACACACAAAGTCATTTCCTGTGGTGGCAGTGCCTAACAGTGGTCTTATGGTGGTGGTCCAGAGGGGCACACAAAGTCATTCCCTGTGGTGGCAGTGGCTATCAGCGGTCTTATGGTGGTGGTGCGAGGGGCACACAAACTCATTCCCTGTGGTGGCAGTGGCTAACAGCGGTCTTATGGTGGTGGTCTAGGGGGGCACACAAAGTTATTCCCTGTAGTGGCAATGGCTATCAGTGGTCTTATGGTGGTGGTGGTCCAAGGGGGCATAGAAAGGCATTCCCTCTGGTGGCAGTGACTATCAGCGGTCTTATGGTGGTGGTGGTCCAGGGGGACACAGAAAGTCATTCCCTGTGGTGGCAGTGGCTATCAGAGGTCTTATGGCGGTGGTCTGGGGGGCACAGAACATCATTCCCTGTGGTGGCAGTAGCTAACAGTGGTCTTATGGTGGTGGTCCGGGGGCACACAAAGTCATTCCCTGTGGTGGCAGGGGCTAACAGTGGTCTTATGGTGGTGGTCTGGGGGGCACACAAAGTCATTCCCTGTGGTGGCAGTGACTATCAGTGATCTTATGGTGGTGATCTGGGAGGTACACAAAATCATTCCCTGTGGTGGCAGTGGCTATCAGCGGTCTTATGGTGGTGGTCCGGGGGGGCACAGAAAGTCATTCCTTGTGGTGGCAGTGGTTATCAGCGGTCTTATGGTGGTGGTCCAGGGGGCACACAAAGTCATTCCCTGTGGTGGCAGTGGCCAACAGCGGTCTTATGGTGGTAGTCCAGGAAGGCACAGAAAGGCATTCCCTGTGGTGGTAGTGGCTATCAGCAGTCTTATGGTGGTGGTGCGGGGGGGGTACACAAAGTCATGTCCTGTGGTGGCAGTGGCTAACAGCGGTCTTATGGTGGTGATGGTCCAGAGGGGCACAGAAAGTCATTCCTTGTGGTGGCAGTGGTTATCAGCGGTCTTATGGTGGTGGTCCAGAGGGGCACAGAAAGTCATTCCCTGTGGTGGAAGTGGTTAAGAGCGGTCTTATAGTGGTGGTTCGGGGGGGCACAGAAAGTCATTTCCTGTGGTGGCAATGGCTAACAGCGGTCTTATGGTGGTGGTACAGTGGCCAGGATATATTGTGCTCTCTGTTACAAATGTGACGTGACATATGGAATTTGAGTCACACTCTAAGTGGGACACTCATTGAACTGTATGAAAAAGAAAACATGTATCATTCAAATGTGACAGCCTTTTAACAACTTCAGTTAAAACCTGCCAACATTAACCTCACCATCATCCTCATAAAGAAAACTGCCCTCACAGTCATCTATGTCTGAAGTCTGACCACTGGGAAATTCTTTCTCCATTGTGTCATCATCTACCTCAGTGGTAGGCCGTTTCATGCTGCCACTGCCAGTGCCACCAAGATGGTCCCATTTCTACATCACCAAAACCATGACTAGTCCGGGGTACGAATACTGAGGTTGCAGTCTGCGCTGGTACATGCCTCTCATTCATTTTTATGAATGTTAGCAAACTAACATTTGCAGGAGAGAGGTTTGTCTGATGATCCCTAACTATTGCACCTGTTGAGCTGACTACTTTCTCGACACTTACACTGGAGAGTGGGCATGTCAGGTACTTCAGTGCCACTGCAGTCAGCTCTGGCCATTCACTGACCTTTCCGCTCCAGTATAAAAAGAGGATTACCAGTTATTGACAGATGTCTGTTTTCAGACAAATGTGACTCAACCATTCTCTGTGCTGCACTAAGTCCAGTGGTTGATGCATCATCCTGTTCTCTGGAATCATTTGTTTCACAAATCCCCACTTGGGACAAAGCCCCCCAAAGTGGGTTGATGCCACCCGCTTTGTATGACAGACCACCTGGAACTGCAGTCCCCTTTCCCTTACAGGATATGCTTGATGGTTCTCCAGGTGCACCTTCAGCCTGATTATACTACTGAGGTTTGTTGACTTTGGCACGTGACTTCAGTGCCCAATGAACCAAGCGCACCAGTTCCCACTGACATTTTTTACCTGTTCAGGCCCTCCCTCCAGTACTGAAGCAATTCCACATTTGTATCGTAGGTTCAGCATTGTTACTGTTGCAAAGTTGTCACTATGCTGAATGCTCAAGATGTGATGATTCTGGTCGAATACTGTCAGCATGTGTTTCAGCAACATACTGCTAGCACTGTCTCCGGCAACATCAAGGCTATCCTGTACATTCACCAATGTATGCCTCAGCACCCGCAGCAGTAGAATTGATTGGTTAATGGAGGCAGACTCACCACTCACTGCCTGTGTGGCATGTACAAAAGGCCACAAAATTGTTATTACAGAGTCCATGTGGCGCCACTGTTCAGTCGTCATAGACATGGAGGCCCCAGAACTGTCATGGCTAGTGTGTATGACAAAATATTCTGAGATGGCATTGTATTGTTCATACAACCTCTCTGCCATGTATAAAGTGGAGTTCCACCGGGTGACAACTTCCAGCTTCAAGTGGTGCTGAGGGAGGCTGTTTCGCATCTGCAACTGCTGAAGCTGGTCACGGGCCTCTGCAGATCTTGAAAAGTGAGAACAGATATGGCATACAACTGTCAGCATTTTCTTTATATCAGGGTGCTGCAGAAACTCCTGCACTGCAAGATTTAAACAGTGGGCCATGCACAGAACATGAAAAAAGACACCATTCATGATGCATTTCACCACATTTGACCCATTGTCACTTGCTATGAACCCAGCTCTCAGGGACAGAGAGTTCAGCCTCTTGTCAGCTTCAGTCAGTACCACGTTCAACATGTTTTCCCCAGTGTGTGAACAGGTCACATTGTGCATAGCAATTGTTGCATGCTGTCGAATTCCTAGAAGATTGCTACCACGACACTCCACCTTACTGCACTGATTATTCACACTACCAACAGCACAAACAACTCCCGGCACCTGCGCCCAGTGTGCAGTTATACACAAATATGAACTCCCTGCTGTTTTGCCACTTGTCCACATATCCATACTTAAATGGATGAATGAAAAGGAGGAATGTTGAAGGGCATGTCTTACTGAGTCGGACACAGTACGGTACAACTCAGTGACAGCACGGGTCAAAAAAGTATGTCATGGATGGGACTTTCCATTTTGGACAGGCACATGCAGCAAACTGTTGGAACCCAGAATTCTCCACAAAGGAGAAGGACAAAAGAACAATTGCCAGCAGTTCAGCTACAGCAGCATTAAAGTCACGTGACACTGTATAACTGGGTGGGTACTTCAGCTTATGTGCAAAAACACTCTGTAACGTGGTCTGACTTAAATGTTTTACATGGGGTGTGATGACAAATGGTTCTGCTCTGCGAATGGCAGGGGATGGATTGTGAATGTTTGATGAAGACTGTTGCACAGGTGATGACGACAAACCCACAAATGCAATTATTTTGCCACATTTACCAACCGGGGTTGATGTACCACTTGCACTAGACATACTGCATTCACCATCACCACCAAAACTGCTACTCTCACCAGCACTGGACAATATTTCAAATTCGTTATGCTCCTCCACCTCATCATGCCTGTAGTAATCCTGTGCTCTTATTTCATCACTACTGAACACATTTAATTTCCTACTTGATTTAACAGTCATGGAAGGGGATAACATGCTCGTTATGGTTGATGATTAGGGTGAACGCCCCACTGTGGTATTGGCTGCCATCTTGTGCTGGGTCCACAGTGCCATGTGCCTGTTCTTAAGATGAGTATACTGTCCTCCTGTGCCCAGATGGCTCCCCTTTTTACCTCAACTCACACACACATGGCAAACCTGGCATATTGTAACTGACTCATCATTTGCATCTTGCACAAAAAATCCTAAACAAGGGATTGTGGTACTCTACTTTTAACATGCCCCTGATGCTGCTTATTGGACTCTGTTCTTTTAAGCCATGAAGTGGAGAGTGTGCTACGTGATTTTTCGGGCAGGACACACTTGGACTGGAACTGACCACCACAACTACCTATCATTATTATGGGATCATCATCATCACCATCAACTGAAACTGGTAAATCACAAGTTTTTTTAGTGGGGGATTAATGTAAACAGGCCCAGACACAGCCACCTTGAATTTCTTTTTCTCTGGTTCCCAACTGGGGTGAATTACATCATCATCATATTCATCAACATGACCCACATTCTCATCTTCTGCTTGGATGCTGGCATGTGGACTGCATGTTGCAACCACATCATCATCATCATCATCATCAGATTCATCATCATCAACACCACCATCACCTGATATTTTTTCACGACACTGTGAATCACTGCATGAAAAATGCGTGACCTGAACTGCGGTGGAAGAAATGTCACATTGTATGCTATTGTTGACTTGATTATCAGAATTCTCATGTTCAGTTACTGGGATGTTACTGGAAAGTATGACATCATCTACATTGCCACTCACTCGCACTGCTTCACACTCCACTATATTTTTGGACATGGTAAACTGGTCAGTAATGGAACTTGAGGCAGCAATACTCATACCACCACCAGCAACTGCACTAATATCACCAGCTGGGACAACATAATCTCCTCCAACTATGAGTGAAGCTACTGATTGGGCTGTAAAAAACATTGTAGGAGAAATACCTTTACTCACAACAGCAATGCACGTCTGCATCTGCGTACTACCACACCCATAGACATTCTAAAAACTGGCAGCAGTGCCATGGCGAAACAGCTTTGTTTGCATGTCTCTTTGAGGGCATTTTGGGAGATCAACAACAATATTCTAAACAAATTTAGATTTTGGAGCGTTCAGTCTGGGTGGGGGGCACTGGATGGAAAGCCAAAAACAACTGTGGCTTCAGCAACAGATATAGATGCAAATTCACAAGTTCGACAACACCTTAACTAACCAGTGGTGCTGAAGTCACAAACAATCCAATCAGAAAAATAATTCATTTTGCCGGTGGGGGGGGGCACTGACTACAGATTTTTATGGCAGTGCAAGCAGCAAAACAAAGAAAAGATACCACAATGGCAGTACAAAATCATGCAGCAGCAGTGCATAGCAGGTTCACACTGCTGCACCTGCAATAACACTGTGGCACAATAAAAGGTGTATTATTTGATGTCACGAACACCACACACACACACACACACACACACACACACACACACACACACACACACATTTTGTCTACAAGTAATGCATAGCAAATTGAAAACTTCAGTAATATACCACGTATTGTAAACAACCTGAAACTGTGAACTGCTGCACCAGATCCACACAACACACAATCAGCAAAAAAAGTCAACAATTACTGACAATATTACTGTGTGAATATTTACACAGTCAGGTATATAACAAAAATATAACCAAAAAACAAAGAACTCCCTATTCCTCCAACTTAAATCTACCTACAACACAGATACACCCCTCCCTAAAAGCACATTTTCACTGTCTCTTACCACACAGACTCAATGTTGCACATTAACATTCAAAATCCACACACAAACAATAAAAGCTTGATTATATGAACACAGGAGGGTTTCCTACAATCGATGAACTAAAGTTTGAGTAAAAAAAAATTACTCAAAAATGCTTTAACAGCTTTTAAAGGTTTGAATCACAGACAGCTCTCAGAGCACACTGTCTCCTACAGTTTCCTGCACACACTACCCCTAACTGAGGCTCTGCAAAACAATATAGAGCCCATGTGACCTGAAATCACATGAATCACTGCAAAATTCACCTTTGGAGCTTAAACATAACATGAAGTGAGGTGAAGTACATTGTTTTCAATGCACTTTTCCTTTAAAATTGGTGGAGTAGTTGTCTGGTAAGGCAGATTAACGCAGTCATTGTTTTCAATGGACTTTGCGTTACCCATTATAATGCGAATTACTCCTATTCGCATTGCAGAGTACTCTGCGAATTCGCCTTCACGCCATGAATCACTTCACTGAGTGAATTGAGCCCACTTCGCCCACCACTAGTCATTGGATCTGGCTTGCATCACCGAGACCTGACTGGATGAAAATGCTGGTCCCATTTTGGAGTCAGCGATTCCAGTGCGATTCTCAGTGATACACCGTCCAAGGTTGGATTGCTAGAGTGGGGGTGTAGCAGTTTGTTTTAGATATGGTTTGGGCCTTGTAGCTGTGCCAGTCAGGGAGACCAGATCCTTTAAATGTACAGTGGTCGCAGGTGTGGGGTGCAGGATTCTTCTTGTCTACCATCCACCCAGAGGTGAGAACGCAGTTCCTGCAGGAAGTTGTGGACATCATTGTGGACATGGTGTTGGAGTCTCCCAGGTTGATGGTTCTGGGTGACTTTAACACCTGGGTCAATGACAAACTCTAGCAGTTTGGTGAGACTTTCCCCCAATTGATGTTTTCATTGGGTTTCACACAGGTGGTTGCCTTGAGACTCACGAGTCTGGTCACTCATTAGACCTGGTCTTCCTGCTGAGGATGGAAGCCTCCAACTTGGTGGTGGAACCCGTTGGGTTGTCAGATCATCACACTACAAGGTTTAACTTCTGTGCTCCCTCCTATAGGCCTGCCCCTGTCAAGATGGTCAAATATTGCCCTTTGAGGGGCATGACCCCAGATAGTCTACTTGTGGTACTGGACCTATCGGGATTACTAAGTGCAAGCATAGGCCCAGATAACCTGTTAATGGCCTATAATATGGCTGTGACGGGGCTCTGGATGCTATTGCTCCTGTCCGTGTTCACCCTCTCACCCTCCACCCTCGATCCCCATGGTTTGATGGGACCTTGAGAGAGCTGCGGTGAGTGGGGTGAAGGCTAAAGCATTGCTGGTGGAAATCGGGCCTTGATGCCAACAAACTTAGATTGGTAGAGCATTATAGAAACTATCAATTGGCTATCTCTCTTAAGAAGGCAGAGTTCCTGTCCAGGGAGATTGCTGCAGCTCAGAATCAACCAGCTCAGCTTTTTTGAATAGTGGACAGACTGTGCAATCCAGCCTACCTATGAGTTCAAAGAGCATTTTCACAGGAAGAGTGTGATGAGTTTGCTTTCTTCTTTGCTGATAAGGTGGCAGACATCAGGTCTGAGATTCGATTGGCTCACTCTATAGGGGGTAGCAGTGGTCAGTGTGAGGCTTCTTCTTTTCGGTTTTGCTGGGTCAGCTTCGACTGGCTGGAGATCATGGAGATCGTGCGGATTGTCCAGAATATGTGGCCGACCTGCTGTAGTTTGGACCCAGACCCTACTCATCACTTAATGGGGTGTCTTGATGTCATCGCCCCAGTCCTTGCAGAGATAGTTAAGGTCAGGTGAGTTTCTGAAGGAGGTGGTGGTGACACCCCTCCTTAAAAAATCCTCTCTCGATCCTCACTGTCCTGCTAACTATAAACCAGTCTCTAACCTCCCTTTTGTGGGGAAGGTTATTGAGAAGGTGGTCATGCTGCAACTGGAGAATCATTTTACCATCCATGAAATCTATGATCCTTTCCAGTCTGGATTTTGGAAGAGGCATAGCACTGAGACTGCTCTTGTTCGGGTTCTCAATGATCTCCTAATAGCGAGAGATCAGAAGAGCTGTCCCATCTTGGTTCTTCTTGATCTTTCCACAGTGTTTGACACTGTGGACCATGGGGTGCTGCTGGTGCACCTGTGGTTAATCTGTGGGCTTGCCTGTCAAGGATGGTCCTCGATTGGTTTCAATCTTTCATCTCTGGCAGATCTCAGAGGGTGGTGTCAGGGAGTTTTTCTTCAGACTCATTCTCACTGCCATGTGGGGTCCTGCAGGGTTCTGTGCTGTCCCCCATGTTGTTCGCAGTGTACATGCTGCCATTGGGAGACATTGTAAGGAGGTATGGGCTGGGTTTTCACTGTTATGCAGATGATACCCAGCTGTACCTGTCCTTTGTTCCCGAGCAGGATAGTGCAGTCTCGGTGTTTAACAACTGCCTCGCTGAGATTCATGACTGGATGAATGACAGCTGGATAAAGTTGAACCCTGACAAGACTGAGATGTTGGTTGTGTGTCTGAGTCATTGGACTGGGGGATTGTTGGCTGGAGATCCCTCCGGGCTTTGGCTTGTGGGTAGCCAGATTCTGACCTCCAAATGGGCACAAAATCTGGGTGTAATATTTGACAATGAGCTGACACTTCATTTGCAAGTGTCGGCTGTTGTCAAATTCTCTTTTTACCATCTGAGGAATTTCACCTGGATTAAGTACCTTGTTCCATCCGATGACCTTCCAACATTGATCCACATCTTTATGACCTCCCACCTTGACTACTGTAACTCCCTCTACCTAGGGCTTCTGGGGGTTGATATCCACCTCCTGCAGCTGGTGCAGAATGCTGTGGCCAGGTTGTTGACTGGGTCATCTTGATCCAGTCATATCACTCCTGTGCTGCGTGAACTGCACTGGCTGCCAGTTCAGTGGTGGATCACCTTCAAGGTCAGTTTGCCGACCTATAAGGCCCTACACAGACAGGGATTGGGCTACCTGCAAGAGCTTCTGTTCCCTTACTGCCCCCTTCGACCACTCCGCTCTGCTGATGAGGGATTGCTAGAGGTTCCCAGGGTTCAGTTAAAGACATCAGGGTCCCAAGCTTTTATATTCATGGCTCCCGCCTTGTGGAATTCTCTACCTCGTCGGATACAAGAATGCCTCACTGTGGAGAGCTTTAAAGCTGCTCTGAAGTCATATTTATTTGAACTTGCTTTTTATTGTTTTACTGTTTTAATTGTAAAGGCACAATGATCTTTTGGAATAGTGCCTGTTTTATAAATAAAGTGAATTGAATTGAATTGAATAACTACAGAACTTGTTGTATATAGGTTAAAAGATTAAAACTGAGAAATATTTTGCATGATCTAAAAAGTTAAAACTGAGTTTTATGGAAGTATAATGCAAAACACTGACATAATGAGTTGTTGCAGGTTCTCATGAAAAGAAAAGGTTACACTAAATACTAAGTATACCAAAAGCACGATATAGTCAAGGCATTTATTATGCTGAAAGCCTAGTAGATAGCTGATGTAAGTTATTATGCTAAATATTGCTTATTTATTTGCATTGTTTATTTGCTAGAATTTGATTTATTTGTTAGTGATTTGATTATCTGAAAACATTTTGTTGATGTTTACAGTTATTATGTTTGATATTTATGCTAATTAGGAATATTTAGAATTATTATATAGGTGTGAATAAATATATATATATATATATATATATATATCCATATTCACAAGTGTGGAAAAACGTGTTATTACCATTATCTGGAATCTGGAGAGCAAAGGATAATACCATGTGTGAATTTTATAATTAGTTTTGGTAGTTTTTGAAAATATTTTTGGGTAATGCCTGAGGTGAATCCAAGTGCTGCATTATAAAAAGTGATATTATAGTCTTTGTTCCAACAGTGAGTCTTACTTTCTAATTTAATTTACATATCTTACTAGCTGCAATTTATCTTGCTAACTAGTTTTCACAGGTGAGCACCCTCACATCAGCTGAACATGTTTGTCTTTGGACATGCTCTGTCTTTGTATTTTGATTATAAGTTTGCCTATTACATTTTCTTCTACCTTTCTTGGTTCTGACATTGAGAGTGCATACAAATTGAGCTAAAGCAATTCATGGGAAAAAGATGTGAAGCAGGAAATTAGAATTTAATATCTTTATGAATGGGCTACTTGACATTAAGGTATAATTGAGTTTTGTACCTGAAATAACAGGAATTCACAATGACATATGTACTCTACATTTACTCTCACAGACTAGAGTTGTTGAACCTAATAACACAATATATCAATATGAAGCAAGGAAAGTACTACTGATATAATTGTGATATCGTGTAGATCCTTAGGAGACAAAAATACAGTTCTGGAAGTAAGTTGCAGAGCAACAGGTAGTAGAGCAGAGCATGACACAGAATTGACAAAAATATTAGGGCAAAAACTATGATGCCATTTGTTCTAACTGGAGATTTCAACCTGACATTGACTGGGAAATGTTAACTGCCAGGGAAAAACAGTGGGGCATTTATTTTTTATAGTGAAGGACTGGTTACTGTATTAGCAGGGAGGCAGTTCTTAATCTGCTGCTGAGTAGGGGGATGTCATGGTTAGAGCAGCTAAGGTTGTGGAACTGGTGGGTAACAAAAACTATAATTGAACTGAATTTGAGGTGACAGGGGTTAGCTATATTACTAAAAATATGGTTAAAGAAATACAGAAACATAGAAAACATCAGCAGAAAAGGACTTGTAGGCCCACCCAGTCTGACCTATTTTCCCTGCCTATTCTGACACTCAGGATCCTATTTGGTCACTGACATCCCACCTGCCTCCCTTTCTTCTACTTATTTATTTATTTAAAAGTTTCACCAAGGACGCATACTGAGCAGGCAACTGCTCATTTCCAGATGTGTCCGGGGGGAGGGGAAACAATAGGAGGAAGGTGCATTTGTATACAATTATGTACAAAAGGAGAATATTTATAGCAAATATTAAATGAAATATAAGAGTCACTACAGGTAGCTACAACGGGGAAAAGTGAGTCAACAGAACCAGCCAGCCAGGACTAACACGTATGCAAGTGCCAGTAACATAACTCAGGTGAACATGAAAGAAATCAGGAGCAGAGATGAGCGAATAGTACATTAGGCCAGCTGCTAGGGCAAAAAATTAAATACAACTGTAATTTATAAATAATATTGCCCAATACTGTACAGTTTCAGAAATTAGGAAAAGGCAGATCAGTGAGCTGAGTAAAGGGGAGATTAAAAGAATTAGTAGTGAGCCGGCAGGGCGGAATGGGGTGAAAACGGAGGGCTAGAAGCTGGAGCAGATGGTGCATAAGTGGGCTTTAAGGAGGGTGTTGAAATAATGAGGGAAGGGGCATGGCAAATGGCAGAGGGGAGTGAATTCCCCAGTTTGGGAAAGCGATAGAAAAAGGCAGCCTGGTCTGCAGAGGTGGACATGTGCAGGATGGAAAAGGTGTGGGAGTCAGAGTGTCTGGGGGGGGGGCAGAGAAAGAGAGAGATAAGGGCAGGGAGTGTGACCAGAATTTAGTCATAAAGCTAGTGCAGTGGGCTCACCTCCTGTCCAGATGGGAGGGACAGGGACTGGTAAAGGTTGCAGTGGTGGGTACTGTGAGGACTGTCAAGAGCGAAATGCCAGGAGTGGAAGAGGATATCCAGTCTGGTATCTTATATTACCCTTGTGCCTATCCCATGCATGCTTGAAGCTCCCCAATGTTTTTGCTCCCACCAACTCTTGTGACAGGCTGTTTTTCCTTGTTTCAGGCATCCACCACCCTTTCTGTGAAGAAATATTTCCTCATATTCCTCTTACACCCCCCAAGCTCATTGCATGCCCCTGTGCTCGGGTGCTTTTTCTCCTCTGAAAGAGACTCCCAACCTACACCTTGTTCACCACTGTGAGGTACTTACAGGTTTCAATTATGTCCCTCTTGCTCTCCTCTCCTTCTGGAAGCACATGGTGAGATCCCGCAGCCTCTCCTCATATGGCTTCTCATGCAACCCCTGCACCCTCCTCTAGCCTGCTTCCATCCTTTCAATGTTCTTGTGGAGGTGCAACCTTCAGAATTGGATACAGTATTCAAGGTGGGATCTCACTAGTGAGAGATAGAGTGGCATCACCACCCTCCTCCTTCTACAAATCCCCTTCCCTATGCACCCCAGCATCCCACTGACCTTGCCTACTGCCTTGTCAAACTGCCTTGCCACCTTGAGATCATCAGATATGATCACCCTGTGGTCCCTTTCCTGCTTGGTGACTGTCAATACCTCCACCCATCTAATACACAGCTCCCAAGTTTCCTCACCCCAGGTGCATGACTGTACGTTTTGACATTGAAACCCAGCTGCCACTCCCTAGATCATTCTTTTAGTTTCCCCTGACCCCACTGCATTCTTTCCACCCTTTCCTGACTGTCCACCCTGTTGCAGATTTTTGTGTCATCCACAAAGAGACACATCTTTCCCTCTCCACTATGAAACAGGCATTCTACTGGGATAATAATGAGCACTTTAGGGATCTCCAGGTAAGGACCTATATACAAATGAAGCTTAGACAGTTGCCAGTATCACCAGAAATTAAAAACTTAAGGGACACATTACAGGGCATCATAGGAGGACAGCTATTGACAGGACAGAATTCAGCTCTCTTTAACACTTTTAGAGACTTGACTGAGGATCTGGCAACCAAAATCAAACATAAGGGAGAAGGGCAAAAATGACATAGTACTCTCCACAGATAACTAGTTTAGTGCATTCCAATCAGCCTTTAAATCTACCTGCTCACCATTCTGGCAGGAATATGCATGGAAAATACGGACTCTGATCACTACATAGCTTAACGTCAGGAGTTTGATGCCTAAGTTAGACCATATAAAAACATTGATAAACAGCACTAATACAGATATTTTGGTAATGTCAGAAACATGGCTAAACCACAAGATTTCGAATACTGATATTGAAATAGCTAACTACAACATTTATAGACAGGATAGATCTACAAAAGGTGGTGGAGTAGCAGTTTCTTTAAAGAATGCCTTAATGGGACAGATTAAACTAGCCAAATCAATTCCAAAGCAATTATATGCATTAAATCTGCAAATAAATGGCTCTCAGAACTTTTTACTTAGCAGCATGTTATAGGCCTCCTACATCTTTTCATGATTCCCCACAGCTTTTGAGCTCATTAATAGCTCTATTCATAGGCTCTGAATTGTTATTAATTGGGGATTTGAGCTACGGCATGCTACACCATGTATTATCTCAATGAATTCATTGTCAGCTCTATATTTGACTCAGATTATAACTTCCCCTACTGGGCCCCACAAGACTAGTAGTGATAGGGATTCACTTTTAGAATTGATTCTCACTACTGCATCACAAAAGTATGTTTCTGCAGTATTCAACCCAGATATAAGTGACCATTGTTACATAGCTTGTACTAGACACCACACAAGAACATCTCCTGCTTTTATAACATTTTCACGCAACTTTAAGTTTTTTCACAGTCAAGCCTATTTATTTGATCTTAACAATATTAATTGGTCCTTGATAGTTGCCTGTCCTGATGTGCACAAGGCCTGGGAGTTTTTTAAATGTTCACTTTTAGATGCTATAAATAGACATGCTCCATTTATCAGAAAAAGAGTTAGGGTATCAGTCACACCCTGGTTTAATAACTACTTAAGTACACTTCTAAAAAATAAGACAATTGTAATGGCTAGAGCAAAAGTTACCAAGGATCCTAAAGACATTCAGGCATACAAAACACTAAGGAATAGGTGGGTGTACAGTGATGTGAGTGAGTATTATTGAGTGACTCAGTAATGCCACTCGTACTGAGAGGGATTGGGAAAAGATACCGATGAGTAGGTTACAGCAAGTGTAGTGCTGTGCTGCACTCGCCGTAACAGGATATAGGCATTTGTTTGGCCAAGCCCTGCCGAGCTGGCTGTTTGGCATAATGGCTAGAGCCACTGCCACTTGCACTGGTGAACCCCGGTTCGGGTCAGACTACAGGACACATTTTTTCTCATTTTTTTTTCCATCATGCCTCTAAGTCCACTCCTTCTGGAGTTGAGATAAATTGGATTGGGTGTGTGGGGGGCTTGCCTCACAAGGGGTGTAGGGGCACAGTCAAGAATAAAATATTTTATTTTTCTCACCATGTGTCAGGGAATAAGTGACCATCGCTCTTTTCGACGGTCAGTGGAATGTTGCTTGCTCTTTTTGTTTTGGGCGCAGACTGTATGTGTTCACCCTTTTTGTTCAGCTAGATAAAAGACTCGCCTTTGTCACATAAAACCGATAGGTGTACAGTTGAAAACAGGAAAGCAAAAAGTAATTGTTATATTAAGCAATTTCAAGATTCTTTGAGTAATCCTAGGAAACCATGGACTAATATAAGAAAATGCAGGGTAAGATTAGCAATTCTTCATTACCAAAATCATTCAAATACTCAAAACCTTGTTGTATCCAAGCCTGAGTAACAAGTCATAGCTTTCGACACATTTTTTCTGAAGCATGTCAGGCATTTGATCAGGCACACCTGAATCTTCTATCTATACCTTTAGACATTCACTTCTTGCAGAAAAGTACGAGGGCTTCATTTTCATTTTGTGATATCAAGGAACAAATGTGTACAAAGAACTAACCAGTCTGGATGTGAAAAAAAGGGAGCTGGTCCTGATAAGATAGAACTTATTTTTCTTAAAACTGGGGCCCGAATATGGGTTACATACTTAACTTATTTATTTATTTATTTTCACTTTCGTAACTGGGTAAGTGCACTTATCTATATAACTTTTGATGAAGACCCCCCCCCCCAAGTTCAACTTGACTGGAAAACTGCCTACATAGTTCCAATATACAAACGGGGAGATGTTTCCAACCCAAGTTGTTATCATCCCATTTCAGTTTGTTCCCCTATTATTAAAATATTTGAAAAATGAATTAGTAAGCAGCTCTTTTAATATTTTTCAGATTCAGGTGTATTAACATAATATTGATCAGGTTTTCGGAAGGGCCATATTCATCTTATGTAGTATATGGGGTAGTCAGTGACATCTTTGCAGCTTTTGAAAATGGGTCAACTTCTCCTGCAATTTTCCTTGACTTATCAAAAGCATTTGATATGGTTGAGCACAACATATTACTGAATAGACTAATAACTTCCATTTGCAGTATTAATGCACTTCTTTGGTTTTCTACTTATTTGTTCTCTCAGCAGCAATGTGTAAAGGTAGGAGAATATTGTTCTGAACTGGCCACTGTAAGCAGGGGGGTTCCCCAGGAGGTCAGTGCTGGGCCCCCTTTTAATTCAAAAGGGGGAAGTGTAAAAATCAATTCTTGGTAATAAAAATAAAATATTATTTCCATCAAGGGTTTTGTTCCTACACTTCCCCCTTTTGAATTAAAAATTCACCCCAAAAATGCATTTTGTAATTCAAAACTATAATCTTACTATATAGGGGTCTATAGTTTTAAACACTACAGGGAAAATAAAACATAAAACACAAAGTTGCATCATCATGTGGTAACTTGTGGCATCATCAGTGCATGGCATCATCACATATGACATAATCGGATGTCACATCTATGATGTCACATCTGATAATGTCTTATGTGATGATGTCATGTGCTGATTATAGTTCTATCGTTTTAAACACTCTGTCATGTGCTGAGTATAGATCTATAGTTTTAAACACTACAGGGAAAATAAAACATAAAACACAAAGTTGCATCGTCATGTGGTAACTTATGACATCATCAGTGCATAGCATCATCACATATGACATAATCGGATGTCACATCTATGATGTCACATCTGATAATGTCTTATGTGATGATGTCATGTGCTGATTATGTCATACATTACCACATGATGATGAAACTTTGTGTTTTATGTTTCGTTTTCCCTGCAATGTCTAAACTTATATACCCATATATAGTAAGATTATAGTTTTGAATTACAAAATGCATTTTTGGGGTGCATTTTTAATTCAAATGGGGGGAAGTGTAGAAACAAAACCTTTGATGGAAAAATTATTTTATTTTCATTATCAAGAATTGATTTTTGATTATTATTTTATATGGTATTAATCATGGGAAGTTGCTATAATTTCTGGTTGAGATTACTGTTTGTATGAATTCTTAAAAGCAAAACAAAAGTGTTAGTTGGTTAAATCTTAAAAATGAAATAGAGGAATTATGTCATTTAAAATGGAGACAGTTTCAGAGTGAAAAAAAAGATTTGAAAACTGAAGCTTCCTACCTCAGGCCTTTGTGCTTCAAGCTGTAGCTTAAGAGATAAGGGAGGACCTGCTACATTTCAGGAACACTTCAGCTAAAGCCATCCCTGTGGTGTCCAAATCTTGTTGACAATTTTTTGTGTTTGTTTTGCTCAAGAAAAGCTGAAGTCCTAGCCAGAGCTGGGTATCATAGACTACAGTCAGATAAGAGGTCATGTGACTTGTACAGTCTTGTATGAGCTCTTGAAAAAAAAACATTGCCTTAGAAAATGCAGTTTGAAAATCCCATTACTGTCTTATTAGAATAAGAAGTTTTATTCATATATTAAAGATGCAAAAAGCTGCCACTATGAAAATTGAACAGTTAATAGACACTAGTATGAGTAATAAAAAAAAATTAATATCATAATTGCAGGACCAAGGGTTCGGGAGCTATGTATAAAAGTTATTTTAATAACATTTTTTTATTAATAACTAGACACACCTCTCTCATGATAGCTAATATCCTGAGGAGTCTGAAAATATAACTCTTAAGTATGCACCTTGTTGCTATGCAGAGAAAATAATGTCTAAAAATTTGGCAAAAGCAAGATGATTTATGATTGCCTTTAGACAAGACAAAGAAACATGTGCCTAAATAAAATAAGCTAATGTTTTAAATGTTTTAATAACAGATTTTCAAAACAAATCTTATATTATTCTGTAACTTAGGCTATTTGGAGCAATACTATCACTTTATTTTAAGAAGTTTTATTAAAATTCTGAATTTATAACCCTTAATAGTGTAACCCCTTGTTACCCGGGGTTACTAGAATCCCAGTAAGACCTAGTGGTAGGCAGGGAAGGCAGCTTGTGAAACTCCAGTTAAATGAGTTTCACACTGTCTCACTCTGTTCTCAGTCTCAGCTGAGCCTGAGGGATGACATCACCAATAGAACTTTCACAGCTGCATAAGCCACATTGGAATCTGCAGCAGAGCTAGTTAGATAGAACATTGGGAGCTTTCAAAGAGAAGAGTTCAGTTCCAGTTTTGCCTTCAGTAAGAAGGAGTGAGTGTCCAGTTTGTCTTGAGTAAGTAAGATGTGCTCAAGTGGTGGAGACCGCTGTTCGGGCCTCAGTGCCCCCTCCCTCCGTGGGGATGTAAAGATCCCCATGCAGATTCCTGGGGCAATCCCCTTAATTCTGCCAAGAGGAAGAAAAGCTGCCAGCTCAGTTCAGCCTTTGTTTTTGGAAAGTTGGAAGATTTGTGATTCGCCTGTGGGGCACCTGCAACTAAAGGGTGAGTGTCTGCTCTGACAAAAAGGGCAAAATGTTTTCTTCACCCTGGGACATGCATGGGAATCTAGGAATTGAGCTACATTTTGGGAAGCCTATAGGACTAGGCCAAACAAGTGGAGTAGTGTCAAATGCTAGAGTGCTGTGTGATTCAAGTAATATGTAGAGGAGATGCGCCAGTTCATCTACCCTTTAATCTACATTCAGAGTTTCAGTTTTCCCAGGAAATGGCGGGTATGGGCTGTGGGAGCTGGAGGTGGGCAACCCCCCCATCTTTGGTAACCAGGTCCACCTCTACGGATTTCTGCTGTGGTTGCTACTTTGCCTCATGCGCTTGGCCAGTGATGGGGGAAGTACCCAGATGTGGGGTTGCAAAAGGGAAAATCTCTCTAGGAGTCACAGACTCTAAGTGGTGTGGGGAGCCACAACAAGTGTAAAGAAGAATTCTGTTTGTGAGATGGGGAGTCATAACAAGTAAGGAAGAAAGGACGAGGAGCCAGCAGCCAGATCTGAAGCTGGGTCGCTAGGGCTGGAGTCCCTAAGCCCTTCCCACAGCGAAGCAAGACCCCCCCGGGGACCACGACGAGGAGCCAGCAGCCAGGTAGCCAGACATTTTGCAGCTCCCAACGGTCGGAATAGGAGCTCCACCATGCCATTGATTTTGAACTTGGCGCCTTTTTGGGACACAGTACTGACTTTAATCATTTATATGGTGTTGCGCATCAAGCGTCTTACAGCACCCTGCCTGTAATCTTATCTGCCTAGCTCATTGCATATAGTCAAAGAATAGTCTGAAATGTGGGAAAAGTGTCTTAGCTGGTAAACGAATGAATGTTGGCTATATTGTATTTTTACTAGTAAACTGCACAAATTAGTTAAAGGCAGGATTGCTTGTAGCAGTTTAGAGTTGCAGCCCTGAGTAAATGAGTTAATATCCAAGTCAATTCCACGCTCTAGGGGATTCTTTAACTATAGTGGGGAGAGGTAAATTTTGAAATAAGACCCCAGGCTTTCAAGCTGCTGCCAGCCACCGCAGTTTCTATCTTACAAGCGGTTGGATGCAAACCTAGACAGCACGCTCCTCCCTCAAGCCACATACCTGAAATAAAACCAAGCCTTCTTCTGTTTCCTTTCTGCAGATCTGAAGCTGGGTCGTGAGGGTTGGAGTCCCTAAGCCCTCCCCACAGCGAAGCAAGACCCCCCCCCGTGGACCATGACGAGGAGCCAGCAGCCAGGTAGCTAGACATTTTGCAGCTCCCAACGGTCGGAATAGGAGCTCTAGCCCCTCCTGTGCTATGCGCAGGCTCCCCACCACCCCCACCACCACCCTTGGTCGGCTTTTCTTTATATAGTAGAGCTCCTGAGCTTGTGAACCAATTAGCCCACTTCTCCATTAGTCCCTTATATTTTCTCACCACTAGAGGCCACTGCAGAGCATATTGACAAATCCTCCTTGCACAAAAGAAACTTCTACCAATAATGCAGTCTCTCACTGCAATCATCACTGTGCTCTGCATAGCCTCATCCTCCCTCCCACCCTCTGTCAATCCTAGGTTACCAGACCCCTTGCCACTCCACACCCTAACTACCAAGCCTACACTGCAATCCTCCTTGGCCAGTAAAACACAACCTATGCCATGTGCACAGCTGGACCCTGGGGGCATCTATCCTTCCCCCCTTTTTCCACGTTGCAACACTTGTCTTATATCTCCCACCCTTTTCAGCCCCAAAGGCAAACCCAACTTCCTCTAATCACCCCACCCGCAGGGGTACACCAGTAAAGATCATGTGACTATTAAAGCATGCCCTGGTATTCCTACTTCTCATAGCAGGGGACATCGAATGGAACCCTGGTTCTCCAGCACCCATTACTGCTCAACCAACAGTGTCACCCTCACACCTCCCCAAAGGTCTCAAAATTGTTCACCTTAATATATATAGCATCCTAAATAAATTGGCTGCCCTACAAACAACTGCCCTGACCCTTCGCCCTGATATTATAATCATCACAGAGTCATGGCTGAAGTCCCATCACCGAGACGAGGAATTCTCATTACCCGACTTCTCACTAATCTGCCAGGACAGACAGGGGAGAAAGAAGGGTGGCGGTACCGCCATGTATGTCGCCTCATATCTCCAGTTTTCGGTGATCACTCCACCAACACCCTTACCAACCATAGATTCCCTCCTGATCAAAATCCCCCTGCCCCACTCTATCCCAGTATACATATCTGGGTCATACTGTCCACCGGACACACCACTAACCAGCATCCTTGAACACCTAGGCAACCTGAGGGCCCTTACAGAAGGAGGAGAACTCCACATCCTTGGTGATTTCATTCAGAACTGGCTAGGATGCGCAGCATCAAAGACACGCTGCCAAATCAATGCACTCAATTTGCACCAGCAAATAGAAGAACCCACCTGCTTAAATCACAAATCCAATAAACACACTACTGGACTGGCTCTCACTACCCACCCACATAGGATCCACCCACATAGGATACTTAAAAGCTGGCCTCCTACCAGACTCCCTTAGCGACCACCATATGATTTTTATAGTGCGCAAAATCTTCCGTCCCCTGGCCCCTCCACCCCATTTGCTGTGCAGCAGAGCATACAAATTACTGGATCTGCCTGCGCTCATAAACAACCTTATCTCCATTGACTGGTCTCCCATCCCTAGAGCCTCCACCATGGATGAAGCCCTGAGCTATTTCTCTGCAAACTTCCTCACTATCTGGGACATCCATGCCCCACTAAGAAGCTCTAGAGCCAGAGGCTCCCACTTACCCTGGGTGATCTCAAATCTCCTGGAACAACTCTGAGCCAGAGACCGTGCCTGGAAATCCTTCAAGGCCACAGGGTCTCACCTGCCACAGCAACAATACCGGGCACTTCGAAATGCCTGCACTGGACTCATACGGCAGTCTAAATTGACCTACTTCAAAGAGGTGTTCAACAAAAAACCACACCCACCCTTCTGAATTCTGGAAGTCCATCAAATCCCTCCTCACCCCACCGACCCAACCCCCACTCTCAACCTTGCAGGAAAAATCATCAATAATCCTGGTCAGGTTGCCACTGAGTTTAATACCCACTTCTCCACCGCTACTGCCTCTCTAATCTCCTCACACCCCCACCCCACACCTTTTGTTCTTCCCAAAGTTCCCCCCGTTCTACCAAATGCACCCCCCCGGCCACCTTTTCGCTCCACCCAGTCACTCCAGATCAGGTGATGAAAAATCTACTCTCACTAAACACTTCCAAAGGTAAATGTCCATCGGGCCTTGATTCTAAAATGCTCCAACTCTCTGCTCCAGCTATAGCCCACACCCTAACCATGCTCTGTAATCTGTCTTTTAAATTAGGCGCAGTCCCCACAAAATGGAAACATGCCACGGTCATTCCCCTTCCCAAGGGAGGGGAAATCTCCTCACCATCAAACTATCGGCCTATATCTCTGCTCCCCATCCTAGCCAAAATTCAAGAGCACCTTGTTCTGTCCCAGCTACACCCTTATCTAGACAACATCTCCTTCTTCACCCCCTTCCAAGCCGGTTTCAGAAAAAAAATCACTCCACCACCACATCCCTCCTTCGCCTCACTAACTCCATTCTCACAGGCATTGACAAAAGGGAAATAACCGCAGCTATTTTTATAGACCTGGCAAAAGCCTTTGACACAGTCTCTCACCCCCTGCTGCTGTCCAAACTTGCCCAAACTGGTCTGTCGGTGGCAGCATGCAACTGGTTCCACTCATACCTAACAGGCAGGTCTCAATCAGTTCGCATCAGTACGGCTCTATCCACCCCCCTCCCTGTCACCAATGGTGTACCTCAAGGATCTGTACTTGGCCCACTGCTCTTTTCAATTTTTCTCAATGATTTGCCTGCTGTCTGCACACAAACTGACATCCATATGTTCGCGGATGATACGGTGCTGTTCACCTCTGACCCATCCAGAACCGCTGTGACAACATGCCTCCAGAAGGATTTTGACTCCCTCCAACGCTGGTTCCTTGAGAACCAACTATTCCTGAACCCGAAAAAAACTGTCTCCCTCACCTTCGGCTCTCAATCCAAACTAGCCCGGCTTCCTGATGCACCCAATTTCTATACCTTGGACAGTACTCCTCTTGAGGCCTGCTCCACATATCGCTACCTTGGCGTCTGGCTAGATCAGTACCTTGACTTCTCAGCACATGTAGATGAACTGCACAAAAAACTACATCCCATGTTGGGTGCTCTCCATTGCAACAAGTATTGCATCCCTCTACCAACCAGGCGAGCAATAGTCCATAAAATGATCCTCCCTATATTGGACTACGGTGATGTTGTCTATGGTTCTGCCCCCCAGGTGTCCTTAATCAGGCTCGACCCCCTATACAACTCCTTCTGCTGGTTCACCTTAGACCGATCCCCCAATACCCACCACTGCAACCTTTACCAGTCACTTGACCTCCCCTCACTCCAAAACCGGCGATTGCTGCACAGTGCTAAAATTACTGCTAAGTTCTGGTCTCATAGGCTGCCCTCCTACCTATCAACATCCCTAACCGCCGTCCCTCCATCTACCTATGATCTCAGGAACACTGACTCCAGGCTCCTGCACATTCCTCACAGATCAACCCGATCAGGTCAGGTAGCTTTCAGATTCAGGCTGCCCAAATTGTGGAACTCTCTGGCAGCCGACATCAGATTCACCACAAGTATCCCCCAACGTAATGCCCTTCTCAAAGCACATTTCACCATCAACTGCTCATGCTTTCCCCATTGCTGATTTCCCCACATAACCCAAATCAACTGCACGCAAACCTGTTCCACTTTTCTGCACACTCATCTCAAAATGGTCCTATCTGCTGAACCTGCTACTGTTACTGTATTAGTATGCACGTATTACCCATATTGTAAGGAATTCTTAGCTCACACTATGTTCCACACCACTGTCTGAAATACTCTGCATTTTTTGTATGAGCTGCCTGTCATCTCAGCTACTGCACCCATCCTACTGGAACGCTGTCTTGTAATTATCTACAAATTATGTATGCACTGTTTTGTCTTGAACAATATTGTACCCCCTTCCCCAGGGTGTGTCTAGAATCGAGCGGTACTCCACTCAGTATGCCTTTCCTGGTAAACCTCTTAAATAAATAAATAAATAAATCTCTCTAGGAGTCGCAGACTCTAAGTGGTGTGGGGAGCCATGACAGGATAATTGGTTGATTCTTCCAATGGACTGTGAATCAAGTGGCCGGCAGGGGAGCCGGGCCAGTCGGGCTGTGTACCCAAAGCACGTGCAAGTCCGGGCTGTGTGCCTGGTGTGTCCAGAGCCTAAAAACAGTATAATTGGTTCATTCTTCCAGTGGACCACGTTGTAGTCTCTAATCTGTATTACCATGAAATGTAGCCCCATGGGGGTCTGTCTATGCTTTGTTTTGTTCAGTTAGTATGCGAATAAAAGCCACAATGAAGAATCCCATTCCTGGTTCTGGACATTACAGTTATTGCTTCCTGTGTTCGGATTTACTTGGGTACCCCTGTCCAGAGTAGCCAAACCTAGGTCCCCTTGTGCTGAGTAACCTCATCCTCCCCGAACCCATGTCCCCACCAGGTACTGTTGTCAGCTTCAACAGCATGCCACCTGTCGTTTTGGTAAAATGGCAGGGGTGAAGGGTTACAATAGTGTAACTTAAAAAGTATCAGTGCTAGGAATATAAAATGTACACCAAAATACTCCACTTGATGAGAGAAGTTCAAATATATAAGTTTAAAAGTTATATTATTTTGCAGGAAAGAGTTATAAGAAAAAAATTATTTCCTTTCTAAAATTGACTTTGGAATAGTGGGCAGTCCTTGAAGAGGTATAGCCACTGCCACCATTTGTCATCTGCAGGGAGCCACAAACCCAGACCCCTTTGTGACTCAGACCAATCCAAATCTGGTGATGACATCACCAGGGCAGATTCATATTAGTGAAATTCTGCTGACCACTCCTTCAGTCTTGGCCAAAACACTGTGCAGTGAGGAGCTCTGTAAGTCCAATTAGAATTTTAATGGCATAACTTCTGCTAGGCCAAAAAGACTTAGACTACACCAATATTTGGAATACTGGGACCAGCCTAAGGATAAGCTTGGAAGCTTATGCAGTGCTGCCACAAAGTCTAAAGGCAAATTGCTTGGACAAGAAAATATTCACGGTGGTAACAGAGCAAGGTCTGTGTTTTATTTGCTGAGCATTTTGACTGAAGTAATGTTACCTGCTAAAGCCTAGACCAGAGACTTAACTTTAAAATTCACAGCCATAAGCAAGCTGCAGTGCTGTGAGTAAAATAAAGTCTAGTGTCTAAGGTTTGGAGTACAGACGATTTAATGTGAAGAAGTCAAAATCCAGTTAAGACAACTTTGCTATCCACAAGAAAATTCTTTGAATCCAGTATTGCTATGGACTGGGCAGATTGAAGCTATTTTCTACAAATCCAAGAACTGACTTTTGGTGATGTGACTTCTAGCAAGGCGAATTTAACCTGCAATGTTTGTCCATGCCAAAAAGTTCCAGGGTCAAGAAGAGTAGTTCTGAAAGAGACTTTCTTACTCAGAGCCAGACTCAACCAATATTTCTAAGTTGAGAGAAGAAGAACAACTTCTATAACCAGAAATGTAAGTATAATTTTGATTATTTTTACTAATTAATTTTAACTGATAGTTTTAGTAATTTAAATTGACTTATCTGGGAAAGTAACAAGGGAACTTACTTTTAACTAGTTAGTTGACCATTTGTATCAGCTGTTGGAGCGGTGTTTGGACTGTTATTTAAGTTACACGCTGAGGGCACCCTGTGGGACTAGCCTGGAGGCTGGAGAGGGGATTGGGTGGCCTCCCTGGTAGGGTGCTGAGGAACTGTGGTTGGAGTGTGATAGAGCTCTAATTGACCTTGGATGTTCCTCAGGTGAGGATCATAGGGTCTTCGGTTGGGGACTTCATTTTCCAGGGGGGCTGTGCTTCCTACTGTGGTATATCAGGGAAGGTCCTATTATGGGTAGTGGCTGCTTGTTATCCTGGCCTGCAAAGAAAGATCTAATCCTGGGACTCGTTAAAGGATAATGTGTCTGTGACTACCTCAGATTCGATTTGGGTTGAAGGCAGTGAGAGGACCTCTATGTAATTTTCACTTGGATGGTTTTATAAACTGGATGAATTACTGGAGTGAGAGACTGGCATTTTCTTTGGACATAAATTTTATTGCTGGCTGGGGATGAGAGCCTCAGCTGAGTGTAATTGCATTTGGACTTCCGATTGTATTTGGTTTTATGTTTATTTTAATTTGTGAAGGGGTATTGTTAGTTTATTAGTTAAAAAGGCTTTAAGTGTGGGGGTGGGATTAGGGATTTATTTTAATTGTATTAGTGTGTTTAATTGTTCAGTTGGGTTTGTTTTGTGTATTTGTGGGCTGGTGAGTCTGGTTTTATTTAGACTGGATTCCCAGTCAGGAGCTACTTCTCCTCTGAGCTCTGGGACCTCCACCCATTTAATTGTCCTCCACTGTCTGCAGCAGTTTGTGGATGATGTAGGGCTCTGGGGATAGTTGGCAGGAGGTGTTGGGGAGCCTGGACCTGGAGAAGGAGAACAGTGGGGTGTCCAGATTGGTGTAGTGAAGACCAGAAGATGCCCTGAGGTGAAATGGGTTCCAGACCGAGGCTGGTCTTGTTTGGTACCCATACCCAAGGGCTCTGCAGTTATCAGAGAGGTGGTCTGTTCAGCCTCAGTGTCTCATCTGACCTGAACAGTGTTTTGCAATGCCCGGTTGATTAAAAACAAGATGGCTATAATAACTGATCTTGTTGGGTCATTGCTAGAGATGCAGCGAATTTAAAATCTGCTGGCAAAGTGAACGCGAAGTGGCCACTTTGAGTTATCATAATGCTACATGAAGTGGTCATTGGAAAGTGCTCAATTCACCGTGTCATAATGACTTCATGCTGTAATTCCTCCTTAACGCGAAGTAAGGTGGAATGACAACAATAGGGCAGCCATCCACACACATTACATGACCTACAGTACTGTAAGTCACATGCTTTAGCCAGGCAGGAAGGAAGTGAGTCATACAAGCAGATCATTTCACTTTCTCCTTTGCAGAGGTAGAAGGAGGAATCATTTTGTGTTGAAAGGAGAGTTTGGATTGTTATTAGTTTGTACCTTGAGCAAACAGCAGAAAACCAAACAGTTTTTTAAAAGCTAAATCTTTAGTTTTTTTGTAGTGTTTTTTCAGTTCTTTTTTGTGACCGATTTCTTTGTTTTATAAGTTTTGTTGTGCTAGTGTGTGAGACAGTGTGTGTGCATGTGTGTGAGACTGTGAGTGTGTGTGAAGAAGTCGCTGATTGCATGACATGTCAGAGAGGGAAGGAGTGGGTTGTGCGATGGACCAGAGAGTGGCTGTGGCCTGTGGCTGAGGGCAGAGGGGAATGCACATGTGTGGGGGTTGTAGGGTGTCATTGGACTGCTCCTGACTGTTTGGTCCTGCCTTCACCCTCCAGAGGCAGCAGCACTACCAGTGCCACCGGCACATCCACCAACTCCGCCACCACCACCACCATCAGTAACAGCTGCAGGGGCTCCAGCAGCACCACCTCCACAGCAACAGGTGGAGCCCAAGGTGTGTGACAGTGCTGCCAGCACTACATCTGCCCCTTCTGTGCCTGGTCCCCCCGCAGCTCCCCAATCCCTAGTTCAGCAGTTTTTTAACTGTGTGGGGGGGGACAGCACCATTGTGGTGTGTCAGCTTATGGTGTGCAGGTGCGCCATGGCCCATGGGGGACACATCTGGGAACTGGTGGCCCATGCACACATATGCTGAACCACCACAAGGTGGAGTGGAAGGCTGCCACTGAATGGGCCAGGCCTTCACCTGCTGGCCCTTCTGTGGCAGTGGCAGAGGGTGCTGCTGGTGTTGTGCCTTGCCACTGCAGCAGGAGGAGGAGGGCCACAGCAGTAGCTGCTCCACCACTACCCCCACCACTGCCACCAGCACCACCCTCACCACCGCCACTACCTGGTTTCTACCCCACACCAGTGGACCCTGCTACAGTGCCTGCAATGCAGGCAGACATTGCACTGTTGTGGGCTGCATTGGAGGAAAGTAATGAGAGGGTGGGTGCTGTCCAGCAGAAGGTGGAGCAGATCAAGCAACACAAGCTTCAGATAGTGTTGATGCTCCATCTGCTGCTGCAACATAATGGGATCCCCTTTGACTTATTTTTTCTGGACATCTCCCCCCCACTGCTGTAGTGTTTTGTGTTTTTTTTGTTTAATAACAGACAGTCATACGTGCTCCTTATCGCCCTGTTGTTATAATCCAGTGCCGCAGTAATGTTTACTTTCTGTTGTGGAGTGGTTGTGGAAAAGCTAGTGTGAGCAGTGCAAGTACGATGTGCTAAATTGCACATGTGCAGTCAGTGTTGCTTCCTGTGTGTGTGTGTGTGTGTGTGTGTGTGTGACATCAGACATTGTGCAGCTTCTTGCAAACATATTGCTGACTTGTTATAGTGTTTATGGTATGAAGAATAGTGAGCAGAATAACGTATATTTTGTTGTCACCATCATCATCAGTGGACTAAGTGATACTATACTTTTTCAGAGGTGTCTTGCCAGAGTGCACCTTAGTCACATACTGCACACATGACTTTTAGGAAAGCATGTGTTTTTTCTGCTATGATCTACGCTAAGTCATGTGTGCACTGTGAGTGACTGAGGTGAACAGTGACCCAATACCTCTGAAAAAATATATCACTTACTCCGCTGGTGCTGCTGGTACAAATAAAATATATGTCATGTATTCTTTCTTATCTTTATTCTTGAGATACTGCAACAAGTCACACTATATATACCTGTATGTTTGTTTAAGCTGGACAATGTATGCACACACAGGAAAGGACACTGACACATATGCCGTTTATTTAGCACAATATACTTGCACTGCTCAGTCATGCTTTTTGAGAAACACTTCAAATTATGAGTCCTGACACAAAGTAAACATTACTGAGGCTCCATAAACATTTCATTTTTGAAATACACATTAAAGAGATTCACCAAGTTACAGCATTGCACCTGATATATGGGTGCCTTACCTCCAGGATCTTTTTGTCCACATGTCCTCATAGTGCAATACTTTTTTTCAAAAACACCCATAATTTCATTAAAATGGGACATGGAGGTCTTCCATTTTGAACAGCCACCCAAGTTCGGGCTTCGCAGCCAGCATTATGACGTGATGCCAGGGGAGTGCACGAGGCATCCTCCGATATACTGAATGGCGGCAGTTTTTTTAATGTTTCTTTATGTTATAATGGTCAGTTTGTGGTGAAATGTGGGCATGTTTCGACTAACAAGAGCCTTATTAGTGGAAATGTGCCCACGTCTCACCACAAACTGACCACTATAACATAAAGAAACATTCAGAAAGCTGCCGGACATTCAGTATAATGGAGCGCACCCCTGCGATCTCACTGGTATCACGTAATAATGTTACTGAGTGTGGGAGCAGAACTTGGGTGGCTCTTCAGAATGGGAAGTCCTTTGTGACCTGGTTTAATGAAATTATAAGTGTTTTTGCCAGAAAAGTATTGCACTATGTAAAGACATGTGGAGCAAGAAGGAGTCCCCTGGATGTAAGGCACCAATATATTGGGTGCAGTACCATGACTATGTAACTTGGTGAATCTCTTTAAAGCAGCAGTGCAACAATCTGTTGAAAATTTTGATCTATTCTTTTTTATGCTATTTTACATTGCCACTTCACTTACATCCTGACTTGTATCATACTATTGTTTCCAGTATTTAAGTCTGCTTTACTACTTTTTTTCATGTCTGAAATAATAAAAGGAGCACTCCTTTTAATACAGTGCGGACCAGGCCTTTGTCAGTATTTTCCGGTGCTTTTCTCCATCAGTTGTTATATATTACTTCTGTTGTAAAATTAACAGTTATGTAGCAGGCAGTGTTTTATGCCCTCACAGAACAATATTTATTTAAAAACAGCTGCAAATAGTGACAAAAACCTAGTCAGAACAATATTAAAAGGCATGCCCCTTTTTCTTTTTTCAGACATGAGAAAAAGTAGTAAAGCAGACACAAATTGTGAAAAGAAGGGTATCATACAAGTCAGGAGGCAACTAGTGGCTGGCAATGTAAAACAGCATAAAAAAAAGTATAGGTCAAACTTTCACCACATTGTTGCACTGCTGCTTTAATTTATAATTTAAGTATGACATTATGTGCTCACAATCGCAACACACAAAATGCATCTGTCTTGTGTCCAGAAAATTGACAAGTGCTAAGGAAGTGAAATGGGAGTGTTACACCACATGCAAAGTCCCCCAGAATTTATTGTGCAGTCACTCATGCATGCAGTGGTCACACAGAGTCCCCAAAATGTTTCTGCATTCCCAAAATGCACCTGTCTTGCGTCCAGAAAATTGACATGTGCTAAGGAAGTGAAATGGGAGCATTACACCTCATGCAAAGTCCTTCAGAATTTATTGTGCAGTCACTCATGCACGCAGTGGTCACACAGAGTCCCCAAAATTGTTCTGCATCCCCAAAATGCATCTGTCTTATGTCCAGAAAATTGACAAGTGCTAAGGAAGTGAAATAGGAGCATTACACCACATGCAAAGTCCCCCAGAATTTATTGTGCAGTCACTCATGCGCACAGTGGTCACATTGAGTCTCCAGAATTTTTGAGCATCCCCAAAATGCCTCTGTCTTGTGTCCAGAAAATTGACAAGTGCTAAGGAAGTGAAATAGGAACATTACACCACATGCAAAGTCCCCAGAATTTATTACTTGCTGATCACTCATATGCATGATGAATTCACCTAGAGTTCCCAGAATTTTTCTGCGTCCCCAAAATGCATCTGTCTTGTGTCCATAAAATTGACAAGTGCTAAGGAAGTTAAATGGGAGCGTTACAGCACATGCAAGGTCCCCCAAAATTTATTGTGCAGTTACTCATGCATGTAGTGGTCACACAGAGTCCCCAGATTTTTTCTGCATCCACAAAATGCATCTATCTTGTGTCCAGAAAATTGATAAGTGCTAAGGAAGTGAAATGGGAGTGTTACACCACATACCAAGTCCTGTCAGAAATGATGACCATGAGAGAACTTTTGCTGGTCTAAAAGGTGTTGCGATTCCCGTGAATGTGATGTGATCACCTCATCTGGATGGAAGGGTGCCCTTTGTCTGTACACTAATAGTAGCCTTGGTGAGTTGATAGATACATTTATATATATATATATATATATATATATATAGTTGTATTGTCTAGGTGGGTGGTTGACATATATAGACATGTACTCATTATATTGTTTTGTAACACAGGTCACAGATACTGTTGGTGTGCACATTTCAGTACTTGATGAGAACTTTTTGCATTGAAATTGGAAATGGATAACTCTCAAGCCAATGAAGGTATTTTTTTTGAGGGGGAAGCATATTTGCAGGTAGGTCTCATTAATGGTTTCCTATTGGTTTCTTCTTCACCGATTTCATCTGCATCCTTCTTGAGTCTGGTTGGTAATGATGGTCATGGTCATCGAGTGAAATGACTTCTGCGTGTTGCTTATCTGTCCCAGCCCGGGGGGGGGCCTGATGTTGAAGAACTTCTTTGGATAAGGCAACTATGACACAACAAAACATCTGGAAGTTTCCTAAAAAAAGAAATGAAGGACTTATTATAACTTGATTGTAGCAGTAACACATTATGTTTAAGCTGTGGCTGTTCCATGGGTATCTGGATTAACACAGATAGCAAGCTGTCACACTGCAATCAGCAGATCGATCACAACTTCAAGTTCAAGTTCAAGTTTATTGTAGGAAAACTCCGTTGAGCAAGCTCATTCACAAGGAGGTCCTGTGACATGTACAGGCAATTACATATAGCATATTAGTAAAACATCACAGTAATTAGGAACATATTAACAGGCATCATAGTAGTTCCAAACACAACTTCATTTAGTACCAGGCTGTGTAACAAATATACTGTGCCAGTGTACCTGGTTCTCAACTCAAGTTACATTTCAAAACCACACCTTGTCAAGTAACACAACCTGTGTCCAACTTTTTCAACACTGTCATGGCTGCACATTTGCAAGTTTGGATGTGGAATACAGTGCATGATATGTTGCAGAAATAGTTTTTGTGATGTACACATGTCACCTAGTTTATGAGTCCTCAGTCAGACTTGTTGGACTCTTTTAAAAAAAAATGAAGAGATGAAATAAAATATATATATACTTACCAGTATGGATTTGAAATGGATATTCCATAGGTTCCTGTGTACGGTAATGCTACTGTACTATTGATACCAACTTTCAGCGAAGGAAAGTCACTTGTTGTTAACCTGTAAAAAAAAAAGTATATTTACCATATGTGTTTGACCATTGCAGCTCAGAAAAGCAACAGAAAACACAGCTAAAGGAAGTTGAATAGCATAAAAAAACATTAGTACACATACTCACTTTATAGTTTTAATATTAAGAAGCCTTGTGCCTGTGGCTGAGGGATGTGGTCTCCTCTTTGACTTCCTCTGCCTTGGCATGGTTAATGTAATGGAAAAACATTGTCAGAATGATACTAGTGGTGGGTGCAGGTGGTCATAGCTGCGGCACACGATGACGTTCCTTCTGACATCTTCCTGCATGTGGTGGTGGTGGCAATGCCTAATAGTGGTCTTATGGTGGTGGTCCAGGGGGGCACACAAAGTCATTCCCTGTGGTGGCAGTGGCTAATAGCAGTCTTATGGTGGTGGTGGTCCAAGGGGGCACACAAAGTCATTCCCTGTGGTGGCAGTGGCTATCAGTGATCTTTTGTTGGTGGTCCAGGGGGAACTCACAATGTCATTCCCTGTGGTGGCAGTGGCTATCAGCGGTCTTATGGTGGTGGTCCAGGGGGCACACAAAGTCATTCCCTGTGGTGGCAGTGGCTAACAGCGGTCTTATGGTGGTGGTCCAGGGGGGCACACAAAGTTATTCCCTGTGGTGGCAATGGCTATCAGCGGTCTTATGGTGGTGGTGGTCCAAGGGGACACAGAAAGTCATTCCCTGTGGTGGTAGTGGCTAACAGTGGTCTTGCGGTGGTGGTCCAGGGAGGCACAGAAAGGCATTCCCTGTGGTGGCAGTGGCTATCAGCAGTCTTATGGTGGTGGTCCAGGGGGGCACACATAGTCATTTCCTGTGGTGGCAGTGGCTAACAGCGATCTTATGGTGGTGGTGGTCCAGGGGGGGTACAGAAAGTCATTCCCTGTGGTGGCTGTGGCTACCAGCGGTCTTATGGTGGCGGTACAGTGGCCAGGATATATTGTGCTCTCTGTTACAAATGTGACGTGACATATGGAATTTGAGTCACACTCTAAGTGGGACACTTATTGAACTGTATGAAAAAGAAAACATGTATCATACAACAAATTTGACAGCCTTTTAACAACTTCAGTTAAAACCTGCCAACATTAACCTCATCATCATCCTCATAAAGAAAGCTGCCCTCACAGTCATCAAAGTCTGAAGTCTGACCACAGGGAAATTCTTTCTCCATTGTGTCATCATCTACATCAGTGATAGGCCGTTTCATGCTGCCACTGCCAGTGCCACCAGGATGGTCCATTTCAACATCACCAAAACCATGACTAGTCCGGGTACGAATACTGAGGTTGCAGTCTGTGCTGGTATGTGCCTCTCATTCATTTTTAAGAATGTTAGCAAACTAACATTTGCAGGAAAGAGGTTTGTCTGACTATCCCTAACTATTGCACCTGCTGAGCTGACTACCCTCTCGACACTTACACTGGAGGGTGGGCATGTCAGGTACTTCAGTGCCACTGCAGTCAGCTCTGGCCATTCACTGACCTTTCCACTCCAGTATAAAAGAGGATCATCAGTTATTGACAGATGTCTGTTTTCTGACAAATATGACTCAACCATTCTCTGTGCTGCACTAAGTCCAGTGGTTGACACATCATCCTGTTCTCTGGAATCATTTGTTTCACAAATCCCCACTTGGGACAAAGCCCCCCAAAGTGGGTTGATGCCAACTGCTTTGTATGACAGACCACCTGGAACTGCAGTCCCCTTCCCCTTCCCCTTATAGGATATTCTTGATGGTCCTCCAGGTGCACCTTCAGCCGGATTATGCTGCTGGGGTTTGCTGACTTTGGCACATGACTTAACTTCTGTGCCCCATGAACCAAGCGCACCAGTTCCCACTGACATTTTTTACCTGTTCAGGCCCTCCCTCCAGTACTGAGGCAATTCCACATTTGTATCGTAGGTTCAGCATTGTTACTGTTGCAAAGTTGTCACTATGCTGAAAGCTCAAGATGTGACGATTCTGGTTGAATACTGTCAGCATGTGTTTCAGCAACATACTGCTAGCACTGTCTCCGGCAACATCAAGGCTATCTTGTACATTCACCAATGTATGCCACAGCACCCACAGCAGTGGAATTGATTGGCTAATGGAGGCAGACTCACCACTCACTGCCTGTGTGGCATGTTCAAAAGGCCACAAAATTGTTATTAGAGTCCATGAGGTGCCACTGTTCAGTCATCATAGACATGGAGGCCACTGAACTGTCACGACTAGTGTGCATGACAAGATATTCTGAGATGGCTTTGTATTGTTCATACAACCTCTCTGCCATGTATAAAGTGGAGTTCCACCAGGTGACAACTTCCAGCTTCAAGTGGTGCTGAGGGAGGCTGTTTTGCATCTGCAACTGCCGAAGCTGGTCACGGGCCTTTGCAGAGCGTGAAAAGTGCGAACAGATATGGCGTGCAACTATCAGCATTTCCATTAGATCAGGGTGCTGCAGAAACTCCTGCACCATGAGATTTAAACAGTGGGCCATGCATGGAACACAAAAAAAGACACCATTCGTTATGCATTTCACCACATTTGACCAATTGTCACTTGCTATGAACCCAGCTCTCAGGGACAGAGGGTTCAGCCACTTGTCAGTTTCAGTCAGTACCACGTTCAACATGTTTTCACCAGTGTGTGAAAAGGTCACATTGTGCATAGCAATCTTTGCATGCTGTCGAATTCCTGGAAGATTGCTTCCACAACACTCCACCTTACTGCACTGATTATTCACACTACCAACAGCACAAACAACTCCCCGGCACCTGCACCCAGTGTGCAGTTATACACAAATATGAACTCCCCGCTGTTTTGCCACTTGTCCACATATCCATACTTAAATGGAAGAATGGAGAGGAGGAATGTTGAAGGGCATGTCTTACTGAGTCGGACACAGTACGGTACAACTCGGGGACAGCACGGGTCAAAAAGTATGTTCTGGATGGGATTTTCCATTTTGGACAGGCACATGCAGCAAACTGCTGGAACCCAGAATTCTCCCCAAAGGAGAAGGACAAAAGATCAACTGCCAGCATTTCAGCTACAGCAGCATTAAGTTCACGTGACACTGTATGACTGGGGTGGGTACTTTAGCTTATGCACAAAAACACTCTGTAACGTGGTCTGACTTAAATGTTTTGCATGGGGTGTGATGATAAATATTTCTGCTCTGCGAATGGCAGGGGGTGGAATGTGGACGCTTTATGAAGACGGTTGCACAGGTGATGACAACAAACCCACAAATGCAGTTATTTTCCACATTTACCAACAGGGGTTGATGTACCACTTGCACTAGACATACTGCATTCACCACCACCACCACCAAAACTGCTACTCTCATCAGCACTGGACAATATTTCAAAATCATTTTACTCCTCCACCTCATCATGCCTGTAGTAATCCTCTGCTATTATTTCATCACTACTGCACACATTTAATTTCCTACTTGATTTAACAGTCATGGAAGGGGATAACATGCTCATTATGGTTGATGACGGGGGTGAACGCCCCACTGTGGTATTAGCTGCCATCTTGTGCTGGGTCCACAGTGCTATGTGCCTGTTCTTAAGATGCGTTTGCTGTCCTCCTGTGCCCAGATGGCTCCCCTTTTTACCTCAACTCACACGCACATGGCAGACCTGGCAGATTGTAACTGACTCATCATTTGCATCTTGCACAAAAAAATCCCAAACAAGGGATGTGGTGCTCTACTTTTAACATGGCCCTGATGCTGCTTATTGGACTCCGTTCTTGTAAGCCATGAAGTGTGGGGGGGGGTGCTACGTGATTTTTCGGGCAGGACACACTTGGACTGCAACTGACCTCCACAACTGCCTATCATTATTACAGGGTCATCATCATCATCATCACCATCAACTGAAACTGGTAAATCACAAGTTTTTTTAGGGGGGGATTCATGTAAACAGGCCCAGACACAGCCACCTTGAATTTCTTTTTCTCCGGTTCCCAACTGGGGTGAATTACATCATCATCATATTCATCAACATCACCCACATCCTCATCTTCTGCTTGGATGCTGGCATGTGGACTGCATGTTGCAACCACAGCAATATCATCATCATCATCATCAGATTCATCACCATCAACACCGCCATCACCTGATATTTTTTCATGACACTGTGAATCACTGCATGGAAAATGTGTAACCTGAATCGCGGTGGAAGAAATGTCACATTGTATGCTATTGTTGACATGATTATCATAATTCTCATGTTCAGTTACTGGGATGTTACTGGAAAGTATGACATCATCTACATTGCCACTCACTCGCACTGCTTCATGCTCCACTATATTTTTGGACATGGTAAACTGGTCAGTAGTGGAACTTGAGGCAGCAATACTCATACTACCACCAGCAACTGCACTAATACCACCAGCTTGGACAATATCATCTCCTCCAACTATGAGTGAAGCTACTGATTGGGCTGTAAAAAACATTGCAGGAGAAATACCTTTCCTCACATCAGCAATGCACTTCTGCATCTGCGTATGACCACACCCATAGACATTCTTACCACTGGCAGCAGTGTCATGGCGAGAAACAGCTTTGCTTGCACGTCTCTTAGAGGGCATTTTGGGAGAGCAACAACAATATTCTAAACAAATTTAGATTTTGAAACATTTAGTCTGGGTTGGGGGACACTGGATGTGAAGCCAAAAAAACAACTGTGGCTTCAGCAACAGATATAGACGCAGATTCAAAAGTTCAGCAACACCTTAACTAACCAGTGGTTCTGAAGTCACAAACAATCCAATCAGAAAATAATTCCTTTGCCGGTGGGGTGGGGTGGGGGGCACTGACTACAGATTTTTACAGCAGTGCAAGCAGCAAAAAAAAAAGATACCACAATGGCAGTACAAAATCATGCAGCAGCAGTGCATAACAGGTTCACACTGCTGCGCCTGCAATAACACTGTGGCACAATAAAGGGTGTATTATTTGATGTCACGCACCGCACACACACTCACACACACACACACACACACACACACATACATTTTGTCTACAAGTAATGCGTAGCAAATTGAAAACTTCAGTAATATACCACGTATTGTAAACAACCTGAAACTGTGAACTGCTGCACCAGATCCACACAACACACAATCAGCAAATACATTTCAACAATTACGGCAATATTACTGTGTGAACATTAATACAGTCAGTTATATAACAAAAATATAACCAAAAAACAAAGAACTCCCTATTTCTCCAACTTAAATCTACCTACACCACAGATACGCCCCTCCCTCAAAGCACATTCTCACTGTTTCTTACTACACAGACTCAATGTTGCACATTAACATTCAAAATCCACACACAAACAATAAAAGCTTGATGGTGTGAGCACAGGAGGGTTTCCTACAATTAATGAACTAAAGTTTGCGCAAAAAAAAATTACTCAAAATGCTTTTTTAACAGCTTTTAGAAGGTTTGAATCACAGACAGCTCTCAGAGCACACTGTCTCCTACAGGTTCCTGCACGCACTACCCCTAACTGAGGCTGTGCAAAACAATATAGAGCCCATGTGACCTGAAATCCCATGAATCACTGCAAAATTCACCTTTGGAGCTTAAACATAACGTGAAGTGAGGTGAAGTACATTGTTTTCAGTGCACTTCACCTTTAAAATTGGTGGAGCAGTGGTCTGGGAAGGCAAATTAACGCAGTCATTGTTTTCAACGGACTTTGCGTTACCCATTATAACGTGAATTACTCCGATTCGCGTTGCGGAGTACTCTGCGAATTCGCCTTCACTCCATGAATCACTTCACTGAGTGAATTGAGCCCACTTCGCCCACCACTAGTCATTGGATCTGGCTTGCATCACCGAGACCTGACTGGATGAAAATGCTGGTCCCATTTTGGAGGCAGCGATTCCAGCAGGATTCTCAGTGATACACCGTCCAAGGTTGGATTGCTAGGGTGGGGGTGTAGCAGTTTGTTTTAGATATGGATTGGGCCTTGTAGCTGTGCCAGTCAGGGAGACCAGATCCTTTAAATGTACAGTGGTCACAGGTGTGGGGTGCAGGATTCTTTTGTCTACCATCCACCCGGAGGTGAGAACGCAGTTCCTGCAGGAAGTCGTGGACTTCATTGTGGACATGGTGTTGGAGTCTCCCAGGTTGATGGTTCTGGGTGACTTTAACACCTGGGTCGATGACGAACTCTTGCAGTTTGATAAGACTTTCTCCCAACTGATGTTTTCACTGGGTTTCACACAGGTAGTTGCCTTGAGAATCATGAGTCTGGTCACTCATTGACCTGGTCTTCCTGCTGGGGATGGAAGCCTCCGACTTGGTGGTGGAACCCATTGGGTGGTCAGATCATCACACTACAAGGTTTAACTCCTGTGCTCCCACCTGTAGGTCTGCCCCTGTGGAGATGGTCTGATACCGCCCTTTGAGGGGCATGACCCCAGGTAGTCTACTGGTGGTACTGGACCTATCAGGATTACCAAGTGCAAGCATGGGCCCAGATAACCTGTTAATGGCCTATAGTAAGGCTGTGATGGGGCTCTGGATGCTATTGCTCCTGTCTGTGTTCACCCTCTCATCCTCCACCCTCAGTCCCCCTGGTTTGATGGGACCTTGAGAGAGCTGCAGCGAGTGGGGTGAAGGATAAAGCATTGCTGGTGGAAATTAGGCCTTGATGCCAACAAACTTAGATTGGTACAGCATTATGGAGACTATCAATTGGCTATCTCTCTTAAGAAGGCAGAGTTCCTGTCCAGGGAGATTGCTGCAGCTCAGAATCAACCAGCTCAGCTTTTTTGAATAGTGGACAGACTGTGCAATCCAGCCTATCTACGAGTTCAAAGAGCATTTTCACAGGACGAGTGTGATGAGCTTGCTCTCTTCTTTGCTGATAAAGTGGCAGACATCAGGTCTGAGATTCGATTGGCTCACTCTATAGGGGGTAGCAGTGGTCAGTGTGAGGTTTCTCCTCTTCGGTTTTGCTGGGTCAGCTTCGACTGGCTGGAGATCGTGGAGATCGTGCGGATTGTCCAGAATATGTGGCCGACCTGCTGTAGTTTGGACCCAGGCCCTACTTACCTCTTAATGGGGTGTCTTGATGTCATCGCCCCAGTCCTTGCAGAGATAGTTAGAGTCAGGTGAGTTTCTAGACTCCCTGAAGGAGGTGGGTGTGACACCCCTCCTTAAAAAAAATCCTCTCTCGATCCTCACTGTCCTAACTACAAACCAGTCTCTAATCTCCCTTTTGTGGGGAAGGTTATTGAGAAGGTGGTCACGCTGCAACTGGAGAATCATCTTACAGTACCATCCATGAAATCCATGATCCTTTCCAGTCTGGATTTTGGAAGAGGCATAGCACTGAGACTGCCTGTGTTTGGGTTCTCATTGATCTCCTAATAGCGAGAGATCAGAAGAGCTGTCCCATCTTGGTTCTTCTTGATCTCTCCACAGTGTTTGACACTGTGGACCATGGGGTGCTGCTGGAGCACCTGCGGTTAATCTGTGGGCTGGCCTGTCAAGGACGGTCCTCGGATGGTTTCAATCTTTCATCTCTGGGAGATCTCAGAGGGTGGTGTCAGGGATTTTTTCTTCTGACTCATTCTCACTGCCATGAGGGGTCCTGCAGGGTTCTGTGCTGTCCCCTATGTTGTTTGCAGTGTACATGCTGCCGTTGGGAGACATTGTAAGGAGGTATGGGCTGGGTTTTCACTGTTATGCAGATGATACGCAGCTGTAACTGTCCTTTGTTCCCGAGCAGGATAGTGCAGTCTTGGTGTTTAACAACTGCCTCACTGAGATTCATGACTGGATGAATGACAGCTGGTTGAAGTTGAACCCTGACAAGACTGAGATGTTGGTTGTGGATCTGAGCCATTGGACTGGGGAGTTGGTGGCTGGAGTTCCCTCTGGGCTTTGGCTCTGGGGTAGCCAGCTTCTGATCTTCAAATGGGCACAAAATCTGGGTGTAATATTTGACAATGAGCTGACACTTCATTTGCAGGTGTCGGCTGTTGTCAAATCCTCTTTTTACCATCTGAGGAATTTCACCCGGATTAAGTACCTTGTTCCATCCGATGACCTTCCAACATTGATCCACGTCTTTATGACCTCCCACCTTGACTACTGTAACTCCCTCTGACTAGGGCTGCCGGGGGTTGATATCCACCTCCTGCAGCTGGTGCAGAATGCTGTGGCCAGGTTGTCGACTGGGTCATCTTGATCCAGTCATATTACTCCTGTGCTGCGTGAACTGCACTGACTGCCAGGTCAGTGGCGGATCACCTTCAAGGTCAGTTTGCTGACCTATAAGGCCCTACACAGACAGGGATCAGGCTGCCTGGAAGAGCTTCTGTTCCCTTACTGCCCCCTTCGACCACTCCACTCTGCTGACGAGGGATTGCTAGAGGTTCCCAGGGTTCAGTTAAAGACATCAGGGTCCCAAGCTTTTATGTTCATGGCCCCCACCTTGTGGAACTCTCTACCTCATTGGATACGAGAATGCCTGACTGTGGAGAGCTTTAAAGCTGCTCTGAAATCATATTTATTTGAACTTGCTTTTGATTACTTTGTATAGTAATGTTGTTGGGCAGTGCCTCTTTTATTGTTTTACTGTTTTAATTGTAAAGGTGCAATGATCTTTTGGAATAGTGTCTGTTTTATAAATAAAGTGAACTGAATTGAACTGAATAACTACAGAACTTGGGGTATATAGGTTAAAAGATTAAAACTGAGAAATATTTTGCATGATCTAAAAAGTTAAAACTGAGTTTTATGAAAGTATAATGCAAAACACTGACATAATGAGTTGTTGCAAGTTCTCATGAAAAGAAAAGGTTACGCTAAATACTAAGTATACCAAAAGCATGACATAGTCAATGCATTTATTATGCTGAAAGCCTAGTATATAGCTGATGTAAGTTATTATGCTAAATATTGCTTATTTATTTGCATTGTTTATTTGCTAGAATTTGATTTGTTAGTGATTTGTTTGATTTTCTGAAACAATTTTCTTGATGTTTACAGTTATTACGTTTGATATTTATGCTAATTAGGAATATTTAGAATTATTATATAGGTGTGAATAAAATATAAATATATATATATATATTTTTTCAAATTCTTAAGTGTGGAAAAACGTGTTATTACCGTTATCTGGAATCTGGAGAGCAAAGGATGATACCATGTGTGAATTTTATAATTAGTTTTGGTAATTTTTGAAAATATTTTTGGGTAAGGCCTGAGGTGAATCCAAGTGCTGCATTATAAAAAGTGAAATTATAGCCTTTGTTCCAACAGTGAGTCTTACTTTCTAATTTAAGTTACATATCTTACAAGCTGCAATTTACCCTGCTAACTAGTTTTCACAGGCGGGCACCCTCACATCAGCTGAACATGTTTGACTTTGGACATGCTCTGTCTTTGTATTTTGATTATAATTTTGCTTATTCCATTTTCTTCTACCTTTCTTGGTTCTGACATTGAGAGTGCATACAAATTGAGCTAAAGCAATTCATGGGAAAAAGATGTGAAGCAGGAAATGAGAATTTAATATCTTTATGAATGGGCTACTTGATATTAAGGTATATTTGAGTTTTGTACCTGAAATAACAGGAATTCGCAGTGACATATATATTCTACATTTACTCTCACAGACTAGAGTTGTTGAACCTAATAACACAATATATCAATATGAAGTAAGGAAAGTACTACTGATATAATTGTGATATTGTGTAGATCCACATGAGACAAAAATACAGTTCTGGAAGTATGTTGCAGAGCAACAGGTAGTAAAGCAGAGCATGACACAGAATTGACAAAAATATTAGGGCAAAAACTATGAAGCCATTTGTTCTAACTGGAGATTTCAACCTGACATTGACCGGGAAATGTTAACTGCCAGGGAAAAACAGTGGGACATCTATTTTTTATAGTGAAGGACTGGTTACTGTATTAGCAGGGAGGCAGTTCTTAATCTGCTGCTGAGTAGGGGGATGTCATGGTTAGAGCAGCTAAGGTTGTGGAACTGGTGGGTAACAAAAACTATAATTGAACTGAATTTGAGGTGACGGGTTAGCTATTTTACTAAAAATATGGTTAAAGAAATACAGAAACATAGAAGATATCAGCAGAAAATGCCTTGTGGGCCCACCCAGTCTGACCTGTTTTCCCTGCCTATTCTGACACTCAGGATCCTACTTGGTCACTGGCATCCCATCTGCCTCCCTTTCTTCTACTTATTTATTTATTTAAAAGTTTCACCAAGGAGGCATACCGAGCAGGCAACTGCTCATTTCCAGATGTGTCCTGGGGGAGGGGAAACAATGGGAGGAAGGTACATTTGTATACAATTATGTACAAAAGGAGAATATTTATAGCAAATATTAAATGAAATGTACGATTCATTACAGGTAGCTACAACGGGGAAAAGTGAGTCAACAGAACCAGCCAGCCAGGACTAACAGGTATGCAAGTGCCAGTAAGATAACTCAGGAGAACATGAAAGAAATCAGGCGTAGAGTTGAGAGGATAGTACATTAGGCCAGCCGCTAGGGCAAAAAATTAAGTACAACTGTAATTTATAATTTATAAATAATATTGCCCAATACTGTACAGTTTCAGAAATTAGGAAAAGGCAGATCAGTGAGCTGAGTAAAGGGTAGATTAAGAGAATTAGTAGTGAGCCGGCAGGGGGGGGTATGGGGTGAAAACAGAGGGTTAGAAGCTGGAGCAGATGGTGCATAAGCGGACTTTAAGGAGGGTGTTGAAATAATGAGGGGAAGGGGCATAGCAAATGGCAGAGGGGAGTGAATTTACCAGTTTGGGAAAGCAATAGGAAAAGGCAGCCAGGCCTGCAGAGGTGGACATGTGCAGGATGGAAACGGTACGGGAGTCAGAGTGTCTGGGGGGCAGAGAAAGAGAGAGATAAGGGCAGGGAGTGTGACCAGAATTTAGTTGTAAGGCTAGTGCAGTGGGCTCGCCTCCTGTCCAGAGGAGAGGGACAGGGATTGGTAGAGGTTGCAGTGGTGGGTACTGTGAGGACTGTTAGGAGCGAAATGCCAGAAGGAGTGGAAGAGGATATCCAGTCTGGTATCTTATATTACCCTTGTGCCTATCCCATGTGTGCTTGAAGCTCCCCAATGTTTTTTCCCCCCACCAACTCTTGTGACAGGCTGTTTTTCCTTGTTTCAGGCAACCACCACCCTTTCTGTATAGAAATATTTCCTCATATTCCTCTTACCCCCCCCCCCCAATCTCATTGCATGCCCCTGTGCTCTGGTGCTTTTTCTCCTCTGAAAGAGACTCCCAACCTACACCTTGTTCACCACTGTGAGGTACTTACAGGTTTCAATTATGTCTCTCTTGCTCTCCTCTCCTTCTGGAACCACTTGGTGAGATCCCGCAGCCTCTCCTCATATGGCTTCTCATGCAACCCCTGCACCCTCCTCTAGCCTGCTTCCACCCTTTCAATGTTCTTGTGGAGGTGCAGCCTTCAGAATTGGATACAGTACTCAAGGTGTGATCTCACTAGTGAGAGATAGAGTGGCATCACCAGCCTCCTCCTTATTGAAATCCCCTTCCCTATGCACCCCAGCATCCCACTGACCTTGCCTACTGCCTTGTCAAACTGCCTTGCCACCTTGAGATCATCAGATATGATCACCCTGTGGCCCCTTTCTTGCTTGGTGACTGTCAGTACCTCCACCCAACTAATACACAGCTCCCAAGTTTCCTCACCCCAGGTGCATGACTGTAACTTTTGGCATCGAAACCCAGCTGCCACTCCCTAGACCATTCTTTTAGTTTCCCCTGACCCCACTGTATTCTTTCCACCCTTTCCTGACTGTCCACCCTGTTGCAGATTTTTATGTCATCCACAAAGAGACACATCTTTCCCTCTACACTATGAAACAGGCATTCCACTGGGATAATAATGAGCACTTTAGGGATCTCCAGATAAGGACCTATATACAAATGAAGCTTAGACAGTTGCCAGTATCCCCAGAAATTAAAAACTTAAGGGACACATTACAGGGCATCATAGGAGGACAACTATTGACAGGACAGAATTCAGCTCTCTTTAACACTTTTAGAGAGTAGACTGAGGATCTGGCAACCAGAATCAAAAATAAGTGAGAAGGGCAAAAATGACATAGTACTCTCCACAGAGAACTAGTTTAGTGCATTCCAATCAGCCTTTAAATCTAGCAGCTCACCACTCTGGCAGGAATATGCATGGAAAATATGGACCCTGGGCATTACATAGCTTAACGTCAGGAGTTTGATGCCTAAGTTAGACCACATAAAAACATTGATAAATAGCACTAATACAGATATTTTGGTAATGTCAGGAACATGGCTAAACTACAAGATTTTGAATACTGATATTGAAATAGCTAACTACAACATTTATAGACAGGCTTGATCTACAAGAGGTGGTAAAGTAGCAGTTTCTTTAATGGATGCCTTATGGGACAGATTAAACTAGCCAAATCAATTCCAAAGCAATTATATACATTAAATCTACAAATAAATGGCTCTCAGAACTTTTTACTTAGCAGCATGTTATAGGCCTCCTACATCTTTTCATGATTCCCCACAGCTTTTGAGCTCATTAATAGCTCTATTCATAGGCTCTGAATTGTTATTAATTGGGGATTTGAACTACGGCATGCTACACCATGTATTATCTCAATGAATTCATTTTCAGCTCTACATTTGACTCAGATTATAACTTCCCCTACTAGGCCCCACAAGACTAGTAGTGATAGGGATTAACTTTTAGATTTGATTCTCACTACTGCATCACAAAAGTATGTTTCTGCAGTATTCAACCCAGGTATAAGTGACCATTGTTATGTAGCTTGTATTAGACACCACACAAGAACATCTCCTGCTTTTATAACATTTTCACGCAACTTTAAGTTTTTTCACAGTCAAGCCTGTTTATTTGATCTTAACAATATTAATTGGTCCTTGATAGTTGCCTGTGCCGATGTGCACAAGGCCTGGGAGATTTTTAAATGTTCACTTTTAGATGTTATAAATAGACATGCTCCATTTATCAGACAAAGAGTTAGGGTATCAGTCACACCCTGGTGTAATAACTACTTAAGTACACTTCTAAAAAATAAGGAAATTGTGTGGGCTAGAGCAAGAGTTACTAAGGATCCTAAAGACATTCAGGCATACAAAACACTAAGAAATAGGTGGGTATACAGTGTTGTCAGTGAGTGTTATTGAGCGACTCAGTAATGCTACTCATACTGAGAGGGACTGAGAAAGGATACCGATGAGTAGGTTACAGCAAGTGTAGCGCTGTGCTGCACTTGCCATAACAGGATATAAACATTTGTTTGGCCAAGCCCTGCCAAGCTGGCCATTTGGCATAATGGCTAGAGCCACCGCCACTTGAGCTGGTGAACCCTGGTTCGGGTCAGGCTACAGGACAAATTTTTTCTCATTTTTTTTCCATCATGCCTCTAAGTCCGCTCCTTCTGGAGTTGAGATAAATTAGACTGGGTGTGTGGGGAGCTTGCCCTCCGCAAGGGGGGGGGGTGCAGGGGGCACAGCCCGGCGAATAAAATATTTTATTTTTCTCACCATGTGTCAGGGAATAAGTGACCATCGCTCTTTTCGATGGTCAGTGGAATGTTGCTTGCTCTTTTTGTTTTGGGCGCAGACTGTATGTGTTCACCCTTTTTGTGCAGCTAGATAAAAGACTCGCCTTTGTCACATAAAACCAATAGGTGTACAGTTGAAAACAGGAAAGCAAAAAGTAATTGTTATATTAAGCAATTTCAAGATTCTTTGAGTAATCCTAGGAGACTATGGACTAATATAAAAAATGCAGGGTAAGATTAGCAATTCTTCATTACCAAAATCATTCAAATACTCAAAACCTTGTTGTATCCAAGCCTGAGTAACAAGTCATAGCTTTCAACACATTTTTTCTGAAGCATGTCAGGCATTTGATCAGGCACACCTGAATCTTCTACCTATACCTTTAGACATTCACTTCTTGCAGAAAAGTACGAGGGCTTCATTTTCATTTTGTGATATCAAGGAACAAATGTGTACAAAGAACTAACCAGTCTGGATGTGAAAAAAAGGAGCTGGTCCTGATAAGATAAAACTTATTTTTCTTAAAACTGGGGCCCGAATATGGGTTACATACTTAACTTATTTATTTATTTATTTTCACTTTGGTAACCAGGTAAGTGTACCTATTTATATAACTTTTGATTAAGACCCCCCAAGTTCAACTTGACTGGAAAACTGCCTACATAGTTCCAATATACAAAGGGGGAGATGTTTCCAACCCAAGTTGTTATCATCCCATATCAGTTTGTTCCCCTATTATTAAAATATTTGAAAAATGAATTTGTAAGCAGCTCTTTTCATATTTTTCAGATTCAGGTGTATTAACATAATATCGATCAGGTTTTCGGAAGGGCCATAATCAACTTACGTAATATATGGGGTAGTTAGTGACATCTTTGCAGCTTTTGAAAATGGGTCAACTTCCCCTGCAATTTTCCTTGACTTATCAAAAGCATCTGATATGGTTGAGCACAACATATTACTGAATAGACTAATAACTTCCATTCTCAGTATTAATGCACTTCTTTGGTTTTCTACTTATTTGTTCTCTCAGCAGCAATGTGTAAGGGTAGGAGAATATCGTTTTGAATTGGCCACTGTAAGCAGGGGGGTTCCCCAGGGGTTAGTTCTGGGCCCCTTTTTATTTTTGATCTATATAAAGAAAGTACCAAACTATAGCTTCAACTCAACTAACGTATTTTTATATGCCGACAAGTTTGTATACACAGCAAAAATATCCTAATATAGCAATTGATACAATACAAAAAGACTTTAACATGATTCAAAAAGTATTGAAGGAACTAAGATTACTTCTTAAAGTCAATAAAACTCAATGGATGCTATTCAGTAATAAAAAAAATGTGCAAACATGTCAACATTTTCTAGAATGCCACTAGAGGGTACAGTGATTGATAAGATTGACTCAGATAAATACCTAGGAATTTTCCTAGATGATGAACTTTCATTTAACCTTCATATTCAGAATTTATCAGCTTGGCTAAAAAAACTACTAGCTTTTCTTTTAATAGGAACAAAGCATACTTTAGTTTACTAATTTGCAAATAACTGGTTAATTCATTATTTTTGTCACAGCTGGACTATGGAGATTGTGTATATGGGAAAGCTACCTCTGCCTTATTAGGTGTACTTGACCCTTTATATCACAGTGCCCTTAGGTTTATTACCAGTCTCCCCTGGAAAACACACCACTGCAGTTTATATGCTGTGGTTGGATGGGTTCTCGTATCAGCTCAGAGGCACTTATACTGAAATATATATGTGTACAAATTTATATTGGGTTTGGTCTCCTCATATTTTTTGAATCTGTTGCAATCTAAGCCTCCCAACAAACACAGCCTTAGATCAGGAACTCTCTCTTATTACTTAGTGCCAAAACATCAAGCAAAATATGGAGGGCTCACTCTTACTGTATCTGTACCTCGTACATGGACTGAGTAGCAGAAAAAGACAAAATTGACTTCACTTTTACCTGTTTCTCATTGTGAGCCGATTATTGATAAGTTGCTGTACAGTCGCTGTAATTGCTATAGGTGAATTTTTATTAATTTTAGAATTTATAGTGCTGTATACAGAAACAAACTATATTTGTACTATTTGTTATGTTCTGTTTTATATCTGGACACAATTGTTAAAGAGTTTACTCTCAATTGCCTTCCAATAAAATATTGATTGAATATTTTTATACCCCAGAAATTCAAGGGAAGTGGGCACCAGACTCCTCCCAAGTCTGCGGAAGGCTTTGTACAGAGACAAAGGCACACCACTCTCACATTTTCTGATCTTGTCCAAAGCCCAGGAAATATTGGAGAGAGCTGGGAACAGCTCTGGACAAACTATTTAATCTAGAAGCACCCCTGCAGATAATGCTCTCCTTACTGGGCCTGCTTCCTAATGGAGTAAGGGGCAAGGATGTCCTGTACATATGGAGAGTACTCCTAGTGGCAGCACAAAAGACCATTATGTGCTGTTGTCTGCAACCTGCCCCCCGCATTATCTACATCAATAGGTATAAGATATTTACAAAATGGAGCAAATCTCCTACCAAGTGAATCAATGCACTGACAAATTCTTGGCACAAAATGGCAAAAGTGGGTTATGTATATGGGTAACAAAGACCCCAACTATATTCCATAAACTCCAAGACCCAGATATTCAAAAGGGATGCGCCTTGCGCAATAGAGATGCACCAGCGCAAGTACGGAAATGCACCATTGTGTGATATATTCAGCGGGAGGCAGCTATGTGCTGCAGGTGCCATTGCACAAGAGCGCATAATAGTAATTGAATGCATGTGCAACCGTAGGGGAGGAACCATGAATAACATGCACAGTGCGAGACCAACAGTACGCGCTTATGCGCATAGGGGAGCTAGGTGTTGCGCAACAGCAGAAATGATCCAAAATAAAAAGGAACAACAGAGAGACACAAGAACGCTACAGGGAAGCAAGAGGTGGGAGCGAAGTGACAGAAACATGGCAGAGGATAGCAGTGAGCAGGACTGGGCAGGAGCAGGACAGAGCACACCTGGAATCAACCAGGAACAGGAAAGGAGTGGGGAGCCTGTGCCACTGTGCAGGAGTGATAGGGAAGTGCCACAGTGGACTGAGGGCAGTGGCAGTAGGCAAGACAGCCAAAGGCTGGAGGTGTACCCGGTGCAGGGGGAGCATCATAAATGGACAGTGGGGGGAACGGGATAACAGCTGCCGGGGGGAACACCAGCCAGGGACATGGCCAGTGCCACCTTCCAGATGGAGGTGGCAGTGAGGGGTGTGAGAAGACAGGCAGCAGGGGGGTGCGACTGTGGAAGGGCCCATCGGTGGAACGCCCCGAACAGGCGGTACCGAGCCTGCACCACCTTCGAACACTACTCTGACACAGAGATTGTGGGCTAGTACCACCTGAACCAGGTGATCCTGAGGTGGCTCTGTGAGATGTGCAGTGATGAGATGCAGGCACCCACATGACAGAGCCATGCTCTGTCAGTGGAGACAAAGGTGACACTTGTCATGTGCCTGCTCACCATGGGCACCTTCCAGAGACCAACAGGGAATACAACAGGCATATAACCCAGTCGGCCGCATCATGCCTACTTACACAGTTCCTCAGCGCACTGCTGCCACATGCTGTGGAGTACATCCATTTCCCCAGCACACAGGCGGAGTGCACAGCACACATACAAGAGTTCCACAGGGTAGCACATATGCCTGGCGTGCTCGGGGCCATTGACTGCACCCATGTGGCCATCTGCACACCACCTGGCCCGGACGGTGTGTCCTACATAAACCGGAAGGGGTATGCCAGCATCAACTGCCAGGTGGTGTGCAATGCCAGGGGGCGCATAACCAATGTCTGTGCCATGCACCCTGGTGGAGCACATGATGCCTTCATCTGGCACCAGTCCACATTGTGCCACAGGTTTGAGAGTGGGGACATCCCCACTGGCCACCTAGCGAGTGAGTATGCATATCACGCAGGACGATATGAGCAGATGTGGGGGGTGCATAGTCAGAGGTGCCATGGGTACCGACCTGGATGGCCCATGGCAAAGTGACACAGACCACCATACTAATGCCCACCCTCTCCACACAGGTGACAGTGGCTACCCACTCCGTCCCTGGCTGCTTACACCATACCGGCGCCCCACGATCCCATCACAGCTATGGTACAATGAAGCACACGCCACAACACGGAATGTCATTGAGCGGATGTTCGGGATGCTGAAGGCACGTTTCCAGTGCCTGGACACGTCTGACGGTGCCCTACAGTACAGCCCCTCAAAGGCCTGTGGGCTATTCCTGGCCTGCTGCATCCTGCACAACATGGCCAAAGACTGTGGGATAGCTGTAGAGGTCGAAGAGGGGGACAGCGGTGGGGACGATGAGGATGCCGGTCCAGATGGTGATGGGCAGCCACCCCCTGGGCGAAGGGACCCCAACTGCTCCGGATGTCTCAGCTGCACTGGGACACCATCACAGAGGAGCACTTTGGCCAACACAGGTAGGTCACGGGGCCATGTGCAACCACCAATGGCAAGGGCACAGCCCACAGACAGGCATGGACGAACCCCAGGGGTGGATGGCGGCAAGGGAATGGGTCTGAGCATGGAACCACACATGCCATCAGGGATGAGCAGGGCCAAACACAACACGCACACACACATACACACACACACACCACAAGACATGCACAAGGGGTAGATGGCACTCCAACCTCGAATGCAACCCCTACCCCACACAGGTCCACACATGACCATGCCCAGTGGTCGTCACTGTGCGTGCCTCAGATGCTGGGCACCATTGCACACTGGTGGAAGTGCAATGCAGGCATCATCATTCTGCATGCCACAGTGGCCAGCAGCCAGGAGGGTGTGCACAGGGACCGTGTGTGTGCAGGGTTGGGTACCCCACCTGCGCGTCACACGATACACACCATACTGTACACAGGGCAGCAGCAGACAGTGGCCATGGTGGGAGACAGGTCAGTCATGCGGCACAGTGTCATGGCCACCATGGATGCGTGGGCGGCCCCGCCAAGACCTGACAGCCATGCCAGGCTGACCATTGGCCTCATGGGGTGGCATCGACGGTCCCCCAAGGGTGACGCTGCATGAACGTGACTGTGTTCATGCAGGGATCTGCAGCTCACCGAACATGCCCGCGCCAGGCATGCTCGGTATGCCCACAGCCTAACCCGGTGTCGACATAGAAGGTGTCACACGGTGCCGGGAATGGGGGGTGGACATCACACTGCATGCTGTCTGTGGCGCATGGGCACCAAACTGGGTGCCCAATGTGGCCATGACAGCTGTGAATGCATGTGTCTGCCTGTCAATGGCAGTGGTCACATCCTCCCGCTGCCGGGCCATCTCTGCCAGGAGCAGACCATGGTCTCTGCTGTGCCGCTCCTCTGCCTGGCGCAGAACCACACTGAGTGCATTCACCACAGTCACAAGCCGCAACTTCTGATCCACTGAAGCCTGGAGTAGGCGGCTGTGCTCATCAAAGATGTCATCCGCCGGTTCAGCATGCTGTCCCTCGTGGTGTTCCTGGCCCTGCTGGGCAGCACCCCTTGACAATGGACGTTGCACACCAGAGCCATGCCGGGGCATGTCCACACGCAGTGCACTGCCGCCGCCACTGACACTGTCCCCCTGTCACCATTGGCCGACTGCTGGCACTGCCCCTTCGGCCGCCGATCGCCAGGGCTCACTGGTGCCGCTGCAGCAGCCGCAACAGCCCCACCAGCCTCAATGCACACCAGTGCTGCCCCACTGGGGCATACAGGCACAGGCTGGGACTGTGATGTCATGCAGACCTCCATGGTGGCACCACCCACAGCTACGCCTGTGACATTTCCTGCTGTGGGAGCATCCTGCATCCCACACGTTTCACTGTCTGGGATGTGTGATCCATTATCATCTGTGCCAGATCTGGGACCAGTCTGTGTCCCAGCATGCTGGAGTCCGTGGGCGCTGTCACTCTGGGACATAGGCAGGGCCTAGTCCGCACCCACACCACCATCTTTAGTCCGGACAGACAGGCAGGTATGCAGTGGTCCTGTCTCTTGGACACCTGTGGAGATGGATGGGCATCCCTCCATGTCCAGGACATCACCCTCGGTGGACACACCCACCACCGCTCACCCATGTAGATGCTCAGGAGCTGTAAGGGAACACAGTAGCGTTATTGTCAATGCCTGACCCTGTGGCATTCCCCCCACCACCTACACAGTGACAGCACAGGACCTACCATGCAGTGATGGGCTGTCACCCATCTGGAAGCCACCACCAGGAACGCCCTCTATGGCACAACGCTGCATGCTGCCGGCAACCCGCTCCTCTTGTGGCATCAGGCGTGGCACATCTGGCTGTCCACCACCGGTGGCAGCACGTGCTGCCCTGATGGCAGCCACCTTGTCATTTATCCTCCTCCTGTCTGTGCCGACCTTCTTTTTACACTCCTGCACGGACCGCTGGTGGCTGCCATGCTGGTTCATGGCACGCGCAGCCTCACCCCATGCCGCAGCACGGGCCTGTGGTGTTCCATGCTGTCCACTGAGCAGCAGTTCTCTGTCGAGATAGGCCTCAAACAGGGCATCTGATTCAGCCCGGGTGAAGTTGGGCCTCCTCCTTCTCCCCCGTCCCTGTTCCTCCTCATCCTCTCGTTCAGTCATGATAGAGCCTGTGGGAATGACAGGTGTTACCTTTGAATGTGCAGTGCCATGTATCCCCCACACACCACAGTCCACACATCCAAACAGCATGCAACCCACCACAATAGACTGAAATACCAAGCCATGTCCTCTGCAGCCCCATGTCACATTTATTTAGCGCAAAGAATGCAAATGAGGCGAGACGCAACTTTAAGTGGATGCTAATGCAGTGGTTGCGCCATGTAATTGCTGATGAGCTGATTTGCATATGCTGGCTGAATATTGCACTGTTGCACCTTGTGCAATGTTGTTGAGTGTGCTCAGGCAATGGCGCAGCTCTCTGATGTGCGCAGTAGGCACCGCACGGCGAATGCCTGGGGTGCTGATGCCGACGCCTGCCGTGCTGATGACGTGCTATGCATGGGAGGCAGTTCAGGGCACTGCCACCACTGTACCAGTGGTGCTAGTGCGCTGTTCTCGCATGTGGCACTCGTGCCATGGTGTGCTGTAGGCACCATGGAGCCACAGCGTGGTAGGCCACTGCAGGGCGTCACACACAGGCACCCTACAGCATTACATGCAGAGAGTCCCAGTAGCACTGTGGTGGTCCATGCTTGACAGACCCTTGACCCTGCGGTAGAACTTTGCCCCTCAGGCGCCATGCATCTGCATGGTGTACCCCTCATCATGCTGTTCGTGACAGCCATGGCTGGAGAATGGCAGTGCTGTACCGCTGCAGCATCTGCATCGCAGGCGGCACCACAGAGCACCATTTTGTTATCTGGACTACATGAGAGATGGCATGCATGAGACCCCAACAGTGGAGCACGGTTGAGCTGGCCAACCTTGTGGCTATTGTGGAGCCCCATGCTGAGGCCCTGTTTGGACAGGACCCACTAAATAGTCCACGTAGTGCCATGTGGGAGGAGGTAGCAGAGGGCATGGAGGAGGCCACAGGAATTGCCCGTACCACTGAGCAGTGTCGCCACCGGTATGGGGATCTCCGGCGGAGAACCTAGATAGACTGGGCATCTACAGGCATGCGCTTGGTGGGCGAGGTACATGTCAATGCCAGGCTCCCCTCCATCCATACACTGGTAGTGTCTGTCCATCCAGGTATCGCGGTGTGCATGTGTCCACCCTGCAGGGAGGTGGGGACGTCCATTGTGGGTGGTAGTGGTGGTGGTGGTGGGGTTGTGGCATGGCTGGGCTGTGCGAGAATGCACACACCGGTGGGGAGGGGCTTTGCTACTGGTTTGTACTGATGTTTCCCTCTCCGTGTTTACACCCTAGACCTGGAGGAGCGACGTAGACAAAGGGAAGCCAGAGCTGAGCGGAAGAGGGTTGGTGCACCATAGCAGGGACGTGGCAGAGGGGCCATGGGACAGCAGTGCCCTTCTGGTATGGATGCAGGTGAGTGCCTTTTTTCCCATCACAACTGTGCATGCTGTGTTGCAGGGTTGGCGGCAGGGCATGGCCATCAGCATTTGGCCCCACTTCCGTGCATGCTGCACGGTAGACTCAGCACTGTCCTGTGGCACTGCATGTGTGGGTGGGCATCGCTGGTGGTCCGTGCATGCACTGGGTACATGGCTGTGCCACTGCCTTCGCACTGCATAGCCATGTCACTGTACGGCCACTGTGGTGCTGTGCGGGACATGGGTGATGGGTGTGTACAGCAGTCCACATGGCTGTGGGTGCCTGGGTAGGCAGGTCTTGTGGACGCGGTCACTGTGGATGGTCGCACACCATCACAGGGGCGTGGCCCACGGCTGTATGCCATGCACAATGGGTGGGCTGCAGGGGGCTGTACAGTCACACATATTGACTCTGCTCCCTTGTCCTAGGTGGACAACACTGGATGGCCATCGAGCGAGAAGTGCAGGAGCTGCTGCAGCTTGCAAGAGCGTCTCTTGCAATACTGCAGAGGATGGAGTGGGACGGGGTCCGGCACCGCAGTGGACGGAGGTGGCACTGTAGTGGAGAGCGGGATAGCAATAGGCCCTCCATGCCCCCTATTTGACTTACCCCCCATGGACCCACCCTCACGACCCACCCTCACACCCCTTCTTCCCTCTCCCATTTGTTCACCCCTGCCCCATGCCTACCCCATCTGGTTTGTGGCCCTTTCCCCCCACCCTTGTGTATATTTGTAAATGTGTTTGATTGTTTATATTGTTTAATACATACATTTTGTTATGACATCTGTGGTGGTCTATGATTTTCAGTGAGCTACAGGTGCTTGGCTGCAGTGGTGTGCATGGTGTCGGGGGTGGTGCCGGCATGGACGTGTGTGTGTGTGTCCGGCAGGGACCCGCCTATGGTGTGGGTGGGGGACTCGGTCACTGTCTGTGGTATGTGTGTTGTTCTTGTTCTCTGTGCACTGGATGCCTGTGTGTAGTGGTCCACGGTGCATGCACTGTGTCCATGGCACCCCTGTCAGACTGTCCATGGCCTGTGCAGCTGACACCCTTGCATGTCTGTGCTATGCACGGTCTGCTGGCATGTCAGTGGTGGCTGTCCATGCTGGCCACCCCCTGTACCCGGCGCAATGCCGGATTGCCTCCTGTCACTCGTATGGTGCACGTCTGCCTCAGGTGGCACTGTGGCCTCTGCTGTTGTAGCCCCCCCATGCTGTCGCTTGTGTCTGTTGCAGGGAATGTGCTCCACTGTCTGTCACTTGTGCTCCAGCCGCATGCTGGTGGCGAACGGATTCATGGTGCATGTGCAGGGTGGCCGGTACACCTGTGCCATGGAGGGGTGCTGGCCATGGGTACACGGCTGCTGTGGCCGCACACCAGTGGGTTTGTTGCCCCACTATTGTGTCCCTGTGTTGGGGTGCCCTTGGGTATGGGTGGATGTTTGTCCATGCCCTGTGTTGCATCCTGTGTGGTGAATGCTTCCGTGCACCACTGTGGGCATCTGTGCTGGCTGTTGGGGCCAGTGCTGGGACAGGGTGTGTGCTTGAGTGGGTGTGCGGGGTGCTATACTGCTGGTGGTGGGGTCCCGGGCAGGCCCTGTCACATGTGGGGTACCTCGGGTGCCGACGCAGGGTCGATATCCAGGCTGTGCCTGGGGAGGGCCGTGCAGGGCGGCACTGATCCCTATGGCACTCCACTGTCACTCTCCCATCCCCTGAGTGTCTGCCATTTATCACCACTTTCTGCCCCATCTTACAACCAGTTTGATACCCAGTGTAACACTTTCTCCCAACCCCCAGGTTGCTTAGTGTCTTTACTAGCCTCCTATGCAGCATGGTGTTGAAGACCTTGTTGAAGATCAGATAGGCCACATCCACTGCCCTCCCCTGATTCACTTCTCTTGTCACCCAGTCAGAGAAATCTATGACATTTGTTTGGCATGACCTCCCCACTGTGCAACTGTACTCCCAATGGTCCTGCAGTCCATATACCGCCAGATATTCCATTAGCTTCTCATTCAGCAGGGTCTAAATTTCCTCATCACTGGCTTGAGACTGACTGGCCTATAGTTGCTAGCCTCCTCCCTACTGCTGCTCTTGTGCAGTGGGACCACATCTGACTTCCTACAGTCCTCTATATATACCCCCATCTCCGGTGAGGTGCTGAATAGTGTTGTCAGAGAGGCGGCTAGCACGGTGCTTAGTTCTTTTAGGTTCTTTGGGTGAATCCCACCCAGTCCTATTGCCTTGTTCTCCTATAGGGTTTCCAATCTCTTCTGGACTCTCTCCTCTGAAAATGGACTTGTGTCCACTTCCAGCTCCCCACTGGTGCCTGCTGATGCATGTTGATCTGTCCCACCTCCCTGCTATGAAGATCTAGTAGAAGTACTCATTTAAAATTTTTGCTTTTTCCTGATCTTCTGCACAGTCCTCCACCCTCCTGATTCTCACTATCCCACTACTTGGTTTCCTCTTTACACTCACATACCTGAAGAAAGTCTTATCGCCTTTTTGACATAATTGGCGATCCTCTCCTCTGTTTGTGCCTTGGCTACCCTCACTCTCCTTCCTGTGTCCTTTTGCTGTTCCAGATATACCTCCCTGTCCATCTCTGTCTGGGTCTCCTTGTACTTCCTAAATGCTGATTTTTTCTCCTTCACTGACTTAACCACCTCTTTCAGAACAGTATCAACCTCTTCCTCCTCCTTCCCTTGCTTTCTTCCTTCCTTCAACAGTATGTCATTGCCTTAGCTATTCTCTCCTGGATCTTTTTCCATTGGGTCTCATCTCCCCCCCCATTTGAGGTTTTTACTGAGGCAGTCACACAGTTCTTTAAAATCTGCATTCCTGGACCCTCATCTTAGTGTGTTTTTTTCTTGCCCAATCCATATGCCAAACCTCACAGTATGGGGATCACTTGTGCCTAGTGGCTACTCACTGTGACATGTACAATGCTGTACCTGTTCGTAAATACCAGGTCCAGCACTGCCCTTTCTCCAATGGGTTCTGTAACCAGCTGCCTGAGAAATCCCCCCTGTAGATGTCAAGGATGGTCCTGCTTCTTGTTTTAGCTGTGGCCAGAATGCTTCAGTCTATATCTGGAAGATTCAGGTCCTCTGTAATCAATACTTCCCCCTTGCATACCATTTTGCCAGTGGCTTCTCCCAAAATTGTGTCTAGCTCCTCCCTGTGTTGGTGGTCTGTACATCACACCTATGTTGATAAAGGCCATGAACCCGCTCTCTAAGCTGACCCATAATAACTCCAGCCCTTCCTTATTTTCCTGGTGTCCCTGTATCTCAGTAGCCTTTATACCTTCCCTCATGTATTTAAAACAACTTCCACCCTTTCTTCCCTGTCCTGTCCTCCTGGAACATGATGTAGCTTGGTATGGCCACTTCCCAGCTGTGGCTGTTGGTGCACCATTACTCTGTTATGGCCACCAGATCCAGGTCTGCTCCTGCAATGATTGCTTCAAGGTCAGGTTTTTTTTTTTTTTGTTAGTTATTTAACCAGGACTAGCACACTAAGCTGAAAGCTTTTTTACAGGTGCAACCTGAGAGCACAGGGAAGTTACGTGACTTGCTCAGGGTCACACAATCTACAAGTGGAAGCTGTGGGATTCAAACCCAGATCTGGTCTTCTGGATATCACCAGATTTGCAACTCAGAGCCTTAAACCACTGCGCTAAACTGCCTCCCTATTTCCTAGAGTCCTTGTATTGGCACACATGTCTCTCCACTCCTTTTGTCCCTCCATCCCTCTCTCCCTCCCTCAATTCTACCTTCCCTTCCTGTTTCCATCTTTCAGCCCCTCCTGTTTCCCTGGTCCTGTCCTCCCCTTTTTCACTATCCCTCTATCTATCCTCCTTAACCTCTCAACTTTTATTCCTCTTCCAGACCCACCTGTCATGCCTTCCCTTTGTACTTATGCCCCCCTACCCCTGGGTAATACATTTTTCCCGTGGGGTTTTCCTCTCTGCTACTGTATTCTTGGGGGGGGGGGCAATCTCTGTCACCCTAAGTGTGTCTGCCTCCCATTTGGCTAGTTTAAAAACTCATCTATGTAGAATTGAAACCTTCCACGTAGGACTGCTCTTCACTCTATGGATGGATGAAGGCTGTCTCCCCTTCTACAGGCCTCTATCCGCACAGGTGGGATCCTAGTCCCTGATGTAGCCAAAACTCTCCTCCCTGTACCATGCCTTCAACCACTCTTTGAAGACCCTAGTGCAGTGTTCCTTGGCCTTCCCTTGGCCATATGCAGGTAGCACCTTAGTGAAGGCCACAATGTGATCTACCTGCTTCAGGCCTCTCCCCAGTTCACTAAACCTATCCTGCACCACCCTTGCTGTGTTCATGGCCAGGTCATTAGTCCTCAGATAAACAATGACATCCAGCTCTTTTTCTTCCCCCTCTTTTGTGGTGATCTCTAAGATCTTCCCTCCAGTCCTCCCCACCGAAGGATGCAGTAAGCACTTTACTACCCTGTTTCTTCCTTCCCCAGTTCCCAGCTGTTTCCTCTATGAATTCCCCCTCCAGCATCTGCCTCCTCCTTGGCTGGGGGCCTTTCCTTCACCTCTTGGGGTCTCCTATCTTGAAGACTCCCACCTCCTCCCTTCCCACTGCCTTGGATGCCTCCTCATGGCTTCCCCATCCCACCAGATTGGTGAAGGAATTATGTAGCGGTAAGGTCTGAGGGATGCTTGTCATCCTCCCCCCACCCTCCTGGAGTCCACCAAGGTCAAGCTGCTCTGCCTTTTTTCTGAGTTCCTTTGAAGGAGCGGTGGCAATCTTGGCAACCCCTCAGTCAGGCAGATGGTACCCTGTACTTATGTCAGTCCGATGCTGAGTCCAGTGAACTCTGGTCTCAGCCCAGAGAGATGCCTGCATATGGGACAACACCTCATTCTCCAGAATGTTTCTTTGAAGACTGCAGCCTCACACCCGTTACACTGTATTACTCCCATGCCTGATGACTGTTTTTTTCCTCTTAACTACTTACTTCCCTGCCTTTCCCTTGTCCTTTTATCTCTCCAATGTATAGCCCCTCTTAACTTAACTATACTTTTCCCTTCTTCCTGTAGTTAGTCTTTCTCTTTAGTGTGTTTGTACCCTTACCCTAGATAGGGTATTTCTAACCTTTCCTTCTTAACCTTGCTTCCTAATTCCCCCATACACTTTACCTAGCTAGAGTTTCCTTGCTAATCACTGTGTGCCCTCCCTTGCTTTACCTCTGTTACTGTTCCTCTCTGGTGTTCCCTTAATTGCAGAGTTTACTTATGCTTCCTGTAGCTCCCCCTTCAGAATGACCTGTGGCCTGCTGTTGCCTGTGGGCACCTGCAAATGCCTAAGACACAATGTTGTTCCACTCCTGCTCTGTTCCACTCATGCTCTGGGACACGAATGTGAATGGGACACATTAGAGGGAGGTGTTTTATCCTGCTTGGAGGCTTACTGGAGCCTCCCAATTGGTCTGCCCATTACTATCAGGAGCTGCCCACTTCAAACAATATGAAGTCTTGCTGTATTCTGACTTAATGCAGTTAGCCCCAGCACTTGAACTGCCCTGGAGAGTAAGGAGTTAAACTCTATGCAGGAGTATAGAACATTGAGCTCGAGCTCAGTTTTCAAACCTCTGTCTGTGGTACTTCCCAGTGTAACCGTCAGATTCTTTACTCCGCCCAACAGTGAAGTCGCTCAGGAGATTCCTCTACTCGGTTCGGTAAAGTTTAAAAAGCGTTCGGTTTAAATTTTTATTTTTTCGGATTTCCAACCTCTGTCTACGGTACAGATAGTGTTGTAGATAGGTAGTGACTGTGTTTATTTTTCAAGTGTGTGTGGAAATTACTCTTTTCCTCGATTACTTTCCGGTCCGTCTGGTTAGGTACTGACCTTGTATTATTTCTATTATCTGAGAAAAGTTTTCTGGGATTAGAGTGCTGTTCCGGTATCGATCGGTTTCAAAAGAACCGGGCCTTTTCTGGTTCTTTTTCAAAACCCGTGACACGGTTTGTGACCAATCGATTATTTCATTACCTGGCTTGAAAGCTTCTATAGGGTAATTTAGTAGGTTGGTCATGTCTGACAAACCCAAAAAGAAAACCGGTCCCACTGGGTTTCAGCACTGTATTGAGTGTGGGGAGGCCTTTGCCAAGGCCGACCCCCACCTCATCTGTGTTTATTGTCTGGGGTTTGACCACCTCAAGTCGGACTGCCAAATTTGTAAAAACTTTCCTAAATCCACTCTAGATAAGAGACTGAGTAGGCTGAAGGAAAGGGAGGCCGATAAGTCCGTAGGTCCGGATGGCCAGCCCGGTTCAGTTGCGGCTGAACCTGAGGAGGTGCCTACTGACCTAGGCGATACCTCCTCGGGTAAAAGGAGAGCCAACACTGAGGGGCCGGTTCTGTCAAAACCAAAACATAAGTCCACCGGTTCGGATCCTATACTATATTCTCCAACCGTGGACAAAATAGCCAAAGCTATTAATATTATTTAATTGCTTAGACCAATCCGTCCAAACCGGTACCGCTGGTTAGGCGGTCGGTTTGGTTGGATCTGTCTCTTTCAGATTATGATCCAGATACTTATTATGAGGAGTGGGAGGGAGATGAAGATTATGCCGGTGATGATGATGATGACCAGGGGGGGTCTGTATATGCCCATTGAAACGGACATCTCCCCAGATGGGCCCTCGGGTGTCTCTCCTCCCAGACTGTCTGAGTCCCCTTCACACTTTTTGTTTTACAAAAAGGTGGCTGAAACCCTTCAGCTTCCCTTGGTTGAAGCTGCTGAGGAGGAGGAGGAGGAGGAAGAGCCTGATTTTGTGGAAATCATGGGCATCTCAGAGTCCAAAAGGCTGTCTATCCCTCTTCATAAGTCCTTGGGGAAACAGACACACAAAATTTTGCAAACTCCTAATTCAATACCTCCTGTGGACAAGAGAATGGACAGGAGGTATATGTTATTAGGCTCAGCTATGGAGTTCCTTTATAATCATAGCAGCCATGTTGGGGTAGTGCAGGCTGCAGCCTGTCACACTGCTAATATTCCTTTGGCTTCACACACCCCTGGATATTGACTCCAGGAAAGTGGATGCCATGGCCAAAAAACAGTATTTGGCATCCTCTTTAAGACTCAGGCAGGCTAATTATATGGCCTACACAGCCAGGTACCAGAAATCCAGATGGGATACGGTTCTGGAATTGGCTAAACAGGCCTCCCCCTGGCTAGCCAAAGAATTGGAGGAGGTGGCTGCTGATGGAATTGAGGCATTAAAAATGCAATTTCTTGCTGCTGTGGACTCCAGTGATGTGGCATCTAGAGTCATGGCTACATCTGTGTTTCTCAGGAGACAGTCTTGGCTCAGATGTACTAGCCTTTCACAGGATACCCAGACTAAATGGATTTTCCTGTAGTGGGTAACTCTCTGTATGGGGAGCAAACAGAGGCTTACATGAAGAAAATGGATGAATACGGGACCATGTACAGGAGTGCACAGGCCAAGGAAAGGCAAGTCACTCCACAAAAGCAGTAGTCTAGGGGCAGGGGCAGACCTTTTCACAGGCCTTTTTACCAAGCCCAGGCCTCCTCTCCCTTCCCACAGAGGGGGTTCTTCAGAAGGAGGGGCAGGAGGGGGATGAGCAGGGCTGCTTCCTCCTCCTCCCAGTCTAAGGCTCCTACCAAGCAGACATCCTGATGTGTCAGCCCGGGTCAACTCTCCGATTCCAGTAGGAAGCAGGCTGGCTTACTACTTCTAGGCCTGGAAGTCTGTTACCTCAGACAAGTGGGTCCTGGAAGCAGTAAGCCAGGGACTGGTCCTCAGCTTCAAGAAGTTCTCAAAAAAGAGGACCAAGTCTTTCCCACCTGCATCAATCTCAAAAACCCTTGCCCTAGAGGCAGAGGTTTCCTCTCTTCTTGCTCTCAGAGCTATAGAGAAGGTTCCTACTCAGCACAAGGGAAAAGGGCTGTATTCCAGGTACTTTCTTACCCCAAAGAAAACAGGGGAGTGGTGACCCATCCTAGACCTAAGGTATTTGAACAAGTACATTTCAAAGCCCAAATTCAAAATGGTAACTCTGGGAATAATCCTTCCCTCTCTAAGGCTGGGAGATTGGTTAGCATCTCTGGACCTCAATGATACCTATTTCCATATCCCTATCAGATGTTCCCACAGAAAACACCTCAGGTTCGTGTTGCCTTCCGGCCGCTACCAAATCAGAGCCATGCCATTTGGCCTAACATCAACTCCAAGGGTGTTCACAAAGTGCCTTGCAGTAGTGATGGCTTACCTCAGAAGACAGGGTATCACCATCTTCCCATATCTGGACGACTGGCTCATTGTGGGTCAGTCATCTCTACAGGCCAAGTCAGCTCTGCAAACTACTCAGGACCTACTCAGTTCCCTGGGTTTTCTTCTAAAACCTTCCAAAGTCTGTACTCGAACCAGTTCAGCTTCTCACCTTCATAGTAATAGATTTGGACACTGTTCAAGCAAAAGCTTTCCTTCCCCTGGCAAGGGTGAAGGCCCTAGTGGATCTTGCTTCATCTTTTCGACCTCAGGTCTCTTGCCCAGCAAGACACTTCCTACAGCTTCTGGGCCACGTGGCAGCTTTCACTGCAGTGGTGCAGGGAGCAAGATTCCAGATGAGGGACATTCAGTTTCACCTAAAGTCCTTCTGGTCTCAGGAAAGGGATTCTCTTACCAAACTGATTCCAGTGACTCAGACTCTGGTCCAAGCTCTCCAGTGGTGGCTGGATCAGGACAACCTCAGACAAGGAGTCCCATTTCTCCCGCAAATTCCTTCAGTAGTTCTGACTACAGATGCTTCTCTCCTAGGTTGGGGAGCCCACCTGGGAGCCCTGACAGCCCAAGGGTCTGGTCCCCAAAGGATTCTCTCCTTCACATCAACCTTCTGGAACTCAGGGCAGTGTTCCGGGCACTTCAGTGCTTCTCAGACTTGGTCAAGGGCAAGGTGGTCCAAGTCAGAACAGACAACATGACCACAATGTGGTATATCAACAAACAAGGAGGCACTCAGTTCTTGGCCTTGTGCATGGAAGCCATGACACTGTGGTCTCTGGCCTATTCTCTTCAGACTTCCCTAGTAGCAGTTCACTTTCCAGGAAAGGACAATGTACTGGCAGATGCTCTGAGCAGAATATCCCAGAGACATCACTAATGGTCCCTGAATCCCCTCATACTGCAGATCATCTTCTCCAGATGGGGAACTCCAGAGATAGATCTCTTTGCAGCCCTGGACAGTCACCAACTCTCTCTGTTCTATTGCAGATCTCCACTCCTGGGTACTGTGCCCCAGGATGCCCTGATTTTAGATTGGAAGGGCAGGTTCCTCTATGCCTTCCCTCCATTCCCTCTGCTGTTCAGAGTCCTGATCAAGATCAGAACTCAGCCTTGCACAGTGATCCTAGTGGCTCCAGACTGGGCCAGGCAGCCTTGGTACCCTCTGCTCCTGTCCCTGACAGTGTCTCATCCTCTGTTCCTTCCCAAGAGACACAATCTTCTGTCCTCTTCCCAGGGGAGAATCTGGTATCCCAATCTCCATTCTCTCAATCTCAAGGCCTGGCTCTCGAAGAGCTAGAATATGCAGACCTGCATCTTTCTCAGGCAGTCATGGATATCCTGAAGGTTTCCAGAAAACCATCTACTAGAAAGACTTATGATTCCAAATGGAAGAGGTTTGCCGTTTGGTGTTCTCAGAAAGGCATTGTCCCTGATTCTGCAGGCATCTCCACAGCCTTAGATTATCTGGTTCACCTCAATGGCCTAGGCCTTATGCCTGAAACTCTAAAGGTTCACCTAGCAGCAGTTTCTGCTTTCTTTTCATCAGGGAAGAGCTCTTCCCTGGCCTCTCATCATGTGTTTAAAAAGTTCTTCAATGGTCTGGTTCATACAAACCCTCCATTTAGAGAACCGACAACTGCTTGGGATCTTAATGTCTGCATTGCACAGCTCCTGCAGACCCCCTTTGAACCCATGGCTTCAGCTGAGCTGAAATACTTGACCTAGAAAACTGTTCCTGGTAGCCATTACTTTGGCCAGGAGGATTAGTGAATTACAGGCCTTGTCAGTGGAACCAGACTTCATAGCCTCCCATAGGGATAAAGTGGTCCTAAGAACCAATAGAAGGTTCTTACCCAAAGTGGTATTAGATTTTCATCTGAACCAGTCTATGTCTCTTCCTGTGCTTTTCACTGACCACTCCTCTTGAGGTGGAAGAAGGCTACACAGCTTGGTTGTTAAAAGAGCTCTTAGCTATTACATAGAGCACACTAAGGCTCACAGGAATGACTGTCTTCAGTTGTTTCTCACCTATGGTGAGATGGGGAATGGTAAGCCCACCACAAAAAGAACTATTGCCAGGTGGATTGTTTCTTGTATACAATTCTGCTATGACAAATTGGGGAAAACACCTCCTTCAGGCCTGAGGTCTCACTCGACTAGGGGTACAGCTGCCACTCTGGCTGCAGCCAGAGATATACTCTTGTTAGAGATCTGCAAAGCAGCCACCTGGAAAACAGTACATACATTCATCAAGCATTACTCCCTGGACAGCCAGGCTAGAAGTGATGCTAGGTTTGGCACAGCAGTACTGCAAATCCTGTTCCCAAATTAGGTTCTGCATTCCCTCCTCCATAGGGAACTGCTTGGTAGTCTGCATTAAATCAGAATACAGCAAGACTTCATGTTGTTTGAAGATAAAATTACTCACCATAGTAATGTTGTTTCTTCTAATGGAGTCTTGCTATATTCTGACCTCCCCCTGCCTCCCCTCTCAGAACCTAGTTTTTGGGAAGTGGACTGACAGGTACAGTGTTGCACCTTAGGGGTGTACCTTGCACCCCCCCATCTTGGGAGGGTTATTGTTAGTTCTGTTTATGTTATGAATCTGTTTGGTGTCGTCACTACCTTCTTCTTCTTGGGTTCTCGACTTGTGTCTTCTGGGCCCAAATTGTTGCCTTTTGGCTTATACTAAAACAAATTCCACACACACTTACATATTATATATTAGACTCAGCTAGTTAGTTGCTCGTAAGAATCTGACGGTTACACTGGGAAGTACCACAGACAGAGGTTTGAAAACTGAGCTCAAGCTCAACGTTCTATGCTCCTGCATAGAGTTTAACTCCTTACTCTCCAGGGCAGTTCAAGTGCTGGGGCTAACTGTATTAAGTCAGAATACAGCAAGACTCCACTAGAAGAAACATTACTATGGTGAGCAATTTTTTTCTTCTGGCTTCTGCTCAATCCTCCTGAACCTGTATTCCGCCAACAACAATAAAAAAGGCACAAGATTTGTTAACACAGTTTTACTATTGCTCAAACTCTTTAACTTTCAGCCTGTTGCTGGCACTTGCTGTCTCTGCCAATGCATGTCGAAATCTGCTTGTACTTGAGTTTAAAATCCCTCACTGAGCCTCCTGATTGCTCTGCTTGTTGCTAACAAGAGCCACCCACTTTCTGGTTCTGCTCCATCCTCCTGTATCTGTATTCTACCCCAACAACAACAAAAAAGCACAAGATTAGTTACCACAGCTTTACTATTGCTCAAACCCTTTAACTTAAGTCTGTTGTTGGTACTTTCTGTCTCTACCAATGCAATCTGAAATGTGCTTGTACTTGAGTTTAAAACCCCTTACTGAGTCCTTGATGGGTCCATCCATTGCTAGTAGGAGCCACCTAGTTCCAGGTCAGGTTCCAGATCAGGATGAAAAACATCAGGGGAGCTGTTTTAATAAGCTGAGGCAGATGGTTGTGATTAAACCATTGAGTGTGCCACTAATTGGGAGTGTTATTGCTAAGTTGGTGGTTCTGAAGTTGTGTGTGTATATATATATGTTTTGGGGCTGGGGAGGTTTACCTGTGTTTGACTTGGATGTGTGGATTTTTCTCTGTTTGATTAGCAGGGTGTTTTCTCTGTCAAATTGTTGTGTAGGGCATCTTGCTGACAGGAAGGCACTCATCGCAGTGGTGGGTCAGAGCTTTTAGCTGATTGTTTTGTGAGGGCACAGTTTAGGCCCAACCCTTCCCACCCTCACCCCACCCACCCCTGGAAATAGTTCCTTTATACCTGAGGTTCTGACATCATTTCCTCAAGAGTGCAAGGTGCATATCACTGTCATATCCTCTCTAGCACACTGCACTGAAAATATAAGCATACACATTGTATAATATATATATATATATTTCTATATTACAAACCAATCTCACACACACACACACACACACACAAAAAAAAAATGTGGGGAGTAGTGCAATGTAATGGCTGTGGGGCAGCAGTCTTCTGGGAGTCTTTCTGGAGGCTGAGATGCTGCCCTATTTTCAGACAACTCTCTGCCCTGAGGGAGGAAGTTGCCTGTCTTCAGGCCACACTGTACAGTAGTAAGGGGACCTTCCCCCAGGCCACACTGGATGGTAGGAAGGGAACCTCCCCCATTCAGGGAGCACCAGAGCCACCACCACTACCTCAGAGGTTGTGAAGAAAGCACAGCAGTTGGACCACAGGGCCCAGGGAGGGTGAGGATGGTGGAACAGAGGCACACCCAGTCAGTTGTTCCACACCACAATCCATACACCATTCTGGGGGAGCATAGCTCCCCTATGGATGCACCCGCAGAGGAGACTAAGGAGGCTGAGGACAACTGTCGCAAGGGAGGCCCACAGGAAGGAGGCAGAGGACACCACAAGGAAAGGAAGCAGCTCCTGGTGGGGGACTCAATAATTAGGGGGATAGAACTGAGGGGAGCAGGGAAAACTGAAGTAAGGTGCCTGCCTGGTGCCATGGCTTGGAGAGACAGGAAGCACATCCTCAGGATCACGAGAACAGCTGCATGGGAGTCTGAGCTGGACGTCATTGTCCACCTAGGGACAAATGACTTGGCTAATGATGAGATTAGAGCAGTGCAGAAGGACTTTGTAGAATTGGGGAGGGGCCTAAGACAAGTAGTACACACAATATTCTTCTCTGAGGTGCTACCTGTCATGGCATGAGTGAGGCAAGGGTACTTTGCACCATGCAGTTTAATGAATGGTTGAAAAAATTGTGTGGAGCACAGGGGTTTGGCTTCATTGGGGACTGGGGTTCCACCTGGAGGGACACCAGCCTATACTGGCAGGATGGTCTGCATCTGTCCAGGAAGGAACAAGTCATTTGAGCAATCGGTTTAAATGCTTCATTGGCAAGCTTTTAAACTAGTCAAGGGAGGGGCACTGATAAGCATCAGGAAAATCCCAGCCTCCCTACAAAACAGGGTACTAAATGAGAAAAGACCGAGGTAGACAGGTCAGTGGGGATGCTGCAAAAGAAGGTAAAGCCATCAAAAATGGAGAGCAATGAGTACCAATGCCCGTAGTCTGAGTAACAAGCTTCCTAATTAGTGGCCTTGATGGTGGAGGAACATCTGATATCGTGGCAGTCACAGAAACATGGTACACACAAAACCATGACTGGGACATAAACATACCAGGATACACTATCTACAGGAGGGACAGGGAGGGTAAAAGAGGAGGAGGAGTAGCTCTTTACATAAGGGAAGGAATCAAAGCAACAGAACAAAATGGAAAACAGGGAGGAGAAGAAGCACTGTGGGTAAATTTGGAGACCGACAATGGCACCACAATCCGCACAGGGGTTGTATACAGACTCCCTTCTCAGGGGGAGGAAATGGACAAAGAAATGATAGACAGAATACTTAGAATGGCAGAAAAAGGGGAGATATTACTGATGGGTGATCTGAATATGCCAGATATTAACTGGAATGCAGTTGCAGCAGCCACTTCAAAGAGTGGGGTTATTCTAGATGCCCTACAAGGGGCATGCCTTAGACAACTAGTATTGGAGCCCACTCAAGAGGGAGCAATCTTAGACCTGGTTCTCTCAAATGGAGATGAAGAGAGGATCACAGAAGAAGTGGGTAGCCATCTGGGAACTAGCGACCATCAAACAGTATGGTTCACAATAAACACAGCAATAGAGTCAAGCCATACAAAGGCAAAGTACTGGACTTTAGGAGGGCTGACTTTGCTAAAATGGGTGAGTGCCTAAGGAATGCACTCGCAAATGGGCAGGAAGGAGGGGTGGAAGAACAATGGGGAATAATAAAAACTGCCATCACAGAGGTAACAAGCCTTTGTGTGAAGCAAATTAACAAAACGAAACGATGTAAGAAACCACTATGGTTCTCAAAGGAAGTGGCAGTGAAGGTTCAAGAGAAAACGAAAGCATTCAGGAAGTATAAGGAATCACAGAAGGAGCAGGACAGGGAACTGTAGCAGTTAAAGCAAAAGGAAGCTGGGAAGGTAGTCAGAACAGCAAAGGCCCAAACCGAGGAAAAGATAGCCAACTCAGTTAAGAAGGGGGATAAAACCTTTTATAGGTACATCAGGGAGTGAAGGAAGACCAAGGGAGGGCTAGTGAGGCTTAATAAAGAGGAGGGAGGGTGGGCAGAGGGTGACTGTGAAAAGGCAGAGATACTAAACAAATATTTTGCTCAGTATTTACAAAGGAAGTGGGGAGGTACCTAAAACAAACAGTAGAAACACTCTGATACAGAAGTTGATACCAGCCCATTTACAGAAGAAAGGGTTCTGAAAGAACTCTTAAAACTGAAGGTGGACAAAGCAAGGGGCCTGATGGGATTCATCCCAGAATTCTAAAAGAACTAAGGGTAGAACTAGTGACACCACTGCCTATCCTCTTTAACAAATCATGGGAGGATGGGGTGGTACCCGAGGACTGGAGGAGGGCAGATGTGATTCCCCTTCACAAAAGTGGGAGCAAGGCAGAAGCAGAAAACTACAGACCTGTTAGTTTAACCTCAGTGGTAGGGAAAATGATGGACTCACTTCCAAAGGAAAGAATTGTTGAGTATCTAGAGGCCAGAGGGGCTCAGGACCCAAGGCAGCATGGATTCACAGCGGAAGGTCATGCCAGACAAATCTGATAGATTTCTTTGACTGGGTGACCAAAGTAGTAGATCAGGAAGGGCTGTGGACATGGCCTACCTAGACTTTAGCAAGGCATTTGACACAGTCCCACACAAAAGATTAATATACAAGTTAGCCAGCCTGGGAGTGGGTCCCAAGATGACAGCCTGGGTAAAGAATTGGCTGGAGAATAGGACACAGAGAGTAATAGTAAATGGAGTCCACTCTGAAGAAAGGGGTTACTAGTGGGCAACTTAGGGTTCAGTATTAGGATCGGTCCTCTTCAATGTCTTTATAAGCGACATTGCAGAGGGACTGGAAGGAAAATATGTCTCTTTGCAGATGACACAAAGATCTGCAACAGAGTTGATGCACAAGGTGGGGTGGAAAGGATGAGAAGGACTTGGCAAGGTTAGAGGAATGGTCAAATGTATGGCAGCTTAGATTCAATGCTAAGAAGTGTAAGGTAATGCACCTGGGAAACAAAACCCAGGGAAGAGTACACAATGGGGTGAGATACTAACAACAACAAAATGGAAAGGGACCTGGGGGTAGTCATATCAGATGACCTAAAGGTGGGCAAGCAATGTGAGAGGGCAGCAAGGAGGGCTTGGGGGATACTGGAATGCATAGGGAGAGGCATCACCAGTAGAAAACAGGAAGTTATTATCCCTCTGTACAGACAGTTGGTGAGACCCCATCTGGAGTACTGCATGTAGTTCTGGAGACCCAGTCTCCGCAAGGACATAGACAGAATGGAGGCTGTCCAGAGGAGGGCAACTAAAATGGTGCAGGGTCTGCACCGGAAGACATATAAAGAGAGACTTAAGGAGCTAAATATGTATAGCCTCGAGGAAAGGAGGGAGAGGGGGGACATGATGAAACTTTCAAGTATCTCAAGGGAATCAACAAAGTCCAAGAGGGTAGCATCTTTCAAAAAGAGGTGTGCGAGAACAAGGGGCACAATTTGAAGATAGAAGGGGCAGCTCAGAGGTAATTTAAGGAAGCATTTTTTCACAGAGAGGGTTGTGGATGCATGGAACGACTCGGAGGAGGTTGTGGAGTCAAAACAGTGGTGGATTCAGGCATGCATGGGACAGTCATAAGGCAATTCTAGGGGTGGGGTAGGAAGAAGTAGGCTGCTGGTTAACTAGGATCTGCAGCTTATCTAATAGGTAGGAAATGAGCAGACTGGGTGGGCCAAGCGGTCCTTATCTGCCATCAAAATCTATGTTTCTATGTTTCTATATATGTATATATATATATGTGTGTGTGTATATATATATGTGTATATATGTGTGTGTGTGTGTATATAAATATATATATATATATATATATATATATATATATATATATATATATATATATATATATATATATATAAAGACAAAGAACCTCGGTATGCAAGCACTGAGGCAATGGTTACCCCAAAGGGCATTTGGCTGGGAAGCCAAGTTTCAAAGAAATACAAAATCACACATGCCCCCACAATGCAAAGATCATGGTCTGCATATGCAGATCACCACAGAATATTAAGCTGGTTCAACTTTAAGCAGAAATGCATGGTGCCGAAAGGCCTCACACAGTTTGCAAAGGGTGCCAACAGAAGACATAGACACTTGTTTTGTCCTACCAGGGGTGGCACTGTATTTCCAGTTTAATGGAGAGCGCTCAGGGTGCTCGCTCACTCTTTTTTCCCCGGTAGCAAGCAAGAAAAGAGGAAAACATTATCAATATGCAGTTTGTGTACTGGGAGACAGTTATGGACTTCCTTCCTTACTGAGGGCAGAAAATGTTGATGAAGTAAGTAAGAGAAATGTGATCTGACTCAGGTGCTCATTTAATTGGCAGCAGGTACTGCGAGGGCAGCGGGGGAGTATGTTGAGAGTGGGAGGGTTTAGAGTGGTTGCTTCTGAAGCCGATGTAATGTCATTAAGTCAGATCCTTTTCTTAACAAAAACAAAATTAAATAGCAATGTTCATAGATTGGAGAGCCGGAGACTGTTAGCGGAGCAGAGACTGCAGTCTGTCAGTGGAGCGGGGGACTGTTGTGAAGTTGATCACAAAGATGGCTTTCACTTGCCTCGGTTTTGTTTTTATGTTTAAAGTAAAAAAAGGAAACTTTGGGTATTTAGGGAAATGTGTAAGAGGTTCTGTATTTCACTGCTTGCTTTTGTGGTGTGGGAGGGAGGGAGGAATTTACATTTTATAGTATTGTGCTTACTACTGTGTGTGTGCTTATGGCAATTATAGGAAAGTTGGACATCATCAGTAGCTTTTCACTGAAACTGGCTTTTTTGAACACAGAGTGAAATCAGTGTCACAAAATAGCTCATAACTTTAAAACAAAGTAATGCAGAAACCTAATTTTTGGTATGAGATTTATTGGGGGTAGGCTGATTCTAATTCTGCAAAGTAGTACTTTTGACCTGACTCCCTCTTTAAGATACCTTTAAGAACTCCTTACTGACAGGGATAGTAGGTGGTGTTTATGGGAGAAAGGGTCATAAAAAGGCTAGAAGCCCTGAAAATAGGCTCCAGCACTGGATGGGTGCACCTAAAGATGCTCAGTGAACTGGTATCGGAACTAGCTGAACCCCCAGGCAGGGCTGTTCAATAGCTCCTACAGTCAAGAACTGTTCTAAACGATTGGAGGGTAGACGACATAGTCGCACACCCCAAGGGAGAAGACAAAGAGCAACCAGGAAATCACAGGCTCATTAGTTATATCTCCATAGCAGGTAAACTAATGAAGACAGTTGTCAAAGAGGAGCTAGTAGACTTCCCGGAGAGAAATGGGCTCAAGGATAGCAAGCAGCATGGGTTCATGGTGGGGGTGGGGGGGGGTTGACAGACCAACCTGAAAGTGTTCTTTGACTGGGTAATTAGGGCAGTGGAAAAGGGAAAAGCACTGGATTTGCTCTACTTCAACTTCAGTAGTAAAGTTGCTGAAGAAGTTAGAAGATCTGGGAACAGTGAAGGATTTAGTTAGAAGGGTGGGAAGCTAGATGAAGGGTGGGCAGCAGAAGGTGATGAAAAATGGGGTCAAGTTAGAGGAGAAGGAGGTCATGATTGGGGTGCCACAGGGTTCAATTCTGGGGCTGGTCCTCTTCAGTATGTTCATCAGTGAGATAGGAGAAGGAATACAAGACAAGATTTGGAGAACTGTTTTTTTTTGCGTTAATGTTGTACTCCTGTACCTTGATGTTACCTACTGTTATGGGTCTTGTAACTGTGACCCTTGTTTCTTGTTACTGATGTGCTTTTTTTGTCATATGTAAATGTACTATTTTTCCATGTTGCCTTTCCCTTGGTCACACTTGGAAACGAGTCTCGGCTCATTGGTGCTTTTCCCGGTTATCAACTTTTAAATAAATAAATAAATTTGTCTCTTCACAGATATCACTAAGCTCTGTAGCAGGGCAGACAGTAAGAAAGGGGTTAGGGAGCTGCAGAAGGACCTGCAAAGATTAGAGAGATGGTCCAAAGCTTGGCTGTTGAAATTCAATGTTCAAATTGGGCAAAATGATCCACCTAGGGAACAAGAACCCCAGGACGAATATTGGATGGAAGAGTTTAAGCTAGACAATACCACTGAGAAAAGGACCTGGGAGTCATCATAAGCGACTCCCTAAAACAGTCCAGCCAATGTAACAAGGCCTGCAGCAAGGCAACCAGGATGTTGGTGTGTATCGGGAAGGGGTTTGACATCAGGAAGAAGGAGGTGATACTGCCTCTATCGATCACTGGTGAGGCACATCTGGAATACTGTGCCTTGTTCTGGAACCCCCACCTTAGCAAAGACAAAGACAGGGTAGAGATGATATAGCTTTGGGTAACCAAAATTATTCAGGCCCCGCCCCTCCTCCTCTTTCCCTCTTTTCTTTCACATAAGCACTTGTTTACTTATTAACCAGGCACTTATTATTGTCCACTCTTTCTACATATTAAGCGCAACACTGTTGTAACACTGTTTGTGAGGCAGTATGGCACAGTGGGTTAAGGCTCTGAGCTGCAAATCTGGAGACCTGGATTTGAATCCCACAGCACCCTAGGTGCATATTGTGTGACCCTGAGCAAGTCACTTAACTTCCTCATGCTCCCAGGTTGCACCTGCAAACAAGCTTTCAGCTTAGTGTGTCTCACCTGGTAAAATAATTGGTAAAAAAAATTGGTTTGTAACATCTGTCTTACAACTGTATGTTAATATTCGTCTTGTAACTTGAATGTTTAATGTCTCATTCCTGTTGTAACCCTTCCCCCCAGGTCACATCGGGAGATGAGCGACTTGTCGCTCAGTGTGTCTGCCTGGTGAAACATTTCAATAAATATATACAGGATGGCATCCTAGTCCAGCTGTTCTGCTCTAAGGATGGATCCCAGCAGTAGCCTTAAATAGTTCTGTTCAAAGTTTTCTGTAAAGGTTTTATTGAAAATATGAATGGAGGCCTGTCTGCTGGTTATTTTGGTGCTGAACTAACCTGTCCCACCTACAGACAAGGTACTATTGGAGCAAAATGCATGAGGATGTCATGCTAAGGTGACAAACTTGTGTAAATGTTGTAACCAAAGCCAGATGTCTAAAAGTAGCTTGGGTGCCAAGAGGGACAGTCTGAGTTGGTGGGCCAACTAAATGCATCTAAACAACACAATCGTTGGTTGTCCAGGATTAGTTTCCCAAATGGGAAGAGTCATACCCCTTACCAGATGATAAAGCAATTGTAGTAGTTCAACACAGTGGCTAATGAGTGGATTTCTAAGGTCTGCATGGCCCTGCCCCCTTCCTGCCTCCCCTAATTACAAAGACAGGGCATACATACAATACCTGCATTTCTATTTCGTCCTGACCCTCACGTTTACTTTTATATCTCCACTACCTAAGACTTTCCTGTATATTTTGTCCACAACCCCATACTTGCTGCCCACACATAGGCACATCAGGGGCAAAAACAAGCAAACAAAAAAAATTCCAGCCTCCTCTCTCTAACCTTCACTTTCTTTCATCTGCTGCCGTCCATCCTCCCCCTAAATAAAAAACCTGCAACTCTTCCTTCATCCGATACTCTCTCACAAGTAGTGACCATCACTTCTTCTTCCATCCGCTTCTCAACAAACTCATAATGGATTACGTCCACTGCAGGTACTGTGGGACTCTATTAAACTGAACAACTGCCCATAATATAAGACACGCCCCACATATTATGCTCTGAGACATCTAAGAAACCAACTCCTTGTTGCTTGGTCTGAAATTGCCTTTCTTAGAGCAAAGATTCAGGAGACCACACAGCACTGTACTCCACCAGCCCCTAAGCACACACCCCAGCCATGGATACCTCTACCACAGAGGGCAATTAACCTGGGGGCTTGCAGACAGTCAAAAACCATTGAGCTGCATGATCATACCATAAGACAAATGGTCCGATAAAGATGTCAAACAGATTCAAGTCACTTTCACCCATGCCATTCATTGAGGCAGTGGTCACAGGGAGCCCAGACCTACCACAGGGCTTATGTGAGCAAAAAACAAGCTACGGGAAGACACAGGACATAACTACAAATCATGTACTAGTCAAATGGGGCTCTATGATCTGGGGACTAGAGTCTCACCTACAGGAGAGCAAACATACAAAAGTTGCTGTCAGGTGCCTTCCAGGATCATTAGCACACAGAGACACTAACAACATTTAGAAATTTGTATGGGACACAGGGATAAAACTGCATGTCTTAGTCCACCTAGACACCAATGACCTGGCCAATCATTCAGTGGAGGAGATCAAGAGGCATCTGATCTCTCTAGGTGACAAACTTTCTCCTATTTCATCCACTGTCTCATTTTCTGAGATTCTTCCAGTATGGGAAAAAGGAGCTAGCAGGAAGAAGTTCAAAGAAAAAGACATCTCTGAACTCAACAATTGGCTCAGAGACTGGTGTGCAGAGGGGCTACAAATGCATATGGGAATGAAATACATTCTAGAAAAGGCAGTTCTTTCGATATGATGGCCTGCACCTCACCAAGGAGGGCACACAGGTGCTAGGCCAGAAATTTGACATTTTTCTTTCTAATTTAAAGTAGTTAATGGGAAGTGGGCAGCAGCACACAAGGAACCATGGGACAACTGTTGCAACTCCCCAATAACCTCCTATGAACACACAACCAGATCAAGACAACACTAGCACACACCATATCGGTACACTTAAAGACCCTACAAGGTTACTTAGTATAAAGACAATGTCTCCTGCAAATATACAGAAAAGGGGAAGCTCCACATTGATCAATTCTAACCAAGGAAGGCGAGCATTGTGCATCAATTTTCGTAGCCTGGTGAACAAAATCCTGGATCTCACTGCCATAATGGCAGAGGCAGACCTGGACTGGGTCATGGTCACAGAGACATGGTTCACTGAAAACCACACCTGGGACATAGCTATCCCAGAATATACACTATTCTGAGGAGACCACAAAGGTAAGAAAGGTGGAGGGGTAACAATGTAAAAAAACAGCTTCAATGCTATGGAAACCCAGGGACTCAGCAGCAATGTGGAGGTCCTCTGGGTTACCCTTAGAGCAGGAAATAAGTATCCTATCCGAGTTGGGGTTATATACAGACCCCCAGTCCAGGATAAAGACTTGGACAGGAACTCCTGGAGGCTATCTTACAGATGGCAGTCAACAGAGAACTGCTGCTGGTTGGTGATTTCAGTCTACTGGATGTGGATTGTTTTTCACACACGGCCTCTATGGAAAGGAGCAGAGAATTCCTCCTAGCACTAAAGGGAGAAGGACTAGAACAGTTGGTGACCACACCAACATGAGAGGAAGCCATCCTGGACCTCGTGCTCTCAAACAGCGACAGGAATGCTGACACAAAGGTGGGCAGCAATCTGGGTACCAGTGAACATATGACTATCTGGATCACCATCACCAGTAAAGAGGAAGTCAGGCATAGGAAACTCAGGGTCCTGGATTTCAAGAAGGCCAGCTTTACGCAAATGAGGGCTTCCATAAAACACATACTTAGCAAGGAAACAGGGGGCACAGTGGAACAGAGGAGGAAAGCCCTGAAGGAAGCTTTACTCACAGTAACTTACCACTGCATGAAGCAGATCTCTAAGTCTAGGAAAAGAAGGAAACCACTATGGTATACCAAGGATGTAGTAACAAAAATAAAGGATAAAAGGAAAGCATTCAAGAGATTCAAGGATATTAACAATGAGGCAGAGATGGAACTCTACAAAACCAAGCTAAAAGAAGCAGGGAAGGCAGTAAGGGCAGCCAAAGCCCAGACAGAAGAGAGAATTGCATGAGGAGTGAATAAAGGTGAAAAAATGTTTTGTAGATACATTAGAGGAAAAAGGAAAACAAAAGGAGGCATTATAAAAAGAGCAACCAAGGACAGCAAACAGGCAGAAAATGATAACGAAAATGTGGAGATTCTAAACAGTTTCTTCTGCTCAGACTTCTAAAAAGAAGACGATGACAATGGACCCAAAATGCAGAACGCAGGCAGACTCACCATAGAAGCAGATGCTGGACCATTTACAAGAGATAGTGTCTCAAAAGAGCTTCTCAGATTAAAAGCAAATAAAGCAATGGGCTCAGATGAAATCCACCCTAGAATTCTGAAGGAGCTGGCACAGGAAATTGCAGGCCCATTGGCAGAATTATTCACACAGTCTCTAGAGAGCACGAAAATGCCACAGGACTGGAGAAGGGCCACAGTGGTACCCTTGCACAAAAGTGGAAGCATGTAGTAGGCCGGAAACTACCGGTCAGTGAGCTTGACCTTGGTAGTGGGGAAGCTTATGGAGTCCCTACTTAAGGAAAGAATAGTGAAGTTCCTTACAGAAACAGGGCATCTAGATACTAAACAGCATGGATTTACAGTAGGATGGTCATGTCTAATGAATACTATAGAATTATTTGACTGGGTTTTGAAAATAGTGGACCAGGGAGAGGTGGCTGTTATAGTCTATCTAGGTTTCAGCAAGGTTTTTGACTCTGTCCTCCATTGAAGATTGGTTAATAAGCTAGAACACTCCGGGTTAAGGCACAAAATAGTCAAGTGAATTCAAAACTGGCTCTCCAATACAGTACAGAGGGTCATATTCAATGGGACACTGTCTAGCAAGGGAAGGGTGATCAGTGATGTGCCTCAAGGATCTGTCCATGGTTAAATCCTCGTCAATATATTTATCAGCGACTTTGCTGATGGCCTGCAGGGTAAGGTATGCCTGTTCTCCGGTGACCCAAAGCTTTGCAACAGGGTAGAAACAATTGAAGGAACAGCAGCAATGAAATCAGATCTAAAGATCCGAGAAGCATGGTCTAGGGACTGGCAGTTGAAATTCAATGCCAAAAAGTACAAGGTCATGCACCTAGCTAAAGGAAACCCAAAGAAAACATATACGCTTGATGGTGAACAATTAACAGAAACAAAACTTGAACAGGACCTCAGAGTACTTATTTCTGATGATTTAAAGGTGGATAGACAATGTGAAAAGGTGGTGCAGAAAGCTAGTAGCTCAGATGTATTGGTAGGGGCATTACGAGTAGAAAGCGAGAGGTCATATTCCCTCTGTACAGGTCCTTGGTGAGGCCAAGTGTGAAATAGATTTTGCTTGAAAACAATTAAATCATCAGCATGCAATAAACATTCACAAGACCTGCAAAGTGAAGGTAACTGATTAATAAATAAAGATATTAATAAATAAAGAGATTAATAAAGGACCCAGAATTAACCCTTGTGGTACCCCAGAATCCATAGAGCAAACAGATGATTCAACAAATCCTAAAATAACAAACTTGAGTCTGATTCATCAAGTAATCACTACACCATCCAACCACATTCGCTGAAGACCCCAGCTGACCCGATTTTAGACAAAACAGAGAATGATCAATAAGATCAAATGCCTTGGTCAGGTCCACAAAAAAACGCCACTGTCAGACCATTTTTGAATCCTCTGAGGGTGGTGTTTGTGAACCTGACCATGGCAGTCTCAGTTACATGATTTTTATGGAAACCATGTTGCTGGGTGCACATTACATTGTAAGTCTCAAGATAACCAGTGATTTGATTTGCCACTATCTTTTCAAGTAATTACTCAGAGGATTTAATATGGAAATTGGCCTGAAATCATCTACATAGTCAGCTTTATGCTTCTTAGGGATTGGAACCACTCTGGCACATTTCCAGAATGAAGGAAACTGGCCCAAAATAAGTCACAAATTAAAAATTGAACAGAGAGAGAGACAACAATAGAAGGAGCCACTAACCTTATAAAATGCCCATCTGCCCCCAATCACTATACCTATTTGGAATAGTTAGCAATAATTTTAATACCTCAATTCTAGTAACCATTCAGAAATAGAAAGAGGGCCTTCCTGCCGAAGATGCAGCACATTCAATGTCACCATCTGGCTGAGTAGAGGAACCAGTTTTATAACATGTCAAGTCAGAAAACTTATTGAGCAAATTAACTATCTCAGCAGAATCAGATACTACACCTTTTGTAGTTTTTAGCTTCTCTATAGTAGACTTTCCTTGGAAGATAGCAAGCGATTAACTGAATCCCAGAATTTCTTGGGGTCTGACCAGCAAGCAATAAAATTATTTTTATAAAATCCTTTCTTAGCATTTTTTACTAAATTACTCATTTTATTTCTTAAAAATCTATATCTTTTCAATAAGGAAATTGATGGAGACTGCTTATAAGCAGCCCGAGCCAAATTTCTCAGTTTTATCTACCCCTTTAAATCATTAGGAAATCATCTGTTGTAAATACCCCAAACTCTAACAGATCATAAGGGGAAAAATATTCTGGATTGGAAGCAGTTGTTTATAAAAGTAATCCACTGCACAATCAGGATAATGGATTAAATCAATAAGTGACCAATCAATTAGAGGAAGTTGCAACTGCAAAGTCGTATAATCAACTTTTTTGAAATTACAAAACTGAATATACCACAGGGAAGTTATGGGGGGTTTAAAGTTCAACACATACTAAATAACTTGGTGGTCACTAATCAAATTAACTAGGATCCCAGCAGATGAAATATTTGGTCTGTTTGTAACAATCAAATCTAAGATGGAATGACTCTCTGTAAGTGAATTTAATCTGGTTGGTTCATTAACTACAGTAATTGAAACAAGTTATATGAATGTAAGAAAGATTCTAAACTCACCTTCAGACATCAACCGGTTCAGGTTAGTGTCCCCAGCTAGAACAAAATCAGAGTTGCTATATAAGCAGTGCTATTATCCAAAAATTCCTTTAACCCAGTATGACCACATTGAGGGGGGTTATAGATACAACCTAACGTTACATACTTTCTACCACCCAAGATCAAACAAATAAGCAGCCAATGTCACAAAGATTCGGTGCCTGTACTGATACCCAGGATACATAACTGAAGAGACTCTTTAAAATATACTGCTACCCCACACCCTTTTTTTGCCTGACCTGTCTTCCCTAATAATATTGTACCCAGGAATTTTACATAAACCATCAGGGATTGAGGGTTTCAATCAGAATTCAGATAAAACAATCAATTTGGGGTATAGGAGAGAGAAATATATTCAACATTAGCCAATTTAGGAACTAAACTCCTCACATTTAAATGCACAATTTTCACACCATGAGTGATATACCAAGATTTATCACCAACACTAGTAGGATTAGAAGTGTTCCAGAGTCCAGGATTTAGCTCTATGTCACCGGATAATAAGAGTAAATAAAATAATACTAAAACTCTAGAGCAGGAACCGGGCCTGTGCAACCCTTTCTGAAATGATAACAAGGAGGTTGGAAAAACACAACCCATGTTCACTTACAGCTGCCTTTTCCATTAACAACAAACAGCAAGAATCAATTGGATTTTGATCTCTCACCAATAGATTAGACACAGAAAAATCTAATGGCACATTATTACTTTCCATCTCTGCTGGCACAGTACAGGCACACACAGAGTTGCAAAACAACAGTCCCATCAACAAAACACAAATTAAACCAATCAAGTAACCTGTGGATACCATCTTACAAACCCAGTCAACCTGTTAAAAACAAGAATAAATTTCAGTTCACAGTAAACAGACAGCATTTTCTGCCGCAGTCTCCCATGGCTCCTGGTACACTTTGCCGCACTTCGCTGCTGCTATAGACACCACCACATTTAAGCAGACTACAGATTTAAATCCCCAAACCCCACCAAACTGGGCTGCCACCACCAATTTGGGGAAGGGGTGCAGCTCAGCTATGTGGGAGGCAACTCTACAAAGAGCACTGTTTCTATGACAATGCAAGGGGCTGTGGTGCACACTGTGAAACAAAGCAGTTCACAGCATCTGGGACACAGAATTATTATTAAAAACAAGCACAGTCTCAGCACAAACAGTCAAATCCCAGCAACAGAGTCTTCAACAGATGAAATAGCAGTGAGCAGACTCAGCAAACAGTCAACAATAGCAGATGGGTTGTTAGCAGATTAGAGGGCAGTGAGCAAAAACAGCAGCACAATGCAGGTTACAGTAGACTTTGCATTGATAAGACTCACAGCCCTTCAGATGTTTCAGGTGGTTCTGGTGCTCTTTCTCAGTGCTTGCAGCACCTCCAATACCTTTCCACACTGACTCAGTTACTTTGTCAGAAGGAGCATATAGCTCACAGATGAAATAGTGTAACAACGGGGCCAGTGGAGCCTGTTACATTCCCTCTAACTCCCGGTACACTTTGCTGCCACAAGCCACATCTATAGACACTGCTGTGTCTAAGAAGACTACAGATTTAAATCTCCAAACCCCACCAAACTGGACTGTCACCACCAATCGGGGGAAGGGGCGCGGCTCGACGGTGCAGGAGGTGGCTCACAAAGTGTACTGTTGCTATGGCAATGCAAGGGACTGTGGAGTATGCTGTGTAAGAGACCAGTTAGCATCTGGGACACAGACTTACTATTAAAAACAAGCACAGCCTCAGCACACAGTCAAATCCCAGCAACAAAGTCTTCAGCAGATGAGATAGCAGTGAGCAGACTCAGAAAATAATCAACAATAGCAGCAGGTTGTTAACAGATGAGAGGGCAGCGAGCAGAAAGCAGCAGCACAATGCAGGTTACAGTAGATTTTGCATTGATAAGACTCACAGTCCTTCAGATCAGTTTCAGGTGGTTCTGGTGCTTTCTCAGTGCTTGCAGCACCTCCAATATCTTTCCACACCCCCACACTGATTCAGTTGCCTTGTCATTAAGAACACACAACTCACAGCTCGCAGATGAAACAATGGGGCCAGTGGAACCTGCCACACTCCCTCTAACTCCTGTTACACTTTGTCCCACTTCACCACCACAAGCTGCCACTATACATGCCATAGTGATAATTGTCTGGCATATGGCTTTGTGATGCCTTGCCTGTTGCAGTGTGACCTGCTCTGCCTCTTCGGTTTAGGATCGATCTAGATGTATGACCCAGGGGAAGGGGATGGCCACCACCTGCCCTGCCATGGGCAGAATCTGTGGGCAATAGGACTCTCCAATGGAGAAAAGGTAAGAGATGGCTACAAGTGCACAGGGACCGGGCTAAGACGCTGCCCATTCTGCCTAAGTAGGCTAAAAAGCTTTATGGGGAAAAAAATGGTCAATCAGCTTCATTTACATGACTTCTGGATAGTTTTTGTTTGCCGCAGAGGAGTACTAGAAGCTTCATTGTCCTTCTTTTGGGCCAAATATTAAATTGGGAAACAACATGCTTCCACTACAGTGCTTATCCTGTCTCTGGGAGTGTTCTTTTTCCTCTAGAATTTAAATGGGAACAGTGTCACACTTTGTAATCATGACTAACACATTTGGTGTCACTGATTGGAAGATTTCATATTTCATAAATATCTTCCGCTTCCGATCATCTCCCATTCCTAAGGGAGGGGGTCTGTTTAAGAATTTCCCTCACTCTATTATAACTCAATAGTCATAAACAATTACTTTGTATATAATATTGGTGCACTAAAACAAAACATTATCTTTCTACAACCTGTTGGAATCATTACACAAGAGGTGCATTGCCCCTGTAACCCCATACTTCACAGAACTGATAACTGTATCATATCTCTACTATCTGTGGGAATAATTACTATGGGACGTGCATTGTTGCCCATACAATCTCATATTATACAGAACCTTTAACTGTTTCATATTTCTACAGTCTGGATGAATAATTACAGTGGAAGGTGCATTTTTGCTCATGTGACCTCATACTATACAGAACTGTTAATAGCTTCATATTTCTACAATCTGAAATAATCATTACTGCAGGAGGTGCACTGCTGCCCATGCAACCCCATACAATACAGTATTGATAGATATTTCATACTTCTATAATCTTTAGGAATCTTTACTACAGGCAGTGCATTGCTGCCTGTGCAACTCTATACAAAACTGATAATTGTTTTACACAGTGCACCCTCTGTTTTGTGCCCCTCCATTATCTGCCACCCTCCTTTATCCACCGGCCTGACCTCCAGTACCATTCCCTCTTTATTGAAATTCCCTCTATTACTGTATCTGCCATCTCTCTCTATCCACCAGCCACCAGTGCTTTCTCATGTACAGACTGTACCTTTCTCATGATTTTCTCCCTTTATCGTGAATATGAAGCAGTGCATTATGGTCCCAATGTTTTAGTTTTTGTAAATGTCTTAAGTAAGCAATAACCCATGACAGGGTGTGCGGTTATTGGGGATTAATCAACACCCTGGGTGTGTTGTGAGGCACAAGACTGCAGGTTGGCTGTCGTCACAGCACACACGATGTGTTGATTAATCCCCAGTAACCGCACACCCTGTAGTGGGTTATTACGCTTATAACATGGGGTGTCACCAGAGGTAAAAAAAATAAAATAAGAGGAAAGCATAATTATCTCATGAAAACACAGGAACTGTTTTACGTGTTCTGCCACAAGCACAATTACTGTGTTGCCCAACTCAGTATGCAGTGCTGTCACTGCTGAACTTGGTCACTATCTGACTGAGTTGCTGCTCAGTGTTGCAAGGGATTTCCGGCACAATCCATCTTAAAGAACAGCAATACGTTAATGGTGACAGGTTAAGAAGTATGCAGTGAAGTGCGTTCATGAATGACCTTACTCAGAGATGTTGATGCTGCCAAATAGTGCACTTTCTCCTGGTTATACCTGAAGTCCCAAATGACATTTAAATTTTTTGTTAACAAATTTGACACTCCATCCATCCATACATAGCAAAACTCCACTCTGAATACCTGAAGAAATGCAGGGGCACAGTCGAGCAAGTTAGATTAAATAAGGAATTGATTGGAACTGCACTTTTATCTATTCATGCTACTTCCGGGTTTCATTATTTGTATGCAAGCCCCTGGCAATGCTGCACATGTGCGAGGCATTGGTGAGAGGAATGGGGGATGGGAATGGAGCTGCCACTAGGTATTTGCAGACTGTGTGCTGTGTCTCCCTGATGTGCCTCACTCTCTCTCTCTCTCTCTTCAGAGTTAAGCAAGGGAGCGAGAGCAGCGTGGTGAACTGTTGTGAGAGTGGGTTGCAGGGTTAAGCAAGGGAATGGGAGCAGCACGGTGAGTTGTTGTCAGAGCAGATTGCAGCTCTCAGGTCACTGGGAATGGGACTCAGTATGGGGCAGGGCTACTGACTTTAGCAGTCCAGGGGGAAGGAACCACAAGCTGAGTTGACAGGGCTGTGTGGACACTGTCTAGAGGGGTTTCCTCTCTCTGTGTGGCATGGCACTTCTCTTTTCTGATCCAGCAAACACCATTGTGTGCATGGGAACTTTCCGGTAGGCACTGGCTTTTCTACAGACAAATTTCATGTACCTTTTGAATCATGCCTACTATAACTGGGGAAAGGGTTTCAGTTCTTTTCAACACGGATATGCTAGGACCTCAAAAGTCCACTGGGTTGGTGGGCGGGCAGAGTCGCTTAGGTCTATAAAATAATGGCTGCTTTTCAGATTCATTGAGAGCATTAAATAATTAGTTTAGCATGCTGCATGGTTTCTTTCTTGTGGGACTATTCACCACAAACACACACTGTAAAGTTAACATAAATTAATAAATGGTCAACTGCTCAGTGTTAACCAGTTAAGTTACACAAACCTATTTGCCCATGTTATAATAAGAAATACTTTACAGTGCACTGCTGAGGACTATAGAAACATAGAAACATAGACTTTGACGGCAGATAAGGACCGCTAGGCCCATCTAGTCTGCCCATTTCCCTACCTACAGGATAGGCCGCAGATCCTAGTTAACCAACAGCCTATATCTTCCTGCCCCCCACAAGAATTGCCTTATGTCTGTCCCATGCATTCTTGAATTCTCCCACAGTTTTAGACCCCACAACTTCCTCAGGAAGGCTGTTCCATGCATCCACTACCCTCTCAGTGAAATAATACTTCCTCACATTGCCCCTGAACCGCCCTCCTTCTATCTTTAAATTGTGTCCCCTTGTTCTTGCAAGTCTCTTTTTCTGAAAGATGCTACCCTCTTGGACTTTGTTGATTCCCTTGAGGTACTTGAAAGTTTCTATCATGTCCCCCCTCTCCCTTCTTTCCTCAAGGGTATACATATTAAGCTCCTTTAGTCTCTCCTCATACGGCTTCTCTTGCAGACCCTGCACCATTTTAGTTGCCCTCCTCTGACTGCCTCTATCCTATGTCCTTGCAGAGATGGGGTCTCCAGAACTGGACACAGTATTCAGATGGGGTCTCACCAACTGTCTGTACAGAGGGATAACAACTTCCTGTTTTCTGCTGCTGATGCCTCTCCCTATACATCCCAGTATACCCCCGGCCCTCCTACTGCCTTCTCACATTGCTTGCTAACCTTAAGGTCATCTGATATGATTACCCCCAGGTCCCTTTCCTGTTTTGTTGTTGTTACTACCTCCCCACCCATTGTGTATTCTTCCCCTGGGTTCTTGTTTCCCAGGTGCATTATTTTGCACTTTTTTGCATTGAATCCTAGCTGCCATACGTCTGACCATTCCTCCAACCTTGCCAAGTCCCTTTTCATCCTTTCCACACCTCCTTGTGTATCAACCCTGTTGCAGATCTTTGTGTCATCTGCAAAAAGGCATACTTTCCTTCCAGTCCCTCTGCAATGTCACTGATGAAGACATTAAAAGGACTGGACCCAATACTGAACCCTGCGGTACCCACTAGTAACCGCCCTTTCTTCAGAGTGGACTCCATTTACAATTACCTTCTGTGTCCTGTTGTCCATGTTTTACCCAGGCTACCACCCTGGGACCCACTCCCAGACTGGTTAATTTGACTAATAATCTTTGTGTGGGACTGTGTCAAATGCCTTGCTAAAGTCTAGGTAGGCCATGTCCACAGCCCCTCCCTGGTCTACTACTTTGGTCACCCAGTCAAAGAAATCTATTAGATTTGTCTGACATGACCTTCCCGCTGTGAACCCATGCTGCCTTGGATCCTGTGCTCCACTGACCTCTAGGTACTCAACTATTCTTTCCTTCAGAAGTGACTCCATCACTTTCCCTACCACAGAGGTCAGACTGACAGGTCTGTAGTTTCCTGCCTCTGTCTTGGTCCCACTTTTGTGAAGGGGAATCACATCCGCCTTCCTCCAGTCCTCGGGTACCACACCATCCTCCCATGATTTATTAAAAAGAGTAGCCAGTGGTTTCACTAGTTCCTTCCTTAATTCTTTTAGAATTCTGGGGTGAATTCCATCAGGACCCATTGCTTTGTCCACCTTCAGTTTTAGGAGTTCTTGCAGAACCCTTTCTTCAGTGAAAGGACTGGGATCGACCCCCCTATCAAGAGTGCTTCTGTTAATTGGATTAGGCACTTCCCCCTCCTCTTTTGTGAATACTGAGCAGAAATATTCGTTCAGTATTCCTGCTTTTTCACTGTCCCCCTCTGCTATGTTATCTTTGAGAATGTCTGTGAGGTTTTTAACAACATAATTGAAGAGATTACTGAAATTGTCAGGGGTGAAGAAAAGGAAGATGTCATTTTATAAGTAAGGGTCATTTTTTTTTTTGAAATGGCAATTTTATTGTTTATTTCATCATAAGCAAACAAGTACAATGATCATACACCACAGAACAATACTGAGACAATACCTAACACTGACAAAAAAATAGAGCAGACTCTAAAAACATCTAATAAACTAAAAGCATTGAGGATTTTCTAAGAACTACCAAGAGTAATTCACATTTTGATAACTTACAAACCACAGATGAACAACTCATAAAGACTAGACAAACAAACATCTCCCCAATATGAGGCATCATGGGTCAGTTTTAACATTTCCAAGTTAGCAGTGGGCAAGTTCATTGTTGGGTATCAGGGAATTTTAGCATTTGACAACTAATCAGATGGCTTCCCTACACAAAGTTCTTGCTTAACCAGGTTGGAGTCCACCAATCTGACTAAAATTTAATTTAAACATCCCTTGCCAGGATTTCCAAAATTGATATGCCCTCCCTTTCACTTAAGAATTCGTTGAAAGGGAGCCACCTTGCAGTAAATTTCTCCTTCTGTAGGTAGAAGTGGGCTGTTAACCTTTCCATTTCTTTAATTTGTAAACAGCAGGTTAACCACTGTGACTTGTCTGGGGTCTTGTCAGAAAGCCACCTCTTAGTTATTGTTTTGGCTGTTGCCATCGTTAGCACATTGGACTGTTATCAGAACTCCGGAGCCCCGCAGGAAATCTTCCCAGCACCAATTATCAGGACTCCGGAGCCCCACAGGGAAACTTCCCAGTGCCAAAGTGTCACAAGTATCAGGAATTTGGGTATACAGTATAGTGCTAATGGGCGTATGGCATTTAAAAAAAAAAAAACATAGCTTTGGGCAACCCCAGAAGACGTGTTCATGAGTTCCCACTTGGCCAAACCCCCTCCAACAGGCATCAGTTAGGGTGGTTACCATAGTGGTGGATTTTCACTGGTGTTTTAAAGAACCTCATGATCACCAGCCACAGGAATTCTCACCATGTTGGAGAGGCCTTAGTCCTATTTGCCTATTTCCAAATCTGAGTCCAGATTTTTTCAGGGAGCATGCCACCTAACTCCGCCTCCCATTTAACTTCGATATTCATCCTAGGCTATGAGTTGCTGTCTTTACATACATGGTAGAGTCTCAATACAAGCTTCCCCTCCTCCCTCCGCCCACCACCCCCAGCACAGAGCATCAGAAACTGATGCTCTATGGCATCTTGTAATAATGATTTCCTTGGTTCAGTGGTCTAATAATATCTCACTTGGAGGTAGCAGTAAAAGTCTCTCTGGGGTATGCCATATTCCTAGAATGTCCTTGGGAAATGGAGATGTGCTTAATCGCAATGGGGTTCTTGAGGTGTGAGAAAACAATGTCCAAAAATTAGTGCATGGTACGGATCCCCAAGCTTCTTATAGAATAGAAGAAACAGTGGAGTCTTTTGTATAAAGTTCCATAAACATCTTTTTTATTCTTTGTTTCTGCCCTGATATTTCGATTCAATCAGCAAATCTTTTTCAAAGGGCTTCTTTGTTTCAAAAAAGAACATATTTACCATGTTGTTTACATCATTCACTATTTTCAGTATTATTTAACATCTTTTGAAACTAAAAATACAGAACAAAACCTTCCTTTCATGTCATTCTTAACTATACTATCAAGTTCATATATGCATATTCATATGTATACAGAGCTTTCTTTCAACTCATTAGATTATTCTGTTTTGTATAAAATGAAATAATGACTGTATTAAAATATACAGAGTATTGAAACAAATGTAGGAATTGCAAGCATTTCCAGCATGTATCCTCTGCCTAGACCTGTACTACCTTTTAGCTGAGAGTGGTACACATACTTCAAAATCTCTTGGTTTAACAAACAATTCTGTAGTTCATGGAGCCTATTTTTAAAACCATCTCCTTCTGGTAGTGTTCTAAAAGACACGAAGTTTACATAGATCTTTACATACATGGTAGAGTCTCAATACAAGTTTCCCTCCTCCCTCCGCCCATATACTGATGTACTATGTAAATGCTCCCTCTCCCCTTCTCCCAGGATGTACCGTGAGATGAGTATCTTGCTGCTCAGTGTAATTCTCCTGGTGAAACTTTTCAATAAATAAAAATAAACAAAAAGATCTGTCGGTAACTTTGTGATATAATTAAGTCTTGTTGTTGTTTGCATATTATTTTAAACCCTTACCTGGTCTGCCAGCATGTTATATATATCTAGAAGCGCTTTTGTTTGTCGCTGTTATCAGCCCTATTTTTGTAAAGAGGAAAGGCATATGTTTATTTAAAAAATACTTTTTTGCATCTTCAAAACACACCCACCTTGAGTGTTGTTATTGATAGTGATTGCTCTGGACCTGTTAGTGTCTTAAACATCGAGTTTTACAAACAATCTGTTGAAGAATGTAAATTTATATTTACTCTTGAAGTTCACAAACCATTATTCTTTTAGGCAATACTATTTGAATGCTGCAGTATCATCTGCTTTATAGCAGGTTTTACCTGTTCAAAAGATGAAAGTGTTCCTGCTGCCTAATGGCGTCTTAGCATTTTCAACACTCTGAGTAAGGCCCTGTTGCCACTCCCTTCCCCTTGAGCCCACTCGTGTATATCATCAGTGACATCACTGCTGATGATCTCGCGTGATTTCCTGTGAGATTTCAGTTGCTAAGCAACTGTCAACAGCCTCCATGCTGTTATCAACACGAGAGGGCTCCCTGGATGTTTGTGTTTGCTTTTTGCATTTTATTTGTATTACACATTATTGTTATGTCTTTTACTTAGGGGTCTTATTTATTTCTCCACATTTCAGGGAGAACACTGTCACATCTTTGCTATATATTCTTAATCTGTATTCAGAGCTTTCCTGTAATTGTTACTTCTTTAAGGTTGGAAGGGGGTATTACTGAAGATTTTTTCTGTGTGGGCTTTGTATTTTGTTCTGAATCTGTTTAAGATGTCTTATTATAATTATTACTAATTTTGTCTGAAAATTTGTTTTTGTTATTTTATGCCCTTTCTTTATTTAGGGCTTGTTGCCCTGTGAAAAAATGTCTTATTGCCAGCACGCTTGCCAGTTAGTATCTGTGCTCATTCCCACATTTCTGTCTAAGGTGTTGAGTAAGCTTATCCATTTCATTTCACATTTGTCAATTCTTTTGTAAAACCAAGAGGTATTGAGGTATGTGCACCACTCTCAGCTAAAAGGTAGGGCAGGGCTAGGCAGAAGACACATGCTGGAAATGTTTGAGATTGCTATATTTGTTTCAATACTCTGTATATTTTACTACAGTCATTATTTCATTTTATGCAACACAGAATAATCGAATGAGTTGAACGAAAGCTCTGTATACATATGAATGTGCATATATGAACTTGATAATTTAGTTAAGAATGACATGAAAGGAAGGTTTTGGTCTGTGTTTTTAGTTTCAAAAGATGTTAAATAATATTGAAAATAGTGAATGATGTAAATAACATGGTAAATATGTTCTTTTTAGAAACAAAGAAGCCCTTTGAAAAAGATTTGCTGATTGAATCGAAATGTCAGGGCAGAAACAAAGAATACAAAAAGATGTTTATGGAATGATGATACCCTGTACTAGATGTTCAGTTTGTGGACATACATCCCAAAAGAATAAATTTCAAGACCCAAATACTGGCAAAAAGCTTGACATTAAAGAGCACATTACATGTACCTCTGAAGGGGTAATTTATGTGCTACTTTGCCCATGTGACAAAATGTATGTTGGACAGACAACCAGACAACTTACAGTATGAATCCAAGATCATAAGGGGGATATTAGATGGAAAGATGAATCTTCCCCAGTGGCCATGCACTTTTACCAAGCAGGGCACATGGGAGCAGCACCCTGTTTTTGGGGGCTGGAAATAGTGGAACCTTCAGAAAGGAGAGGCAATTATCTAAATAAAATTGACACATGTGAAATGAAATGGATTATCTTACTCAACACCTTAGACAGAAATGTGGGAATGAACACAGATACTATGGTATATATGGATATAGATGGTTTGAACTTCAAGAGTAAATATAAATTTATATTCTTCAACAGACTGTTGTTAAACCCGATGTTTAAGACACTAACAGGCACAGAGCAATCACTATCAATAACAACACTCGAGGTGGGTGTGTTTTGAAGATGCAAAAAACAATATGCAATGTATTTACACTACAGAGTAGAACTATTTAGAGTTCAAGTATTTTTCAAATAAACATATGCCTTTCTCTTTACAAAAATAGGGACTGATAACAGTGACAAACAAAAGCACTGCTAGATATATGTAACATGCTGGTAGACCAAGTAAAGGTTTAAAATAATAAGGAAACAACAGTAAGGCTTTTAGTGAATGTCAAAATACACCGTATAAGAGACAGCATGAATCAAGGGAAGAATTCAGCTCTGAGGAAGGGGTCATCCCTTCAAAATGTCAGCTGTACGTCTCACAGTGAGCACCTGGAAGAAAGGTGGAGACTGAGAAATGCCATGCTTATGGTGGAATGGTGGTGAAACTTGAAATGGATTTTGTCAGCATGTGATTGAGTTTAGTGCATCTATGCGGGTTGTGAAATGAATGAATCCAGTTTCTATAATAAAGTTAAGTTACTGAAAGATAAAGCAGACAGGTCGACAGAGAGACAGAAATGTTATAACCATTCCTTACATGTGTTTACAGTAACAATCGATTCCTGATAACATTACTAAAAGCACACTGTGATAGTTTGGTTTGTATATTTTTGCCATATTCTGCTTTGTACCTTGGACCATGCTTTTGCAGCTTGAAAGAAAACTATGTGACTGAAGGGCTTCTTTTACACATATTTTGCATTCCCCCTGTTTAATCCCTTCACACCTGAATTGAATGGAAATAAATGCAGTGTGATTCACAGGTGTGACGTGTCCAAAGGAAAAAATGTAGTTTCTGACAAATACAGTGAGGAGGGTCCAGGTATTGAATGAATGCCAGCCCCCCCCCCCCAATACACACACACACAAGTATTTTCAGACAATCGGACAAGCTAAGATATTATGTTAGACTGGATAAAGATAATTACAGGATTGTAATCAGCATGCAGAGTGATGGTTTGTGTTTGTGAAGTGAGGGTTTGTGTATGTGAATAAAGTGGTGAGGATGATTCAAAGTCTAAGAAAGCAGAAAAATAAGTATATTCAAGGTGTCAACCTTAGAGCAATGGAATTAGGAATTGCAAAATGAAAATGCAGGATGACATGAGGGAATCAGTCTTCACAGTTTATGCATGTGTCTTGTGAAAGTACAAAGATGGGTTTTAATGCAAAGTATGGTGTGGTATGAACTAATGTGATTTATATCACTGACCCTAGGCACCTATTGAACTAACCACTTACAGCTCCTGACACCAGCGACCTCTGCTCAGTCCCTCTGCTCCTCTTCGAGAGGCCTCCTGGACATTCCCACGGTTGAGCTCAGGACCTCAGGAGATCACGCATTTAGTGTCTCTGGGCTGTGCCTGTGGAACTTGTTACCACCTTCAGTCCAGGAGGCTCCCTCAATTCAGGTATTCAAGTACAGGCTGATGGCCCACCTCTTTGTCCTAGCTTTTGCAGATTGCCAAAACCATCTTGTTCTAGTCCCCTTATGTGACAGTCCAAAAGCTCTCTTATTATTTAATTTGCTGTATTTAGTATTTTATGAATTGTTACTGCTATATATATATATTCATGTTTACTTTATTCCTCTGTTTATTATAATTTGTTAGGTGCCCAGAGCCTCTGGGATTGGATACCCTACAAATAAAATTGCCTTGCTTTCACAGGGGATGGATATTCCAGGCAGCTGCCAGGCTGCCACAGCTTTCACTGGTTTGAACCTAGTGAAGGGGGAGGCACATACCTAACTGTGAAAATAATGGAAGTTTCTCCTTCGGCTGTTATTGTTTACACATTTGAAGTTATTTTTAGCTTTTCCATTTCATTGGCACATTTGTAGCATCTCAGTTGTAAAGGAGTTCCAAATCATGGCAAACCCCGTTGTGGCAGTTTTTCCTTCTAGTGCTTCTGGGGCATTACGTGTACAGAATTTTTTTCTTTTTCTTCCATCTTCTCCAAGGGGGCTGGACAAGTTTCTGAAACAGATGCCTCAAACAAAAAATGACTATGGGGAAGGGGAGGGGAAGGGAAGTTGTTTAACCAGGAGAGGCACACTAAGCTGAAGCTTGTTTCCAGGTGCGACCTGGGAGCACAGGGAAATTAAGTGACTTGCTCAGGGTCACACAATATACAAGTGGGGGGGGACTATGAGATTCAAATCTAAGTCTCCAGGTTTGCAGCTCAGATCCTTAAACCACTGCACTATACTGCCTCCAAGACTAAGACAAGGTTAAACGTGTAATTTATCTTCTCAGTTATACTCGAGGTCAGGCTGCACTCAAGAGGGAGTGACTGGCTGGAATGCAGCACGCTGTAATTTATACACCCTTGCCTCTCAAGAACAAGAGCCTTAATTAAACAGGGAAATGAAGTTTATATTCTGAAATTAACCTTTTTTATTTTCAGCATTTTAAGGTTTTAATGTTTTGTCATGAACATTCCCCTGTGTTATATGCATACATGGTCAGTAGTGTGGAAATGACATTGTGTATAGGGAGGGGGGTCCTCCCACCCTAACTTTTGATTTGTTACTCCACATTGGAGTTTTTACAGACTTGTTAGTACAACAATTTAACTGCCTCAGATGGCACTGTGTATGGGGGTCGGGATGGGGGGAACCTGACTTTTGGGAAGGGTTGCAGTTAGCGTCCCTCTATAGTGCATTGTTTTCTGGCAATTTCAGCAGTATGTCAATTTTATGTAACTGGATTACATGGTTAAAGACGACTCCAAAAAACACTCCCTTTAGCAACAGCAATGCCTAAGCGAATCTCATTGTGAAGCGAAGAAGGAGCTTGAGGGGGAAGACGGCATAAACCTTTTGTAAACCCCCATAACCTATGAAAATGATGCTGTATGCTGGTTCAGGAACTTATTTCTGTAATACCTGATGTGCACATTGGAGGCCATCAGGGGCAGTTGGGTGGTGGCCAGATGTGCTCCAAGTAGCCACTGACAAGTGATTTCATGCAAATCAGTTGAAACTGTTTAAAGATCAGAACTACAGTAATCTACCAATGGAGGAGGGGCTTGAAGCCCTTCTCTTTGTTTGTTTTGTGTTTCAGAAGCTGATTGCCCAGTGGCATGAGGTCATGAGACTCCAGAAGACCATGCACAAATAAATGGTGACAGTCTATGAAGGAGAACCAGCCATGGTGCCGGTCACCTATAATTCCACTGATTTCTCTAGTATGATGTGGTGGTTGTGATTTTCTAATAATTATGACATCATCATGCTGCTCACAGGCTGCCCTCATGTACTTTACAGAGACTCACTGAGGGAATATTCAAACTAAAACTTGCTGAGGCCATATTCAAGCAGAGAGTCACTGAGGGAATATTCAAACTAAGACTTGCTGAGGCAATATTCAAACTTTCCTTTAAGGGAATGCAATCCAAGGAAAGGAGGCATATGAGCAGACAACATTGTTTCTGAATACACAGAACCTTTGTATAAGAGTCAAGTACACATTTGTTCCAGACAATGCCTCTGTGGTGATTTACCTAGTGCAACACTCAGATGCAGGCATTTATAAACTGACAATCATAGAAAGTGGCAACCCAAGCACAGAGGTGGTGAGAAGCATCATGTTAAAGGTTTTGCAATGCATTCAAAAACTTTCTAATGACACACCACCACCTGTGTCACAAATGCCTGAAGAGATTGAACAAATTCCCATGGTGTAACTGGGTCTACCTAGTGGAAATACTGCTACCGCAGTCCCAGGTATCTCATTAAATAATGTACAGTTTATGCACAAATGTGTTGTTTGAATCTGTGAATTTGCTGTTACATTGGGATATGATGTAATATGGGCCTTATTTGGGAATATATGTATCAATGTTTTATATTTTTTCACTTTTAGATGTGATTGCCACTCATCAGGCAAACCCTGCTGTTGTTCTGTGCAGGGAAAGTTTATGCATATTCCTGTGATTTTCAAAGTTTTCTTATTGGAACATGACTGAATATAGTCGTTCTTGTGCTTCCGCTAAAGTATGTTTATTATACAATGCTTTTCCTTTAGATATGTTAGCTTCATATAATGCTAGAGCCCTAGATCCCATGGCTATGCAAGAAAGTAAACCCCCAAAAGGGAGTCTTCATACCAGACTGGTTTGAGACCTGGAAGGACTTACTGGCACCATCTCAGGCCTAATTTGCATCTGACCTGGCCATATGGAATGGGGCTGACATGAAGACCGTAAAGAGGCATATGCATTATTTTGAGCATCAGTATTCAGATAAGGTTACCAAATCTATGATATATGGGATTCATGACCTAGCACAAAAAGAAGGAAGGTATAAAATACAGTATGTATGATATTGCATGTTTGTCTACAGATATAAACTAAGATCAATGCATTACTTGCAAACAATCTTTAAAGGCCCAGCGCAAACACATATAGAAGTAATATGCACAGCCTATGGGGACTATGTTCTCACAATGATTTATAATTTGCTCAGAGATGTGGAAACAAAGGCACTTTCTTGGCCTTATCTCAGATAACTACTTGACCAAATAGTATTGCCTGGCCTGTGTACCTGGGTCACAAGACATCCATACAGGATGTGTTGAAGCCTGTCAAAACTTTTCTTTTGTGACAGCTAGAAATGTGGGCTATATTACATTGCACCCCAACCAAAGAAAATGCTACGCTGATAGATTGTGTTCTAGGCAGGATAACCTGTACTTGTCTTTCACTGCTTCTTTACCAATATTTGACCCCAGTGAGACATTTTTTGACAAACTGGCCATGGTCCATTCTGTGGGTTACTTGGAAGGGAACATTTAAAAGGAGAGGGTGGACACACCTTCCCTAGTAGTGTACAACCCCAATATGGCCCTGTGGCAGGCCCCACATACTGCTTGCTGCTCAGTAAGCGGACATCACTATGTGTGTTGTTGTGATGTTTTTGATGTGGTAACAGCAGTGTGTGGTCTTGATACTGGTATTCAGCCTAACACTAGCATCCTGTCAATCCGAGATGGTACCTGTCCGGTAAGACTGACTTAATGACATCGTCCCATGGCAAAAGTTACCTACAACATGGCTGGTCAGTATTCTGTAGTTGCCAACCATAAATTCTTTACTTATGGGACATTGGCATGCTCAGTAACTATTCCACACTTCTGCTTTACACCTGCCACTTGCACTGTCATTGGACAAATGGTTATTGTACCAGGGCCACTTCACAAGGAAGAATATATTCTGAGTGAAGCTGATCATTAAAATTGTGTCATAAATTACATTCCAACCTTCAGTGTGCATATTTCTCCAATTTCTCTAGACTTGAAACTTTTGCTTAGTCATAAGGATGAACATTTGATTAGAACTGGTAATAGTATGGAACTTGCTGAACAGTTTTGGGAATTGTTTCTTGCATGATAGCGATCTTGATCTTTTCATTCAAATACCTGGATGGAAATTACCTTTAAACTGTTAATTGTGCCGCAGGTTATTTTTGTGCTCATTGTATTTAGTATGCTCTGTTGCATTAGATGCTTATTGCGCAATCATTATAAGGAATTGAATATGTTAAAATATGCTCATGTTTTTAACCCTAAATAATCTAAGAGCATGTTCTCTTAGTGACACAACTTTGCGAAGGTACTCTGTACATTGCAAAGTGTGTCAAAGGGGGGAGTGTAGGCATACAGCCCATTGGGATCTATCATTGTTTTATACAATACTAATAACTACTTATAAGAAAGGCCTAATAAGTCAGGCCATGGCTTGTTTCAGGGAACCCAGTAAGCAGGACACACAAACACACACACACACACACACACACACACACACACACACACACACACTACCAGGCTTGCTTGCTAAACTGCTTTTGCTGAAATGCTGACTATGAGAAAGTAAGTTGTTTTTCACCATATGTGTCATGTCAGGATATTTTTATCCTGGGAAGGGAAGACAAGGAGAATAACTATTTTTCAGTTCAGTTTATTGATTGCAAGTACATATAAACATATTTTTGTTAATACACATATATTAAAACCAAGATAAAGTTTTCAAATAAAACAATGAGTATAACATGTACCCACACTTTAAATATTTCAGTAATGTCAGAATTAAACTCAACCAGTGCCTTGATGAATACATTCATAAAATATAGAATAATGTATGGGTGGGTGTGTAACCAGAATTTTACACACCCGAGGTGTGGAATGCTACATAAATACCCAAGGGGTTTATACAAGCATCCCACACTGGGGGTGTGTGTAAAATTCTGGTTCACACCCACCCACATATTATTTTATTCAATTAATGGCCAACATTTTTATGTGAGAGAGAGAGAGAGAGAGAGAAACACACACACACACACAGACTTCCTTTTGTCTCTTTTTATTAGAGACATTCATTTACTTCTTTATTTTATTATTTTACTGGAAAAGTTTGACTTTTTGTGCTTTTGGGGTCTCTCTCTGTCTCACCCTTTCCCACCCATGCGCTGGCCGCCGCTGACGCATTGTTGCTGGGAGCGGTTACCTTCTCTCACTACAGTGATTCAGGAAAGTCTGAGGAGGAGGGATTTCCAAAGGCAGGATCAACCAGATATATTGTGTATGAAAATGTAAATAAAAAAATGTTTAGGATTTGTACCTTTGACATGTATGACGGAAAAGATGAGTGCTGTCATGCACTCATCATTGTCATAATGGAGCCGCCATGTTGTTGGAGATGTTCGGTCCGCCCACAGAAAATAAAGTGGCCAATGGTGTCTGTGGAGCTGAGTTTGATTGATGGGCACTGATTACAACCTCCCGGTTATAACCGAAAATTATAACCGGGAGGTTGTAATGGAAAAATAAAACTACCGTCATCCAGCTATAAAAAATGCTGGCCATTAATATAGATAAACTAATGTGTATATTATCAACACTGTCTAAAACACAACCTAGGATACAGAAAAGCGTATTACTAAATATAGGCAGTAGTAATATATACAACACATATGATGCTTATAGTTCTTATAATTCTTATAAATCTTATAAAGCACAGGAGAGTAACATTAAAGTTTTACAATCATCACATTCATAATCTCCAGTTTAATTTTACTGTGACTTTGTAAGCAAAGCTAGTCAGAGCAAATAAACTCACTCTTGACCCTGCTGTTAGGATTAAGTTCATTTGAGAGTTTCTATCCATATGTGAACGATTTTTAAAAACTGGAAACATCAGTTTTTTTCTGTCTGCTTTAAATGCCCAACATTCCAGTAATAGATGAAAAGTACTTAATTTGGCATTATTACAGCATATACGTGGCTGATCTAACTTTCCAAAATTACCAGTTATCCATCTATTAGCAAAAATTCCCAATCTTAATTTAGTTAGTGATCTCCTGTGCTTTATTTTTCACATATCAAGAGGCATTTTTCAACACCAAAACACTGCTTTATCTATTTGAGTGTTGTATATTCCCATGCATCCCTAATACTAGCCAACTCTTTTTGGATTGCAATATGCGTAACTCTTTGCAATTCAAACACAAAAAAAAATTTCAGATTCCACCTGGTTGCCAAAGATATAGTTGTAGGGTAGGCCAGATTTATTTATTTCTTGGTTAAGTTTTCCAAACCATGTAGAGGCACTTAACATAGAAACATAGACTTTGACGGCAGATAAGGACCACTTGGCCCACCCAGTCTGCCCATTTCCCTACCTACTAGATAAGCTGCAGATTCTAGTTGACGAACAGCCTACTTCCTGCAACCCCCCACTATAATTGCCTTGTGTCTGTCCCATACATGTTTGAATTCCCCCACTGTTTTAGACCCAACGACCTCCTCAGGAAGGCTGTTCCATGTATCCACCACTCTCTCCGTGAAAAAAATTTCCTCACATTACTCCTGAGCCGTCCCCCTCTATCTTTAAATTGTGCCCCCTTGTTCTTACACATCTCTTTTTCTGAAAGATGCTACCCTCCTGGACTTTGTTGATTCCCTTGAGGTACTTGAACATTTCTATCATGTCCCCGTCCCTCCTTTCATCAAGAGTATACATATTAAGCTCTCTCAGTCTCTCTTCATATGGTTTCTGCTGCAGACCCTGCACCATTTTAGTTGCCCTCCTCTGGACTGCTTCCATCCTGTCTATGTCCTTGCGTAGATGAGGTCTCCAAAACTGCACACAGTACTCCAGATGGGGTCTCACCAACTGTCTGTATAGAGGGATAACCACTTCCCTTTTTCTACTTGTGATGCCCCTTCCTATGCATCCCAGTATCCCCCTGGCTCTCCTAACCAAGTTTTCACATTGCTTACCCACCTTTAGGTCATCTGATATGACTACCCCCAGGTCCCTTTCCATTTTTGTTGTTGTTAGTACCTCCCCTGCTATTGTGTACTCTTCTCCTGGGTTTTTGTTTCCCAGGTGCATTACTTTACACTTCTTTGCATTGAATCTAAGTTGCCATATGTCTGACCATTCCTCCAACCTTGCCAAGTCCCTTCTCATCTTTTCTACCCCCTCTTGTGTATCAACTCTGTTACAGATCTTTGTGTCATCTGCAAAGAGGCATACCTTTCCCTTCAGATCCTCTGCAATGTCACCTATAAAGATGTTAAAGAGTACTGGACCCAGCACTGAGCCTTGAGGTACTCCACTAGTAACCCCCCTTTCTTCAGAATGTATTCCATTTACTATTACCTTCTGTGTCCTGTTGTGCAGCCAGTTTGCTACCCAGGCTACCACCCTGGGACCCACTCCCAGGCTGGCTAACTTGATTATTAATCTTTTGTGCGGGACTGTGTCAAATGCCTTGCTAAAGTCTAGGTAGGCCATATCCACAGCCCCTCCCTGGTCTATTACTTTGGTCACCCAGTCAAAGAAATCAATTAGATTCATCTGACATGACCTTCTTGCTGTAAAGCCATGCTGCTTTGGGTCCTGTGCCCCGCTGGCCTCTAGGTACTCAACACTTCTTTCTTTCAGAAGTGATTCCATCATTTTCCCTACCACTGAGGTCAAACTTACAGGTCTGTAGTTTCCTACTTCTGCCTTGCTTCCACTTTTGTGAAGGGGAATCACATCTGCCCTCCTCCAGTCCTCAGGTACCACCCCATCCTGCCATGATTTGTTAAAAAACGTGGTCAGTTGTGTCACTAGGTCCTCCCTTAGTTCTTTTAGGATTCTGGAGTGAATCCCATCAGGCCCCATTGCTTTGTCCACCTTGAGTTTTAGGAGTTCTTTCAGGACTCCTTCTTCTATGAATGGACTGGTGTCAACCCCCCTACCCAGAGTGCTTCTATTGTCTGGTTTAGGTAACTCCTCCTCATCTTCTTTTGTGAATACTGAGCAAAAGTATTCATTCAGTATCTCTGCCCTTTCACTGCCTCCCTCTGCCCACCTCCCCTCTCCTTTATTAATCTTCACTATCCCTCCCGTAACCTTTCTATGCTCCCTAATGTACCTATAAAAGGTTTTATCCCCTTTCTTAACTGAGTTGGCTATTTTTTGCTCGGTTTGGGCCTTTGCTAGTCTGACTGCCTTCCCCACTTCTTTCTGCTTTAATTGATACAGTTCCCTGTCGTGCTCCTTCTGTGATTTCTTATACTTTTTGAATGTAGCATTTTTCTCCTTAACCTTCCCTGCCACCTCTTTTGAGAACCATAGTGTTTTTTTACTCCACTTTGTTTTCTTTATTTGTTTCACACAAAGGCTTGTTGCCTCCATGATGGCAGTTTTGATTTTTCTCCATTGTTCTTCCACCCCTCCTTTTTGGTCATTTGCTAGTGCATTTTTCAGGTATTCACCCATTTTGCCAAAGTCAGCCCTTCTAAAGTCCAGTATCCTTGTTTTTGTATTGCTTACCTCCATGGTTGTGCTCATTGTGAAGCACACTGTGCAGTGGTCGCTTGTTCCCAGATGTCTACTGACTTCTAAATTTGTGATCCTCTCTCCATTTGAGAGTACCAGGTCTAGTATTGCTCCTTCTCGAGTGGGTTCCAACACTAGCTGTCTAAGGCCTGCCCCCTGCAGGGCATCGAGAATGACCCTGCTCTTGGATGTGGCTGCAGTACATGTTATCCAGTTAACATCTGGCATATTCAGGTTCCCATCAACAGTATCCCCTTTTCAGCCATTTTGAGAATGTCCTCTATCATTTTGTTGTCCATTTCCTTCCCTTGAGACAGGGGTCTGTATACAACCCCTGTGCAGATTGTGATGCCATTCCCTGTCTCCAAGGTGACCCAGAGTGCCTCTTGTCCTCCCCCTTTACTTTTTAGTTCTGTAGCTTTGATCCCTTCCCTTATGTATAGAGCTACTCCACCTCCTCTTTTACCTTCCCTGTCCCTTCTGCAGATTGTGTACCCTTGTTCCCATCCCTTGTTTTATATCCAGCCTAAGCTGTCAGCTAGGGCTATACTGATCTTTTTCCAATAAACAATACATTTTTTATCACCATCGTACTTCATGATAAAGCCTCAGTTTCTGCACGGGCAGCTGCATTAAGGGTGGATCTAGGGACTCCCAATAAGATTTTCAAAAATTGGTTCTGTATTATTTCAATATCTTTGAGATTACTGAATAAACCCCAAACTTCTGTCCCATGTAATAACTGAGAGTTTACTTTTGCCTCAAAACAACGATATTGAGCAATATATATATTTTTTTGAAATTAAAAGCTTTATTGAGATTTTATAAAATAACGACCAATATCCTGATTACAATGTAATGATGTTAAAGGCTATGTAGACAAACTAACTACTACGCTATCCCAACCCACCCTCCCCATCCATCCCCAGAGTGTGTCCCAAGAATACAGTAAGGTACCATGTGCTTATACATCATAATAAGTTAAAACTAGTAGAAGCAGAGGAGTCAGAGACAAATCAGTGTAGGTACAAGGCATATAATGTGCCCCACTTTTTATCAAAAAGTTTAACTTTGTTACAAGCGCTGGCAATTAGACGTTCAGTTTGAAAGAACAAAGAAAGTTCACTCAGCCATGCATTGTTAGAAATAGGTAGTTGATCCATCCAATGCTTAAGAACCAGTCTCTTGACAGTCATTGACATAATAGCCATATGGAATCATTGTTTCTTGACACTGATGGTGGAGTAGACACCTAAAATACAAATTTCCACTGTGAACAGACCATCAAGACCTAACAGGGGGTCTAACCTGGTTTGGATAGTATGCCAGAGGGGAAAAATGTTTCACAGGACCAAAATATATGTAAGATGTTCCCTTCACTTTTTCCACATCTAGAGCAGACAGATGAGGGGAGGTAACCTATTTTAGCCAGATTAGCTGGTGTATAGTACATATTGTTCAGGATATGGAATTGGGTAAGTTTAAATTTGTCCTGGGTATTATATACATGGAGATCTTTCCAAATTTGCACCCAGTTAAGGAGTGTATTGGGTAGCGAGAATCCCAGACCTTGGAACCCACTAGGGGATCCAGGTGGAGAATGGACATAAGATACAAATACATGGTCGAGATAGCATGGGGTAGCTTTGCTAAATTCGAGAACTGGGACAGGATAGGGAGTACAGTTGAGGGTTTAGGATGTGTACCAAAAAGTTTAGCTACGGGATGTCTCAATTGGAAAATTTTAAAGATTTGTGCTGGGCCTACATTAAAGGTTTGGAGAAGAGAAGAGAATCGTGGGAATAGAGATCAGCAACTTTGGCACCACATAATTGGGGTAATCACCCTGGAGAGAGGATCTTGCCCCCAATCTTGATGAGGGGGTTAAGGATTATTGGTTGAGAGGGATCTCTGGAAAGAGAGATCTTTAGTGAGGAGCATAACTGTGGGAAGACTCTAATAGAGGTGCCAATTTCTGACACCTTCTCAGGGGTTGGTAACACTTTCCATGGCAAATAAAGTATAGTAGAAGGAGATAGATTGTGCTGTTGCATAATTTGAGTCTCTACTTGCAACCAGAGTGGGTTTTGATCACTTTTTGTGATGGAGAGCTATTTACCACATTTGGAGAAATGACTGGCCCAATAGTAAAGTAGAACGTTAGGGAGTTGAAGCCCCCCTGATTCCTTAGGGAAACTTAATTTAAGAAATGAACATCTGGGGGATTTGTTCAACCATATAAAGTTAGCGATGAGAGAATGAATGTGCTTGAAGAAAGAAAGAGGAAGCCATATATTCAACATATTTAAAGGGTAGAAAAGCCTGGGAAGGACGTTCATTTTAACAATATTAATACGGCCCCAGAAGGATAATGGGAGAGATTTCCATCTTTGGAAGTCTTGCTGTATAGTGGCTACCAGGTCGTCAAGATTCAACTTCTCAGTAAGGGAGGGGTCTGCAGATAAACAAATGCCTAAATATCTTAGATATTGGGAAGACCAATTCATCCCGAACTGAGTGAAATCAGCCTTGTGGGAGAGGTGATTAAGAGAAAAGATTTCAGTTTTACTAAGATTCAGCTTGTAATTGGACAAGAGGCTAAACTGTGATATCACACCTAGGGCCATTGCAAGGGAGGTAGAGGGATGTTCCAGGTGTAGCAGAATTTCATCTGCATATGCTGAAATAGTGAGGTCAGAACCCCCTACTGAGATACCCTTAATCTGGGGAGTTGTCTTGAGGTATCTGAGAAGAGGTTCCAGGTATAAATTAAAAAGGAAATGGGACAATGGGCAGCCTTATCTGGTACCAGTGTATAGGGGGAATCGGGGTGAGAAAACCCCATTACAGTAAATCCTGGCCAAGGGGGAGGAGTAGATGCTGATGATAAAAATGTTGTTTTTATACAGGATACAAACTGTTGGGTTGAAGCCCATTTTCAACAGTGTCCTGTGTATTCTCACTCATATAACAATCATTCAACAATGCATATTAAGAACATTCCTAACTAACAACAACATACATTTAATACATCGTCCACACTATTATACAAACAAATTACACATGTAAATTGTTTTTTAAAGAAATAATAAAAGAAACTAATATCAAATCAATCAATAACTATCTACTAGGTAAAACAAGTACAGTTCATATGCAAATGGATTTCCAGAGCTTTTTTAAACTGAGGTTGTCCTTATATTAGTTTTATTTCTCTAGGTAATCTATTCCAATGGACCGCAAGGTTATTCTGCTGGGTAGTATTCCCTAATCTATTCCTTGATTTTACTTTAGGAATATATAAGTCTGAATACCTTAAGGAAGTTGTTAACATTCGTGAGGATCCTGATAAGATATATTGATTTAAGGGATGCATATGTATATTATAAATTAATTTGTGGCACCAAATCAACCAACAATATAATCTTTTTGAGGCTGGATACAACCACCCAAGATTTTCATGAATTATACAATGGTGGGTTCCAAATTTAGCATTAGACACAAATCTACCAAGCCTATAATACACCTGGTCTAATTTATTTAAATAAATCTGAGGAGAATTCATATATAGACTGGATCCATATTCTAGAACAGGAATCAACAATTGATTCACCAGCCTTTCCCTCGTTTTGGTTGTGAGGCAACCGGACAACCTCCTTAGAGTTCCCAATCTCTGATTAACTTTGCTTACTTGATGACGAATATGTTCGGAATATTTTAATCTCGAATCCACTAACACCCCTAAATATCTATAAAAACTTTATATTTACTAATTGAGTACCATCAACCAATCTTAGTTGTAACAAAGGGATTTCAGATTTTCTCACACCCGATGTAAAAATCATACATTGTTTTTTTTGACACTTATTTGCAAGGCAGAATCAACAAACCACTCCTCCATATTAAGCAGAGCAATCTGCAACTGTTTTTCCAATTGTTCATAGCTATCAGTCAACGACACTAATACAGTGTCATCGGCGTATAGCCGGATTTCACTTTTAGATATTGTAAATACAATATTGTTAACAAAAATGTTAAACAATAGGGGACCCAATATTGAGCCTTGAGGTACCACTCTCCCAACTCCTACAAAATCTGAAGCAGCTGTTCCTATGGAGACACACTGATATAGATCAGATAGGTAAGACTTAAACCAGTGCAAGGGTTCTTCCAAAACTCCTACGGTACATAATCTTTCTATCATCTTACGATGGTCCACCAAATCAAAAGCCTTACTTAAATCCACGAACACTGCACCAGTCTTTCATCCCAAGTCTAAAGATGTTGCAACAAGATTGTTGAAGTCTACTAGTACAGTGTTCATGGATCACCCAGTTCTAAAACCCTGTTGGAAACTGGTCAGCAAACTGTGTTGTTCCAGATGTTGGCTTAGTTGACCATGGACCAATTTTTCCAAAACCTTAGATAAAATTGGCAAAAGAGCTATGGGCCTGTAATTTGATGGAATCGAGTTGTCACCACCATTATACACTGGAATTATCCTGCTCACTTTCCATAAATCAGGAAAAATAAGGGAGCATAAGCTCCAATTAAATAAATGTGTCACCATAGGAGCCAATAGATCTGCTTCAGCTTTCAAAAACCTTGCATCAATTTCATCCAATCCCCCTGCCTTGTAAGCATCTACATTTCTTAATTCTTTCTCTACACTATTAATACTAATCTTTGTAAATTTAAAATATGTCCCCAGGGTAATTTCCAAACTTTCTTTAGTCTTGTCTTTCAACTTATCTACCACTTCACTTACAGAAATCTCAGAGGTTTTTAAATCTGGTTGCTTAATCTTTATGTTTGGTAAATCAACAAACTAGTGATTAAAAATCTTAACTACTTCAACTTGACTATCTACTAACCAATTGGCCTCTAATAATTTAATTGGGATGCTACCACTAATGGAATTTTGTAAAGTTCTGATACATCCCCAAAATTGCCTGGTCCCTGTAGCTTTATTTATACAATTTAGATAATATCTATTCTTTGCCTGATTTATTTAGAAACATAGAAACATATAACATAGAAGTTGATGGTAGATAAGGACCACAAGGCCCATCCAGTCTGCCCATTTCTTTTTCTACCTTATAAATGTGCCATCGGTCTTTGCTCTGTCAATGGCATATATATTCATACTCATCTGTATTGCTCCCTTATGCCTATCCCATGCCTGTTTGAAGCCCTACACTGTATTCATATCCACCACTTCCTGAGGTAGGCCGTTCCATGCATCCACCACCCTTTCTGTGAAAAAGAACTTCCTCACATTTACCTCTTAACTGGTCTCCCTCTAATCTCATACTGTGTCCTCTTGTCCTGCTATTTTTCTTATATTGAAACATGTTCGACTCTTTCACCTTGTTAATACCCTTAAGGTGTTTGAATGTTTCAATCATATCACCTATCTCCCTCCTTTGCTCTAGGGTATACATGTTGAGCTCTGTTAATCTGTCCTCATATGTTTTCTGATGCAGTCCCTGCACTATTTCCTTTTTACGGTACTTATTTCTCCATTGTTTAAATTTATTCCAGTCATCCTCAGCTTTCGTTTTCTTTGCCTTTTTCCACAGCCAATTTCATACTCTAGTTCTTTTTTTCAACTTCTCATCTATCCAATCCGCATCCTTCCCTTTTCTATTTTTTAACACCTTAGGAGCGTGCAGGTAAATTATCCCTTTAAGTTGGGTAGTAAACTCTTGAATTGCTAAATTTAAATCCGGAATTAACAATATCCTATCCCATCTGATTTTTACCAGATCTGTTCTAAAAGACTGTGCTCTAAACTGACTCAAACCCCTAGTCCAATGTGAGTTGGACTGATTGTTAATGGACATTTTCAAATCCAGATTACACTTAATAGGGTAATGGTCTGCTACATTCAGGAGCATAATTTCCCAATCAATCACCTTGAGGTCCTGAGAAACAAAAATCATGTCTAAAATAGTCCCTAGATCTCAGTTTTTGCTACATCTAGTAGGGCTCTGAATTATTTGCACTAGTTCCAAAGGTTCAACAGTACTTTTTAATTGTTGTCCTTTCTCTTGATTCCAGTCTGAATTAAAATCACCTGTTAAAATAACTTTCTGGTTCTTTACCATATCTCCCAACTTGTTTGCCAATACATTGAAGTTTGTACTTTTTGTCAGTGGGGGGGGGCATAAATTACCCCTACCATAAGTTTAATGGACTTAATTTCTACTAACAAACAGTCCATTCCCTCAATGTTTTCGGCTAGTACAACTCTACAGGGGCCTAAGCTCTGTTTAATACATAACATAACTCCACCTCCCCTCATTTCTCTATCTGTCCTCAATAAACCATACCCACTAAGTTGAACTTCATCATCCTTTATGCCCTTGTGTAACCAGGTTTCAGTTATTGCCAGCAAGTCTGGATTTTCTTCTGTAACCCAAACTCGATATTCATCCATTTTTTTTTACTATACTCCTTACATTCTCATGTATCAGTGAAATCCCCTGACATCTTTCTGGGCCTGGATTTACTTCCACATCACCACTCTGTGCTAATAATATAGCAACATACAATCTATGTCCCCCTGGAGCATCTGCAAACACTAGTTTCCTTACCAGAGTAAACTGTCTTGTGATAGCCTTTCTATCGTTTGTAAAAGCATTATGTCTCCTTATGTGATATTCTTCCTTCAAAATAATCTGTTCTTGTACAGAAATACAATTAATATCTCTAGATAAGTCGCTACTTCCACAGAGTCTTGTTGGAGATTCAACACAGTAATACCACACCAGTAACCACCCCATATTATTGTAAATAAGTGCATTTTGTTACAGCTCTAACCTTTACTTCCAATGAATGGTCCACCGCCGGACCCCCTTAATTACCATCAAAGATTTCAGGAATAAGGAAGTCATGTGCAAATTCAGCAGCTAAAGTGCAGTTATGCAGTCCCACACACAACAGTTCCCAAAGAAAACAGTCCAGATACTTGCGTAGCACTGGATGACAAATGTTCTCCTTCTGCAGCAGATCATCCACAGCAGTGTCCCTCTGCTAATTAGCAGCTTCCACCTGCAGCCGGTCCCATGGCTTGTCAGCAGCTCTTACCTGCAGCGGGGTGATGGTAAAAATGGAGAACGATGGAGCATAGGTAAATGCAGGTGGCGCGAAGCTTTAAATGAACAAAAGCCCCACCCTGCTAGGGATCAGCTCAATGAATGATCCACTGCCGGACCCCCTCAATTACCACCAAAGATATCAGGAATAAGGCAGTCCTGTGCAAATTGAGCAGATAAAGTGCAGTTATGCAGTCCCACACACAACAATTCTCAAAGAAAACAGTCCAGATACTTGCGTAGCATCAGATGACAAATGTTCTCATTCGCAGGAGTTCATCCACAGCGGTGTCCCTCAGCTAATTAGCAGCTCCCACCTGCAGCTGGTCCCATGGCTTGTCAGCAGCTTTTGCCTGCAGTGGGATGATGGTAAAAATGGAGAACGATGGAGCACAGGTAAATGTGGCGGTGCAAGGCTTTAAATGAATCAGTTAAAAAATTTGGAGGGGAAGATCATTTTTTGCAAGGTGGACCATAAGAAGTTCCAGTCCATCCTGTCAAAGGCTTTTTCAGCATCAAGTGAAACTAGGGCCATGGGAGTTGGAGAGGACTGGGCTACTTGAAAAATATGGGTTAACATACATAAGTGATCTGCAGAGGATCTCCCGTGAACAAACCTCACCTGCTCAGGGCTAAGTAGAGGCAGCCAAACTTTCTTAATCCTAAAGGCAAGAATTTTGGTGAGAATCTTAACATCGCAATTGAAGAGAGAGAGATGGGTCAGTAGTTGCTAGGTTGAGAAGGATTTTTATTTGGCATAAGAAGGAGAATGATAGTGGCTTCCAAGAGTGTAGGGTGTAGAGAGCCAGCATCCAGAATGTGTGTATACAAGCATAGCAGAAGGGGGTTCAATTCCCTGGAGAAGGTCTTGTAGAAATTAGAGGGGAAGCCATCAGGGTCTGGTGCCTTATCCAGGGCCAGGCCCTGGATGGCCTCCTCAACTTCAGCGAGAGAGATTGGGGAGGACAAAGAAAGCTGGTGAGGATCAGGGAGGTGTGGAAGAGAGAGGGCATCCAAGTAAGCATCAAGCTCCGAAGGTCTTGGAGGTGACGGGAGTTTACTATAAAGCTTGCGGTAAAAGTCCTTGAAGACTTATGCTATGTCTCTAGGAAGGGTCTTATTAGTACCATCTGAAGCAGTAATTGAGGGAATGACACTGGAGCGTTCCAGTTTCTGAAGACGGAGGGCCAATAATCTCCCAGCTTTTTCACTCTGATCTACATATGTAGACCGAGACTTTAAAATGGCATATTCTGCTCTCTCCCATAGGAGATCAGTATACTGGTTCCGTAGAGAGAGTAGGGTCTCCAGGGAATTAGATGAGGTCAAAGAGGAGAGGAATGACTCCAAAGCCTGGATTTGTGAGAGAAGGGGACAAGGCCTGGGATTCTCGCTGTTTCTTTCTTCTGTAAGCAAGTTTAATAAACTCACCTCACAGAAAACGCTTGAGGACACACCATTCATGGTCTGTTCTAGGGACAGAATCTTGGTTGAACTCAGTGAAAGTCTGGATGAGAGATTGGATCCTGGAAGTGATAAGCTTGTCCTTAAGAAGCTGGGTGTTTTGTTTCCAGATGGTATCCCTCTGTATGTCTAGGTCCTGGGAAAGTGTTATCCAGGCCACTGAGTGGTCAGATATAACAATCAGCTCAATGCCTGAATTGCAGCTATCAGCAAGAAGGGGGGAAGACTGATTAAAATGTAATCAAGGCGGGACCTGGATTGGTGAAGAGCAGAGTGAAAGGAGAAGAGATGGTGGGAGGGGTTGAGGATATGCCATGGGTCACACAAGTCCAACATGTCTTTGAAATCCTCCAAAGCTCTCTGGGAAGGAGAAGGGGGTTTAAGTGGTAGATAGGTTCGATCCAGGTCCTGTGTGAGCGGAACGTTCCAGTCACTGCCTAAAATTAACTGAGTGGGTAATAGGGTCGTAAGTTTATTCACAAGGTCCAGTAGGAAGGGGACATCTCCCCCTACCGGGCCATATATATTACCCAGGACCACCTCCTGATGGTCCAGGAGGCCTTTTACCAGAATATATTGACCATCCGGATCCGCTGTGGGATGAATACCTGAAAGGAGACATTCCTCATGACTAAAATAGATACTCCTCCACGCAAGGAGGAGTCACTCGCAGCAAAGACCTGACTTACTCCCTGGCGGTGGAGCCAGTTGGTCTCCTGGGGCAGGAGATGGGTCTCCTGTAGTAAGATAATATTTGCACTAAGGACCTGATACCTTTTGGTGGGGTCACACACTCCTCGTACTTTCCATGTCACAATTTTAACAATTTTATTCACCATATTTAGTGGAACCAGAAATAAACAATTGTAAGGACACAGACAATAAATTCCCCCATTGAGGCACACTCCAACCCACTCCTCCACCCCCCTTCCAAACCTCCAAACAAACCCAAAGTTGGTAAGAACAGAGAAGACAGCAGTAACAGACCAATTATCAATAACCCCAATTAGGAGATATGTGGCCCAATCCCCAAAACTGGTAATAACCCCCCCCCACAGAACCACCCCAGTCCCTCCCCGTAGGCTAGTTGATGAACACATATCAATAAGTAAGTGACCCTCCCTGAACCCCTAACAAACCCCAAACAGTTGAACTAGTTACAGAAACCCCACCCCTAAGATACAACCAGTTGTGTATACACCAAAATGTGCAAAGGGGAGGGTGAACCCCATTGTGCCCAGTTCTGTTCCCATCAAAGAGGTGGGAGCAAACAAGATATTGAGTCTGAATCCCAACTAGGGAGGACAGAAGTAGGCACAACCCCCCTAGAATCCAGGATGCAATGCAGCACAGCGTAATTAGCAAACCATACCCCAGAGCCCCCCCCCCATGCAACTCCCACAGTCAAAACAATTCTAACCAATCAGGCAGCAAAATAGAGGCAGCTTACCCCCATCTCCAGTGTTACAAATGGTAAAAGGAAGGAGAAGGGAGGGGATGCTGCTACAATATTGGTACCCTGTGACTAAATCAGCTCGGTTAACTTGCCTGTCATTTTCCATAGCCCGGTAGGTATAGCACCAATGGAACAGACCAGATGGAAAACGCACGGGGTTAAGGGGGAAGAAAGGAAGAGAACAGGCAAACCCGGGGAATGCCCATAAGGTGGGGTGGGTAGAACAGTCACATACTGGGTAGCTAAGCAAATGGGAAACAAGCTGTGAATAACCCCATGGCGTAAAAATAAACATAGGTAAATGAGTTGGGTGACTCCTCCCCCTTCCCATTCACACTGTAAGATATCGACCTAAGTGGAAGGAACTGGGTAGAGGGGAGAGATACTGGCCAGACTGGTGCAAGCCAATTAAGGACCCAGGAAAAGCATGTCCCAAACAATTGTTCCCTTGGAGGCATGGCAACACTCCTAAATGAGAGTGGAGAGCTGCGTGGAAGGCGCCTGGGCACAGGCCCAAGGCAGTCAACAGGTGGAAAACCCGTAGGCCTGAAGGAGGCCTACACAACCAGTAATAGTATCCCCCAACATCATCTCCAAGAAGGCAGCAAGGAGTATCCAGAGGTCGGTCATACAGAGCAGTACAACAACATCAGCAGGTATTTAACAGAGGAGATATTACTAAACCAAGATTAAGTAGCAAACTGTTCAAGTGTCCCCAAACAGGTTAGGCAGTTGCATTGCCAAATCTTGCTTAGCTGCATCGGGACTGTCATAAGAAAGCCAGGTTTCATTGAGGTAGATCTGTAAGCGGGCTGGGTAGGACATTCGAAACTTGAGTCCTGCAGCAATCAATTTTAAGACCGTCAGGTGGAAGGCGGTGCATTTCTGCCTGGTTTCAAGAGGCAAGTCCTGTGTAAGACACAAGGGTTTGCCCTCCCATAAAATAGATTGTAGCTCCCAGGCCTTAGCAGGAGCATGTTGTTTCTCCAGGTAGCTTAGAAACTTAATGATGAGGGGTCTGGCAGGTGCACCCTTGGGGGTCTCGGACGTAATGATCTATGCACTCGCTCGATTTGATAACTCGGGCTAAAAGGAGAGGGTCCTACTATTTTGGTTAATATGTTCTGTGTGAAAGAAACAACATTAGGGCCCTCTTCCGATTCCAGTAATCTGAAAATAAGAATATTGTTTCTGCGGCTTCTGCCCTAGAGATCTTCAGTTTTAGCCTGGAGCTTAGTTAATTGTTGCTGCAATTTGGTGAACTCTGGGTGGGTCTGTTCCCGCCAGCCTTCTAGCGATGTAGTTCTAGCAGCTACATCTTTGATTTTCCAGCCCAGTTCTCCCATGTCAGAGCGTATGAACTTTAGTTCTGAGGAAATATCTGCTAGGGCCTCTCGAAAAGGAAGCAGTTCCTGAAGAAAATGATCTTCTGTGAGGGGTCCAGTAGCTGAAGGTTGCGGGAAGAGCTAGTAGTTTGAGCCCCTTGAACTTTGGATTTTTGTTTGGGTTTTAGTAGCCAAGACTGGCGGAGTGTGGTGCGGCAGGGCCTGTCATATCTCGGCCTCCATCGCAGCTTGTCTTGTAGCAGATGCAATAAAATGAAGGTCCAAATAGATGCAGGAATATACAGGCACCAGATAGGTCTTTTTCATTGAAATCTGAGGTTTTTCTGCGTAGATTACTGCAGATATAGGAGAGGGAGGAGAGATCTCTACCAGAAGGCTGCCACTAGGCTGCAGACATTACGTGATCTCTCTTGATATTGAGCAATATAGAAACATAGAAACATAGAAACATAGAAGTTGACGGCAGATAAGGACCGAAAGGCCCATCCATTCTGCCCATTTCTTTTTCTACCTTATAAATGTGCCTTCGGCCTTTGCTCAGTCAGTGACCTATCTATTCATAGTCATTTGTATTGCTCCCTTATGCCTATCCCATGCCTGTTTGAAGCCCTGCACTGTATTCATAGCCACCACTTCTTGTGGTAAGCCATTCCATGCATCCACCACCCTTTCTGTGAAAATAATTTCCTCACATTCCCCTTAATCGGCCTCCTCTAATCTCATGCTGTGTCCTCTTGTCCTGCTATTTTCTTATATTTAAACATGTTAGACTCTTTCACCTTGTTTATGCCCTTAAGGTGTTTGAATGCCTCGATCATATCACCTCTCTCCTCCTTTGCTCAAGGGTATACATATTGAGCTCCGTTAATCTGTCCTCATATGTCTTCTGATGCAGTCCCTGCACCATTTTGTTGCCCTTCTCTGGACTGCCTCAATTTGGTTAATGTCCTTGTGAAGGTGTGGCTCCAATACTGCACGCAGTACTCCAGATGGGGCCTAACCAGTGTCTTGTACAGAGGATTATTACCTCCCTCTACGACTTGTGATACCCCTACTAATACACCCTAACACCCCCTAGCCTTACCTACTGCTTTAGAGGTCTGCTTGGATGATTTTAGGTCATCAGTGATGATGATGCCCAAGTCTCTTTCTTCCTTTGTGACTGCTAGCAACTCCCCTCCCAGCCTATAGGTGGCTTCAGGGTTTCTCTTCCCTATGTGCATGATTTTGCACTTCTTTGCATTAAATCCCAGTTGCCACTCTTCTGACCATTCTGCTAGTTTATCCAGATCTCTTCTCATTCTGCCCACCCCATCTGGATCATCTACTCTGTTGCAGATCTTGGTGTCATCTGCAAACAGACAAGCCTTACCCTCTAGTCCATCTGCAAGGTCACTAATGAAGATGTTGAAGAGGACTGGCCCCAGGACTGATCCCTGAGGTACCCCACTTGTGACTTGCATCTCTTCTGACTGTATACCATTTACCACCACTCTCTGTTTTCTGCCAGTCAACCAGTTTGCCACCCAGTTGACCAACTTCTGACCCACCCCGAGCCTACCCAGCTTATTTATCAATCTTCTATGTGGAACAGTGTCAAAGCTTTGCTGAAGTCAAGGTAGGCGACATCAACTGCTCCCCCTTGGTCCACCACTCTAGTTACCCAGTCCAAGAAATCTATGAGATTAGTTTGACAGGACCTTCCTTTGTAAACCCATGCTGTCTTGGATCCTGTGCCCCTATGGATTCCAGGTGTTGCACTATCCTTTCCTTAAGATGTGCCTCCATAATCTTGCCCACTACTGAGGTAAGACTGCCGGTCTGTAGTTTCCCGCCTCCTCCCTGCCACCACTCTTGTGGAGGCGGGATCACATAAAACCCTTCTCCAGTCTTCTGGGACCTCTCCTGTGCTCAGAGACTCACTAAACAATTCTGCTAATGGCTCTGCTAGTTCCTCCTTTAGCTCCTTAATACCCTGGAATGTATGCCATCAGGTTCCATTGCCTTATCCACCCTGGCTAGTAGCTCTTGTAGGACCCTTTCTTGTGAAGGGAGTAGTGCTCACCTCCCTCCCCTGTGTCCATGATGCTGAGCTGTGGGCCCTGTCCTACCTTCTCTTCAGTAAATACTGAGCAAAAGTATCTATTTAGGATAGATGCCTTTACAGGGTCCTCCTCCTCACATGCTCCCTTTTCTCCATTAAGCTTAGCAATACCCCCTCTGGACTTTCTCCTTTCACTAATGTATCTATAGAAAGTCTTGTCACCTTCTTTTACTGTTCGTGCTAGTGTTTCCTCAGTTTGGGACTAATATATGATTTTTTTGCAAAGATATTAGCAAATTGATTCATTCCAAGTAATGTGTTAGTACAATTATTCTTTACTTTTTTGATATGTGTTTTCCAACCTAGGTTCCTATTAAAAGTAACGGATTTATGTGAAAAAGGCAAGTCTGAAAGACCGCCTAGCACGTAAAGCGACCACAAAAGAGCCTGTGGTTAAAAGATTGCCCGATACTGTAGCGACCATTGCAAATAGCGACAGTCGCTACAATACTTTAAATCCACAGGCACAGAACATTTTTACTCGACTCCAGGATCCTCCGTATGGTCTTGGATGAAGTCCTAGTTCCCCTGACTGACCTTCTAAACCGGTCTCTATGCCTGGGTCAGTTCCCAAGTGCTTGGAAAACTGCTGAAATCACACCCATACATGAGAGGGGGGACCAGTCCACCCTCAACAATTACCGGCCGATCTCCATCCTCCCCCCACTCTCTAAAGCCCTTGAAAAAGTGGTGTTGATCCAGCTCTCTGAATACCTAACCAAGTATGACATTATGTGCCCAGAGCAGTACGGTTTCCACCCAGGACACAGTGCAACCACGGCTCTCCTGGAATACGCCAACACCTGCATGCTGCCCTCGACACTATCAGCCTTGCAGAAGCAGTGTTCATTGACCTCTCCAAGGCCTTTGACATTGTCTGTCATCCCCTTCTACTCGACTCTCTCCACCAACTTGGCTTCTCTGGCGGTCCCATTTCCTGGTTCTCTAGCTACCTCTCTGCTAGATCCCAGCGTGTCAAGATCAGCGGCTCCCTCCCCAGCACTCTTCCTGTTCACTCCAGGGTCCCTCAGGGCTCCATCCAGGGTCCAATACCTTTTAGTTTCTACCTCAACACCCTCCCCAGCTCACGTACTGGTAAAATGCTCCTGTACGCCGATGATGCAGTCCTCATTGCCTCACATCCCAATCCCGCCTCCCTTCAATTATCCCTCCAGCAAGCTTACAACCAAGCTGAAAGGTGGTTTGGCGACCACAGACTGGTCATTAACCTAAAGAAAACCAAATCAATGCTCTTCTCCCACCATCAAAATAAAGCTAAAAATACCCCCCTCTTGATTATCCCCAGCACTCTGCACCCACTAGAACAAGTGACCACATACAAGTACCTAGGCATCACGTTCGATACAGCCCTCTCCTTCCACACCCACATTAATGCCCTGTCAGCTGCCATTAACTCTCGGATTGGCCTGCTATACTGGCACAGGGACTACCTGCCTCAGGTTGCCCTTAGGCTGGTCATCACCTCCTCTGTCTTGTCCCTCGTGGACTATGGCTTGCCCATCTATGCCACAGCTGACAACACTGCCCTCTCCAAAATCCAACTCTCCATCAATAAGGCCTGTAGGCTCCTGACCGGTGCCCCCAGCCACACTCACACCTGCCTTCTCTATACTACCACCAATCTGCTCAACTTTGAGGAGGGACTGCTCTACCAGGCATGCCTTCTTGCTAAGAAATCACTGCTAGGACTCTCCCCCCCCCTGGGGTCTTCACCTCCCTACAGCAGTCATCATCGTCTGTCACCACCCATAGCTCTGTTAAGGCCACTTTCAAGGTGCCCAGAACCAAGACATCTCTTGCCCAGAGATCCTTCCTCTACCAAGCCCCCACCTGGTTCAACTCCCTCCCTAGCTGCATCTCCAACTTGCCAAAAATTGGCTCTTTCAAAACAGCCCTTCGGAACCATATCTTTAATACCCGCTGTTGTAGGTGCAACTAACCCCCTGTTGTAACCTGTGGTACCTGCCTGCCTTGCCCCTGGCTCAACAACATCCACTGGACAGCCTTTCCCTCCTCCAGACCCACTCCTTCCCTACTAGGTCCAAACAGGGATGTAACCTGCTGTCTTCTCAGAGTACCTACTTCATCCAAGAGTGTAACTCACAATTTTGTAACACTGTGTAACCTAAGTAACATACAAACTACTACATTATGTAACCTAAATGTATCTATGTTAAATGTTCCTTTTACTGCACCTGTAATGTTATCCTCTGTTTTAATCTGCACTGTAATAACTGTCTTGATGTCTGCCCCCCCCGTGACGAGGTGCCTTTGTAAATAAGTCTCTGACTCAAAGGTTGTAAACCCGATTTGTAATGAATAAATAAATTTATGCGGGGGGCTATGCCCCCCCACACCCCTGCACCCCCCCGAACTAAAATAATCAACTCTAAGGGGTGTGTGGACCGAGGGGCAGATTATAAAATGAAAACAAAAAAATTTTCTCTGAAGCCAGACCCGAACCTGGGTCTGCTAGCATCACAAGCAGTAGTGTACACCACTATGCTATATTAGCAGCTCAGCTGCAATTGGCTACACAGGATCCTGTATCCTGTACTACCAAGTATAGCTCCTTGCTATATTCGCTATACAGGACATAGCGACCTATTTCACCACTCACTCTGAGTGAGAGCAGTATTTTTGAGTTGCTCAAAATTGTAGCGCTCAATAATATGTGCTCAACATGCGTGCTACCAAAGTAATACCCAAGTACTGAAATTCAGCATCCTCTGATATACTAACCCCATTTATATTCCAGGGTGTGAGATGTTTCTTAGCATCTCCAAAAAACACAATTTTTGTTTTATCTATATTAAGAGTTAAGTCTAGTCTTTTGAGAGATTTCATCACAGAAGCCATTGCCCTTCTGAGGCCTAGCGGGATTTGAGATAACAGAGCTGCATCATTCACGTAAAGCAGAATTTTAACAAAGATTGAATTCACTTTTGGGGGAAAAGTATCAGTCATATCTATGCTAACTGCTCTGTAATTTCAGTCTATGAGATTATGCTATGTCTTTGTATTGCTATGTATACCAAACTGCATAACAAGGAAACTTGCACCAACTACTTGTGTTCTGTGTGATTATTTTGTAGGGATAGGCGGACAATCGTTCCGATAAATAAATCTGATCAGATAGCTTGATTTTTCATGCAAACCGATCCAATCAGATTTTTTTTACATGTCAGCACGGAACAACGCTTTCTACATTTAATACTTAATGCCCTAATTGCAAGTTCTGTTTTGGCCAATTAACAACAGATGCAAGTTGCAAGGTGTATAGGTGCAAAGTGATTAACCTGTTAACAGTGCATTAACTTGTCTCATTAAGCACGTGTGTACCTGTTTGTTTTATCTCAAAATTATCTCAACAAGTAATAGACCAACAGTGCATGCAGATGCAAGGTGATAGTTGTGGTCTGTGAGTCTCCAAATTGCGATCACGTTGCCAGCTATCAAAAAATGTCACACAAAAGTTTGGTATGGGCATATTTTACATTGGATGGAGACTCTAACTCGAAGGCTAAGTGTACTCTGTGCCACAATCCCACGTTCATAAGCAGGGGGTCTTCAGTCTATAGCTTTGGGACTTCAGGACTCTTAAATCATTTGCAAAACAAGCACAGGTCCGAGTATGCTGACCTGCAAGGGGAAAAAGCTTGTAATGAATTAACGAAGCAAGCTGAATCTCTTCAGGAGCCACCGTCTAAAAAGATAATTATTTATTAGTCCACTGTTTCTCTCCATCAATATATCCGACCCGATAAACATCCTGAACCGGTTGGATATATTGATGGATAAATTCGAATCCGATATCCGGTGGAATAATGCTATCCGCCCACCCCTATTATTTTGTGATTATTGTTACCAAAATAAACCCCAGTTTCCTTACACTATTAATTTCATTTTGAATTCCCAGCTTCTTGAGCACTTCCTTCCAGGTAAGTAGGAGAGTTTTAACCCAAAGGTTCGGCAAAGAGTTTAAAATCATCCAGCCATTCTCGCTCAAGACTGGTCTGCCTTATTGTCACCCAAGCAAGTTCCTGCCCCTGTCGCAAATGAGATACTATATGCTGGAGCTGAGCTGCTTAATAAGTAGTATTTTAGATCTGGCACCCCAAGTCCGCCTTTCCCCTTTTCAAGTGTCAATACACTCCATTTCAGTCAGGGCCTCTTTCCACCCCAGACAAATTCGGACAGCATCTTTTGTAAGGATTTTCATAAAGATTAAGGGTCAATGTTAACATTATTTTACTTGTCCTGGGCATAGTGAAAATTGACCTGGACTAATGCAGGTAACCCTGTACTTGTCCATCTTAACCAGTGCAGGTCTTCCATGGCTGTCAATGAAGTTAAAAAAGTCCCTACTTTAACGGGCTGTAGTCCTCATGCTAATCTCCCTCATTGTTTCAGATAGCCAGGTGTGATTAACAGCTCTTTACGAGCTGTAATTGCTTGGCAGTGCAGGGTGGGGACCCCACAACAGACGCAATGGTCCCTATGCATTACGGTGCAGATTGCCTACATGCCATGAATCTGCAACATGTAGGGAAACCTAAGTTTGAATGCGATGCATTGGGGGTCCCACGGACCCCTGGCAGCATTAATGGAGGAATGTGCATCCCTTCCACACTTGATTTCTTGGCTGTTCATGCAGCTACATGCACGGATGGTCCAGGGAAGTGTCAGGGTGTGTGCTTGCACTCCATGCCAGTCACAAAGGTATGGAGTGTCAGGTGAGGGGGTGCGTAAGATACAGTAGCAGGGACCCTGCCATATCCACTGCGCACCCCCCTAGATCACATATACTGGCTGCAGTGGGACAAACCACCCTGTTACCATGCTTCTCCTAGAAAGAGGTCTGGGGGCAGCCATTCCGGCACTCACTGATCAGAGTGGAAATTTACATTCCTGTACTGCCCCACAACCCCTTGCTTCACATGGAGCAGGGGATCCACTATGGAACCAGGATGGGCATCTGATTGTATGGCCACCGGTGTCCTCTGATCTGCCCCCTGCTATCTTGTGTGCCCAAGGGTGGGGCCACGGACAGGCACCTGGGTTGGGTACTTGCCTCTTGCATGTACCTGGCCTGCAGTAGTGCATACCTCCAATGTGAGTTATCATCACCCCATTGGTAGGGTTTCTAACTAGTGTCGAGGCTGTGATCAGGGACTGAGTGCTGTTAAGTCTCTAGCTCACAGTGTTATGAGTTTGTGTCTGTGTGTGTTGATGTACCCCACACTGTTAAGGTCAGTGTCCTCCATTTTACTGCATTTTGAGTGTCAGTGTCCAACATTTCACTGATGTACTTTCTTGAATTAACTGAAATGACAGATGAAAATAATATCTGCATGTATTTGCACTTGGAGGCTAAGTAAGCAATGATCCATAACACGGTGTGGGTGGTTGTTTGATAAATGTATGGCCTAAGGTGCGTAGTGAGGTATGAGGTGCTCGCACTGAGTACCTTCAGCACCTGGAGAGTGCGTTTATTAGATACACAGTCCATACCTTGACTGCATTATTGCTTTTATAAAATGGATTCTATAGTAATTTTTTTAAAATGTAACCAGTAAAAAGCAAAACAAAAAACATTAAAATAACTGTTTGCTTTACTCGTTTTACTTTATTGGTTACATAGTTCCTAATTCTTGTAAAGTAAATCAGGACAGCATCCAGGTTGTAGCCTGAAGGCCATAGCTTTCATTTGGATTCAAACATTTTGAGCAAATATGCCTTAACTCAGTTGGCCATGGATACCATTGTGCCCTGAACAGAATGTACCCATGCGTGGGTCCTCAGTTTTTGAAACTGTCGTTACTCCCCTGCAAATGTGTAGTAAAGCTTCCACGTGTTTAAACAATAAACCATGACAGTGTGTGGGTTATGCTGGGATTTACCCACACCTGGTGTGGTTTGGTCACAAGGCCGCAGGTCAAATGATCACATCAACACCAGAAGTGGGTAAATCTCAGCATAACCCACACCCTGGAGTGGTTTGTTGCAATTATACAATGTTCCCCCTTTAGTTTGTATAAGAAAAATTAAAGAAAATCATAGTTTTTTGTCATTATATATTAGTTTTATTGAATATATTGTTATGCCTCAAAAATAATACCCTGTTGCTTGGAACACTATTGAGGACACTTCTGCCTCCAGAGAGGTGATTTATTGATTTTTTTTTTTGTTGTAAGAGATCATGGATAAGTGGAGAGAGAGAGAGAGAGTGTATGTTCACTGAGGTTTGCTGCTGGGAGCGCAAGGTGTAAAATGGGGGGAAGAGAGGCAGCATGGCAGTTAGTGCTCTGTATCACTCTAAGGGTGGAACTCAAAAATATGCTGTGCAATTTATTTTATTATCCCCAGCCCAGATGCTTTATCTGGTGCAATGAAACCTTTGCCCATGAGCATGATGGGTGAGTTTACTCTGTCTCTTCTGGCTCCGTTTACTTTGTAGGAGCCGGGACAGTTTTGGAAGTGATGACAGACCCAGTTGATTACTATTACCATTGCAGGACACTGCTACATTCATGCACATTGTGCACAGGCCTGAAGACACATTCCCCAGCCTTCTTCAGGTTCTGAGTTGAAGAACAAAAGGATGTGCTTTTCTTTCTTTTTTTTTTGTCTGGTTTGGCCCTTGGAAGAACAGAGAGGGTGCGAGCTGCTGAGCAGCAACCACAATATGCATCCGCTGCACTTTTGAAGTGTGCAGCCCTGGTTCACATTCTTCCAGGGCTCCCATTCCCACTTTGCCAAGTCCTGGGACTAGAGGGTGCACACTCTTGGGACAGGGAGGATGAGGACAGATCTCTTGTAAGCTCTGAATTCTGTGTGTGTGAGGGTAGGAGGCTTACAGAAATATACAGAACTTAGCCAAAATGAAAGAAGGGGTAGTGATTTGGGTAGTTAGCCAAAACGAAACAAGGGGTAGTGATTTTTTTTGTGTGATGTGGTCAGCTGTGCAGTTGGAACTTTACCCGTAAGGTATGCTCAGAATTACCCACAGGTAAAGACCCCAGCTGACCAATCAGGTTAGTGGATTCACAAAGCCCATTGTATAATTCCCATTATGAACTGGTAATCGTAAATGAAGAAAGCTGATTGGCTGAGAGCTTTTTGAAGCCATGATGATTTCGGGCTACATCATCACGGCTTCAAAAAGCCTCCAACCACCAGCTTCCTCGCAGACAGAAATTCCTCTGACAGCTGCATTCCCCCCATTCCTTACATGCTTTACCTCACACAACTGTGCCCACTGCCTCTGGAAAGACAGACCAAGTTCCCCAACATGAGCGTCTGTTTAAAAAAAAAACAACCGGCACTCATTCCTCCTCACATAGCTCGCCAGAAGACATACTGTAAGGCAGAAAACATGCAGAGTGGCATCAGGCATGGCTTGAGCAACTCCCCGCAAAACAAAAAAAAACCAACAACCCCAAAACTGTCCACACGATGTGTGTGTGTACCTGTTTAATTGCTCTCTCGCACTGCCACCAGATCAGAGTTTCACAAAAAGAAATAAATACAATCCATTTTCACAGAGCAGGACCAGGTCAAATGGAAGAAGCATACAGTGCTGGGATATGAGAGTTCAGCGCAGCACCTCTTCAACCAACTCCACTTACAACAGCGCCATCTGCTGCCCAGGGAATTACAGGAACTTTTTTCTGAAAAGATACTCCTTCACCACTCTAAAACAGTAATTTTAAAAACATTTAAAATTTTTTTTTGCATTTTGTACTGCTAAAATGTTTAAGCCAGTTCATAATAGCAATATGTCACTCCAGGGTGTGGTATATCATGGGATATTGTCACTTCTTGGGCGGTTGGACACACTCGGCCTGCGGCCTCATGCCCAACCACACAAGGCATGACAATATCCCATGATATACCACACCCCCCCTCGTGCCTTATTGCTTAATTATGAACTGGTTCAGAAAAATTGAGGATGCTCATTGGCCGAGAGGTCTTTGAAGCCGTGATGATATTGGGCTACATGCTCATGGCTTCAAAAAACCTCTGGCCACCAGCCTCCTTACCAAAAAAAAATCCATCCGACAGCTGGGGCAGAGAGTCCAATCCCACCTGACTCGCAACAACAAGGGCAAGGGTCAGACTCATTTTAAAGAGCCCCCTTCCCCGACCATCACAACATAATGGCTGCTTGCAGCAAACTACTGCACATCATTTTAGACCCTGCTTCCATAAACTGCATTCCCGCCGATCGAGGAATCTACAAAGAAAAACAAACATCTATCATACGATTGTGCCAGCCGCTGCATACGTACAAAAATAGCAGCCAAAAAGTACACAACAAAAGAAAACAATGTCCAGCCACAGTAACATGTAACTACACAGAAAAAAACTATCTCCTTTCCTGCCACCTAAATACAGAAATGAAGAAACTGCTACACTGCCACTACACTGAAACACGAAAGTGGGTGAGCGGCAGTGGTTACGACCATCCATTCCTTGGTTGAGAGAGACCTGCCACCGATAAGTAATTCATACAGTTACAATTATAGAAACATCCTTGGGCCACCAGCACTTTAACTTTTCTCTGGTAACTGTTCGACCACTCGCCTCGGCTGTACTTCTTTGAGGGATTCAAGGTGTGTGACTGGAAACAATGAACAAACGCCGCACATTTATTCTTTATGTTTTAAATACTGCAGTCTGCCAAACAGATAACAGAGCCTACATGCACCAACCACAAATCTCAGAACCATTCTCTTCTAGACTGGGCTCTCACATCCCACCTGCACTGGGTACTTGTCTCAGGCTTCCTACCGGATTCCTTAAGTGACCACCACATGATGTATACAGTAAGGAAAACATTTAGACCTAAGCCCCCCCCCAATACTCCTGTCAAGATCCTATAAATCCTGGACATTGCCTCACTTCTAAATGACCTGGCAAACACAGACAGGTCCTTCATCCCTCAGGCCACCTCTATCGACTCTGCCCTAGAGCTCTTAAAAGCCAAGTTCATCGCAGTCTGGAACCACTATGCCCCACTCAGATGAGTTCGGTAAGAGGTGACCACCTGCATTGGATCTCAGCTGACATCATGGCTCTCCTTAAAGCCAGAGACCAGGCTTGGAAGGCCTTCAAGGCCTCCAACTCACCCGCAGACCATCAAATGTATCGTACTCTTCAAAATACTCGCACAAGACAAATCTGCAGGGCAAAAGCATGCTATTTCAAAGACTCCTTCCACAACAACTTGGGCAACCTGGCCAAATTCTGGAAATTGATTCAATCCTCATTTAACCCACCCTCATAACCCCTCAGCCCAGTCTTGAATATAAATGGCTCTACAGTCGCAGTCCCATCAGAAGTGGCCTCCGAATTCACACCTTTTTCTGTAATGCTACTTCAACGCTACTATCCCCCCGCCCAACAAGCCCACCCGCCTCCCCTACTACAAGCTTACCTCCCTCTGCCACTACCTTTGACTTCCATCAGGCGCCTTTTGGCCAAAGTCCTCAAGGCCTGCTAGCCCTTAACCCCACCAAGGGTAGGTGCCCATATGGCCTAGACTCCAAAATGCTTTATCTGTCGGCAACAGCCATCACCACCCCATTAGCCTCAATTTATAACAGCTCCTTTGTACTTGCATCCATCACATCTGAGTGGAAGCATGCCACAGTCATACCTCTTCCCAAAGGTGGTGACCCCTCTGCTCCTGGGAACTATCGTCCCATCTCCCTCGTCCCCATCTTGGCCAAAATCCAAGAAAAATTAGTTTGTTCACAGCTCTTTTCCTTTTTCAGCTCTACCTCTTTCTTCACGCCTTACCAGTCTGGCATTAGGAAGTCCTACTCCACTACCACCTCCCTCCTATGTCTCACAGACACCATACTCACCGGTATGGATAGAGGCCACATCACCTCAGCCATCTTTGTCGACCTGGCCAAAGCCTTCAACACTGTTTCCCATCCTCTCCTTCTATCCAAACTCTCATGTACCAGACTCTCTACCTGGACCACCACATGGTCCCACTCCTATTTGGTAGGCATGTCCCAGTCTGTTAGAATTGGCAACTCCACCTCTACTCCTCTCTCAGTCAATACAGGTGTCCCCCAAGGCTTGGTCCTTGGACCACTCCTGTCCTCCATTTTCCTTAATGACCTACCAACAGCCTGTTCAGAGACATCCATTCACATGTATGTGGATGACAGAGTCCTGTATACCTCTGGCCCCATGCCTGCTGAAGTGACGACCAGGCTCCAGCAGGACTTCAATGAGGTCCAATGCTGGTTTTGTTCCAACCAGCTCTTTCTTAGCACAAAAAAACTGTCTCCATGACCTTCGGTACTAGGCAGAGGCTTTCTCGGGTCCCTTCCACCCCTACCTTCCACGCCCTGGATGGGTCTCCCCTCGACTCCTGCACCTCCTTCAGATATCTTGGGATCTGGCCTGACCAGCACCTTCATTTCTCCATGCACATTGATGCCATCCACAAAAAGCTTCGCCCCGTACCGAAATCATAGTTGCATCCTGCTGCTGGCCCGCCATACTATTGTGCAAAAAATGATTCTCCCTGTCTTCAACTATGGTGATGTTGTTTACAGTTCTACCCTAGATCCACCCGAATCAGACTGGACCCTCTCTTTCATTCTTTCTGTCACTTTGCCCTTGACTGTCCCCCCACTACCCACCACTGCATTCTGTACCAGACCCTTGGCCTCCCCTTGTTACAAGTCCGCCAACTGTGCCACTGCGGCAGCACCACAGCCAAATTCTGGGCCCAGTCCCTTCCTCAGTACCTCACCTCTGCCCTATTGGCCTCTGCACCCCACCCTACTCTCTCAGGAACTTTGACCCATGGCTTCTATCTGTCCCACTCATGACCATCTCAGCAGGCCAGTCTTCCTTCTCCCACCACTTGCTTAAACTATGGAGCTCCCTCCCTGCGGTTATTCGGCACACCGCCCCCAGTCAGCGCTTCACTTCCCTTCTCTATACTCGTCACTCATCAACCTGCACATTTGCCCAGGATGGCCCAGTGTGACAGGTCCTCAACTTGTCCCCCTGGGTCTGCATAATTCTTAACATGTTGCAAATTCAGTTGTATATAATGTAGTTTAGTACTTTGTTAGGTGCCTCGCGTCTGTCTACTGTATCTGTATGTTACTGTATTTTAGAAGTCCTCCCCTTCCCCTTTCCCCAGGTTGCACCTGGAATTGAACAGTACTCTGCTCAGTGTGCCTTCCTGGTAAAGCTTTTGAATAAATAAATAAAAACAATTCCCACACTGCATGACTTTGGTGGGGAGGGGGACAGAGAACCTGACGATTCTCAACCAGCACTACCAAGCAGTATAGAGGCAGCACCAATGCAAAGGGGTCCCAGACAGCGTTAATAAAACCCCTACTGCACTACTAAACACTTCCTATAACAACAGCGCCACCTGCTGACCACAATCTTTAAAGGACTATTTTATCAAAATGTGCTCTTACAATACTCTAAAGAAATGCTTCACACATTTTGAAATAGTTTTTTGTTTCTTTTTTATTAATAGAGATGTTCATCCAGTTCATAATAGCAATAATGCACTCCAGGGTGTGGCATATCATGAGTTATCACTTCTCAGGTGCATGAGACACTCGGCCTGCAGCCTTGCGCCTCTCAACACACCCGAGGCCTGACGATATCCCATGATATATCACACCCTGTCATGCATTATTGCTTAAATAACCCCTCCCTCTAGACACACACACCCACACACATTAACTCTTTTAGCTGCTTTTTCAGTCACAGTGCTGCCTTTTTCGGTTTACTAGTATACAGTTAATGTAACTGCAATGTGCAGATGTGTGAAGAATGAAGTGTGCTGGCAAATGGAGCAGACAGCTGGAAAAGGTCTGTGTCATTGCTGGAAACCCATCTACTGCATACTAATCAGCTGTGTGTGGGACAATAACTAAATCGAGGTTAGTTTGAAAAATAAAACACTTGCTAAAACATTGGGAGTCAGCCTTCAGTTGGCATGGTTTGGATGTTTTGTGGACATGCAGCTGAAGAAGTGGAGTTGTGAGTGGGCAGAGGCAGGTGGGTGGGTAGAAGTAGAAGCATGGGTGTGGTGAGTGAGACTCTATTGAAAGCTGTTTTCAGAGTCGTAGACGCTGTAGGCCTTTGCAATCAATATACAGTTTCACAATTATTATGAACTACTTGTATTTGTTAACAATTATTTTTTGAGACCCATTTGCTTCATAGTGGTTTCCGAAATGGAAACACTTGGGTGTTCACGATCACAATGAAAGACATTGAAATGGGGGGGGGGCAGGGACTTGCCACCAAGAGCCTGAGAGACATTGGGGGAGGCAGCAGCAACTCAGGCTGAGGATTACAGGCATGCAAGGAACAGAGTGTCAAAAAAGCTACAAGAGGTCAGTTTTGGCATTTTTTTCTTAAATTAATGCTTAATGTTTATTTGGTGTTTGGTGTGAATGGGTTTATTAGTAAACTTGCAAAACTGTAGTTACTCTGCTAGGGCAATTAATGGGCCTTTACTGTAGTAACATGGCTGCCAGAAATTTTTCTGAAAAGTTTCTGTCAAGCATGGATATGTGGGATGCACTGTGTCCTGGTTGCCGGAAAAGTGACATCGGCAGGGTTGTTTCTCTATAAATGTGAGCCTGGGGTTGGCTCCTGACCAATTAGGATGCAGCATTTTCCCTACCCATTTTCTAAAATGAAATTTATCATGACAAAGCCAAGCAAATGTCCACTGAGTTGTCAGAACCCACTGAGGTTCTGGGTTCCAGGTCTGATCTTAAACATTGGGCCCTATGCCCATGCGCTGCAGAAACTTGGCACGTAGGCATAGATACAAATGAATGCTGCACAATGGGGATCCTGTGGACCCCCGGTGACATTCACGAATTGTGCACAAGGCAATTACATGCTGGATCCCCTGGCTGCGCGGTCAGCAACGTGCCGGGGGCAGGTGGGTGGCGTGCCGTGCTGGGGCATGCCATACCACGCGCCATTCACAAAGACATGTAGTGCTACTTGCAAGGGCATAGGAGGGCTCAGGTTATGGCAGGAGGGACCCTGCCATAACTGCTGTACATGACACATGCACACAGTCCCCTGCTGGTCCAGGCAGTCATTCTCATTCCCCCACCGACAGAACCCTTGCACCCTTCCCCTATGCCGGCCCACCAACCCCAGCACACATATGTGCCACATCCTTGTCTGAGTGCATACCCACCACACACACACACCAGAACACATGCCCCAGTCCTGGCATGTGAATGGTAACCCCCGCCCCGTACACACTGATGCCCTGTCCACACAAACCCAGCCCCGGACACATCTGTACCCCCCATCCCGTATCATGAGCACCCCACCACATCCCTCCCCCGCCCGGTCCTGGCATTAATAGCACCCAGAGCCCCAGCCTTGTTCCACTATTCAGGGCCGGCCTCCCCACCCCAAACATAGCCCTGTGCTGGTGTTAGCGTGGCTGTGTAGCCCTGCATTCACCCCCAAGCCCCGCACCCTGGAACTGACATTGATGGTTAGTGGCCCCCCTTCCCCACCCTGGCGGCACCATCAACACCACCCCCCATCTCCTGTACCTGCCAGTTGGTGCCACCGCCAGGGACAGCCAGCAGCACAACCCTCCACACACCTTGGTTGCTGGTCATCCAAGTGATGCTGGTAGCACACTGCTGTATATAGGCAGCTTGCTCCCAGCATCGCTTGGATGGCTGGCAGCCGAGGATGTGTGAGGAGGGATGTACTGCTGTCTGTCCCTGGTGGCAGCACCAACTGGCAGGTATGGAGGATGGGGGGTGTTGATGGTGCCGCTGAGTGGGTGAGGGAGCCACCAATCCTGACCATTCTGGTTCGGTGCGGGGTCGGGGTTACTGCAGGGCTACGCAATACGTGGACACTGGGACAGGGCTATGGTTGGAGTGGGGAGGCCATCCCTTAACAGCAGACTGGGGCTGGGGCTCTGCAAGGGAGGGGGCTGTTGATGCCGGAGCTAGGTGAGGGGGGCATAATGATGCCTGGTCCGGGTGGGGGCAGGGATGTGTGCAGAGTGTGCCACCTATTACGGGGATGGGGTACAGATGTGTGATATGTCTGGTGGGTGTCTGGGTTTATGGGGATGGGGCAATGGTGTGTTCTGGGGGTTGCAGGTATGACTACTAGGACGGGTCAAATGTAGGGGAGGCTGGCATACAGGCCTATGGTGGGGGTTCTGCTGCTGGGGGTCCATCTGTGCTCTGGATGGCTACTGTGCCACATGGGCTCAGCCAGGGGGGTTCACTGGATGATGGGGCCTGGCAGCGCATGTTCGGGAGCCTACGGTAGTGATTTACACACCTGGACCCGTGTCTTTCCTCACTGGTGATCCACTCTGGGACTCAGGGATCCACGACAGGAGTCCGACAAAATTTTTGTCAAATGCCCCATCAGTGACACCGGCAGGTCGACTGCATTCTTCAGTCAGCTGCCGGATCACTATCTGTTTCTTTGTTTTCTTCAGGAGGCATCGCCCCCCCTACCCCCTACGTGGAGGGCTGCGCCATCCTGCACGCCCCCACTCAAGGATTCTCAACTCCAGTCGGGGATGATCAGGGTGGGTGCAGGACCCCTGACAGACAGTGCTGGGTTCCAGCGGGTCTCCCACTACGGCTAGGCGCTGTAGTCGCTGTGGGGGACCTCACTGGTGAAATGTCACTGTTGGGGGGGTAACCGGGGATCCAGGACAGGCATCCAATTGGATGCATACATGGGTCTGCTACTCCGCCCCCTGGCTGTCCTGTGCAGTCTTGCGTGCCGAGGGGGGTGCAGGGCCGCAGACAGGTGGCCCATCTTTGTGCATACCGGCATGTTTTCACCTGTCGCATTTGCATAGCTGCGCGGGTGGGGTATGCTCCCCTGGTGCATACTTTTTGCCCGTTAGTGCATAGGCACCATTGAAATAGTTCTGAGGTTCTGATCAACAGAACTAGAACTCTTTTGTGTATAGGGCTGAAGAGAAAGAACAGATAAAGATACAAAGAGGAGAAAAAAACAGATGAAAGACCTGCACTCAACACAGCAATAATATTGTTTCACTGCACAAGCAGGAAGAGAAACACGTTGTGCCTTTCGAAATTGAAATGTTAAGTATTACATTTTCATGCATTTGGTACATCTGCATATAAGCTGCACATTCCAATATTGCTTCTCTCCAAAATATTTTAGGATGTAACCAATAATTAGTTTGTTTTCCAGATTGTCATGTCCTGTTTTTGAAATGTATAACCAAAAAAACCCCAAAAACATTTTATTTAGTATTTATAACCCTTAACTCTTAGAACTCATGGGTGTTCGAGTTCTAAATTAGAACTCGAACACCTGGGTTCTAAAAGGGTTCTAATCATTTTAGAACTAGTTCTGACAACCCTAATGTCCATCACTGATTACTTTAAAGCTAATTAATGATAAATCAACTAAATTGTAATAGTTATACTGAGGTTCTTAGGTATGTTTTTACCAAACTGTGCAAATAAACTGAATAGTTAATACCTAAATGTAGTGCTGTGCTAATTTGCCAATATTTCACCAATGCAACATAGCACACCTCTGTTATCTGCCACTCTCTATTATCCACCAAAAAGTTGGTGCACCAAGGTTGCTGGGTAATAGAGGGTGCACTTTACTTCTATAATCTGTGGGAATCAATACTATGGGAAGTGCATTGTTGCCTGTGCAACCCCATGCTATACAGAATTGATAATTTTTTTCATATTTCTACAACCTCTGGGAATCTTTGCAATGGGAGGTGCACTGTTGCCCATGCAACCTCATGCTATACAGAACTGTTAACTATTTTATATTTCTACAGTCTTTTGGAATCTTTACCACAGGAGATGCATTGCTGCCCGTGCGACCCCATACTGCACAGAACTGTTAACTGTCGTATTTCTACAATCTGAGAAAATCTTCACTACGAGAGGTGCACTGTTGCCCATGCAGCCACATTCTTTTCAAAATGGTTAAATGTTTCATGTTTCTACTATCTGTTGGAATAGTCCTGATGGGAGCTGCATTGCTGCTTATGCAACCCCATTCTGTTCGGAACTGTTAACTGTTTCATATTTCTGCAGCCTGTGGGAATAGTCCCAACAGGAGGTACAGTGTTGCCTGTGCAACCCCATGCTATACAGAACTGTTAACTGTTTCATATTTCTACAGTAGAAGTGGATGTGGTACTGACCTTAAAGAAGTGATTGGCATAGAAACATAGAATGTGACAGCAGATAAGGGCTGCTGGGCCCACCCAGTCTGCCTATTTTTGTTAACCTTCATTTTTTGCTGCAGACCCTACTTGATCTGTGATGCAATCCTTTCCTCCTCCTTCCTTATCCCAATGATTCCCTTGTGCCTATCCCAGGCATTTTTGAATACCACCACTGTTTTTGGCCCCACTACCTCCACTGAAAGGCTGTTCCAGATATCCACCACCCTTTCTGTGAAGAAGTACTTCCTCACATTCCTCCTGAATGTACCCTCCTCCAGCTTCATAGCATGCCCCATTGTTTTAGAGCACCTCTTTCTCTGCAAAATATCTCCCATCCTGTACCTTATTTATCCCTGTGAGGTATTTAAAGGTCTCCATCATAAATAGAAACATAGAAATTGTCGGCAGATAAGGACTGCAAGGCCCATCTAGTCTGCCCATTAGCCCTATACTTGACCCTATCTTGTCAGTGGCTTCCCCTCCTTCTGCCCTGCCTCCAAGATTCCCTATGCCTGTCCCAGGCATGTTTAAATCCCTCCACCGTGCTTGTTCCCACAACCTCCTGTGGCAGACCATTCCATGCATCCACCACCCTCTCCATGAAGAAAAACTTCCTCACATTCCCTCTCAACCTGTCACCTTCCAATTTCATATCATGACCCCTCGTTCTTGTACTCCTCCTGTATTGGAAGGTGTCTCCTCCCTGCACCTTGTTTATGCCCTTTAGGTACTTGAATGTTTCTATCATGTCCCTTCTCTCCTCCAGTGAGTACATATTAAGGTCCTTCAGTCTCTCCTCATAAGTTTTGTGGTGCAAGCCCTGTATCATCTTCGTCACCCTTCTCTGGACCGTCTCCACCCTGTCAATGTTCTTCCAAAGGTGCGGCCTCCAGAACTGCACACAGTACTCCAAGTGAGGCCTGACTAGTGTTTTATATAAAGACATCACTACCTCCCACCTTCTGCTAGTGATACCCCTGCCTATGCACCCTAGCATGCTGCTGGCCCTCTCTGTAGCCTTGGCACACTGCTTTGGCACTTTCAGGTCATCAGAAATAATAACCCCTAGGTCCCTTACTTCCTTGGTGATAGTCGGCAACTCCATCCCCCCATTCCTGTAGCTCATCCCAGGGTTCCTTTGTCCGAGGTGCATAATGATGCACTTCTTAGCATTAAACCTCAGCTGTCACATCTCAGACCATTGTTCCAGCTTCACCAGGTCACTCCTCATTTTCTCCACCCCGTCAGAAGTATCCACCCTGTTACAGATCTTGCTGTCATCTGCAAACAGGCAGACCTTTCCCTTCAGTCCTTCTGCAATATCACTAATAAAGATATTGAACAGAACTGGCCCCAGGACTGATACCTGAGGTATCTCGCTGGTCACCCCCTCGCCCCAAGCTGAATCCCATTAACTACCACCCTCTGCCGCCTATCTGTTATCCAGTTCCTAACCCAGTTTACCACCTTGTGCCCCATGCCCAGACAACCCATCTTGTTAACCAGCCTGTTATGTGGGACAGTGTTTAAGGCCTTACTGAAATCGAGGTAGGTGATATTCACTGCCCCCTCCAATTTGCTTCCTTCGTCACCCAGTCAAAGAAATCTATCAGATTCATCTGACACGACCTACCTGCTATGAATCCATGTTGCTTCAGATCCTGGGCCCTGTTGGATTCCAGATGACCCACTATTCTTTCTTTAAGCAGTCTCCTCCTCTAGGGTATGCATATTTAGCTCCTTTAGTCTCTCCTCGTAGGGCTGGTTATGCAGACCCTGCTCCATTTTGGTAACCCTCCTCTGGATCACTTTGACTCTGTCTATGTTCTTCCTGAGATGTGGGCTCCAGAACTGGAGAAAGTAATCAAGGTGGAGTATTATCAGCGATCTATATACGGGCATCACCACCTCTCTTTTCCTGCTGGCAATACCCATTCCTATACACACCAGCATCCGTCTTTCCAACTGCCTTGTCACACCACCTGGTCACCTTTAGGTCATCCACTATGAGTACCCCAGGTCTGCTTGGTCTTTGTCAGTACCACTTCACCTAGTTTGTACTCTGTTCTCTGCTTTCTATGCCCTAGTGCATTATTTTGCACTTTATGCATTAAAACCAACTGCCACACCCCTAACCACTCTTCCAGTCTTTTTAGATCCCTGTCTATCCTTTCCACATAACCCCCCCCCAGAGTGGCCACTATATTGCAGATGTTGGTGTCATCCTCAGAGAGGCAGACCTTCCCTTCCAATTCCACCTCTGGTGTGTCACTTATAAAAACACTAAAGAAGACCAGTCCCACCACTGATCCCTGAGGTACCCTGCTGGTCATTCTCCTTTCCTCAGAGTGAACTCCATTTACTACTACCCTCTGTGTCCTATCCGCTAACCAGTTTCTTACCCAGGTTACCACCTGATTGCCCAACCCTAAGTTACTAAACTTGCTTACTAATTTCCTATGTGGAATGGTTTCAAAAGCCTTGCTGAAATCTAGGTAGGCCATGTCCACTGCTCCTTCCAGATCCAACCCCTGGGTCACCCAGTCATAGATATCAGTCTGATTTGTGTGGCATGATCTTCCCCCTGTGAGACCATGCTGCCTTGGATCCTGTAATATATTGGATGCAAGATATTCCGCAATCCTTTTCTTTAGTAGTGTTTCCATTAACTTACGCAGTAGCCATCTTACTTGTTGTCCTGCAGTGAGCAATAATCAATGTTGGAATTATGGGGGGGGGGGCTTGCCAGGGCTCATCCCCCCAGCTCTAAAGTGAACCTGGTAGCTCACACATCATTGCCATTGAATTATAATGGGAAGAGGTGCTCAATTTAAAGATGGAGCCGTATGGGCCCCCCTAGCTCCCAAAGCTCATAAAGTGTAATTCCAACACTGATTGTAGTCCTTGTCATTTCCTGTCATACTCAGTTCGAAGCCCATTAACCTTTGGGCTCTGTGTATAGTGTTTGTGTTTTGAATTTGAGTAAAGATGGCAACATGAACGTACTAGAAGCTCCCTGTGTCTGTCTGTGACAGTCTGTTCTTCATAACGAGAATCCCACAGTAGTGATGATGTAAAAGAAAGAATCGGTAGGTGCAGCGTTCAGACAACTAGCCGGTAAGCCTTTTCCATTTTTTTTCAATATAGAAAAAAGGTAGTAATCGCACTGAGTTTGGTGGGCCTTCTCTAGATAGCAACACACGCAGGCCGCCTATATTGTCTGGTCCCTGTGGCTTACTGAAATTGCTGGAGAAGGGGATCCACAAAAAGAAATAATAAAAAAAAAGAAAGAGAAAAGAACTGCATTTTACTTTTCAGCCAGAAATGATCTGAATATTTCAGCACTCTGCATCGGGCATTAGAAAAAAAGGGGCTTGCAAACTGCTGCTCATCTCCTACTTACCAAGGTAAACAATCTTTGCCCAGGCCATTCCAGGTTGAGGACTTAATAGCAGCAGGGCTGCTACATTACCATAAAGTCTGACCAAATGCTGCCATCTCCTGGAGAAAACTGAGAACAGCACAATAGTGCAAAGTGCAAGAATGGAAAAAAATTTCCCAGCACACACAGTTAAAGCAGAACTGCACACCACTAACAACAAACGTACTGTGTCGCCTGACAAAATGGCATTCCTTGAACAAGTAACAGAATCTGAGGACTTTATCAAACACTGCGATAAATATATCAAAACGTTTGAGTACTGGCTGTCAACTAACAAAACTCTGGAACAGGAAAGTAAATGACAAGACATCTTCTTGTCCATCCTATCAGACCCCATGTTTACTTTGCTTAAGAGTCTAGTGGTACCAGATCCATTAGATGGGCACAACTACAAGCAGCTTAAAGAGACAGTATTACAACACTACAAGCCCAAACGAGTTGTGACAGTAAAGCACTATCGATTTCACCATCACCTCCAAAGAGAAGGAGAATCAATTGCTGACTTCATCACTGCATTAAAAAATTTAGCAAACTCTTGTGAATACAGACAGTTCTTCAGAACCCTTAAGGAACTAGTTTATCTGTGGTCTTCGTGGGGAGCACTACATGAAATGCCTTCATACAGAACCAAATCTGAATTTCAAGTGTGTGTACGACAAAACATTAGCACTTAACCTTGCCCAGAAAGACACCAGGGAGCTCACAGGTCAAATAGACCCACACAGGGAGGCCATCCCCAGAGCTGCCCCTGCCCAGCCTCATAGGGTCAGCCTCTACAAAGATGAGCTCACATTACCTCACACCCTTCTTGCCAAGCTCCTCCAAAACCACTACACAAGGCTAAGCAACCTTGCTGCTGATATGGAGGAGTTCATTGGCAAAACAAGTCAGTTCCACCAAGGAGCATGCCACAACTGTAGAAAAGTGGGACATCTGGCATGGTTATGAAGAAGAGTGCCATGTGCAGCACAAGCACAGTATGTGTGAAAGATTCTCTGCCAGAGACATTGGAAGGAGGAGACTCCTTGGGCCAGTTTGCTATCTATGCTATGCAAGGCCATGGAAACAGCATTTGACTGGGTCATGGTTTAGCAGTCTTGCCCGTGAGCATGCAGCTTGACACTGAAGCATCAGTGTCACCGATACCCAAACACATCCGCCTGTCTCAGCCAGTACCCATTGCGACCATCCCCCATCCTGCTAACATCCTACACAGGTGATCGGGTTTCCATGTTCGGGGAGATACAACTCCTGGTGAATTATGAGGGTGGAGAATGGACCCTGCTTCTCATTGTGGTACAAGGAAAAATAAATGCAATGCTTGGCAGGAACTGTCTGCAGAACATATGAACATACGATGATGCCAGCAGATACAGGGCTTACGGTCTATCAAGTCTGCTCAAGTGTGCAGCTCTCAGTGTTGTGTACTGATGCTGCCCCAACTCACTCTTTCCATATTCTGAATCTGCCTTTGACCCTGTCCCTTCCCCTACTGATGTTTACGAAACCAGTTCTTCAGGAAACGCATTCCATGCCGTCACCACCCTCTCTGTGAAAGTGCCTCCTCAGCTCTCTTCTGAACCCCACCTCTAGTTTCAGACTATGCCCTCTTGTGATCCCTTCATTTCTATATTTAAACAGGCCCTCATGACTAACCCTATTTACGCCCTTCAAGTATTTGAAGGTCTCAATCATATCTCCCCTATCCCTTCTGTCCTCCAGGGAGTACATATTGAGCCTCCATAACCTCTCTTCATAGGGCTTTTTCCTCATCCCGCTTAGCATCTTGGTCACCTTTCTCCGTAGCCCCTCCAACAGTCTGATGTCCTTTTTTAAGAAGGGGCATCAGCATTGCACACAGTACTCCAGGTGGGGCCTCACCAGTGTACTGTACAGCAGCAGAACCACCTCCTCTCTCCTTGAGGTGATTCCCTATGCTGTGCACCCCAGCATCCTATTGGTCTTTGCTGCTGCCTTCCTACAGTACATTGTGCAGAATGATTCATATGGCCCGTGACCAGCACCCCCAGATCTTTTTCCTTGACAGATACCAACAAATGCACACCCCCCAGCTGGTAGCTATATCCAGGATTCCTGTTTCCAAAAATACAGAGTTCTGTAGGTGCCTCTGATTTTTCATCTACGGGAGAGGGTGATGGTCCAATACCCTTTCCTCTGCAGAGGGTGATAATCTGACACTTCTAGTTTGAGGGCAGTGAAAGAGACCCAGGAACCTTTAACTTAACACAACATAAGAACATAAGAAAAGTGTCAGCAGATGGGGACCGTGTAGTCCATCTAGTCTGCCCAAGGTGGCTACCGCCCCAATTACATTTTTTTCCTAAGTTGCCCACATTGCCTGTCCAAAGAGAGTTTGAATTCTCTTACTGTCTTTGATGCCACCACTTCTGGTGGTGGGCTGTTCCATGGGTCTATCACTCTCTCAGTGAAAAAGTACTTTCTAGAGTTGCTTTTAAACTTGCTTCCCACCGGATGAAGTTTTGCCATCTTGTACACGCCACCCTGTTTTCCTGGAAGAGGTTTTCCTTCTGAGTTGTGTTAATTCCCTTGACGTACTTGAATGTTTCTGTCATGTCCACCCTGTTTCATCTCTGTTCCAGAGAGAATAAATTCAACTCTTTGAGTCTTGTCTCATATGACTCTTGATGCAGCTCCTGCACCATCTTTGCGGCCCTTTTCTGCACCGTCTCCAGACAGTCAATGTCCTTTTTTATGAGATGTGGCCTCCCCAAGGATCTGTAGTGGGGCATGATAACTTCCTGCTTTCTGCTCATAATACCCCTTCCTATACTTCTGAGGATACCACTTGTCTTCTGCACTGCTTTTTTGCATTGTTCTCCTACCTTTAAGTTATTGGTAATGATCATGCCCAGATCCCATTCCATCTTTGTCTCCTCTAATTGAGGTCCTTCTAGTACATACGTTTTTCCTGGGTTCCGCTTCCACCGGTTGCATTACCTTACACTTCTTGGCATTAAATTTTAACTGCCAGTTTCTGGACTATTCTTCCAGTCTCCTTAGGTCAGCTTCCATACCCAATGCTCCCTCTAGTGTATCCACCCTGTTGCAGAGCTTTGTATCATCTGTGAACAGGCAAACCTTCCCCTCCAGTTCATCAGTGATGTCTCTGATGAATATGTTGAACAGAACTGAACCCAGCACTAATCCCTGTGGAATGCCACTGGTCACACCTCCCTCCCTTGATAATGCTCCTTTAACCAAAACTCTCTGGGTCCTATTCTGCAGTCAGCATCTAATCCAGTTTACTATTTTCTGTCTGACTCCTGTGTGTTCTAGTTTGTTAGCAAGTCTCCTGTGGGGAACGGTGTCAAAGGCTTTACTGAAGTCTAGGTGCACCACGTCCACCACCCCACCCTGGTCCACTGTTCTGGTAACCCAATCAAAGAAACTCAATCTTGTTTTTTTGGCATTAGTGCCCTGCTGTGTAGCCATGCTGTTTGGGGTCGAGTTTTCCAGTTTCCTTTAGGTAGTCAACTAATCTTCCCTTGTCAGTCTTCACCTTTCATTACTGTTGGGCGTAAGCAGGAAGAGCGCACCTGCCATGGGAGTTGTTTTTTTTTGAGGGAGGAGTCAGTGCCAATGGCACCACCCACGTGGCTTATGCACTGAGTGGTGCACGCGGTTTGGCCATTAGGCGCCATAGACTCCTCCTCCATGCCAGTTCTGTTTCTCCCGCCATCGAGGTTGCACCTGCTGTGCGAGTAAGCCAAATTTAGTCTGCATCATAGGCCTTCACTGTTCAATGCCACTTCTTCAGTTCTTCATCCCGGTTCTGAACCGCCCAATGCTGTTGGTAATCCAGTAGGCCCGTTCCTTTTATTTCTTCTGACAGTGGCGGGCTCTATTGCTAGAGTTTGATTATATTGTTTTTGCATCATGTCTGGTTCAGGGGCCAAGAGAAAATCTAAAGTGGGCCATGCCCAGATGCATCAGTGCCCCTGTGGTTGGCATTTTTCTGTTTCAGACCGGCATGATGTTTGCTTGTGATGCCTGGGACCCAATCACGATATGGACCATTGTGACGCCTTCTTCTCCGTGGACCGCGGTGTTCTCGAAGTTCACGTGTTTAAAGTTGGCAGGGCTCCTCCAACTTTTGGAGGATGGCATTGCTTGTGAGTCACCAAGGCCAGGACACTTGACCCTTCCTCTGGGTCCCCTCCTGGGTCTATATGGCCCGGCGAGGAGGAGGCCTCCTCCAATTCTAGCCTTGCCAAGGAGGTGGCCTCTTTTGCGGTGTTGAAGGAGCAACGTGATTCCCTGCAGAGTCACATTGCTGGCACCAACCCGGCAGTCACCTCTATGGAGTTGCAGGCTCTCCCAATGTCGCAGGGCCTGGCACTGATGGACCGTCGGCGCCACCTCCCGGCACCATCCTGGATCCCGGTGCCATTTGTGGTGCTGGTGATTGGGGCGGTGCTGCAGGTGGTGCCGTGTCCCACTGCGGTGCCGCAGGTGGCACCATCACCAGGGACCCTCCCGGGGTTGCTAGCCTGGAGGTCTGCCTGGTCACTTCCTCTTCGGAGGAAGATGACTTGCAGGTCAATCCAGACTGGCATCCAGACTCCTCAGAGTTGGAGAGCCCCTTGGGACGTGGTACCAGGTGTCCCAGCGGCCCTATCCCAGAGTCCCTGGAGTCCATAGTTACAAAGGATCCTATGGCTGAGGCCGTCCGGTGTGGATCCATTGGAGACAGTGGTCTGGGGACTCAGGGTGGAGTGTCCTCTCCTAGGGAGGCTGTGGCAGCTGCCACTCCTGGTGCAGCCCTGGCCCCACCAGGTGGGAACTGGGACCCCCTCCTCTGTGGTCTCCCTTGGGGGCCTGTGGGATTGGGGGGCCCAACTCCGCTGGGGTCGAGAAAGAGGGAAGTCTCTGAGTCTGAGGGGTTGAGGGGCCATGGCCACTGCCCTGTGGGAAGTGGGGAGGAGTCAAAGTGCTGCACCCCACCTTTTCCTCAGGGTCTCGGAGGCATCCTTAGTTGGCAGCGCAGAGAGTTGCCCTTCTGGACACATGCAACCCCAGTCGGGCCACAGGGGAGATTCTCCCTTAGGGCTCTTCTGGAGTTTGCCATCTCAGACACAGCCTTCACAACTTGGTTTGGCCCCAGGGTCACCCATCCGGTGGGACCAGTCTCTGGGTCTCAGAGCTTTGGCTGAGGCTGGGCACTATCAGTTTGGTGCCCATCTCCTGTCCCTCTGCAGGCACCTCCTCCTCTCCCAGGTCATGTGGGTCCTACGGGGCCATTAACCTGGGAGATGTTCAGAGCCACCATGGAGGCCTTTCCCACTTATGTCAGGGCCATGGATGAATGGGGTTTTTGCCTGTCTCCCCTGCCACAGGAGGACTCTGAACATTCAAGCTCCTTTTCCTCCTCATCTCCCTCTTCCGAGGGAGAGGAACCTTTTGTCCACCTGTCCTCCAATGCTGATTTCACTGAGTATCAGCGCCTCCTGGCCCATCCCTTTCCAGGAAGCATTTATCCACACCTGGCAGTCTCCGGCCACCCTTCCCCAGCCCCATGGGACTGCAAGAGACGGCACTGTGCCCCCAGGATTCTCTAAGTTCCCTACCTCGCCCGCCTTCAGGACTGATGTCTCTAGACATTCCTTCTGGGCTTCAGTACCTGGCACACTACTGACCCCGGATCTGGATTCTGTAGAATTCAACCAATGGGGGCAAAGAGTTTTCTCTTCGGTTCGTGTGTTACTGTGTATAGATTCCCATCAGGCTCACCACACTGCCTATAACAGACATCTGTGGCCGATGCTGGTGCAAGTCCTGGCATGTTCTGTAAAAGCACTTTGATATTTTTGAATCGTACTTCAAACAAATAAAGCTTATTATTATTACTGTTATCTTTGCCTGATATGGAGCAATCTAGACAGGCCTTTGCCCTCTCTGATCAGGGTCGGGAGCTTGCAAGGTACCAAGCAAGGGCATCTTATGATGCCAGTGAGGTGGCATTCAGACTTGCGGGGACAGTGATCTGCATTAGGCAGACGGCATGACTTTGTCTATCAAGGTTGTCACCTGTTGCCCGGTGTAGTGTGATCTCCTTTGTTTTCCAGGGGACCCGACTTTTTTCCCCACAGAGCAAGGAGGACCTTACAAGAGTGCCTTCTGTCCCCCCAGCCATGGAGGACACCTCCTCATCCTGAACAGCCTTAGATCTTGTGGGTTTAATAGGGCTTTAGGGTCTCTCCCTCCTGCACCTTACCCACAGGGGGCTGAGGGATCTGCTCCCTCAGGGCTGTGCCAGGTCCCCTTAGGGGGGGCTTGGTACTCATCCAACAGTAATGAATGGTGAAGATTGACAAGGAAAGATTTGAAAATTATGTACCTACCGTAATTCTTGATCTTCTCTTGTATCTTCATCATGCATTACTGAATCTCACCCTCCATCCCCTCATGGGCCTCAGTTCTTAGGCATCACCTCCACCCTGCTTGCCTTCCCCCTCCTAGAGACCAACTGGGGACCGATTCCCCCTGGTACCTCAGAGCTCTACGTTTCCTTCTTTAAAATGTCACAGAGTGTTCAACCTGGAGGACGGTGAGTAGGGTCTTCGCCCTAACCTCTGAGGGAACTCCCTCAGATTTTCTTCACGATGCACCAGGGTGTCCCCCTCTTGCGACTTGGATAATCCTCTGGCTTATGTCACCCTCTGGCTGTCATTTACATCAGTGCAGTCCTAGGAGAGTCCATGGGATTTTCCTCCCTCTTTTTCTTATGCCATGGATGACCCGTGGTTCTCTGCTCCTGAAGTGGGGACTACCCCAGTACTCCCATGGGAAAACTTTTAGCAGATTTCTTTCCCTACACCTAAGTCAGGACTCACTCCTCTTCGGAGCAGGACTGATCAGCCTCCAAGAGACAGTCTGTGCGACCTAGGCTCTTGGATTTTCATAACGATTACGGATAAAGGGTGGGAGGAGAGATCTGCTTCTGCCAAGGCTGACAAGACCATTAATCACCTTCAGACCTTGGTTCTATAACCTCTGTAACTGGTGGGATCCTTGCTCCCTAGTCTTCATTCCCGCAGGGGTTTTGAAACTCTCAAGCCAGTGGTCTTCCATTTTATCACAGCAGAGAGCCCTCCTCCCTCCCCCCTTTATCCTTTACTTCCACCTCTTCTATCTTTCTTCTTTCTATCTTTTGCCTTCTCCTTCTCCAAGACTGACCAAGGAATGAGGCCCCATGGCCAATTAGGGTAAGGTTTGCTCCTTTCTGTCCTTTAATCAGCTTTTGCCTTTTTCAGTTTATATCCTTTCCTTTGTCTATCCCTCGGCTGTCTTGCCTCACTCTCTTTCTCTAAAAACTGTTCCTCCTCTCCAACTCATAGAACCCACATGCTCCATGCAGTAAATCAGCCACATGGGGGGTGCTATCAGTGCCAACTCCTCCCTCCCCCCCCAAAAACAAAACTCCCATAGCGGGTGCACGCCTCTGGCTTACACCCAGCAGTAATGAATGGTGACAATACAAGAGAAAATCAAGAATTAAGGTAGGTACGTAATTTTCATTTTTCTCCTTTAGTAATGTCTCCATAATTTTTCCCACTATAGAGGTCAGGGTGACTAGGCGGTAGTTTCTGCCTCTTCCTTGCTTCCTCTTTTGTGCAAGGGCACAACTGTTGCCTCTTTCCAATCTTAAGGTACTCTGCCGCTTTCCAGAGATAGACTGAACAGCTTAACTAGTGGTGCACCTGTTTCTTCCTGAAGCTCTTTTAGTATTCTGGGGTGGATACCATCAGGCCCCATGGCTTTATCCACCTTAAGTTTACTTAGCTCTTCTAAGATCCTCTCTTTCGTGAAGGGGCTTGTGTCTGCCCTGCCACTATCCTGCTCTGTCTTACTTAGTGTAGATCCTTTGCCAATATATTCTATTGTGAAGACTGAGCAGAAGAATTTGTTTAACAACTCTGCTTTGTCTTCATCACAGCTGGCCCTCCCTTATTACTTATCGGACTATTCCTCCTTTACTCTTCCTTTTTTCTCTTATGTATTCATAGGAAGTTTTATCTACCTTCCTAACTCCCTGTGCTATTCTTTCCTCTGGGCTTTGGCTATTCAATTTGCTTTTCCTACCTCCTTAAGTTTGTTCCTGTATTCCTCCCTGTCAGTTTCTCCTTTTGTTTCCTTGTACTGCTTAAAAGCACTCTTTTTTCCTTCATTTTGGTTGCTACCTATCTGGAGAACCAGAGAGGGTTCTTTCTTCTTTTGACTTTGCTGATTTGTCTTGCACATTGCTCAGTGATTGTATTTAAGGCATTCTTTAAGTTCTCTCAGCAGTGTTCTGCATCCCTCTTGTTACTGGTGTCAAGCATGGTCTTGATCCTGGATTTCATTTTGGGAAAGTTTGCTTTTTTGAAGTATTGGATTTTTGTGTGACTTTTACCTTCCTCTTTATTTATTGATAACCAGACTGACCTGTGGTCACTGTACCCAAGATTGATACACACAAGAACATCTGAAATCCTGTTGCTGTTTGTGAGCACTAGGCCCAGGGTTGCTTTGTCTCTGGTGGGTGAATCTACCAGCTGATTTAGACCTGCCCCCTGCAGCGTGAACAGGAATTCTCTGCTCCGCTCTGTGGCTGCTGTGTATGAGGTCCAGACTGAAGTCCCTGACAAGCAGCAACTCACCCCTATCTGCCATCACTGAGACGTCTTCCAGGAGCTCCTTGTCAATTTCACTTTCCTGGGTTGGCGGTCTGTAGATAACTCCCACCTGGAGAGGAGTCTTTTCCCCTGCTCCCAGGGTGATCCATAGAGCCTCTGCTTTACTGTGCTTTCCCTTGTTCTCTGTTGCACAGATTCCCTGCCTTACATACAAAGCCACCCCCTCCTCCTTTCTTTCCCTCCCGGTCTTTTCTGAAGAGTGTGTAACCTGGGATAGTAGCATCCCAGGTGTGGTTGGTGATGAACCAAGTTTCTGTAACCACGACCCAGTCAAGTTGTGCCTCTGCCACCAAGTCTGTGAGTTCAGGGATTTTGTTTGGTAGACTATGAACATTGATGCACATAGCCTTCCACCCTTGGTAGTCCTTTTGCTGTGTACCATTTCCTTGTTCTGATCTGAATTTTTTGTGTCTTAACTCATTACCTCCTGGGCATTCATTTTGTGTCAGGTAAACAATGGATAGTTTGGACTTCATATGGAGCTATTGGAGCGCTTTATGCTTCTCCCTAGCAGATCAGGCTGGGCAATGCCTTTACTATCACTGTTGTTGGCATCTTTGTGGTATCTAGGTGCTGCAGTAGCTGATGCTGGGGGAGGGGTCATTGGTGACCCTTGTGATGTGAGGGCTGCCTGTGTCTTCTCCCCCCTCCACTAGTTTAACTGATCAATATGGACATCGAATTTCTGTCTGAGGACTCGAGTTCCCTCCATAGTGATGTGCAAGCTATCAAATTTAAAGAAGTCTCTTTCCCAGAAGGTCCGCCAGTTTCCTAGAAAGTGACGACCTCTATCTTTGCACCAGTTTTCTAGTCAGCAGTAAATGTCGGTGATGTCCTTCTCTCTGATCTACTGCCTGCTGCCCCCTTTTCCCCAGACAGGCAGAATCTCCAAGAAAGAAATAGTAGATGAAAGAGAAGCTAGTTTGTTGCCTAACCTGGTAAGAGTTTGCTTTGTTTCTTTCATGATCGACTGGCTAGGTCATTCGTACCTATATGGAGGATGACCCATGTGTCCTGTTCCACATTGTGTGCAGTTTTCTCTATGTGGTCCGTGTCCCTCCATGCTGATGTGTCAGGGACGCACTGGACCGCAACTTTGGCCTGGTCATAATGCTGAAGTTGAGACTCTACTCCCCTTATCATGGAGTCTCTTTCAGTACTGGATTTTTAATGTCTTTTCAGTGACCTTTTTGGTGGAGCACACATCCTTGTGCTGCATTGGGCTCCTACTGTCCTCCACACTAGCTACTTTAGTAGTCCTGGAGGATAGTGGCATGTATTTATTTGACGTGTATATAGGTGTGCTTCCCTCCTTCATTGTCGGATTATCATTTTTCCTACAGGGTGTGTGTAGGTCAAGGAACCATGCATGTTCATGTGGACCACCTCCTTCCATCACATGTTCCCCCACCAGCAACGGCAGAAGATCCCTCTCGAGAACAAGAGGATGATGAGGATTTTGCTCCTGCCCTGGCTCAAGCACCCTCATCAGTTTCAGCAGTAGCTATTCCAGATGTACAGTGCTCCCTCATTTGTCCGCTCCTCATTTACCTGCCGCCCTCACTTGCCACCAACTTACTCCTGTGCACCGTTCAGCTGCAGTGTTAATTTCCCCTTTAATCTCCACCCTCGCTATCCACCATCTGCCAGGTATTGCTGCTGCACACATTGTATTGGGAGCAGTATTAAGCTCCTTCTCTTATCCACCAGGTGGCACCAATGTGACATGTTTGTAACATAAGTACATAAGTAGTAGCCATCAGAAGGAGACCTCCAGTCCTATCTTGTCTGCCTGATTTATGTCGGGATCTTGTATTTTATCTCATCATCGATGTTTGTGTCCCCTCCCTCCCTCCCTCTTCCTTTTCCCTGTCCCCACGTCCTCCCTCTGTGTTTGTCCCAGGCTCTTTTAAAAGATCCCACTGTCTTGGATGCCACGACCACCTCAGGCAGTACGTTCTAAGGTGTCACCACCCTGTCTGTGAAAAAGTGTTTCCTCACATTCCTCCTATATTTTCCTCCCGCTAGCTTTAGGCTGTGTCCTCTGGTGGAGGTATTTTCTCTTATGTTGAAGAGACCCTCCCATGCTACCTTGTTTGTACCCCTTAGGTACTTGAAGGTCTGTATCATATCCCCCTCTGCCTTCTGTTCTCCAGTGAGTACATACTCAGGGACTCCAACCTCTCTTTGTATGACTTGTGCTGCTGCCCCCAGGTCATCCTAGTCACCCTCCTGTGCACCCCTTCCAGCAGTTTAATGTTTTTTTTAGTACGGGTGCCAATATCTAACTCCATACTCCAAGTGAGGCCTCACCAGTGCCCTATACAGTGGCAGAATAACCTCACTGTTTCTGCTACTGAATCCCCTCACGATGCATCCCAGCATCTTGTTGGCCTTTACTACCGCTTTTTTGCATTATGTGGATGGCTTCAATGTCATTAGTGAGTGCTACTCCTAGGTCCTTTTCTTCCTCAGACTTGGCTACCTGTGCTTTTCCTATATAGTACTCGGTTCTTGGTTTTTTTGGCCCTATGTGCATCACTTTGCATTTCTTGGCATTGAAGCCCAGCTGCCAAATCCCTGACCACTTCTCCAATCTGGCTATGTCTTCCCTTAGTTCCTGTACCCTCTCCTGAGTGTCCACCCTTCCACAGATTTTGGTGTCATCAGCGAAGAGGCACATCTTGCCTTGAATACCCTCCCCAATGTCATTTATAAACACATTAAACAATACTGGGCCCAAGACCAATACCTGTGGTACCCCACTAGTGACCTCCTTTGTACTGGAGGCCACCCCCGACAACCACCCTCTGCATCCTGCCCCCCAACCAGTTCTCCACCCATCTGACCAATCTTTCCCCCAACCCTAGTACCTTCAGTTTTGTTATCAGCCTTCTGTGTGGCACCAAGTTGAAGGCTTTGCTAAAGTCCAAGTATATGATGTCTGTTGCCTGACCCTTGTACAGTATACCGCCTTCATGACATGGTCAAAGAACTCAGTTAAATTCATTTGACAAGATCTTCCAGCCACAAACCCTTGTTGCTTACTGTCATGCAGACCATTCTCCTCCAAGTATTTCACCATTCCCTCTTTTAGTATAGACTTCATAAGTTTACACACTATAGAGGTCAGGCTTACTGGCCTGTAGTTGCCCAGGTCCTCTCTGGGACTGCTTTTGTGGAGTGGCATTGCATTAGCTGTTCTCCATTCCACCGGCACTACCCCCAAGTTCAGGAAACTGTTGAATAGAACTGCCATTGGACCTGCCAGTTTATCAGTCAATTCCCTGAGTACCCTGGGGTGTATCCCATCTGGCCCTGGGTATTTATCCACTTTTAGTGCCCTCAGTCCCTCTTTCACCCTATCTATCTCAATAACCCCTTTGGGTGTACCCCTGTTCCTTCCTTCCTGATCCCTGCCTGTGGCATTGGCCCATTTTTTTCTATCATAAAGATTGAGCATATGTACTCATTTAAAACCTCTACTTTTGCTCTGTCCTCCGTTACCCATTCTGTCCCTTGTTTGAGTCTGACAATGCTGTCTTTTTTGTCCCTTTTTTCTCTTATATAGTTAAAGAAGGCCTTTTCCCCCTTTTTATCCCCTGCGCTATTTGTAGCTCTTTCTGTGCCTTGGCCTTCTAGATCTCCTTTTTGGCTATTATGGCCAGTCTACAGAATTCCTCTTCATCCTTTTCTCTAGCAGTTCATTTGCTCTTCCTATAATGTGCTTTCTTTTCCATTATTGATCTAGCTACTTCCTTGCCGAACCAGCTGGGCCATCTTGCCTTTGCCTTCTTCCCTTTTGTCTTTATGCAACTGTCCATGGTCATTTGAATAACTCTCTTGATGTATTCCCATAGTGTTTCTACCCCATCCCCTCCTCTAATGTTACTAGTTTCTCCCTGATCATTTCCCTCATCCTAGAAAGTTGGCTGTCATGAAGTCCACCGCCGTAGTCCTTGTTTGGATAGCCTCTTTGCCCATATCTATCTTGAACCATACGGAACTGTGGTCACTCCCACCTAAGGGTTCCCTGATATCAATTTCCTGGACATGCTCCCTATTTGTAAGCACAAGGTCCAGGATTGCTTCCTCTCTGGTTGGTCCTGCTACCAGCTGTGTCATGAAGCCATCCTGTATTGCATCGAGGATCACCTGGCTTCTGGCACAGGTCATGGCAGGAGTTACCCAGTCTATTTTGGGCAGGTTAAAGTCCCCCGTTACTATCGCCTCCTCCCTGTTTTGTCTCTCATTTGTGCACCCAGCACCCTGTCCATTTCCTCCCCCTGGTTAGGCGGTCTATAAACCACCCCTAACTAAATTTTCCTGCCCCTGTTGGTTTGTAGTTGTAGCCACAATGCCTCACTTCCCCCCCTTCCACTTCTTTTTCCCTCATGCACACTATCCCTTCCCTGTTGTAAGTCGCACCCCCCCTTGTCTTTTCTCCCTGTCCCATCTGTAAAGCTTATACCCTGGGAATGAGAGGTCCCTAGGTTTTAATAATTGTTGCAATGTCCACATTGCCCTCCTTCAAGAGGGCCTGTAATTCTTCCATGTTGTTCCCTATGCTGCGTGCATTGAAGGACACCACTGTCCACCTTGTCCCTTCTGCCCCCACTTTTAATTGCTTCCCTGGTTTGACCTTGTCCATCCCCCCTTCCCCACCCTTGTTCACTCTTTTACCTGCATCCTCCCCTCTCCTTTTTCTCCTGCCTACATGGGGGAGGCGTTTTGGCCCATGATTGTAAGCAGCTGGAAATGACTGTAAACCCCTCTTCTGCCTTGAAGACAAACGACTTTTGCTTAAAATGGTTTTGTGTGCTATTTTGCAGCTATTTTTACATGAGATGACAGTGTTCATAGCAGCGCTGTTACTTACCGAGGAGCAGGTTGGTGGTAAGTGAGGATGGTTCGGGAGTTTATCCCAATCACTCTTCAAACTGATTTATTTGAACAGCACTGGTAAAAACATATGGGTCCTGAGTAAAATAAATGATTAAACACATGTCCAGTGCTGCAGGTGAGTCAAAACAGAGATGGGGAAGGTGAGAGGAGTTTTCATTATTACCACACAAAAGAAAGCATGGGCTGAGATTTGGGGGTGAGACACCAGGAGAAGCTGGAGAGCTCAAGATCATTCAGTGCTGCCAGTGAGACAACACACTGAGAGAAAGAAAACCTGGGCACACAGATAGAACAATGTATTTTTTTATTCTGTCTAATCACCATTTTTTTGCATTGGTTCTGCAGCCCTATAAACTCCTGTACCAGCCTCACTTATGGCCTGTGAAAACTCGCTTACTGCTGACCTTCTCCTCTGTAAGTTAAAGTAATAGTGTGGCCACAAACCAGCTGAATGAACATTGTTTCTTCTTTACCCGAGTGTTGCATCCCTCCTTCCATGGATCCTGAGATTTCTGGCTTCTTCTGGGCTTCTCCAGCATCTCCACATCAAATCTCAGCCCGAGCTTTTATGTTTGCTTGCTCGCACAGCGCACAAGAAACATATTGAGGTAGTAGAGCATTGCAGAGGTGTGGCAGTATTGTGGCCGATCCTGCAAATGCTTTAATGGGTGCGTCCATCGGCCACCAATTAATGCTGAAGCTGCCGATGATGGCAGTTTCAGAGCGATTGCAGCACTTGAATGAAATCTGGTGCTGCAATTAGGGGCAGTTTCGTCATTGTAGCAGCAGTCCCCCCTCCCTCCCAACCAGTCACACAACAGGACAATAAATAAGCTCCCTCCCACTGCTGCTGCCCACCCCACATCCTCTGTGAAATCTGCTGCTGCAATTAGGGGCAGTTTCATTATTGCAGTGGCAGTCCCCCCTCCCTTCCAACCAGTCAAGCAGCAGGACAATAAATTAGCTCCCTCCCACTGCTGCTGTCCACCTTACACCCTCTGTTCTCCATCTCCTGCCGACATCGGGGTGCTCAGACCACATGTCAGCATGTATCCCCCCTCCCACATTAGTGTGGCGCACTGGGAGCCCACCCCAGTGTGCCTTAAAATAGTTCTTTGATGCTTCCGACACTGGGATGCCCACTTTTGGTGTCAGATGCATGGCTCGCCCCATGCCCCTATGTTCTCAGCTGACCTCAGGGTGCCCAATTCCCCGGGTCAGCATTGATGCCCCTCAGTACTCTGGCACACTGGGAGCCCATCCCACTGTGCTGAAATCCGTTTTGTAATATTTCACCTGTAAAAAAGAAAACAGTCCTACGACATATTTTTTTAAAACCTGAAAAAAAAAAAAGGTCCCTCATTCCCGCCAGCCCCCTCTTCAACCTGCACCCTCCCTCTGCGCTCCCCACCTCCCCACATTCCCCTCACCCATATTTACCTCCAGAGGTCAGGAGCAATGACCTTCTGTGGACTGTGAACACGTCTGCACTTTTCAAAGACCAACCGGGAACTGAAGAAATGATGGTAAGCCCTACAATGGCAGTCAATGGGGGTTAGAATGTGGGTTGATATCTCAGACAATTTTTGAAGTTTTAGTCCCAAATTTTCAACATGGGGTTCTTGGGACCCCACTTTATGAACGTGTCATTGACATTTCTTTTCTCGGTCCCTAAAGGTGATTTTGCAGTCACTGCATGGAATCAGCTTTCAGGACCAATTAACAAAATGACAGTGCCACTGTTCATGACATGGGGTCACAAAAAGCCCTTGTTGCAAATTTGGTGAAAAACCTCCAAATAATGATTGCCTTATGAGTGTCTGTTGCACAATTTTTACGTACACTCCTTACTTCATACCTTTTTTCAAAATTTAAACAACTTTATTAAATTTCAAAGTACAGAGTACATACATGTATCAGTACAATAAACCAGGACAATTACATATGTACTCAACCACTCCCCCCTCCCTTCTCCCCTCACTTCTACCCCCCCCCCGGTATCAGAATGGTATTAAACCTTATGAGTAGGGATGAACACTAAAATCAACTCAAATGGGCTAATTTCTACAGAGTAAAAATGTGCATTTCCCCATATTCTTTTTTTTTTTCTATTTAACTTTTATTAAAGTTTACATAACAGAGAACGAACCACAGAAGGCAGTACCAGTTAAATACAAAAATATGCAGGATATACAGTGGTCCATTCTTCCCCATACCCCCCATCCCTCCAACGCCCACCTCACCCACCCATTTTCCCCCATATTTTATCAAACTTCTTGATGCGATTGTGCAGACCGGCTATCATCCTCTCAGTGCAGAGATTTAGAAGGAGTTCTTGTAACCACTCTATATACTGTAAGTTATACTTTCCCCATCTAGCCAGTGACGAAGAACTAGTTTCAGGACTGATAGGGCTATCAATCATATAGTATCTTCATTCCTTAACTTCAGTTCCCTTGTGTTCCCCCATCAGGCACATTTCTGGAGTGAATAACCCCTCAATGCTCAATAGCAGGTCAGCTTACTGCCTGATGGTTGTCCATAGGGGGCTATCTTGGGGCATTCCCAAAATATGTGGAAGAGAGTGCCCACTGCCTGCTAGCATCTCACACATTGAGATGACAACACCCTCTTCATTTTATGCAATTTGACTGGAGTCAGGTACATATTATTGAGTACCTGCAACTCCATAATTCTTAGCCTGTCTTACGTGATGTAAGTATTACAGCTTCTCCATACTTTATGCCACTAAAACCCCGCTTGTGGGAACTGTGCATCCTAGTATCCTGGTACTCCATCTACCAACGCGTAAGCTCTATCATAAAGGCTAGCATATACTTTCAAAACTGCGTGGAGTAATGCAGCTAGTTGGATGAGTGGTACCAGAAATTCTCCCGCCTGTTCCTTCTTGAAAGGGTATTTTAAGCTTTGAATCATCACGTGTCTCAGTTGAAATACTTTAAAACTTAAGGTTCTACCTATTATAAATTTCTGCATACTTTCTCCTGAGGAAAAGCAAACTCCTTTTTTTAACAGTTCCCCCACTTCAATCTGCGTCAATTGCGGTATCCAAGTGGGCACTATTGGCTTGCCATCTATTTTGAAATTGGGATTTGCTACAAGGGGTTGATAGAGATATCTGTTTTGTTTGTATTTGACGAAGGAGCATAATTGTGAGTGTGCTTTCACGGAGACCTCAGTCATGGTTTGGAGCAATATCCGGGGAGCTCCCTAACTTTGTGATGCAAAAAGGCTTTGGGGGATATAGCACTAGTAGCAATTAATTCCTTCTCTATTCTAAGCCAGCTGGGCACATATGAGTTTATAGTTATGTCTCCTGTGGTTGTAAGACAACGCAAATATTACTGGCATGGCTTGCCCAGTAATACAACCCAAAGTGCAGAAGTCGAAGTCCAACCCGGTAACGTCATACATTTTTAATATTTTTACTCCAAATTTCCAACATTGCCATTTTTTCACCCCCCTTATGAACATTACAGCTGTCATTTTTGCATCCTTCCCAGAAATGTGTTTACCTGTGGTGCAGAATGGAGTATGGTTGCTATGCGATATCAACTTTAGGGAGTGATTAACAAAACCCCAGTGCCACTGTTCATGAGAATCTAAAGACCATGTTGAAATTTGGTGAAAATTCAAAAAAATGACTACGTTACAAGCATGTGTTGCGCAGTTTCTACACACACTCGTAACTTCGCCACTTTTTCATATTTTCACTCCAGATTTTCAACATTGCCATTCCTTCACACCTCCTCATGAACAATACAGATGTCATTTTTCACATCCTGCCCGAAATGTATTTTCCCACCTGTGGTGCCAAATGGCACACTTGCTGTATGAAATCACCTTTTGGGATTGACTAACGAAATGATACTGCCACTGTTCATGAGGTAGGGTCCCCAAAAGCCCATGTTGAAAATTTGGAGCAGAAATACCAACAAATGCCCAGGACATTAGACTTTCCAACCATAATGCCCACCCTGTACAGACTGACAGGCGTGGGGGGTGTAACTTGGGGCCGTCGGTCGTAATACTCACCCCATTCTACCCCTACCCCACCCCACCCCCATCATACAGCCACTGACAGGCATTGAGGTGTGTCTTGGGGTTTTTGGCCCTAACGTTCACCCCATTCTCCTATACTGCACCCATCTCAGCTTATTTCCTGATGGAATGGGGTGAGCATAAGGGCTGAAAGACCTCAAGGCACACTGCAGCACCTGTTGATGTCTACAGGGTGGGATGAGGTGGAATGGCGTGAGTGTTCTGGCCGACAACCCAAAGGCACACCCCCAATGTCTGTTAGTCTCTGCAGGGTGGGGATGAGGGTTGGTGTTACTTCAATACTTCACTGCCATTCCAATTATGCATCTCTCTCTAACTCCTGCACTACCAATGCCAATACCAGCAAGCAAACATTCGGCATTGACAAATGCTTGTTTTCTGTTGTAGTAATGAAAAGTCCTCTTGCCTCCCCTGTTCCTCTCTCTCTCTCTCTCTCTCTCTCTCTCTCTATATATATATATATATATATATCTCACATGCTTCCTCTCACTTTTAAACTTAAAAGCTATGCTGGCTACTTCATTTTGTGCTGTAAATAACGAAAACTCCTCTCAGCTCAACTTCAAAACTATGCTGGCTACTAAGCATGTACTGTGTGTGTGGGGGGGGGGTATGGAGGGCTGTACAGTGTAATGTGGTGGCAAACCTTGCTGCAAAAATACCTACCCTCTGTTATCTGCCATCCTCTTTTAGCTGCCAAATTTTAGGGTGTACCAAGGCTGGGAGAATAAAGAGGGAGCACTGTACCTGTTGTATCCCCAGCTGCTGCCCCAGACCAAGGATATCCAGCGAGGCTACACAAGGCACCACAGAGAGACTTGTTTTGTAAATATATTATTTATGCTGCCCCTGAACTATAGTGTTGTTAGGTAGAGCAAATTCCAACCAGAGGGGCAGAATAATCCCCAGAACATGTGGGGGCATGAATAATCTATTTCATCCCTGAAGGTAGGATATAATTGTTTACAGATGAGTTTCATTTAAGGGGTGGAGTGTAGTAGATGCTGTAGTGACCTTAAGGAAGTACTTGGCAGCCATCTTACTTGTTGTCCTGTAGTGAGCAATTTGCACTCCTTGTAGTTTATTGCCATGCTCAGTCTGAAGCTCTTTAACCTTTCGTCTCTGTATTGTGTTTGTGTTTTCAGTTTGAGTAAAGATGGCAACGTGAACATAGTCGCAGCTCCCTGTGTCTGTGTCAGCCTGTTTTTCATAACAAGAATACTACTACAACAACTGTGGGAATCATTACTACAGGAGGTGCATTGCTGCCCATGCTACCCCTTACTACACAGGACTGCTAACTGTTTCATATTTCTACAATGTGTGTGGGTCTTTGCCACGGGAGGTGCACTGTTGCTTATGCAACCACATATTTTAGAAAACTGTTAAATGTTTCTATAATCTGTGTGAATAGTCCCAATGGGAAGTACGTGGCTCTCTTTGCAAATACCATACAGAACTGTTGCCTGTTTGCATTTTTACAGTCTCTGGGAATTATTACCACAGGGGTATATTGTTGCCTATGTAACCGCACACAATACAGAATTATTAACTGTTTCATCTTGTTGCAGTTTGTGGGAATGATTACCACTGGAAGTGTATTGCTGCTGTGCGACCCCATACTGTACAGAACTGTTAACTGTTTCATGTTTCTACAATCTGTGGGAATAGTTACCATTGGATGTATATTATTGTCTGTGCAACCATATACTGTACAGAACTGTTAAGTGTTGGATTTCTCTGCATATGTTTAGCATTTTTACTAGAGAAGGTACATTGCTGCTGAAAATGCTAAAGACCCATATTGATGCACAAAATCTGTGTCATCACTGGAGATTAATTTCATTCATCTGCTCCTGTGTCTCATGTTCATGTTACATTTCAAGTAAAAAAAAAGCCTTTTTCATGCTGGTTTAGTTTCTGGGTCAAACACTACTCAGAGTAGGGCTACTGTTAGTGGAGCACCTTAAAAGGTGGCTTCAGGGGGTGCTACAGAGCTTCCACTGAGTCAGGCAAAACTTCATAAGAGCTCCAGACTTTTCAACCTTTTACCCTAAAAATATTATTTAATTTGCACCAGCTGACTTTGCTCCACGCTATTCAGTAGTTCTGCATCTCATCTGCTTCTGGTGCAATTTTTACTAGTATGGTATGTCTGAAAGGCTCAACTCAAGCAACAATTCAAATGATTCAACCTCAGCAGACAGAAGGCCCGGGCAGCAGTTGAACTCAGGTGGCCATGGACACTGAGAGTGAGCTCCCGCTGCAGGCTATACTAAAAACAGAGAGAGCAACAGACCAGAAAGTGGAGTCCATTCTTTTACAACTCCAGATACATATATCCTGGATGGATGGGATACAAGAGAATGTGGAGGGGGCCAACGATTAAGTAAATAAGGCACTGGCTTCCACCATGGCTCTTGTTATGGAACATACGACCCTGAAGCATCACCTAGAGACTATTGAAACCAAATCAGAGTCCCAAACATTAGAGTTTCTGGCTTAGCTGAGCAGCTGGAAGGGGATAATATTTGGTGGCTTGTGTAGCATTGACTCCAAGAGATCCTACAAATAATGGGAAAACTGAGGATAAACAAGGCATACAGGATTAACCCCAGAATCAAACTGAGAGATCTGGCTGCAGCCAGAACAATCAGATTTATTACCATCATGGACAGCATGGCTACACAGGATACTATTTTGCAAGCAGTGAGGATTATGGGACTTATTACTGTTGACAAAGGGGAAGTGAGACTATTCTTGGTTCTTTCCTTTACGACATGCTCTTGCCACAAACAATCTGATGGAGTTAGCACCAAAATCAGAGCATCTGTTATAGTTCATTCATTTTTGCATCTGGACCAGCTCCAAATCCAATACGAGGGGTAAGATCTGTTGATATACAGATTCAAAAGAGGCCGGTAAGTGGGCTGTAAAAGAAACCAAAGAATTCGGGTACTAGGATTGGCAGAATCTTAGGAGGGTGACTGAACTGTGGTCAAAAACTTTTTTATTCCCTTAGTGTTAAATATTTGAGCTCATTTGCATGGAAAATGGCATCCCCATTGAAATAATTATATTCTCTGGTGCCTAGTGGTCCCCCCCGCCATCTGATCCTCAGCCCATTTGAAAGAAAATTAGTCCTTGGTGTTTAGTGGTCCCCCCACCCTGCAATCCCTGGCCCCATTCAATTTACATTGTACCCTGGCATCTAATGGTTCCCGCTACCCTCCAGTCCTCATCCCCATGAAAACAAATATGTCCCTGGTGGATCATGGTCCCCCACCATCCTCTGATCCCCAGCACCATTGAAATAACCCTAGTCCCTTGTGTCCAGTAGTCCCCCAACTTCTGATCCCCAGCTCCATTCAACATCAATTATTCCCTTGTGTCCAGTGGTCCACCCTCCCACCCGCTGAGTGCTTGCTGCAGTTCCACAAATGAAGTCCCTTGTGTCCAGCAGCTCTCTAGCACTGCCTGCACCAGGTCCATCACTCTGTTACTGCCCCTTACCTTAGTCGCTGGTGCCGCAGGAGCCCGTACAACAAGTGGCACTGTCCCCCACTCTCTACCTCAGCTGGCCACCATATGTGATGACAAAGAGTGCATGTCCTCTGTACTGTAAAAGGAGTGCATGCATTGTCTACAGTAGACAGTATGCACGCTCCCTTTATAGTACAGATGACACATGCTCCCTGTCATTGCATATGGCAGCCATCTGAGGTCAAGAGAGGAGGGCTGTGTCAGTCACCATATGGGCTCTCATGGCGCTGATGATTAAGGTAAGGGGGGCTGGCAGGGTGGTGTACCCGGTGCAACTGTATGGGGGCACGCAAATGCTGGGGACTTTGTTCATGGAACTGTGGTGAGTGCTTTGGTGGTGGTCACCAAGGAGGGTTTTCTCTCTACCAGCGGCAGGGATCAGAGAGTTAGGGGACCACTGGACACCAGAGACTAATGGATATTGAATGAGGCCTGGGATTGGAGGGTGGGGGGACCACTGGATACCAGGGACTAGGTTAATTTCGGTGAGGTTGGGGATAGAAGAGCAGGGAGACCACAGATCACCAGGGGCATATTTATTTCAACGGGGTTGGGAATCAGAGGATGGACAGGACCACAGACCACCAGGGACATGTGTATTTTAACAAGGATGGGGAAAGGAGGACGGGGCAGACCACAGACCAGCAGGGACACATGGGCAATGGGAAAATGTTTTATTTAATGGGGCCAGGGATCAGAGAATGGGGGGGACCACTAGATGCCAGGGCATACTGTATATTAAATGGGCCAGGGATCGGAAGGTGGAAGGGAACAGTTGGACACCAGGGATTAATTTTCTTTCAAAGGGACTGTGATCAGAGGGGGCTCTACGATGTCGGTTCAACAACTAAGTTGTCGACTGTTATCATAGCGATGGATTTATGTTGACCACAACTTGCGGTTGACATAAATCTGACTTGAGACCCCAGCCATCAACGTTTTTGCTGTAATAGTGTCGCCATCCTGGGTGCCTGTTCAGTGGTGGATCACCGTTAAAGCCCTTCATGAACAGGGACTCGGCTACCTGCAAGATCTCCTAACTCTCTACTGTCCCCTCTGCCCTCTCTGATCCACCAGTGAGGGATTGCTAGAGGTTCCCAGGGTCTGTTTAAAAACATTGGATGCCTGTGCTTTTTTTTTTTGTGGCCCCTACCCTGTGGAATTCTCTGCCTCGTCGGTTAACAGAATACCTGACCATCGAGAGATTCAAATCTGATTTTAAAACAATTATTTTTAATTTAGCATTCCCAGATGAATTTTAAGTAAAATATGCATCAGTTATGTTTTATTATTTAATATGTTTGCATTGTATTTTAACTGTAAAGCACCTTGGTTTTGGAAAGGCGCTATATAAATAAAGATTTACTTACTTACTTACTTTACTGCATACCATCAGAGGGTGGGGGGGTGGCCACTAAACACCAGAGAATATATTTATTTCAATGGGAATGGGGTTTGGGAGATGGGGGGGGGGGGCAAAGGACACCAGAGGATACAATTATTTCAATGGGGATAGGTAATGGGGGATGGGAAGACCATTGGACACCAGGAAATACAGTTATTTCAATAGGGATGGGGTTGGGGGATGGGGAGCTACTTGACATCAGGGAATACAGTTATTTCAACAGGGATTGGGAACAGGTAACCACTGGGCACCAGGGAGCAGGGGCATTCCCCAACTTTCAGTGTGGTTGTTGGCTGCAGTGCCTCTGCTAGCTGCTAGGGTTGCCTGGAGTAAGTGTGGCTTCTTCTTAGTGGTAATTCTCAGCAAGGAGGCCTGCACTCTTCCCATTGTGCAGCCCTAATGCACTGAATATTGCACTGCCCCTGAATTGCTGTCCCTGCCCTGCCCCTTGCCAACAATATACATTATTTTTTTGCACACTCTAACCCTTTTAGCATGCTTCACTGCCCCCTTTGAATATTGCACTCAAGCACAAACCCCTGTAAAATGGGACACAATCATTTTGCCCACCGGGTAGAGTTATGACTATCTGGCTCAAAATCTATTACAGGCAGTCACCCCTTCATCAGTCTACCAGGGTTCTTTGGTCATGATACTTTCAGCCTATGTAACTCCCCATGTCATCACTGTCTGGCTTCCTTCTTCTGCCTTCTGTCCACACATTGCTAATCCTCCTGCCCTTGAGTCCTCCTGGTTTCATAGACCAGGAAGCCTGATGTCCTCCTGCTGTCACAGAAGCCTGCTCTTGGAGGGTGGGTCCATTACTGAGTGGGATCCTTTGAGAGACGTAGATCAACAACGCAGCACCTTTTGGTGTACACTGCCCCCTACCAGGCATCTCTCACCATGGGGTTCCTTTTAGCCATGCAGATTGACTCGGCGGTACCTTCAGGGCTTGCATTTATGGCTTCTACTTCCTGAGGGTGAGACCCTTTAAATGAGGTCTCTTCAGTCATGCAGATCAACCTGGGGACACCTTTCAAAGCAATCTTCCCAGCATTTATCTACAAATCACCAGATCTCTCTCTATTCCCCTTCCCTTTAGTGCTCATTCAAAGATAGGCTCTTCCTGTGTTCAGCCAGGGCAACCTCTGGTCAGTATATGCTGCTTTCCTTAATTTATGTCTTGTGGATGAGGTTCCTTTTTGAGAGGGGAGAGGGCCCCATTAGTCTCATCTGAACACTTAGCAGCACTTCACTGTGTTATCCCATTAGAGGGATGGCGTAAGAACCCTTCCTCTGAAGTTCTTCCCTAAATTAGGTGTGTAAATTGCAGCAGCTGAGCTGTCACTAATATTGCTCCTAGCCTGGAGGGAAGGTGATCTACACTGTAGGCCTTGGTTCGGCAGAGGTTTTCTCCACAAGGGACTTTTCCTCTCCCACAAGCCAAAGGTTATAATCGGTAATTCCCACTGACAGTTGGAGCTGGATGGTGGGGGTTCTTTGTTGTTGGTCTGACTCAGTCTAGCTATGTCTGTCCTCTCTTTGGGAAGAATGCGCTCATCTCTCACTGTTGTTGTTTTGGTCTATTTCCCTATGTTGCCTTTGTTCACAGGACCTCTTCCCTGCAATATGTCAAGCCGTTTAAACCCTTTCATGAGGATTCTTCTGTCTTCATGGCACCCTGATTGGGAGGTAGTCCTCATAACAGGGACAGAGAGGGAGCAGGCTAGAGTGCAACAAGCTGCACAAGCAGTCACATAAGACTACTCAGTCCTCATACGCAGTCCTAAACCATGCCCTCATTTGAGCCAAATGACCCCTTAAATCACTGATTAAGGCACTATGGATCCATGCTCTAACACATTTTTCTTGTAGTGTGTTACTCCTTTCTCTCTGGGATGTCATTCATATGGCGTATGATTATGTAAGTATTTGTGTAACCCCCCTGTTACCCTGGGTTACTAGAATCCCAGTAAGACCTAATGGTAGGCAGGGAAGGCAGCTTGTGAAACTCTAGTTAAATGGATTTCACACTGTCTCCCCTCTGTTCTCAGTCCCAGCTGAGACTGAGGGATGACATCACCATAGAACTCTTGCAGCTGCACGAGCCACACTGGAGTGCTGCAGTTGGAAGTTAGGATAGAATGTTGGGGATTTTGAAGAGAGTATGTGTGCAGTCTTGGTGAGACAGCAGCGCAGCAGTCTGTGTGCAGGCTTTCAGAGCCTTAAGCTCTGTTTTAGAGATACTGTTAAGAAGGTGTGTGTTTCCACCATAAGGGGACACAGAAACGTATTGCTGAAGTGGTGGAGACCGCTGTCACTGGTCCAAGTGCCCCCTCCCTGAGGGGATGGGGGCAAAGGTTTGCCTGTCTTCCAGGGGCAACCCTCCTGGTTCCAGCTAAGGGAAGAAGCTGCAATGCTAATGAAGGCATGCTCAACCGGAGGGGGAGGAACCATGCATAAACTGCACAGCCCAATATTCAGCCAGGCAGTGCAGAGTTGTGCAGGCGCAACCCCCAACCTGTGCCTGCACAACACCCATTGGTTCAGAGCAAGGCAGTCCAGATATGTGAATAGATTCATTCATTCACATATCTAGATCTGCTATGCAATATCAAACCTGCGCCCATTGGCTCTTGCTCTGAACCAATGGGCATGCAGCCCTACCGAGCAGTCAGTCAGCAGGCGGTGGGGCGGCAGGTGGGTGGGGTTCTGCCGCCCGCTGGCTGGACGGAGGAAGGAGGGGGATGGTGGGCCCATGGGAGGGGTGGGTGGGGGCCACCAGATCACCAGGGTACTTGGACCTGGGGTGGGTTGACTCTAATGCCCGCGATTGGCTTCACGGTCCACTGGACCACCAGGGATATTGGTCTTGGGGGGTTGAACTCTGTTCTGACCGTGATCGGGCTAGTGGGGGTGGGTTGCTACTGTTATGCCCACGATTGGGCTAGTGGGGGTGGGGTTACTACTGTTGTGCCCCGCGATCGGGCTAGTGGGGTGGGTTACTACAGTTTTGCCCGCGATCAGGCCAGTCGGGGGGGGGGATTTACTTCATGCCTGCGATCGGGCTGCAGGGGGCATCGGTCCCCAATGGCTGCTGCCTGGCAGGGCGCCAGGTGCAAATCGTCGGGGATCAGTGCACCTGCATGCTAATGGCATGCAAATGGGGCCATAAGTAGATCAAATGCCCCCCCTGCGCCTTGCATGAATTATGGCCCCATTTGTATGTCACCTTTTGAATATCAGAAATTTGCACATGGTGCAACAGAACTTGCACCACCGCATCTTGAATGCTCCACTCTGACCACTTGCGGTGATGCAAGTTCCACTGCGCCATGCACAGTGGCTGTGGCCGGGGGGGGGTGATATTCAAAGGAGTTGCTCAATAATGCAACTCCGTTGAATATTGCCCCGGCCACACCCGAGCGCAACTTTTTTGAGCAGCGCAAAGGCTTGTGCCACAGAATGGCGCAGTTTGAATATCCAGCCCAGTATGTGCAAGTGAAAATACATGATATAAGGTGCACCAGAAATAAAAAAACCAAAATACAATACAAAACACAATAAAGTAAACATCAAAATACATAACAGAGCACAGTCAAAATTTACAGGCAGATAAGCAGTTTAGCCTAAAACAAAGATGAATAACAGTGCAAAATTATGGTCGAAGTGCAATATAGTACTGGGATACAAGTGCAAACAAACAAACAAAAAAAAAACAGCAACTTGGGTGCAGTGCCAGATAATAGCAGATTAACAAAACCACCCAGATTGTTAAGGTATGAGAGCTATCAAAGCCAGTGCAGGAGGAAGGCTTCATAGCACAAATTACCAGCTATGATTAACTGATTTAGGTGCAGTTAGCTGGGGGGGTAGATCATTGCTCATGGGCGGGGTAAAACAACAACAAAGGTAGGAGGGAACAAAGGTCAGGGATCAAGAACAGTTGCAGGAGGGGGTGGTAAAGCCACGAAGAAGGGACTTGAGGGATAAGTATGGGGCTGAGTGGATAGACAGGGGAAGAGGAGGACTACAGCTTAGGAAAACAGTGCAAGAAGGTAGCTTGGCTCATGGATGTTTTCCTTGGGGGAAGTGAGAGGAAGTGGGAAGCAATGATCTGAAGAGGATAGTTGGAAGTAGGGGAGGAAGAAAGAAGGGCAGAAAGGTGGGGTGGAGAGAACCAAGCCAGAATTTTTTAGGCGAAGGTGGCACAGTAGGTGAAATGTCTGTCACTGAGGAAAAGGAGTAGAGACAGCAGTGGTGTGTACAAAGGGGCAGTTCAAGGCAAGACAACAAAAATGTGAAGGGGGGGTCCAGTCTGGCAAGGGTTGATTTGGGAGCAGCGCTGTAGACAACGTCACCATAGTCAAGGATAGGGAGGATCATCTTCGTGACTAGTTCCCGGTGGGGAGAAAAGGGATACTGGTTTTGCTGTTATAGAATGTGCCCAGTTTAGGGTGAATCTTGAGGAGGATAGCACTGATGTGCACAGAGACATCAAGGTGCCAGTCCAGTCAGACACTAAGGTACTTAAAGAAGGAGGCATCCTCAACTGCAGTACCTTGAAGGGTGTGGAAGAAGGGGGGAAGGGAGAGAGTCTGGTGAGCCTCTGCCAGGAGCCAAAGGTCATGGAGACAGTTTTCTTGGCATTGAGGGGCAGAAGCTTTGAACAAAATCGGTGCTGAACACTGTTAGGTTCCAGTTGGAGATGGACAATAAGGTCAGCAGCAGAGGAGCCACAGGCAAACAGCACAGTGTCGTCTGCGTATAAGTGGATGAATGCAGAGGAACACGTGGAGGGGAGGTCATTTAGGAATATGAAGAAGAGAATGGCACTCAGGAGAGAACCTTGGAGCATGCCTGAGTGGAATGGATGTCTGCAATATGGACATCTTATAACCTGCCCTCTAGGTAGGAGTTGAACCAGCTGACTGAGGAGGCAGATAGCCCCACTGCATTAAGCTTGTCCAGGAGAAGGGTTGTGATACAGCACTGAAGGCTTTGGCCAGGTCAACAAAGATGTCAGAGGTAATTTAACCTGGTCCATAAAGGACAGGATGGAGTCAGTGAGCTAGAGGAGGGAAGTAGATATGGAGTGGGACTTTCTGAAGCCAGACTGGAAAGGAGTGATAAAGGAGGAGTCATCGAGGAAAGGGGTTAGTTGTGAGAGGACAAGATGTTCTTGGAGCTTGGCCAGTGTAGGGGAGCGAGAAATGGGATGAAAGTTTCCAGGAGAGGAAGGATCACCCCCTTTTGGGAGGGGGATGACAGTAGCCCACTTCCAGGCATCAGGGACAGAGGCAGAGGAGTAGGTGAGGTTAAGAATAAGAGAGGTTAAGGAGGAGGGTAATAGGGAAGGTGATGGCTGGTACAGAGAGGTGCAGAAACTTGGGGTCAAGGCCATCTGGTCCCTTGTGGGGGTTCAGAGTTAGAAGGGCCTTAAGAAAGGTAGAGGGAGTGGTAGGCAATAAGGAGAAGGGGTTTGATGGAAGAGTGAGGAGGAAGATGGTGGAGAGAAGTGCAGGTGGTGAAGAATGAGTTGAAAGAAGCAACAATGGCAACAGGGTTAGTGGTGTGAGAGTTGCCAACCTTGAGGGCAGACAGGGAGGACTGGGTTGGGGCAAAAGGGAGTGGATACCTTTCCAGAACTTGGAGGGTTGATAAGGTTGTTCTGGAGTGTGGCTGTGTAGTACTCTGATTTTGCAAGCCTGGCGGATATGGAGCAAGCATTGCATTCCGGTAATTCAGCAGGGCGGCAGGGGATGTGGTGGTCTTATAGGACTATTAGGCTGGATCATGAACTTGAAGGCAAACCAGCAGCTCAGTAGAGATCCAGAGGAGATTGAAAACTTGGACCTTAGTTTTCCTGAAGAAGCATGTTGGTCTCAGATAGTCATAAATTTGTTTTGGAAGGAGTTGAGAGCTGAGTTGATGTCAGAGGCTGTAGAGATGTTTGACCAATTGGTGTCAGACAGGTCTGTGTTGAGGGAGTATAAATCTAATGACATGGAGGATTATATGGAGGGTTTTAGGAGGATGGATCTTGTTCACAAAAAAGACCATATGATGGTCACAGAGTGCGGCAGGGAGGATACCCGCATCCACAATACAGTGGGGGTGAGAGAAGAATACCCAATCCAGAATAGTGTGGCTCAAGGAGAGGAGAATACCCAATCCAGAATAGTGTGGCTCAAGAATTTATGATTAAGATGGGTAGGTTTCAAAATTAGTTGAGATAACTGGAGGGATTTAACATTCTGACAATGTTTGTGCACAGAGGGGGACAGTCAATTAAAGTTAAAGTCTGCAGGTATCAGCTACTCACTATATGAGGAGTAGGAGAAAATGGAGGTAAGAAGTTCAGTGACTAAAGCAGAAGACAGGCAAGACACTCCCACCATGAAAAGTGGGGCTGCAAGCCTGCAAAGGGAGGGGAGGGAGAGTTTGAGGAGGAGCAGCTCATAGAGATAGAGGGAGGAGACAGCACATGTACAAATTAGATGCAGGAGGAGAGGTAGATTGCAACACCTCCAACTCTCTTGGGGCAATCCTGCCTAGCTATGGAGTAACCAGGTATGGACACTGCAGAGTCTAAACAAATTGGAGGGATGCAGGCTTCACCCAGATAGGAGGAAGCCTAAATAACAAATTAGAGGGGGTGCGGACATCACCCAGATAGGGAGGAAACCTAAATAAACAAACATGGGGAGATGTGGGCTTCATCCAGATTCATTTATTTTTATTAAATGGGTTAGACCATTGAGCAAACTCATTTAAAATGGTGACCCATGGCAATTACAATACAAATATCAAACAAATTAACAAAGAATTATAGACATAGAAGATATAACACATAGAGAGGAAGCTTAAAAAACAAATGGGGGGGGGGGTGCAGGCTTCATCCAAATACGGTGGAAGTCTAGACACATAAATTTGCGGGATGCAGGCGTTACCCAGCTAGGGAGGAAGCCAAGACTGCACAGATAGAGGGAATGTGGGCTAAACACTGACAGGACAGGACAGGGTAATAATCAAACAGCATGGGGGTAGAAAGCAGCACAAGTCTGCCAAGACCCACACAGTGTAGCCAGTACAAAACGAGCACAGGTGTTTAGCAGTAAAAAGAGAAATGGCCTCTACTAAACAGTACATGGTGAGCAGCTAGGCCCCGACAAGTAGCGGTAAACAACTAGTTGTTGCAGTTCCCAAGAATAAACAGAAACAACAGTTACAATGAGTAATAGCCCCTACTAAGCCGTAAATGGTGAGTAGATAGGCCTCAGTTATTAGCAGTAGACAACAAGTAGTTTCAAGTTCCTAAAACTAAAAGCTGCAAGGAACATAAATTACAGGTACAATAGACACATTATGCAGAGTGGAAGCTGGGCACAGTCTCCTGGTAACTCCCTTCTGGTGACTTCCCTCAAGGACTCCAAGTCTTGATGTGCCACTAATGCTGGGACAGAGACAACTCAAAAAGCTGAGCAATAGACCTGTCTTCTCACAGTGCTCGATGCACTAATTGGTTAAAGTGACTCCGCAGGAAAAGAAGTTCCTGCTGCGTCTAAGTCCTGATGGGGGTTTGCAAATGTCCTGGGGAGCCCTGATTGAAGAATTTCTCTTTACCATGGCACAGCAAAATGGCAGCTATGACTGCAAGTCTAGTATTCAGTGTCTATGGTGGCCCTCACTGGTCAAGCAGACTTGGCAGCACTTTGAACAGTTGAGCAGTTGACCCGCCTCCTCACATCATTCGATGCACTAGCTGGTTAATGTGACTGTGCAGTAAAGGCAGCTCCTGCTGCTTTTAAGTCCAGATGGAGGCTTGCTTATGCCCTGTGGAACCCTGATTAAAGAAGGGCTCTTGACCCTACATAGCAAGAGGGCAGCTATAACCACAAGGCTGGCATTTAATGGATTTACTGGATTTTACTGGAAAAAAGAAGGCACAAGGCCCATCACGATTGTCCCCCTCAACAGAGGGTCACTGTAAATTATGAGTTAAATGAGGCCATTTATCTAATTTAGATTTAAATACGTCTAGGGATGCAGAGTTAACCACCTCCTGAGGAAGTATGTTCCATAGTTTAGCAGCTTTTATACTAAAATAGTTGTCAAGTCTTTTAGTGTTTGCCTAGTTTACTTTGAGCTGCAGGTTATGCATCCTGCCCACTATATGCTTATTGACTAATGATAGCCCACATTGTTCCATTAATGATGGGTTTTTGATAAGTTTGTAAGTTAGCAGAACATCACCCCGTTTTCTTCTTAAGGAAAGGAGATATAGTCCTGTTTCTCTAAGCCTAGTACTACAGTGTTTATTATTTAACTTTAGGATGATTTTTGTAAGTCGTCTCTGAACTTGTTCAGGGTGATTTGTGTCTCCCTCAAGACAAGGGTTCCAGAAGGGGGGCCCATAATTTAAATGAGGTCTAACATATGCCCTGTATAGTGGTACTAGACCCTGTTCAGATTCGTTAATAAAGGTTCTCCTAATTTGTTTAATGATTATGTTGGATGTTCTGGCAATTTTATTGCAATGATTACTTGTCAGTTTATTATCTATCAGGTTACCCAAGTCCCTTTCACTAGATGCTGATTTAAGACAAGTATTATTTAAATAATAATTGTACTGCAAGATGTTTTTTCCAAAGTGGAGTACTGTACATTAATCAATATTAAAGGTAATTAAATTTGCATTAGGCCATTGTTCAATATGTTCTAAATCATGTTGTAAAAGTAGTATGTTTGCTATTCAGTCAACTCTACCCCCAAGTTTTGTATCGTCTGCAAATTTTGAGATGACATTGTTTGAGGAAATATTCATATCTGATATGAAAACATTAAACAGAGTGGGGCCAAGAACTGAGCCCTGAGGTATACCACTTGTTACTTTTCCGGATTTAGATAAGAGTCGATTAATTCTGACTTTCTGTGACCTATTGTACAGCCACCGCGATATCCAAATAACTAATCAAGGAGAAAAGCCAAAGTTGCAAAGTTTATTGATGAGCAATGTATTGGACACCTTTTCCAAAGCCTTACTGAAATCAAGTAAAATAACGTCTGATGGAATGTTTGTGTCAAGATTACTGCTTATTTTATTATGAAAAGAGATTAAATTAGTAGTACATGAGAGTCCTGGTTTGAATCCATGCTGGGATATAGCCTGTATACAAAGCTGCTGTTACCATGGCTGTGAGATATGCTCTTGTGTCTTAGTATTTTTTAAATAACAAAATATGTTTAAAAAGTGATTCTGCCTTACGGTTGCTGTGAGGCAAGCTACTTCTGCATCAGTAGTCAAGATGTAGTATTTCTGGTTCCTCATTTCTTCTAGCAGAGCCATGGTATGATGGTGGGGGTTGGGTTCCTATTTCAGTCCACTGTATTCTTTGATTTTGGAGCCATTCACCCATGATTTTGGGCAAAGATGCATGTTAGAGGGTATCAGCAACCGATGCTGACTGAAACTATTTCTGGTCAGAGCCGATATGGCTGTGGAGAGCTTTTGGGATGCTTTTACCCATTATTTCTGATGAATTTGCACAATGCACATCTGTGGAGAGGCAGTTTCAATGTGATCTTCCTTTTACACATTTTTACAATGTGTTTTCCTAGAATATGCCTGCTGATTGCTATATATTTAGCCTGGATAGTCCACAGAAGAAATGGCATCTTATTTTCAGTGGGGCTCTACACCTTCAGAATATTATGCTGCATTGTGTAAAATCAGAACGCACTAAAAACAATATTTTACATCTGGGGATATAGTAAGTGCCAGATCACTACACGAGCAGAAAGATGCATTGCACAAAGAGGGTGTGCCGGTCGGCACTGATACAATATTCAAAGAGAATGCACCACCAGTACAGGGTGTACATACAGTGAAGCCCACAGTGAAGCCCACCAGGATGAAGTGCAGTACTGTAGAATTCTACAGTAGAGTTACTGCAGCAAACAGTCATGCATAAACCTGTGACACTGTGCTTCATCCTGGCGGGGCTTCGTCATTCCTGTTGAGAAAGTGACCCTGGACGGGAGTCACAGTGCAGGCGGCCGCCAAGTCAGGTGCATCCAGGGTGACCCCAACTGAATACCTTCCATGGGGAATGCATGGCACACACCAATATGTGCCACAGCCCCCATGGGTGATATTCAGCCCAGGAATGCAAATTAAATAATTGAGCATGCAGGGTGCAAAAGGGCCTTATATATGCTCATTACCAGTCCATTTGTACGTTGGCATGGGGATGAATGCACTAGCACAGCTCTCGCCCCCCAAGCCCCCAACCCTGATTGCTCCCATGTGGGACAGGCCCTGATGTTTCTGGTGGTATAGTGGTACCCCTTTTGTTTCACCAGCCCCGATCATACCAGAGTCCAGGCTCTATTGGTTCTATATTGTAGGGACCCCAATGCCATCCCTAATTGTACCTGAATACACCTACAGTCCATGTCCATACTGTAGTGGCCCCCGCTCCCCTCAACAGTGTTCAGACACCCCCTTCCTACCCCCTCAGTCCATCCCATTGTGACAACTGGCTCTGTAATGGTAACATACCACTCTGTTGGCAGGTGACAGAGCACTCACAGTAGGATGCTAGAATGTGTTGTACATAGGTACGAGCTGTGTGTGGGTGATAACACCCAGTGGCCATACACCTCAGGCACTCACTTGCGGATCCATCATCCCAGTGCCATTGCACTGCTCAGTGTGGGTGATGGATAATGCTGTACCCACTCACACAGGTCCCAAAATAGGCATGTTACTGCTGACCTCCCATTCATTTGTACAATTAGGAAACTGCGGATGAACTATGCATAGCCTGAAGCATACACTGCAAATGGCATTACAGAATACCACACCCCATAGCACCTGGGATACTTCAGCAGTCCGGAGGGTGGCATGTTACACAGGGGAACATGGGATCATGTGGACTTGCAGTAGTGTAGGACAGCAGGAAGATATAGTATCGGCAAGGGACGCATTGCAGGTATGTAAATTCCCTCTTCAGTTTGCCAGGCACATACACATGGCTGCATACACTGGTGGATCTGCAGCTGGTGTGGTGTCCCAATGCATGGTACAGCCAGTTGGATCATTCCAGAGTGCAGGTCCCCAGCCTGGGTTCTGTGCAGTCAATGGCTGGCCATGGCAGGGTGTGAGGGGCAGTGCCAGTCTTTGCAACAGGTTGGGTATGGGGGGAGTGAGGGTGTCTGTGTACAGGGGCAGTGGATGGGAGTCCTCTAGACTATGGATATGGACCATGGTTTCCTCTGGTGTGATAGCGTCTGGGGGGCTCTACACTATGGACCTCTCCAGGGATGGAGTTGGCTAGATTGGGGATGGAAAGGGGGCACCTCCAGTTCACCAGGGCTGCCAGACTGCTGTGCACATGGGTGCACATCTGCAGCCTGTCTGTGGGTGACTGGCTGGGTTAGGCCAGCTGTTCGTGGCCTAACTGTGGGCTGTGGTGCTCTGGACTGTGAGGGGCACATTTCCACTGAATATGCTGCAGCACGGCATAGTCATGGGATTGCCCCCTCGACTTGAATGGCATACCATTTGTGTATGCCCTGGCCCATTCCCTTGTGGCCGGCGCATCTCGCACATTTGAATATTGCGCTGATGCGCATTGTTGGAGTTCTGCAGCACATTTCCCTTTTCCACTGGGATGCACTGTGTATCTCCTTTGAATACCGGGACCCTGGACTAGGTACCCTGAATAAGTACATTATAAAAATGGTAAAATCATGACCCCACTGAAAACAAGATATTGCATCTAATCTGGGACAGCCTGTGTAAATGCAGTGCAAAAATGTGTAAATAAACATCCCTGTGACAATGAGATGTAGCATCTCCCCTGCTCTATCCAGAATACAAAATATAGGATAAGAAATATTCAGTGCTCCAAGATCCAAATAACCAATACCCTGTAAGAAGCCCTTATTTTCCCTGTGTTTTTCCCACAGTGGCAGAATCAAATCCCTGTAGATTTTTCCGTAAGTCACTGGTTCCTTATTTATGACTTTGTTCTTTGTTTATTTTATCAGTAGCCTTTTATTAGGAAAAGAGCTCTGATTTGCTGCTCAGTATTAATATTATATGTCAAGATGGCCTTGGAATGATTTGGATTTATATGCTATGCATAAGGCATAATGGGGGACTATGTGAAATAACAAATATCAAGCTCATTATTTCATGAACTATACTCAAAATTAGTAATCACAAGTCAGACAGTCTTTCAAAAGATACTAGTAATGCAGGTAAACAAATTTATTTCAAATAAATTATATATATATATATATATATATATATATATATATATACATACACACACACACACACACACACACACACACATATGCTATTTTTGCATCTTATAGTTGTTAGTTTTAGGACAAATTCTCATGGACTTTTTTTCTGTCCACCTGATGGAATCTTGAATGAGTTAAGTAAATGTTGTTATTTTCTTCATGGCCCTGATCCAGTAACTCAGTAAATACACACTCAGTTTATCATATTATAAAATGACAAAAAAGTCTTCTGTTTGTATTTTTTTGATCGGGAATTTTATAAATGGTATAAGTTATTTTTGTTACATCTATGTTGGTCCAATAAAAGGTATCAAATCATTTGCTTCTGTAATACTCATGGTTTGTCAGCAGTTAATTCATTAGATGAGGTCTCCCTTGCCAGGAGTTTGATTGTTTCTCCACCCCTCACCCAAACACACACACACACACACACACACACACACACTTACTATAAGAGATCTAGTAGATCTTGGGCCAGATATTCAAAGCTTTGCCCCTGTGTTAAGTTAACACTGCCCGGCAGGCAAACATAGCCCGGAACACAAAGCATGCTATATTCAAAAGCCTGGGGCAAGCAACTTCTGAATATAGCATGGGAATGAGGCCATGCAAACAGGGCTGGGAGTGCAGGGCAAACATAGCCCTAGAATAAGGCAGCACTGACTATAGCAACCAGGAAGTGCAAACCACAACAACAACACAGTGCACAGCGACGTGAGGGCAGGTAGAGTTGAACTATGTGTGGCCAATGTGCATGCGAGCAGATGCGTGGACCCAGTACTGCAGCAGGCAGCAGCAGATGTGGAATAACAGTGATCAAAACTGTATAAATATCCCCAAACCGTTAGCGCCATGCTAACGCGTTAGCGCGGCTTTAGCGTGAAGCTAAGCTGTTAGCCCGGTGCTAACGTGTTTGCCCAGTGCTAAGATTTTCCATATTCAAAAGTGACAAGCAAATGAGCCTACTTAGGTAGTCTCTGGGCAAACAGCCAGATTTGCATCTCATCTTTCCCTGATTTGCATGCAGTTTGCCCAGCGTTACTGCAGGGTCCCAGAGCTCCACCTGTAGGTCATTCTGGAAGTACAGGGGCTGGTCAGGTCTGGCCGCAGCTCCACCTGTAGGTCAGTCTGACAGTGCATGTTGGTTGTTGCAGGCTACTTGTATGCAGTACAGCATAGCAATGTGTGCCCCAGAGGAGAACACAGCATAGGCACAGGCGGTGGTGGTGCTGTATGCAACCATCACACTGTAGGCCATGCTACAGTGCACAGCAGATACTAAAGTAACAAGGGGGCTGGTAGTGTGAGGGACACAGCAATGCCTATGGTATGTAGGGCAGTGATGACCACTGCACTGTACAGAGTGACAGATCCAGCATGCAGGTGATTACTGATGGTGGACAGAACTGTTTTGCCGTTGTGTGCTCCACAGATGCTGCACCTGTGGCATGGGATGCTCACAGTGACATTTGCATGGCCAGCTGTTTGTGCTGTGGCTTCTGTACAGTTGTGCGGTATGTGGCTGGGGGGGCATGTGTGCTCCGACAGGCACTCAGGTGGTGGGGCATTCCCACTATTGGCCCATGTACACTGCATGATGTGTCCCAGCCATGTGGCCACAGCTGGGCTGTGGTGAGGTCTGGCCACCTGTACACCCTCCCGTCAATGGCTGCCATGCCCACAGTGCAGCATGCTTGTGCTGGCATCTGTTGGTCACCACAGACGTATGGTCTGCAGGTGTGTGTTGTATGCCCACACTACCTAGTTTTCCCCTGTGGGTTGGATCCCCCCTTACTGTCTGTGCTTGGCTGGGACCGGTGGCAGCTGTTGGCATCATGGTGGTGCCAGCAGTGAGCAGCATGTGTCCTCCATGTCAGGCATTTTGTAAGTGTCATGTTCTTATGTTAGGGTCGCGCAAGCCGCTCTAATCCCACGCAAACACCACACTATGAACCAATGACATGCAAAGCTGTTTTCCCAGGGTTAAGACCAGCTTTTCCTGGGCATTAATTTGTTCCATGCTAAGGGTCACGCTATGTCGCACTAAACACCTTAGCGCGGCGCTAGTCGCTGAATATCTCATAGCGCCTGTATTCATATTCACTTTGCCCCTTGCATATAGTTATGGTTTGCTCGGCACTAATGCACTTTGCCCGCGCTATGTGGCCTTTTGAATATGGCAGTCCTGCGCTAATCCCATGCTAAACCCACTCAAACTGTTTGCGGACTGCACCAAGCTTTGAATGTCTGGCCCCTTATCTGTTATATTTGGGAAGCAGTCCGCAGCCCTTTCTGTCAAAAAGAAATTTATATCTTTAGTCTTGATAGTTCACTGAAGACCTGGCATTTTATCAGCTAGGTCTTGAGAGGTTAAAAAACAGTGTAGATCTTTAGAAACTTTGCTGGGAAAGGGTAACATTTATGAGGTATGAATCTTTCTTGAAAGATATTCATCCTCAACTGAAGTTAGTAGCAAAAAATGTTTAAATGCTAGGCTTTTAAATGTGCAAGCTGTTCCATTTTGAAAGGGGTAAACAAATCTCCAATTTAATAGGCAACCAATATTTAACAAGCTGTTTCAGTTTCCTAATGGCCATCTGATAAGCAGCTTGGAGTTATGTCTCCAACATTTTAAACAGAAAGAAGAGATTATTTTATTTTAGTTGTCATAGTGATTTGTAGATGTGGAAGGATACATTGAAAAGTCCAAAAAATTTGTTCCACAAAACTCCATTTTCAAGTTGCAGATAGAAAAATGGCTGTAGGCTCCACTCACAGCCATAAAAAACTGTGCTCTGCATTGAAAATAACATGGTAGTGTGACCACTACTGCCACCATGTGGGGTATCCCTGCTCCTACTACCCTTGGTGAAGCCCTAGGCCCGTTTTGTCTAGGGACGATACTACTGGATGGGAGGTGATCCCTCACAACAACATATTTATTTTACCAGATTCTGGCACAAGAGCGTGCTACCTGGATTTGGAGTCGGACTTTTGTCTCTTAGTGAGTACCCTCACAAAACAGAATTGATGAACACTCTGTGATTAACTTCAGAGAACTGATTTAGTTCATTATGCAGATACAGTGAATTCAGAGACCTCAGTTCATGAGTACATCACAGTCCAAGTGATGATCTGTCTCACTATTCAGTGACTACATTAATGCTGAAGGAATGGCTCTACTGCAGCTCTTTACTTCCCTGGTCATAGCAGTCATCTGCACCATTGTCTATACAAAACCCTCAGGTTACCTCTTAGTGTATTCTCACCCTGTCCCACTCCTTTACATTTTTACTGTTTGAACGAGCAATAACTATTCGATCCCCCTTGATGCTGGATGCATGGACTGTCTGTCTACTGTATTCCCTTCCATTAGTGATAGTACAGCTCAGTATTGGTGTAAAGCATCCCTCTTGGCATCAGGCTGTAAAAGCTCATCTGGACTTAATCTGCAAATACATTTCAGGCAAAGAAGTTGGGGTCATGCTTCATGTCAACAGTCTCCTAGTACCCCTCCACTGTGGGAGTCCAGGTCAAAACCCAGCTGCTACAGCATGCTATGGTTCAGCATGCCAACAGATGACTCTCCTGAATCCCCTGGGCATAATCCTGAGTTTGGTCATAGGGCATCTTCCACTCTGGGGTCCAGATACTTGTAACTCTACAGGTTTCCTACATCATCACAGCTTCTCCTAACATACAGCTAGTACCTCCTCTCCTGATCCTGCATCCAGCTTCTCAATGTGTCTCTTCCATGACATGGGCAATTTCTCAGTCTTGTCCCCAGTAAGTTCTCCCTCCAAGGCTTTAGAGGACAGTCCTCAGGCCTCCAGGTCATCAGGTTGCCCTCCTCAAGGGTGAACTCCCCCAAAACCTCCACATCCTCCTGGTGGTCTCACTACACAGTGTTCAGAAAGAGAGGGAATTGCTGCTAAATCAAGGCCCCACAGTTGAGGTCAGCTTGAACCTCCATTGGCATGTCTGTCCCTTGGTTGCTTCCAGCCTTCCTCGGTCAGTCGTCTCTCTGACTGCCCCTTTTTCTGCCTTGCCAGTCCCCTACTGACACCTATTGGTATCCTAGCAAGACTTCTCCCACAACTGCTGCCAGTGACACTTGGAACCAGTGGAACCAATTTCATGGTGGGCATCTCATAGGGAACAGTCACCACCCACTACCTGGAGGAGGGGGTTGTTACAGTAGTTATACTAGTTACATGAAGTCCAGGTCCGTCACCTGTTTATTTAGGAGAAGGGGATAAAGTAGGTAATCTGTGGTGAGAAACAAGGTGCCATCTACTTGAAATATGCTATATCAGGGTGCTTTCTGCATACTGGGTCCTAATAACTATCCAAATACAGTGTAACAAGCTATAGTTATTTTGTGTGCGTGATGCTTGATCAGACTGGTAAGGTTTTTTTAGAGAGCCACATCAGGTATTTGGCACAAAGTTCAGTATTCATTATCACCTTGGCTGTTTGGTCCTGCTTTAGGGAGGCAGGTCACTAAAGTCTCCCTCTCTTTAAAAGTTAAATAAAGGGATGGTAACAAACCAGAGCAGACACTGGTAACTGAAATGTTTTTTTTTTTTTAGGATATGCTTTTTTGTATTTATTCCACTAGATGGCAGTGGAGTATTGTATTTGAAACTTAGAAAATCAGGAGTTTGGAGGTCTTCTTTTTTTTGCCTTTGAAATGTTTCATTTTGATCTTCTCATTACTTTTTTTCTCTTTCTCTAAGTTCCAACAGTTTTTTGTTTTTCTGTTTGAGTTTCTTCTCTCAGTTGTTGGATGGTTTGATGTGCCTGTAGTGTGCATGTTTGGGATGGGGAGTTTTGTACAATGTTAACAAATCTAAACGCACAGTTGTACTTTATTGTACCAACCAAATGATCCCAGTAATACAACAAAGAGTGTCCTTACATTTTTTAAAGGACTCAGACCCCCATCATATTACAGCTCAGTTTGTGCCTATTTTTACCATAATCCACCAGCCTTTATAAAAAGAATCACTTTTTCTTTTTCACATCAAAATGGCAACATTCCATTATTGCAACTGCAGTGCCCTTTTCATTTCATGCCTGCAGCCATATAGCTTAAAATAGGAGGAAGCCCATGGGAAATGGATTATTTTCAGGTAAAGGGTAGTAAGGACAAGATTTACAGCAAGTGTCCTTTTATTTGTGAGAAAAAAAAAATATTACTAACCCTCTCTCAATTTTTAGCCTACTTTTCCTCCTGTCCCAATTCATCAGGGTTTTCACAGGCAGGGGTTGGGAAATAAGTAATAATATGCCAACAACTAGGCATTTCTGATGGATTAAAGCCAGACTATGGGGTGTTGAGGGCCTGATATGCAGTTGAGGGCTATTAACTCCAGCAAGGTGTTAAGCCCAGTGGTAGAGCATTATTGTGATTATAATGCAAGTCTAATTGCATTGGTAAATGGAAGCAAAGTACCAGTGGTACTTGCTGGTGCCATGGTTTGAATGACGGTACCAGGGGTGATGGGATTTGATGGAATCCATTCTGTGTGCATCCATCAGAATATTGGCAGTATCGGTTTTTACTCCAACTCTGATGCCAGCTCAGTGTCAGAATTATCAGAACAGGAGTTGGAATTAGCAGTTCTGATTCCACATCCAACCCCTTCACCTGGCATTCAAAGATTAACAACGTCTTCGCCCCATCCCCACCTTTATTTCTCTTCCTCCTTTACCTGGGACTCACTTGAGGGACAGCTTCTTTAGCCTCCCTCCATTATAGTGTGGACCGTACTCACCAGGCTAATGTCTGTCCAGGGCTCCCCTCCCCCAAAACTGCTCAACCATACAACCTGCCTTGCCCACTATGCCACTACTGACTTGAGTTGTCCACTCCTCCATCTATGCTTGATTCTGCTTGCTTGCCAGACCCACACTAGTAACCCTACAGTGCACTGGTCTAATGACTCTTCCCTTCCCCACCTGACTATAGGCAGTAGCCTGACTATAGACAGTAGCCACTAGCCACTAGCTGGTCACCCACTATCCAGTTCTCTCCTCCAATGTTCTTCCAAAATAATTTGAATCAACTGGTTCCCTGAAACCCACCTTCTGAGCCTACCCTGCTACTCCCATCCCTAGTCCAACCCCTGTCAACCTCTGTTGCAGTGCATTATGGGGCTGGCATACTGGAACAGAACCATAGTAAAAACAACCCTTGACCAGATGCCTTACCTCAGAGTATTAGGCATAGTTGGTAGGGTTTTGTTCCAATCGACCACCACATGATCTTGTTTTCACAGGCCACACTGAGAGTACAGTCATGCCTAGGACAGTGGTTAGCTGAGGAGTCAGGACTATGATTAAAAAAAATGACTGTCCAAAACAAGTGTCCATAACCCTCTAAGCAGCAGCTCCAAGAGAGTTGAGAGCGACAGTGCTGGGGAGAAGCAGTAATGGGCAGCTGGGCACCTTGGTGGTGGCTGAAGCCAATGCAGGTGTGTGTGACTGTGCATTATTGAGGGCATGGCCACAGGCAGGCAGGATCGATGTCTGTGGAGGGGAAGGGGGCTTTGAAGTACTGCAGGACTCAATGGACTACTGGAGCATTTGGATGAAGTTGGGCCAATGCGGATCCTAGACCTGCAGCTGTCCAGAGCCATCCGGATCAGTACCTCTACCCCTTAGGTGCAGCAGTCAACAGTCAAACAGGTAAGTTAAGGGAGGAGAGGAACAAGGGTGAGGAAGGGATTTAGAGTCCTGTTAGCTGGGGTGGCTTCAGAAGTAGGATAAGGAATTGCAGTCCAATTAAAATCCTTTTTTTTTTTATTTAGCATTTTTGCCCTCAAATTCCAAAAATCCTAAATCTGAATAAAAAACTTGAATCTGATTACTGTATATCTGATTTCAGGAATTGAATTCTGATCATTCCTAAACAGTACGTCCATGCATTTGCACATGCCCATATGCACATGCACATATATAAACACACACACAGCCAAAGGTGCAGAGAGAACCCAAAGAAAGAGGTTTGTGTCATACAAGTAAAATATGTCTGACTTGCTTTATTACATAAGTATATGGGGCTCAAGATATGTCTCTTGGCTAATCAAGGATATCTCGTCGTGACACAGTATCAGTGGCTCAGCAGGTTGCACACTTGCCTCTGAAGCTGCTGGAAGACTGGAAGGCTGTTGGTTCTAGCCCCAAACTAGGAACATGAGGTAAATCTCAACGCTGACACTAGTGTAGCATGAGGAGGATGCTGCATTTCTGAGGTTCCGTCTTTTGGATGAGATATGAAACTGAGGTCTCATCTGTCTGTTCTGGTGGTTGTTCAGGTGGATAGTAAAGATTCCTTGGCACTTCTTGAAAAGGGGGAATTTTTTATTATGACTTCAAAATCAAATAATAATACAGTACATGTTAGAAATCACATGGGGATAAATATTCAAATTGAAATGATGATAAAGTGTAAGTATTTCAGCATACATAAAATAAAGAAATAAAGATAAAATCAATATCAAGTTCATACTGTTTAAATAGAGAAAAACCCACTCCAAAAGCAAGTCATAGTAGAGTGTAGTTATCATAATCTGCAAAAACCCGGTAGAAACTTGAAATTTAAACTCGCTGACTACCAACATATTCCCCCCCCCCCAAGAAGTAGGGGCATTTTTATTGAAAGCAGTACTAGGTATATATTGTACAGTGCTAAAATCATAATGACAGAAAATAAATAAGCAATAATTCATATATCTCCTATTCCTTTAACTCCTACTTATCACCATTTACAGGGCTAAGAAAGGAAAAAGGAAAAAAAAAATAAAAGAATGACAACATATATTTAAATCAGTAAAACTGAAATTGTCATATTACCCTTTTTAACTCCTTATCTTTTGTAAATTCAAGCATCCATAATTTAAATTACTGATTAGAAATTGTATAACTAGAAAAACCTTCGGGGAAGGAGTAGAGATGTTTCACATGCCCCAAAGGAAAACAGAAATCTGAAATCAAAACCTACATATTGTTAAGAGAGCAGCATGTTTTGCAATTATCTCTGTCTCCCCCGTCCCTTTACTCCTCATGAAACTAAAATATAAAACAATTCAAGGTTTACTGAAGTATATACACAAAGTCCCTAAAGGGGAAATAAAGGATCATTCTCCCCAGTTCCAAAATTATTGAATCTTTTGAATTCTTGAAAAGGGGGAATTCCCTCAGTGGCCTGGCCACATTTGCTCCACTCACTAGAAATACCACCAACAGCTTAACCTGATTCAGTATGTCAGTATGCATCTGAATCCCCCTCTCTCTTCAGATGAGGCTGCAAATATGCAGAGTTGCCTAGCCCTCATTTGCTGATCAACAAAAAATAAAAAGACTTCTTAAGGGTTAAGAGCTGAGAGGGGAAGCTGAGTGGCTCCGAAACCCTGAGAATTTACAGTGGGATGCTTTTAATTAGCCAAGAGACATTGCCAGAGCCCCATTTACTTTTAATTAAATATTTCTTTTTTTTCTAACTCAGATTTAACTCCAATAGTAATTGCCACTGCTTTGGAACAGACAGCAAAAAAGGAAAGCATTGTTAAAGAATAGATACACTAGAACAGTAGGAGCATGTTCACTGATCACCTCAGTACCTGGGTTTCATTTTGTGTCAGTTTTTAAGCCATTTTTATTAATTATGCTATCTTTTGTTTTTGAAAGACACTCACAGCATTTTACATTTCCTACCACACTAGCTGAACACCTCACAATATTCACTCACTAGAAGTCCAGGCCCTCATATTCAGACATGACCATTTGCACCATGCAAAACATACTGTACAGCAGTTTAAATTTGAGCCATCTTTATTTAGCAAGGCAGGGGGTTCAGACAAGTTTGCACTGTTTAATTTTTGCACTTGTGCCCACAGCTGACAGTTTGGCAGGCACTTGACAATCAGCTGGCTGTACTATTCGGCTCCCATTTTTCTTCCCTAGCACAATAGTCAATAGCCCACCACCGGTTACACTAATCTCTGGCACGGTGCCAATTAGCACCTAGCAGGCAGCATTAAAAAGGTGTTATGTACTGTTATATGCTACCATCAGAAATGTGGTCGCTGTTCTGAGTGAATTTCAGTACAATTATGTCTTAACCACGCCGGCTGCAGAGTAAACCTGTTAAAAGAAAGTACCCATTTGAAGCAATAGACCATGATGCTCTGTCGGAGAAATCGGGGCTTGATACTGCTGTTGCCAAAAGCAGTCACAAAGAACTAGCTGTCTCCTCTTCCCCTACAACCTAAAAAATAAAAAATGCCTATACAGTTATGCCACTTACTCAGTAGAGACAAGGTTCGAGGTTGGGATGTATGCCTGCGAAAATGGTGTTTTTCTACACAGTGAAATGAGGAAGTGCTATTACTGAAAGTACTATTTGAAAATTTAAATCTGATTACATGGCACAGTTGAGCACTACCCCCAATCCACACAAATATTCCTGACTTTGTTGAAGAAGCAATGAGGGTGAAATGCACTTCCACTGAAAGATTTAGAGGAGCAGCTCCGGAAGATGGTAGGGTACCTGAGAGTACAAGGTGTGATTGTCAGTGCAAGGGTGGTACATGCAGTGGCTCTGGGGATTGTTAAGGCTAACTCTGCATCTTCAGGCTGAAAATGGTGGCCATTTAAATGTAACAACCAAATGGGCTTGGGCTTTCTTACACTGCATGGGGTACAATACAAGGCAGGGAACCAAAGCTGCAAGAAAACCCCCACAAGACTTTCACCAGTTAAAAGCAGCATTTCTGGCAAGAATCAGTGTTGCCAGTATACAGGAGCTTATACCACCAGAGCTGATACTGAACCTGGATGAAACAGGCGTAAGTGTGGTGCCTCTTTCCAAGTGGACAGTGGCGGCATCCAGTTCCAAACAGGTGACAGTTCTCAGCCTTGGATACAAAAGACAAATTTCTCTGGTTCTGTGCTATACCCTTGCCAGAGAATTTCTGCTGCCTCAGCTCATATACAAAGGCAGGACAGCAGCCTGTCACCCACAGCATTCCTTCCCCTCTGACTGGTGTAACCTCTAGGTGGCACTGTCCTATGGGCTACTACCCCTGCCTGTATGATTATGCACAGATTGAGGGGCCTGAGCTTGGTGAACGGGGGCCTCCACCCAGAAGAATGGTTTTGGGGTAGAGTAACTGCTGTTGGTATAGCCCTCTGGAATGCTATAACCACCCACCAACCCTTCTAGTGGCCTACACAGTCAGCAATAAGACAATCACATGTACCATATGACAGTAATGATATGCTCATGGTCCTTGCACTTACTACCAGGGCTGGATCTGCTGCAGTTGCTCTGGAGATCTGGAAAATGAGACCAGTGAAATAACAATACAATGGCAGTACAATATCCCCACCAAGAAGGTACATACTAGCCAGATTAAATGTGAAAAACCTCTATCTGATTTATTCTGGGGGATGTGAACATGGGTGGAGTGTAAATCTAGCAGTAATTGGCAAAGCTGATTATATTCAGGTTGGTAAGGCATGCACTGCAAGTCCCTCTGACCAAGTCACACAACCCTGGATACCCAGTTGGAAAACAGGCTAGCCTGAAGCGTTGCCCGGGGTAGGCCGGTGTTGCCGCAGTTGTTGGGGCCCTTAGGAAGGAAAAACACAATTAACATATGTAACCCCTAGGTGGTGCTATCCCAAGGGATACTACCCCTGCCTGCGTGACTAGGCGCAGGTTGAGGGGCCTGAGCTCAGTGAATGGGTGCCTCCATCCAGAAGGTTGGTTTAAGGGTAGCATAGCTGCTACAGGGTATAGTCCTCCGGGACACTGACACCCCCCTATAACCCCTCTAGTGGCTTACACAGGTCAGGAGATGAACAATCACATTTAACATAGGAATACAATATTGAACCCACACTTGGCACACTTACCACCAGGGCTGGATCAGCTGCACTGGCCTGGAGACCTTCTGTAAAACAAGACCTGCAATAGAACAGTTCAATGGCAATACAGTATCCCTCCACAAAGGTACACACTAGCCAAGTTAAGTGAAGAAAGACTAGAATATGATTTATTCAGGGGACATGAACAAGGATGGGGCAGCAATCTAGCATTTGATTTCAGATCTGATTTAGTCAGGTTAAACATGTATGCACTAAGAGTTCCTCTAGCACAGTCACACACACACTCTGGGTACCCAGTTGTTATTCAGGCTAGCCTGAAGCATTGCCCAGGGTAGGCTGGCATTGCAGCTGTTGTTGGGGCCCTTAGGAAAGAAAATAAGCAACATGCACTTTAACCCACAATTTGTATTCCGGAGCCGAATGGCTCAGTTCGTGATGACCAACCCAAACAATAAAATCAGATGACACACAATGATTTGAGCTTTGTTGCAGGGAGCTGCCCTGTTGGTTACTCATGCTACCCAGACCAGGAGGCAGGACTGATGAGATGAAGACCTCAGGAAAGTATGCTGGTTTGCCTGGGGAAGCAGGGCCCACACGACACACTGTGGTGGTTGATGCGTGTTCGATGGTGTTGAGCAGGGAGCTGAATCCCAGAGTGGGCCTTTCATTGGATGAATCTCTGCAGCATGAGCGGCAAGCTAGGCTGAGATGGTGAGGCCCAGACCAGGTGGAAAGTTTGGATTTCAGTCTGTTTAAGTTCTGGAGCAGCTTCCAGCCAGCGTGACACATTCAAAGGTGTGGGGAACCAAATCGCAACTCACACTGCACATTCAGCACACTTATAGTCAAAACAGCTAGATACCACAGTTCGGATGACAGTCCGGTTGCAATTAGGCAGGATCTCTGTGCAAACCATATGCTCTGTGGTTCTCTCCAGATTCCTGACAGGCTGATCGCTCCAGGAGCAAGTCTTTGGTCCACACCAGGCGAAATTCACTGCCTCTCAATTCAGGATTCAGGTCTCAGAAACAGATTCGGGTATAGTCCGATTTAAATGCCAGGCTTCTTCACACTGGAAGATGGTAGCAGGAAGGCCAGACACAGCATTCCCGTCCGATTCCCCATACTACCCATACCTCTCAACTGTCCCTGATTTTCAAGGATGTCACTGATTTTGCCTCAGAAATGTATTCTGTTCATCCTAAATTTGACATTTCTGTCACTGAACAGTAGGGATTTGAATCACAAAATAATGCCAGCCATTGGTGTTACAGTCTAGTCCTCATTAAGAAAATGCTATTCACACTAAGAAGCATGTTGTACACAGCTTCTGGAACTAATATTACTATTTTTCAGATGTGTCCCTGATTTTGGTCATTTGTCCCTGGTCATTTTAAGCCTTGTCCCTGATTTGTAATGAGGGAGGTTGAGAGGTATGGTGCTACCACACAGGAGCAGCTGCTTGATTTGCTCAAGCTATTCACTCTCCAAAGTCCAACTCTCGACTGACCCTCTGCAGCAGGCAGCTCTGGGATTTCCCAGTGATCCAAAAGGTTTGGTTGATTGATCCATCTGTCTGTCACAGAAAGGGCTCCCCCTCCAGGTCCATTTAGGCAACAAACAGTAAAAACTACAATTCCTACATAAATTCAATCCCACAAGACCTCTGGGGACAGTCTCCATTTTAAGGTCCCCCAAGGTACCGATTGGTCCAAACTGGCAGTCCAGAACCAAAATGGTGGCTTTAAGCAAAACAGTCCATGCTGCAAAGGAAGGCAGGTTAGACTAGGTCTATATTATTATTAATAAAGCAGATAATCAGCAAATGATCACAGATCCTATAAGGGCTTCCCCTGCACACTTAGTGATGGCAGAATGAAGCAGCTGTAACACAGCCCGGGCCGGACTCGAGCCTTAAACCACCCGGCCCCCACCCAGATTAATTATATCCTATGAAATAGATAGCTCTTAAAGAGACAGGCACGGAGGCTAAGAGGGCACTCTCATGCAGGCATATTCAAACTGTGTAGACACAGAAAACACCAGCCTGGCAGTGGGCATTAGGCAAGCCCAGCAACACATTTTAGGAACCCCCATTTGTAGGGGGGTTACACATACATTCAACCCAAAGATTTGTAATCCAGAGCCAGATGGCTCTGTCCGTTGCAATAAATAAAATCAGATGAACACTCAAATGATTGCAGCTTTGTTGCAGGAAGCTACCCTGTTTTGTACTCATGCTACCTAGACCAGGATACAGGACAGACAAAATGAAGACCTCTGGATGGTGTCATGTATTCCCAGAGGAAGCAGGGCCTACACGACTCACCATGGTGGTCGCTACCTGTTCAGTGGGTTGATCAGGGGACTGAATCCCCAAGTGGGTCTTTCACTGGAAATGCCTCTGATTCAGAAGCGGCAGACTAGGCTGAGATGGCAGGGCCCAGGCAGAGCGAACAGTCTGGATAAAGTTCAGGAAAAGTGCTGGAGCAGCTTCTAGCTAGCATAATAGAACCTGTGGTGAGGAACCAAATCGCGACCCACACCACACTTTCAGCACATTTATAAGCACTTAGAATATCTGCCACAGTTTGGATAAAAGACCGTTTGCAATAACACAGGATCTCGATGCAAACCTTTTGATCTGAGGCTCACTTTGGTACCTGACAGGCCGATCACTTCTGGAGCAAGTCGTCGGTCCCTTGCAGGCAGCAAGATCACTCTTTTCGCTTCAGGTTTCAGGTCTCAATCAAGAAATCGGATAAAGTCCGTCTCTCTCATTCACAGCAGTTCTTCACAATAGACGATGTGGCAGGATGACTAGCATAGCCTCCCTGCCAATTTTCCTGCGCTCCTATGCAGGAACAACTGCTTGATGACTCAAAATATTCATTCTCCAAACTCCAACTCACAACTGCCTCCCTGCTGCAGGCAGCTCTGGGCTTTCCCGGTGATCCAAAAGGTTCAGTTGGCTGAGGGAACTGTCTGTCACAGAAAGGGCCCCCCCCTCCAGGTCCATTTAGATGCCAACCCATAAAAACTAAAATTTTTACAGAAATTCACTCCCACAAGGCCTCTGGGGACAGTCTCCATTTTAGGTGCCCTGAGGTTCCGGTTGGTCCAACACTGGCAATACAGAACCAAGATGGTGGCTGTAATTCAAAGTTCATGCTGCAAATGGAAGGTTAGACAAACTCCTACAGCTTTATTTAGTTATTTATTTATTTATTAGATCATCGGTTTACAAACCTTTGAGTCATAGACTCATTTACAAAGGCATCTCGTCAAGAGAGCAATACATCACAGCAAACAAAACAGTACAGTACATAACACTAAGATTAAAAAAGCAACCAGTGTTACAGGCATTCACTGGTGGTACATGATTGGTAATAGATAGATCACAGTAGTCATAATATAGGTACATGAGTACCATGTCAGGTAGCAACCAGGGATATTTTATTACTATAGTCAGCAGTTGTTGCCTGAGACCCCAGGTATATACAGCAAAAGTAGACAGGGCAGACCCAGCTTTGGGGTGAAGGTAAGGGGCAGGTGGGGGATTATGTGCAGTTGCAGCAGCGAGTGCTTGTCAGATGGCTTCTGAGGGAGACCTTGAAAGGACCAAGCTTACTGGAGTCAGCTATGTTGGCTGGGAGGGAATTGAACCAGGAGGGAGCCCGATAGCAAAAGGATCTCTGGGCCACATAGGCCCTTACCCTGGGGACAATAAGGGAGGTTTTGACAGTGCTGTGGGTGGAGACTGAGGGGGAGGCACGCTGCAGGGAGGTGGTGACCCCAGGGGGAGAGCCCTAGCAGGGTCTTTTTTACAAGAAGGCAGGTTTGGAAGCGGAGTCTTTCTTCAAGGTTGAGCAAGTTGGTGGTGGAGTACAGCAGGCATGTGTGGGTGCGCCTAGGGGCTCCCAGCATTAGCCTGCAGGCCTTGTTTATAGAGAGCTGGATTCTTGCAAGCGCAGTGTTGTCAGCAGCAGCATAGATGGGCAGCCCATAGTCGATTAGCGACAGAACAGAGGAGGTGATTGCCAATCTAAGGGCCTCTTGTGATAGGCAGTCCCTATGGTGGTATAGTAGTCCAATCCTGACATTGGTGGCAGCAGAAAGGGCATTGATATGGGAATGGAAGGAGAGTGTCAAATCAAAGGTAATGCCCAGATACTTGTAGGTGGAAACCTGCTCAATGGAGTTTAGTGTGCTAAGCAGTATCACGAGAGGGGCACCACTGGCATTGCTTTGGCGATGTGAGAAGAGCATAACTTTGGTCTTTTTTAGGTTCTGGACTAGCCTTCGTGATGTGAACCAATGCTCATCTCCATCCAAAGCTTGTTGGAGGGTGGCCTGGAGTGTAATGGGGTTGGGGTCAGCAGCGAAGAGCACAGAGTCATCTGCGTAGAGGAGGATCTTACTTGGGCAGGCCAAGGGGAGGGAGTTGAGGTAGAGACTGAAGAGGAGAGGGCCTAAAATGGAGCCCTGGGGAACCCCAGAGCGGACAGATCATGTGTCAGATAGGGTGCTATTGATTTTTACACACTGAGTTCTGGCAGAGAGGTAGCTGGTGAACCATACAAGGGGGCCGGGGGAGAAACCAAGACATCTGAGGGAGTCAAGCAGGAGAGGATGGCAAACCATGTCAAAGGCCTTGGAGAGGTCAATGAACACAGCACCGGCAGGACTTCCGGCATCAAGAGAAGAGTGCAGGAAGTTGGAGAATTCAAGTAGCACAGTTGTGGTGCTGTGACCTGCACGAAAGTCATGCTGTTCAGGGCACAGGATATTGTGCATGGCCAGGTATTCGGCAAGCTGGTTGGCAACTACTTTTTCAAGGGCCTTGGAGAGGGGGGAGGATGGAGATAGGTCGATAGTTACCTGGGGACGCTCGATCGCCGCTCTTTAGGATAGGAGTGATGATGGCGGTTTTCCATGTGCTGGGGAACTGCCCCAGGCACAGAGAGCAGTTGAGCAGCTCAGTAAGTGGGACCAGGATAGCATCCAACATCAGACAAAGTAGCCTAGTGTCCAGTAGGTCAGTGCTGGGGTTGTTACTACTAACGGCTTTTTGCAGAAGGGGTCTAGCCTCCAACGGGGGAGATGGTATGTAGGTAGAAAGGAGGTCTCTGGAGAGTGGGCAGGGGTGCTACTGGGATGGGGTCAAAGAAGTTACTGGGCAGGACTCAACTCAGGTCTGAGAAAGTGTGGTTTAGGCAGTCTGCAATGCCAAGGGGGTCAGAGCAGATAGTGCCATTAAAGGAGAGTTGAGAGGGGGGTGGGGAGTGGGATTTCCCATTCAGCTCCTTTACATTATCCCAAAAGTTTCTAGCCAACCCCCAGGAGGAGACAAGTGTGGATTGATAGTACTGGGCTTTGGCCTGTCGAATGGCCCAAGTACACTTATTGTGCTCAGCGTTGTATGCTTGCCTATCAGCTGGTTTGCCAGATTCCACGGCAATGTGCCATAGGTTGTCTCTCATTTTAAGTTTGTGAAGAAGGGAGGGGGTAACTCAGGGCATGTTTTGCTTTTTGGTGCGATTTCTAGTGAAGGGGGCACAGAGGTCACAGGCAGTATTAAAAGTGCGAGTGAAAAAATCCATTGCCTCGTCTATGGATGGTGCAAGCCTGATTGGGGACCAATCCAATTGTGAGAGGAACAGTTTAAGGCAATACAGGCTGCCTGGGAGTAGGCAACGTTGCTGTGTGGTTTGTGGTGCAGGTTTGCTGTTGGCAGTGGACCAAGAGAATGTGACTGGGGAGTGGTCACTAAGTGAGCTGGGAAGTACACTGATATTGAGCACCCTCTGGGGGTGGTTGGTAATGGTGATATCCAGGAGGGTACTAGAGCCAGTAGAGGGGTTTAATCTAGTTGGGGTGGTGACAAGCTGAGACATGTCAAGGATGGCAAAGATATCTCTGGTTTGGGAGGCTGTGGCAGAGAGCCAGTTGATATTCAGGTCACCAACAATTATCTGGGCCATTTTGGGCAGTAGGCCAGAGAGGTAGTCAGCAAGCACCTGAATGGCAAGGTCTTGCTTTCTGGGGGGAATATAGGCAACGGTGAGAAAGAGTGGGCCCTTACCAGGGTTGGGGGAGATTTTTAGCGTGAGGGCTTGTGCCCCATTATCGAGTTTGGGTGCTGGAAGTGCATGTCCAAGGAGGGAGTCACACATGTAGACAGCACAACCACCTCCACACTTACCCACCCGATCTTCCCTGTAAAGGGTGTAACCAGGGAGGGAGACGAAGGAGTCAGGGATGGATTTGGATAACCAGGTTTCGACGAGTGCGACAATGTCTGGCTGGTGCTAAGTAACTCAGCATTGGAATGCAGCAGCCTTCTTAAGGAGGCTGCAAATATTCCTAGAAGCTATGCAGAGTCCTTGAGCCTGGGCAGGCTTGTTCATAAGGTTGGGCACGGGGCCAGGGTTTGGATGAATGTCACCTGATAGAAGCAACAGGAGGGTGATTAGGCGCATCACAGTGTGGTAGTGATTGTGGCATCTCCTCTTGTGACTGGACATGGGGCCGGATGCTGGGGTGCAAGGGGTGGGTAGAGTACGAAGAGGGGGGAAGGCATTGAGGAGAAGAGACCAAGGTATGAGTGGGAAGTAAGAGGTAGCTGGGTGGAAGTGTGGGGGGGTACCGAGGAGGTGAGGTGATCGAGCGTCGGGGGAAGTCTGGTAGAGGTGCTGCAGATAAGAAGGAGGGTACTATGCATGAAGGGTGATGGTCCTAAATGAGGTGGGGCTGGTGTAGGAAGTAGGAGGAGGGCCATAGTCATTGTCAATGCACTTGATACTGGATGCATTGAGGACGATAAGTTATTTGAGCTCAAGAGAGGATCACCCCTTTAAGAAGTTACAGAAAGGACAGCCCCTTTAAGGAGTTGCTGTAATTGACTAGTGTGAGGCCTCAGTGGGCGTGGATCACTGGAGAATAGTACATAATAAAGGAGGGAGGAGGAGGTGCGGGGGTGGGCGAAAAAAATTGTCCAGAGAGCAGTACAGCAAGGCATTGGCTGAGCTGTGTTTTGAAAAAGGCACCTTGTGTGCTTTCTTTCTCAGTGGGGATCTGCAGCATCCAATCGGGAAGCAGCCACAGTCCCCAGGAGCCAGTCCAGTTACGGGGATTGAAGCCTGACAGCTAGGAGCTGACCAAATGTACCTGCTTTCCTTGGTCAGGGGGTTGCGGGCTGAATGCAGAACTCCAGCCGCCAGCAGGTAGCAGCGTCAGGGCCACTCAGCTGAAGCGGAGAGCCTGGGTTGGACTCGTGTCTAAAATAGAGCAGGAAAAAAAGGCGGTCCGTTAGTTAAAAAGCCTGAGACAAAGGTCAAGTAAATTAGTGGGAGGGCCCTGGTCAATTTAGTGCTCAGGGCAGGAGTAGGTGCAAATAGTGGGAGAGAAAGGTTCCTGCAGAGAGGTCTGGTCAAAGGTGCCAGGTGGGAATTTAGCTAAACAAAAGGCTGATTCAGGAGGTTGGGGGCCCTTCAATGAGATCAGGGAGAGCTGGGAAGGAGGTGTGTGGTGGAGAGGACTCAGGGTAGTCTGGAATGGGTAGAGAAGATGGCCCAAAATGCCAGGCAATATTTACAGAATTTGCTGGTTCAGGGGGGTGTCAGGAGAGGGAATCAGGGGTCCAGTAGATGGCAGAGAAACACTGTGGGGAATAGAGAGAAAGAAATACAAAAGGGAAAAAAGCAAGAGAAAGAGGGAAGCAAAGAAGGCAGTCTAAGAATGAATGAGAGGAACTGTGATGGGAAAAGTGTGGCAGAGCAAACAGCAGGCAGTGGTCAGTTCTAGCTGTTCTACAATACTGGGCAATTAGCAGAAAAAATTCAGTAGTGCAAGCAGTAAGCTATATAAACGTCAGGCAGTCAGTTAAAGTTCACTACAACTCTGCTATACTCTGCTAGGCAATTCCTACATATACTGTGCAATAGTTTAAAGGTAAAATGTATTGTAACTATTGTAACAGATAAAAAGGAAATGATTACTTTTCTTAACAGCTCCCTCAGCACAAATAGCGACTGCAGAATGGAGCAAAAATCTGGACATTCGGGCTGGTCACAAGCCTGAATTCACTCGGACCTACCTGTAGTTCAGACTAATTTTCTCACACAGAACACCGCTTTCTTAACGAGATAGGCACAGCGGCTTAGTATAGTACTCTCATTCAGACACACACAACTACTGCAGACACAGAACATCATCCTAACAATGGGCATTAGGCAGCCCAGGAAGACATTTATAGGAACACCTATTTGTAGGGGGGTTACACTCTTCCTTGCCTGGAAAACCTTGGCATCCGCGTCAAGTCTATGCTTACTATAACATTATATAGAAAACATTATAAGACAGGTTACTTGCATGTTTCATCTGGTATACCATACAAAAAGAAGACTAATGCATCAAGAAAGTAAATAGGCATTAGACATTACTATACTTATTCATGATGGCAAAACATTTCTGTAATGATGACATTTTCTATACATTTGTCATGCACATAACAGTATTTCAAAGAATAGTTCAAACAGGTAACCACTTTACTCTGACCATTTGGGTCTGTACGATTTCCTGCACTTTAAACAACATAGTTGGGGGCCCACCCCTATCAGCCACATGGGGGCTGGATGGGTCAGGGGCACCAAAGTTTGATGGTTTGACTATCAACTTAGAAGTGGCAGAGTAGCTCAATTTGGAACATATTACCATTGAGGCCTTCAGTTTGGCCTCCGGGGGGCAGACGTTGAAGGCCCAGTAATTGGACAGGCCTGCAAGAAAGATCTTCTGAGCCCAATGAATCGAGTTTTCACTCTGTCAGCATCTTCTGGAAAACTGTATCAACGTTGTGTATGGCCATCCCTCCCACAGTGATGACAGAGCACCACCTCTAGAGGTGTTGGTCTTCTTTTCTTGGCCCTACAACAGAGCCATTGTTGTACTTTGCACATAGCCATGACTATGTCGCACAGTTGGTCAAAATGCTCTTCCAGCTTACGGAATTCTTTATCCCATGCAGGGGCTACCACATCCTCTTTTGACGGCGGGGCTTCGAGCTCGGGGTGTTCAGGGGGGTTGTCTTTAACCTCACCTGAGGCTATAACAGGCTACCTTGTGCCCTCTCTTCCAGTTTGGTGTTCAGACCTTTTTACAGCTCAACAAAGAATGGGGTGCTTCTGCACAGTGCTGAGTATGTAGCCTAAGCATAATAAAGCTGGGATCTTCCACAGCAGTTAAAACATGATCCATCTAGACTCGATTCAAGTCTCTGGGAGATAATCTTTCCTGCTCAAATATTTTTATCAAGACATGTTCAGTCTGGAGTAGGTAGTCAGAAAGCAGCTCTCCCTTTTGTTGTTGCATGGTTCTAAACTCCAACAGTAGATGGCTCACATCTTCATGGGGATCAAACATGGAGGTCAAGGTGTCCAAGTACTACTGCACGGACACGGTAGGCTCGATAGATTGAACGCCCCATATGACATCCAAGGTGGGTCCCCGCAGAGTCACTAAAATCTCCAGCCACTTCTGCTCATCAGTTCCTGGCCATCAGCCTAACATCCAGGACGCATGGGCCCTCCAGGTTTCCCATTCCTTCTCTCCACTGGGAGTGGGGACAGAACCAGAGAACACACCCTCCATGTTGTGCGGCAAAGGTGAGGGATGCTTTGTCACCAAATCTTCTTAGATGGTCAGACATTTAGCAACTGGACCACTAGATGGGTGCAAATCCCAGCAGTGCCTCCATGATATAACCCCTAGGTGGCGCTATCCATAGAAACATAGAAACATAGAAGTTGACGGCAGATAAGGACCGCAAGGCCCATCTAGTCTGCCCATTTCTTTTCTACCTTATAAATGTGCCATCGGCCCCTGCTCTGTCAATGGCCTATCTATTCATACTCATCTGTATTGCTCCCTTATGCCTATCCCATGCCTGTTTGAAGCCTTACGCTGTATTCATATCCACCACTTCCTGAGGTAGGCCATTCCATGCATCCACCACCCTTTCTGTGAAAAAGAATTTCCTCACATTACCGCTTACTCGGCCTCCCTCTAATCTCATGCTGTGTCTGCTTGTCCTACTCTTTTTCTTATATTGAAACATGTTAGACTCTTTCACCTTGTTATTGCCCTTAAGGTGTTTGAATGTTTCGATCATATCACCTCTCTCCCTCCTTTGCTCTAGGGTATACATATTGAACTCCATTAATCTGTCCTCATATGTTTTCTGATGCAGTTCCTGCACCATTTTGGTTGCCCTTCTCTGGACTGCCTCAGTTTGGTTAATGTCCTTGTGAAGGTGTGGCCTTCAGTACTGCATGCAGTACTAAAGATGGGGCCTAACCAGTGTCTTGTAAAGAGGGATCATTACCTCCCTCTTCTGACTTGTGATACCCCTACTAATACACCCTAACATCTCCCTAGCCTTACCTACTGCTTTAGTGGTCTGCTTGGATGATTTCTGGTAATCGGTGATGATGATGCCCTTGCGACTGCCAGCAACTCCCCTCCCAGCCTATAGGTGGCTTCAGGGTTTCTCTTCCCTATGTGCATGATCTTGCACTTCTTTGCATTAAACCCCAGTTGTCACTCTTCTGACCATTTTGCTAGTTAATGCAGATCTCTTCTCATTCAGCCCACCCCATCTGGATCATCTACTCTGTTGTAGATCTTGGTGTCACCTGCAAACAGACAAACCTTACCCTCCAGTCCATCTGCAATGTTACTGATGAAGATATTGAAGAAGACTAGCCCCAGGACTGATCCCTGAGGTACCCCACTTGTGACTTGCATCTCTTCTGACTGTATACCATTTACCACCACTCTCTGTTTTCTGCTCATCAACAAGTTTGCCACCCATTTGACCAACTTCTGACCCACCCCGAGCCTGCACAGCTTATTAGTCTTACCCTGCTGTTTATAAGTCTCCGAGGAAGTCATAAGTCTCCGAGAAAGGACTTGTTTGGTCTGAAAGCTTAGACATTGTTTTCTTTTTGTAACATTTTTGTTGGTCCAATAAAAGGTATCAAACCATTTCAATCAATCAATCAAATCTTTATTTATTCAGGCGATCATCATTGAGCAAGGCTCATTTACAAGATGGACCTGATAAGGTCAAGTTTCGAGTTGATACACAGCAATTACATCACACACTTATAAGACAGTTATACATACAGAAAAAAATGATTATAACACAATGATATACAGTGAATGCACATGTTGAAACTCGGTTAAGAGAAGGTTAAACTAATATCTACAATATGTACAGTACATATATATCCCAATGAGGGTCAGGACAGTCACACACATAATGAGTACAAGGATGGTGAAGGAAATATTGGGTGCCATAAACTGGGGGTGTCTGACTGGAAGGAATATATGATTGGAATATAGGTTTGTGGGATGACTATTCTATCTCTAGCGGTAGCAACTGCATTTCTCTGTGAAGAAGGCTGTACAGTGCTGCTTAAAGGATGTAAATGGAATGATAATGGACAGTTTTAGGGATTTTTGTAGGGGTGTTCCATGCTATAGCTAGAGAATAGCTGATTGCTGCCCTCCCTAGTTTGGTGTTGACTTTGGGCAATTTGAGCAGGATGATATTGTTGCTTCTTAGGGCATAGGAGCTAGGAGTGGTCTGGTTGAAGCAATCCAGGATATAGCTTGGGAGTTTTTTTGATAAAGCTCTGTAGATCCATAGAGCTGCATTTCTGCTCCTCCTGACATGAAGGGAACCCCATCCAACTGCGTCATAGAGAGAACAATGGTGGGTATTATATGGCTGGTCTGTAATGAACCTTATTGCTCTATGATATAAGGTATCCAGCTTTTGAAGGTAGGAGATGGGGCAGTGAAGATAGAGGAAGTCTGCATAGTCAATGACTGATAGAAAGATGGCCTGTACTAACCTCATCTTTGAGTCTCTGTTAAGGAAGGGTTTTAATCTATAGAGGAGGCCAAGCCTTAGGCGAAGCTTTTTTAACAGTTGTTCTAGATGCTGAGTGAAGTCAAGTCTGTTGTCAATCCACACACCTAGGTATTTGAAATTTTTAACATACTCCAGATTTTCTCCACATATAGTGCATAGCTGGGGGAGATTGATTGAAGAGGAGGTGCTGGTGGAGCTTTGATTTGCGAACATCATTGCTTTAGTTTTCTTTGCATTTAGCAGAAGCTTTTTCTCGAGTAGCTGATATTGTAACAAGGAGAATTCTGTTTGTAGGATTTCATGAGCCACTGTAGGCGAAGGGTTGCTGACATACAGAACAGTGTCATCAGCAAAGAGGTGTACTGAGGACTTGGTAAGGGTTGAATCAATTGTATTTATATAAATGGCAAAAAGGATAGGACCCAGAATAGAGCCTTGCTTCTGGACCTATTGTTACTGTTTCTGTTTATTTGCCCAGAGTTCAAGACAGAGTTAGAAAGAAGAGAAATGCATTAAAACAAGCATATACTATGTGTAAAATAACACATGGACAACCCAGTTGCAATGTGGCGGATGTTTTCATCTCAGGGTGAGGTGACATCATAGAGACCTCTCGAGCTTTGCTGTCAAGGTCTATGATGTCATCTCACCCCTTGATGGAAACACAGCCTTGTTGTGTATAGTTTCTCATATGTTAGTCCTTGTATATACTTCAGTTACTAAAGAACATTTAATACCCCCACAAAACTGACTGTTAAGAACTTAGATTAACATTTTCCTCTAATTTACTGACAGCATGTTGTATAAGCCTGATGTTATTTGTGCTGATGCTGCTGAGGTATTTGCTTTGTACTAAAGTTTCCTAATTATCTGTTTTACATTTTAAATTGCTCAGTCTATTTAAACCTTTATGAATTACCACATAAACTGTGGCTGCAATAAACTTTTTAACTACTACCATACAGTGTCAGGAGTTTGACAGTCTAAGAAGAAAATATAGTCACTTAGGGTACTGTGGTGGGGTGAACATTTCCAGCCTACAGTTCAGAAAACATTCTTCACACAAGCATTATTTCGGTAGGGTTGTCATTTGGGTTACATGACCTGAAAGTGAGTTGAACAGGCAACCACAGAACACTAGTGGTAAAGGACCTTTGAAACTAGAACATTGCAAACAGTTCCAACAGGCTTGGCATGGATTAACTCTGATTGGGGTTGGTTGCTGAAGCTGACAGCTAATTAGTATAATGGACTATACCTGAAGATGTCTCACCACCCTGAATGCATAGCTGCAGTCAGGCTATGAGAGGCTCCAGTCTGCTTCTGAGGAAACAGATACAGTAGATATCTATGTGACGATTTGTTACTAATGTAAGACAGGCCGATATAAATACCTGTTTAACGGGTTATAAAATGGAGCCTGCCAGATCAAGCACAGTGGTAGCCATCGCCATTTTCAAGGATTCTGCACCATGGCTCCAAGCATCAGACTTGCAGTGCCATATTTTTATGTTTGCTTGCACGCATGTGCAAGAAACATAGTGCCACTATATGAGAATTTGTAGGTGTGCCTTCCCCACTTCCAATGCCCTGCTGCCTTTTGCAGGCATGGCCGCACCATGGCAATGAATGTAGGAGCTGTCTATGACAGCCGTTCGGATGCAGTGGCATACAGTTGAAAGCAAAATAATGCTGCAATCAGCGGCGGTAACGTGTTGGCACTTTGCATACTGCCATCCAGCAGTATGCAAAGTGCCTACACATTGGCACTGCACTGAAACAGCTGTCATAGACAGCTCCATCCCCCGCAACAAGTAGCATGCTGGGAGCCCACCCCAGTGTGCTCATGCGCTCCCCCCCACACACTGTATGGCCGATGGGGATGCCCAATCCCCCGTTGGCTCTGCTGCGCTCCCCCCGAGTTCCAGGTGCCATGCTGGGAGCCCACCCCAGCATGGCAACAGTCTGTAAGGCTGATGGGGGTGCCTAATCCCCATCAGCTCCTCCGTATCCCCTCAACAGTCTTCCAGGTGCCACGCTGGGAGCCCACCTCAGCATGGTAACAGTCCATATGGCCGATGAGGGTGACCAATCCCCCGTTGGCTCCGCTGCCTCCCCAAACAGCCTTCCAGCTGCCATGTTGGGAGCTCACCCCCAGCGTGGCAAAAGTCCCATGTCGTCTTTAAAAAAAAATGCCCTGCAAGAAAAAACGGTCCCTCGCTGACTGTCTTAACCCCCCTGCCCCTACCCGCACTCCACCTTCTGTGCACCCTGCCCCCACACCCCCACCCCACCCCTTACTTACCCTCCGGAGTCCAGTGCGATGATTCGTGGACCGAAAATGTCTGGCGCTTCTTCAAAGCCACTCGCGAACTGAGGAAATGCCGGTAAGCTGTATAATGGAATAAATAGGGTTTTCTCAACTTTGATGCATATCTCAGGCATTCTGGGGAATTTTTTCACCAAATTTTCAACATGGGGTTCTTGGGACCCCACCTCATGAATTCTGGCACTGCCATTTTGTTATTTGGTCACGAAAGGTGTTTTCATGGTCACTGCGTGGAGCCACCTTTTGGGACCGATCTACAAAATGACAGTGTCACAGTTCATGAGGTAGGCCCCCAAAAACCCTATGTTGAAAATTAGGTGAAAAAATTCCCAAAAATGACTGTTTTATGAGTGTGCATTGCGCAGTTTCTATGCACACCGAAGTTCACAACTTTTAATATTTTCACTCCAGATTTTCAACATTGCCATTTTACTACACCTCCTTATGAGCAGTACAGCTGTCATTTTTCACATCTCGCCTAAAATGTGTTTCCGCGCAAGTAGTGCACAATGGCACGGTTGGTGTGCGAAATCAATGTCTGGGACAGATTAAGAAAATCACGGTGATACTGTTCATGAGCAGAGGTCTTAAAATGGCTATGTTAAAAATTTGGCGACAAACGTCCATAAAATGACTGTGTTACGAGCGAGCATTGCGCAGTTTCCATGCACCTTCATAAGTTCATGAAGTTGTAATATTTTCAGTCCAGATTTTTTACCACTGGCAATTTTCCACACTTCCTTATGAACAGTACAGCTGTGATCTTCACACCATGGCCGAAATGTGTTTTCACACTTCCAGCGCAGAAATGTGTGGTCACTGTGGGAAATCACTGTTCAGGACAAATTAAGAAAATCACAGTGACACTGTTCATGAGCGGAGGTCCCAAAATGCCTGTGTTGGCAATCTGCTGTGAAAAATACCCAAACTAATTACATTACAAGTGTGCGCTCCGCAGTTTCTATGCACGATCGTGACTGCACCAGTTTTTTAATATTTTCACTGCAGATTTTCAACATTGGCATTTTTTACACCTCCCCATGAACAGTACAGCCGTCATTTTTCACATCCTGTTTGAAATGTGTTTTCGCACCCTGTGGTGCCAAATGGCGTAGTCGCTGTGCAAAATCAGCTTTCGTTCGGCTAACAAACTGATATTGCCACTGTTCATAATGGGGGTCACAAATAACCCATGTTGAAAATTTGGAGTGAAAATACCAACGAACGCCTGAGGCGTTAAGGTTTCCGACCATAATGCCCCACCCTGTAGAAACTGACAGACATCAGGGGTGTGACTTGGGATTGTCGCCTGTAATGCTCATACCATTCCACCCCCACCCACACTCTGCAGCCAGTGAGAGGCATCGAGGTGTGCCTTGGACTGTTCGGCCCCAAAGTTCACCCCATTCTTCTATACTGCACCCATCTCACCATATTTCCTGATGGATTGGGGTGAGAATAAGAGTCAAAGACCCCAAGGCACACCGTGACACTTGTCGGTGTCTGCAGGGTAGGGTGTGGTGAAATGGCGTGGCCTTTATGCCTGACAACCCAAAGGCACACCCCAGTGCCTGTAAGTCTCTGCAGGGTGGTGGTGGGGTTGGCATCAGTTCAATACTTCACTGCCATTCCTATTATGCAGTTCTCTAACTCCTATACTACCAATGCCAATGCCAGCAAGCAAACATTCGGCATTGACAAATGCTTGTTTTGTTTCATTTTGATATCGGAATTTCTCAGACACAGAAGTTCCTACAGTGGCTTGCAGATGTTACTATTTAGCATCTATACTGTGCATGCATCACCCTTGAGTGTGGTGTTGGGACAGCAGTTCAGAAGCGCAGCAAGTAATAGGTCATCTAGGGCAATGAACACTCTAATATATACTTTGTAACACTTTGGAATACCCAGGGAGGATGGTGTGCTGTCCTTTTCAAACACTCCCTGTATTCCTATCTGAATACTAATGATTCAGCAGACCAAGGGATACAGCTTCAACTGAAGAGAGGTGCATTCTGTACTCCTCAGCCCTTTAGGTTCTCAGCTGAGGAGAAGGGTAATTTGGAAACACTATGTCACAGTCTCAGTTCTGGGGAGAGTGCCCTTGGAAGCACTAGCTCACATTCTCAGTTTAGGAGAGAGGTCCTTTAGAAACACTGTGTCACATTCTCAGTTATAGAGGGGGCCCTTGGAAACACAATGTCACATTCTCCATTTAGGAGAGGGTGCATGTGTAAACTCTCTGCCACATTCTCAGTTTAGGAGAGGGAGCCCTTGTAAACATTCTGTCACATTCTCATTTTAGGAGAGGGTGCCTTTGTAAACACCCTGCCACATTGTCAGTATAGGAGAGGGTTCCCTTGTAAACACTAAGTCACAGCTCAGGTTAAGAGAGGTGGTCATTTGAAACACTATGTGACATTCTCAGTTTAGGAGAGGGTGCCCTTGGAAACTCTATGTCACAGTCTCAGGTTAAGAGAGTGCGCCATTGGAAATGTTATATGGCATTCTCAGTTTAGAAAAGGGTGCCCTTGTAAACACTCTGTCACATCCCAGTTTAGGAGAGAGGGCCATTGGAAACACTATGTGACATTCTCAGTTTAGGAGAGGGGGCCCTTGGAAGCACTGTGTGACATTCTTAGTTTAGGAGAGGGTGCCCTTGCTAATACTCTGTCACATTCTCAGTTTAGGAGAGGGGGATCTTGGAAGCATTATGTGACATTCTCAGTTTAGGAGAGGGGGCCCTTGGAAACACTGTGTGACATTTTAGGAGATGGTGCCCCTGCTAATACTCTGTCACATTCTCAGTTTAGGAGAGGGGTCCCTTGGAAACACTATGACACATTCTCAGTTTAAGAGAGGGGGCCCTTGGAAACTCTATGTCACAGTCTCAGGTTAAGAGAGGGTGCCATTGGAAATGTTATATAACATTCTCAGTTTAGAAGAGGGTGCCCTTGTAAACACTGTGTCACATTCTCGGTTTAGGAGAGGGGTCCCCTGGAAACACTCTGTTGCATTATCAGTTTAGGAGAGGGTGTCCTTGTAAACATTCTGTCACATTCTCAGTTTAGGAGAGGGGGCCCTTGGAAACACTATTTCACATTCTCAGTTTAGGAGAGGGTTTACATAGAAACACTATGTCACATTCTCAGTTTAAGAGAGGAGGCCCTTGGAAACTCTGTGTCACAGTCTCAGGTTAAGAGAGGGTGCCATTGGAAACGTTATATAACATTCTCAGTTTAGAAGAGGGTGCCCTTGTAAACACTGTGTCACATTCTCGGTTTAGGAGAGGGGTCCCCTGGAAACACTCTGTTACATTATCAGTTTAGGAGAGGGTGCCCTTGTAAACATTCTGTCACATTCTCAGTTTAGGATAGACAGCCCTTGGACACACTATGTGACATTCTCAGTTTAGGAGAGGGGGCCCCTGAAAAGACTTTGCAACATTCTCAGTTTAGGAGAAGGGGCCCTTGAAAACACTATATTACCTTCTCAGTTTAGGAGAGGGGGCCCTTGGAAACACTATTTGACATTCTCAGTTTAGGAGAGTGGACCCTTGGCAACACCGTGTGACATTCTCAGTTTAGGAGAGGGTGCCCTTGCTAATACTCTGTCACATTCTCAGTTTAGGAGAAGGGGTCCTTGGAAACACTATGTTACATTTTCAGTTTTGGAGAGGGGTCCCTTGGAAACACTATGTCATACTCTTGGTTTAGAAGAGGGGTCCCTTGGAAACATTATGTCACATTCTCGGTTTAGGAGAGGTGGCCCTTGGAAACACTGTGTCACATTCTCAGTTTAGAAGAGGGTGCCCTTGCTAATACTCTGTCACATTTTCAGTTTAGGAGAGGGGCCATTAGAAACACTGTGTTATATTCTTAGTTTAGGAGAGGGTTCCCTTGGAAACACTCTGTCACATTCTCAGTTTAAAATAGGGTTCCTTGTAAACACTCTGTCACAGTCTCAGTTTAGGAGAGGGGTCCTTGTAAATACTGTGTCACATTCTCAGTTTAGGAGAGGGTTCCTTGTAAACACTCTGTCACATTTTTAGTTTACGAGAGGGATCCATTGGAAACATTATGTCAGATTCTCAGTTTAGGAGAGGTGGCCCTTGGAAACACTATGTCACATTCTCAATTTAGGAGTGGGTTTACTTGGAAACGCTATGTCACATTCTCAGTGTAAGAGAGGGGGCCCTTGGAAACACTGTCACATTCTCAGTTTAGAGGAGGGTGCCCTTGTAAACACTGTGTCACATTCTCAGTTTAGGAGGGGGTTCCCTTGGAAACACTCTGTCACATTATCAGTTTAGGAGAGGGTGCCCTTGTAAACGTTCTGTCACATTATCAGTTTAGGATAGACAGCCCTTGGACACGCTATGTGACATTCTCAGTTTAGGAGAGGGGGCCCTTGAAAACACTCTGTAACATTCTCAGTTTAGGAGGGAGCCCTTGGAAACACTATGTGACATTCTCAGTTTAGGAGAGGGGGCCCTTGGAAACACTATATTTCCTTCTCAGTTTAGGAGAGGGGGCCCTTGGAAACACTATGTGAAATTCTCAATTTAGGAGAGGGGGCCCCTGGCAACACTGTTTGACATTCTGAATTTAGGAGAGGGTGCTCTTGCTAATACTCTGTCACATTCTTGGTTTAGGTGAGGGGGCCCTTGGAAACACTATGTGGCATTTTCAGTTTAGAAGAGGGAAACCTTGTCACATTCTCAGTTTAGAAGAGGGGTCCCTTGAAAACACTATGTGACATTTTCAGTTTTGGAGAGGGGTCCCTTGGAAACACTGTGTCACATTCTCAGTTTAGGAGAGGGTGCCCTTGGAAACACTTAATTACCTTCTCAGTTTAGGAGAGGGGGCCCTTGGAAATACCATGTGACATTCTCAGTTTAGGAGAGGGGGCCCTTGGAAACACTATGTGGCATTCTCAGTTTAGGAGAGGGGGCATTTGGAAACACTGTGTGACATTCTGAGTTTAGGAGAGGGTGTCCTTGCTAATACTCTGTCACATTCTCAATTTAGGAGAGGGGACCTTGGAAACACTACGTGACATTTTCAGTTTAGAAGAGGGAAATACTGTCACATTCTTAGTTTAGGAGAGGGGTCCCTTGGAAACACTATGTGACATTTTCAGTTTAGGAGAGGAGTCACTTGGAAACACTATCTCACACTCTTGGTTTAGGAGAGGGGGGCCTTGAAAACACTATGTGACATTTTCAGTTTAGAAGAGAGGTCCCTGGGAAACATTGTCACATTCTCAGTTTAGGAGAGGGGACCTTGCTAATACTCTGTAATATTTTCAGTTTAGGAGAAGGGGGCCCTTAGAAACACTGTATTACATTCTCAGTTTAGGAGAAGGTTCCCTTGTAAACACTCTGTCACAGTCTTAGTTTAGGAGAGGGGTCCCTTGGAAATAGTATGTCACATCCTCAGTTTAGGAGAGGGTTCCTTTTAAACACTCTGTCACATTCTCAGTTTAGGAGAGGGTTCCTTGTAAACACTCTGTCACGTTCTTAGTTTAGGAGAGGGTGCCCTTAGAAATACTAAGTTACATTCTCAGTTTATGAAAGACCCGGCAGGTGGCATGTCATTGCCTGGCAGAATAAAAACAAAGCAAATGTAGTATAGTATACAAATTTTTATTTATATAAACATTTAAATAAAACAAAATAAAAGTGCCCCATCAATGGTTGGAAAAAATAAAGCAGGACAGAGGGTCCTAGTCCTCATGCTCCTCCTGTGAATCTTTGCTGGATCCCTTGGGGGGTGGTGAGTGTACCCCCTAGCCACCAGCATCATCCTTCTAAGTGGCCCAGGACAGTACTGGAGTGAGAACACAGATGATAGTCATGAGGTGGCTGCACATGCAGTCCTGGAGCTGTATACAGCTTGCACACAATGCCCCCCACCATACATATACTCCTCCAGAGCCCAGAGTTCCCCAACATCATCTCTATAATGAGCATACCAGCTTCCCGTCCTTCAGGATAGGAAGTCCAGGATGAAGAGTGGCCATGGCCACCAGTGCTTCTAAGCCACTTCCACTGAAATTGCCTGATTAGATTAGTCCCTCCTCTCTAGGACTATCTGGCCTGGATGTCCATGGACATTCTGTGGAGACATAAAGATGGAGACAACATCAGTGAGAATGCACACATACACAAACAGGTAAAGCATGCACCAGCAACCCTTTAAAAGTGTGTACTGTACTTAACACTACAGGTTCAGTCACCCCCTCCCCCACGAAATCATGATATGTGGAGAGGGATGCCCTTTCCAACTTTCAGGGGTATATCTCAAGCCTCCCCACACTCAGCACTGACATACCATGATTTGCACAGCCATTTTAATGCAAAGTACCGGATTGAACTGGGACAGCATGCTGAATGTTAACGGTCATGCAGGTGATATTTTCTGTGAAATTCACATTGTGGAGGTGACATTTTGGAGGAAATGGTTTTATCAAAGTTAAACACAGCCATCCAACATAGTATCACAATAGAGGAGCAGTTCAATGCCTTTTACCTCGATTACAGTGACTGTACAAATATTTGTCCTGTCCCAGCAGTCCCCACTCTCAAAATACAGTAGGTGGAACTGGACTCAGCATCAGCAGCCAACAGATACTATAGTATATCACTAGGCATGGTGGTGGTGGTGTGCAATTTTGTAGTGTGCAAATGTGGGACACTGCTTCTATATAGTGGCCAGAGTTATATCACCTCTGGGCTGGATTCAGAGATAACATTTTACCTTGTGTATATGAAGCAGATTGCTCTGTGTTCGCATAGTATATTTAGCTGCTGTACACTGCCCCATGCACCCTATGTAATTAGAAATTTAGATGATAAATACATATAATTTCAGAGTTTAAAAGCATTTAAATTGATGCCAGAGCCTTCATAGCAGAAATTAATAAACTACAGTAAATGCATTTTTCGATGACACCCCACTCCCACGGACAGGGTTACAGAGCTGAAGTCACACCTCAGGATGCTGCCCACCTAGGTATTAGAACTTGACGCCACAACACAATACAGGTTACTATTCCACTGGTTTTCTGAATTTGAAAAAACTTCTTTTTTGTAAGTCAACTTTAATCAGGAGTACAAAATACGAACACCAGATAAGATTACATTATTTCCCAGAACCAAAGCTCACATGGCTAAACAGGTACATTAGCTGATCAGTGAAAAGAAAAATTGACTAGTGACACTCAAGAATAATCTATTGGCCTAAAAAGAAAAACCCAATACTGGTAACTTTGATTAAAGTTCATACTTCTGTCCATACAGTGAAAAAAATCCCAATAGAAACTAAATGTTCCTAGTAATCTTGGCTAAACACAATTCAACTACTCTAATCAACAGGTTCAACCTTGAAAAATAATTGTGAGGTGCACCGTTATGGGGGTTCAATCTATTAAAATCTCTACTCCAATGAGAACCAGTCCTTATAATTCACCCCTGCCAAGTCTACCAGCTGGCATCTTAGTCAAAAAGGACTGGCATACATTAGTGTCAGTGGCTCAGCGGGTTGCACACTCACCTCTGAGGCCGGAAGATAGAAAGGTTGTGGGATCTATCCCCACACCAGGCACTTGGGGTAAATCCCAATACTGACTTTGTAGTGCATCATGAGGGGGGTGCTGCACTCCTGAGTTGCTGTCTTTCAGATGAGACATTAAACCGAGGTCCCATCTGCCTGTTCTGGTGGTTGTTCAGGTGGACATTAAATATCCCATGGCACTTCTTACAAAGAGTAGAGGAATTTTTTATTCAAACTGAAAAAAAAAATATTCATACAATACTTAATACAAATGGTATACAGAAAAATTTTAAAAGATTAAAGCAAATTAAGTATTAAAGCATACATTCCCCTTTCTGTAAACATTAAAGGAACACTGTCAACCTATTTTGCAACATACTATTTTTAGGTAAAAAATTCACATTTTATGATCGCTTACTTTCTCTAAAATTGATTGATGTTGCTGGGTGTTCTATTTGCCTCATTGCTTATTAGAACCAAAATGCATGGTAATGTATAGCTATGCCCTACTTTGTTTTGCTTCAAATCATTGAACTACTCATAGTGCACACTTTCAGGAAACATTAAAAACACCCTCAAGCAGTGCAGCCACTCATGATATAATAGTCTTCACTACTCCCACTGCATAATGAGTGGCTAGAGTGTGTTGGGGGAGTTCCTGAGTCAAGGAAAGATGCAGTGGGAGCTGGTCAAGAAATGTAAACAAACATGCTTTGGTGTGATAACACCAGTATGGTAGGCAGTCAGTTTTTTGCTTTTTAAAAGAAAAAAGGGACTGAATCAAACTACCAGCTGCATCAACAGTCTCTATAGAATGCGAACAAACAAAAAATCTGATTTTTAAACTGTGGACAATTTGAGGCCTAAAGGGGTTGATAGTGTCCCTTTAATACAAAAACTATAATAAATTCTTAAATCCAAACTAAAGATCTCAAAGCAACTAAGTATTACTGCATACCGCCCCCTTCCCCCCAAATAAGAAAGGAGTAGGGGGAATTTTTGTTCAAACTGCAAATATAGTAATTATTCCTACAATACTTAATACAAATAATATAAAGAGAAATTAAAAAAAATCAAAGTAAATAAGTATTAAGGCACACATTCCCTGCCTTTTTATAATAATAATGCAAAACTATAATAAAGTCTTAGAGCAAAAGGACCTCAAAGCAAGTAAGTATTATTGTCTACCCCCACCCCACCCCCAAATAGGAAAAGAGTAGAGAAAGTTATATTGAAACCGAAAAAATATCTTGCAATACATAAATCAAATAATATATAAAAAATGGGAAACAGTAGCATAAATAAGTATTAAAGCATACTATCCTTTACTTTGAAACGGATACAACAATGTGGTAATTTCTTAAAATTCGAATATATACCCTAAAACAAATAAGTATTACTGCATACCAGCCCATTCTCCCCCCCGTAAGGACTTTCCCCAATTACAACAAAACTGTCATACAATAAATAAATCCATAAGAAAAATCAAACAAAACATAAAAAGGAAAAATGTCTAAATATTTGTGCTTTCTAATATGTCCCCCTCCCTCTTTTATAGAAAGGTGGAATAGACAGCCTCCCAAACATGCACTCTAAATTCCTGCATAATGCCTTCACTGAAAATGCTGAAAAAAAGGTAATAAAATAAAAGTATATTGTCTACCTCCAAATTTAGATAAAGGAAACCCAAGGAAAGAATCAAGAACATATCTCATCCAGTGTCTAACCAATTCATGTGTTTCCAATATTTGGCAAAGACTGTGGGAGATAATATTGTTTGCTCTTTTTCTTTCAAAGTCTGAACAGTTGAATGTATTTTCCAGAAAAGCTGTTCTGGTATAATAAACTGTTGCTGTAGAGACCATAAACATCTTGTCTTCCAAATATGGTACTTTATATATGCCAATGCTAAATGTATGGTACCTGCATCATATTTTCACCAAACCTGTGATAATATTCCTAAGAACAGGATGTTACCTGTAAGAAGCAACAATGGTGTATTCTTCCAATGTGAAAAAGCAAATGTCCAGAATTGGACAATATAGGGACACTCAAAAAGGAGGTGGTGCATGGTTTCTTCCCTGGCCTGGCACAAATTATGCTTAGGGCAACCTCTTTCACTGAGTTCTTTATGCTTGAAATTGCCCTTCACATGTAACTTTTTATGTACACTTAGCCAGAGAGAGTCCTACACAAAAGCTGGGATTCTAGGGGAGCTTAACATGTGTCTTATTTATTTACATTGGTTCTCAGAGTGGGAAACATATTCTGGGGCCTCAAAAAAAATGTGTCATAATAAAATTGTATAAATCCTTACAAGAACAGTGGCTTAGTTGTCTCTGTAACCCCCATAGTTTAACTTTACTAAACCAAAACTTAAAATAACCACGAAGCCCTTGCATAGATTTCTGTTTGGGGATGGTGGCTTGATGTTCCCACATCTGGGTCCAAGGCAAAATGGCATCCTGTACCCATGGATTCCAAATTGTGTTTACCTCTTGTAAAATGAGTCTAATATTTTTATTGGCGAACAAACAAAAGAAAAAAAACAATGGGATTTACCATTCTTAGACCCCCATGCTTAAGATCAAGGTGTACAATTCCTCTTTTGACGGGGTTAAGTCTACTACCCCATATGGCCTGAAAGAATACACCATATATAGTAGTATCCAGCTGTTTGGTATGGAGGAGACTGCACACAAGTGTAAAAACATACTGAGTAAGAATGTTTTCATCATGTATACGGTGTTTGCTTTTTCTTAGACATTCTCCACCTATTCCATCTCTGTCCTTGCCCTGTGCTTCCTTCAAAAGGTATTCCCAATTATAAACATTCGTATTTCCAGGACCAAAATATATTCCTAATATTCTACGTTCCTCTTGGGTGATGGAGATCCCTAGAACATGCATATTTCTGTGTCTGCTTCTATGAGCAGACATTTACTTTTGCTTAGATTAAGTTCTGAACCAGAACCCTTCGTGTATTCCACCATCACGACTTCTGCGGTATTACATGAGGGGAAATCTGCCAAAACAAGACATATGTCGTCAGCATACGTAACAGTTTTCACAACATCTCCTCCTGTACTATGTATAGGAATTCCTCTAATATAATCTGTATCGTTGATAAGTGCTAAGAAAGGATCAAGGGTCAAAGTGTATAGAGGTGGACTGAGTGGACACCCCTGACAGACCCCTCTAGTTATGGCCACACACTTCCCAATCCAGCCATTAACATAGGTGATGCTACTGCATGACTATAACATGTCTTAATCCAATTTAGGAAGGGGAGCAGGAAACCCATTTTTGTAAGACATGCCCAGATATAATTATGGGCAACCCTTCCGAATGCTTTTCTCTGGTCCTAGCTAAGTGAGATACCAGTAATTTCTGCTGCAGTACCCCATTCTAGAATTTTTCTTATTAGTATCAAACCAACAGTTATAGTCCTGCCTGGGACTGAACAGAATTAGGTGGGGTGTGTAATGTCTTCCAAAACAGCAGATATTCTATTACCAAGAATTTTAGGGAGGATTTTATAGTCACTGTTTAAGAGGGTGATAGGCCTCCAATTATTTAAAGATTCTTTTTCTCCCTGTTCCTGTAATAGAATGACCAATCCAATATACATACTTGGTGGTAATTGGTTTTATGTAGGCTGTCTGTGAATAGACCGGCTAATTCTTCTACCCAAAAAGGGGTTAATATTCTATATATTTTGCTAGGGAGTCTGTCTTGCCCTGGGGCTTTTCCTGTGGGAGACTGGGAGATTACCCCTAGTACTTCCTTAACTGAGATACGGGCCAGAAGGGAAGAAAAAAGTTGTTGGGAACCTGTTTAAGAGAGCAATTGTTTGTTTTTTTTGCACTTTCCTGGCTCCCACAGCTTTTGGAGGAGGCCTCGTACCCCCTCCTACTCCATCCGCCTGGGCTATTCAAGGCTGCCCCTACCCTGGCTTCATTGTGCTCAGGGGGCTGGGGTTGTATGTGATTTTCTCCTGTTTTTCTCCCCTAGACCCCTGAGGACACCAGCATGAAGGGTGTATGTCCAGGCAGACGACATGCTGGTGCACACCGTTGCCAAGTGCCCAGAGTGTCCTCCCTTCCCCGGCTCCGGAGAGCTGCTGTTGCCCCTGTAAGCCCATGCTTCCACTGGCCCCCAGGAATGTCAGATGCATGAGACACCCTCGGTAATCCACCCCTGGTGGAGGAGAGCATCCGTTGGGATGTTCGATCCTCTGACCCCCCTCTGCCAGTCTCCAAAAACCCTGAGTCCGTTCCCAAACCCAGGGTGCCGGCGTAGTGCAAAGAGAGCAACTGTTTAACCAGTTTATGATATGAGTGTCCTTGAAGCTTAGGGTCTGCCATGAATAGTGCTGAGATGTAGTATTCTGTTTCTAGTAAAATATCCTGCTTAGTATATGAGTTCTCCTGTCTCAATTTTAATCCTTTGAATGTTCTTTTTTTCCGTAATGCCATACAACATTTAAAAGGATTCGTGTATGCCTGTGTACCCTGAGTGCCAAATTTCTGTTCTTGTATGAGAGATGTCATTCTGTCATACTAAGATTTAATGAGAGCTGCTTTGGTAAAATAAGCTGAGTCCACTTCATAACCCTGGAATATGCAATCTTGATATTGCAATGATTTATGTCTGTGTTCTGAACAAGCCTGGTTTCTATGTTTGCCTAGCAGCCTTCCTACTGATTGAAAATAAGTCTGAAATTCCTTTTTGGAGTCCTCCTACTAATCTTGTTTGGAATCATAAAGTAGTAGTACTGATTTTCTAGCTAATATAGGGTCATAGAAACCTTCTCTTAATTTAGGGATGTCTAACAAGGACAAATTAAACTTCCAATACCCTGACCCCTTCGAAGTGTATTGATAATTAGACTGAACCACAGTGAGTAAACTGTGGTCCGAGGTGGCCACTAGTTGGACTACTGGGTCCCTAAACTGCAGATATGGAGTTAGAAACTAGTAGTCAATTCTGGAAGCTTTATTCCCTTGGACAAAGGTATGTGGTGCTGGGGAAGTGAACTATGCAAAAACATCACAAAGGCCAGATTGATCAATAAGGGAATTCAGGAAATTTGTATCACAGTATGACTTATTCATTTGAAAACCCCTGTCTTTACTTGATCTATTTATGTTAAAATCCCCACCAAACAATATATTCTTACTGGCAAATACATAGGGTAGTATAAGCTTTAGTGAGGAAATCCTGTCTGCCTTGTTCCGAGGTGCATATATGTTAATAAGTCTGAATTCAGTATTTTGTAGTTTGATATCCAAGAGAAAAGCTCTCCCTGGAAAAATATCTACCATGTGGGTTATTTTCACATTTGAATCAGAGAAACAGACTCCTAGGCCCCCATACCCAGGCCTCCTCTTCTGCCCTCTTTAAAATTCTGTAAGCTATACAGTCTTGTATCCTGTAAAAACACAATGTCAAAACAAGTAGATGAAAATGAATCAAAAGTAGCGAGCATTTTAACCTCTGAGCGAATACTGTTCATATTAAGACTAGCTATTTTCAGCTCATACCCTAAGTTCTCTCAACATTTAGTGGTTTATGTTGGAGCAGATGCCTTCCTGGAACTTTTCCAGAGTCCCACTCTAGGGCCAATCCTGCTTTTTTTTTACTTTGCTGGTGGGACCTGCAGGTAGGTCAGTCTCCGAGGTGATGTCCATTTGGGAAGAAGAGATTGAAGCTGTGTCCGAATCTTGGTCATCAGCTCCAAGGTCAGTTAATAATACAGAGTATCTATTCTCTGTCAAGGCCACAGCCACAGCCACAGAGGCCCCAGACTCCATACATTTTTGAGGCCCTCTGCCTTTTTCTTTGACCACCTGAAAGTCAGTGGGGTCTAAGGACAGAGGGAGGGGCAGGGGGTGGAGGTGGCATAGACATAACCAGGGACCCTGGTTTTCCATTTTTACCGGTAACACCAGTAGCAATCATGGAATTCTGCTTGGTATGTGGAATTTGAATTCTTGTACTGGTGCCTCACGGAAATTGCATGTCACTGCACAGAATCTCTAAGATTTCAGCATCTTTTTAAATTTTTTTTAATTTCTCTTTCTATGTCCCCTTCTCACAGCATCAGTCTCCACTTTTCAGAGATCTCTAGGCTGGGTATCCCCTAGTTTCACCCCCAGGTAATGCTCAGGAGCTCCTGTGGACCTGCCCCTATCCTGCCTAGGTTGTACCCCCCCCAGGTGGGAAGGGAGGGGACCCTAGATCACCCCTGCACACTCCCTTAGTGTGTATCGAGTAGCCCAGTGGGTCCCTCATGGAGCCTGGTTATGAAGTATGGGGCACCTGGGTCCCTTCTGCCAGTGGCCGATGTGGGGTGATTATTCCTGATTTTCTGGTCTCTGCCCCTGAGGGTACCAGCACTAGAGGAGATCCCAAGGAGGTAGGTCACATAGAGACATGCCACTGCTCCAGATCCTGGCTAGCGTCCTCCCCTCCTGATCACTCTGCAGCACCATTGCACCACCACCCATGGTTACACAGGTGGTGGTAAAGCAGCAGGACCTGCAGCCCACCCTCCCCGGAGGAGGAGAGCAGTCCCCCGGGTGCTCTATCCTACTCTCCTGGCCAGACCTCCAGCATCCCAAGTTCGCTTCCAACCCTGGTTCGCTGACATTGCAAGCAGTAGTGCTACCACAGTACCAGCAGGCCGACCCAGATTTCAGCATCTTAAAATGAATGCTGCTGTGCTTTGCATTCTTTCTACTTTGCTGCGTATAGAGTCAGTAAGGAAATCACCCGCACTGCTTTGTCGTAATCAGCCATTCAGTTTAACCACCCATGCTTCCTACCTACATCTCCATCACCTGAGGACTGCTTTCCTTCCTGAAACCACAGTTTTCTTGTAGTATGTGCCTAAGAGTCTACAAGTATCAGTACACATGGGCAGGGCCACTGGAGAATTGCAGGAAAAGTAACCTGAAATTGCAGAGTTTTTTTGCAAAACTTGCTGGAAAATTACAGGAGTTCTACTATAGATCCTGAGTGCTTCACAATAAATCCTTTACTGTTTTCTACAGCATATATTAGTCAGCATAAACTACTAAATGAATACACTGACGCTTGAATATGTTTTAAATATGAAGAAAAACTTCTGTTTCTAACATGAATCATAAACGGATAAGATGTGTTGCCTCTTCCAAAATGTAAAAACATCTGCCTCATGTAGTGCTAGATTCTATTTAGTGAGCCACAGAAAATCAATATTAAATAAATCCAGAATAAACAAATGTTATCTATTTCCGGATGTAGAATAATGAAGCCTGATCAGAAGCTATTTACAGTGCTCTGTCAACTATTTCACCCACTTTGGTGTAAGAAAAAATAAAACAGATCGAGTGGTGAATAACTCAGTTTTAGTAAAATGTTGTAAAGTGTTTAATGTTCATAATTTGTACTGTAGGTACTGTGCACTATTATTAAAATTATATATTAAAACATTGTCTATGGGTGTTATTATAGCTGGCAGTATAGCCTAGTGGTTAGAATAACAAACAGTGATTGAACTGGGTACATCCAGCAGACTTGGGTTTGATTCCCACAACCTCCACCCACATGCTGTGAGACTCCAAACAAGTCACTTAACCTCCCCAGTGCTTCTAGGTCACTCCTGAAAACAGGCAGTTCTGCCTAGTGGGCCTTAACTGGTTTACAAAGAATATAAAAAAAATACCAATATATGTTTAGTACTACATCATAGAATAGTAGTCAGGGTACCATGTAATTTCCTTGAGTTTTACTTGGGCTGCAATGATTTTGTGTAGGCAAAATAAATGTTCATCTACATTTTATGTATTTTATAAGCTTACTTTTAGATTTTAGTCAGGTTTTTATTTTATTCTTTGCATATGAGAATCTAGGTTGTAGATTACTAAATGCAGGATCACTGTTACCAACTAGCTTATTGAAGTTTATAATCAGCAGGGCCATCCAAAATCCTCAGTTGTTTGAATGAAAACTAGTCTGAATGAAAGTATGTTCACAAGGAAAAGCTGCCTTACTACTATGAAAAGACTTCACAGTCAGCACCCCATTTAGGTGAATTAGATCATGTGCACCTTTTCTCCCACCTGCTGTTTCAGTCTCTGTGGCAGCAAAAGTTTTCTGATAGACTGCTTCAACAAAAAGCAAATGTGAAGTATTTAAGTGTACTTATGTTTGGCCAGTGGATTTTGAAAGCACATTCAATGACATACAAATGGTAGGACTCCAGGGGCTGTATGATGCTGGTGGGTAGAGTGGTGCTCAATTCACATCTGAGCTCAGACATGAAAACTGGGAGACACCCTTTTCATGGACACCAAGTGAAAAAAAAGCATCCACATGTCTGGGAGATGCTTGAATCCATTTGAAGGTCCTCCACTAATCACTTGTGGATTTTTTAGGTGAAGACACTTTATTTCAAAGAAGCAAATTCAAGCATTTTTTTTTGGTCCTCCTACCCCCTGGCCATCCACTCCTTCAGGCCTGCCAAGTCCCCCTACCACAGCTGTTGAGTCACAACCACCATCCACTGTCCCTTACTGCTGTGCTACCAGGTAACCCAAAGTAACCTTTTATTGAGTGGGCCCCAACCCCTGTGGGAGGCTACCAGGGGAGAAGAATTGCCCCAAAGAGCTTCCTGTGTATCCTGGGCATGACAGGGGTCAAAACGGACACATTTCTGGGTCTTCCGGCTTATGGAGGGACCAGCAGCCGTCCTTCGGTTTGCCAGAAGGTGCTTTCCCATTTTCTTGGGAGCATGACAGGCCACATGATGTCAAGGCACAAGCCGACGTTCATCATGCTCCCTCCCGCAGTGAGGGCCAGTGTGTTGTCGTGCCTCTGGCCTTCACCAGGGGACATAAAATGCTGAGTCGTGAACCCACCCTCCCTCCTAGAAGAAGGTGAGTGGTTATTGGACACTCAAGCATTCACCCACCAGCTGGCCCCCCCAACACCCAAGTATGTTCCCTAATCCTGGTCAGTGGTGTCACAGGCAGAAATCCAATTCATGCAGTTAAATTATAGATAGAAAAAACAAAGGTAGTCCACCTTAGCGGTGATGGTTCAGATTAATTCACATCTGAGTTCTAACAAGCAAAGAGACCAAGTTATTTGTAACTTGTGCATGTGGGTGTGGGTGTTGAACAAAGGGATCATAATGCTGTCACTACTGCCATCACCCCAGAGGGATGTGGACTGCATTGTTGCTACTGCCATCACACCGAAGGGTGGGGCTGTAGTGCTTCTGCCATCACCACTGGTGAATGGAATGTAGTACTGCTGTCATCACATCTAAGGGATGGGGCAGAAAGGTGCTGCTTCTGTCACACCTGAGGGAGGGAAGTCATAGTGCTGTTGCTGCTGCCATCACACCAGAGGGATAGGGGCCGTAGTACTGTTGGTGCTGCCATCGTACCTGAGGGATGGGGAGGTAGTGCTGCTTCCATCACACCATAGGGATGGGGACTGTAGTGCTGTTGTTGCCATCACATCTTGTACCTAAAATAACTTTAAATTGGTACAAGGATGGAAGGATGTGCAATAGTGGAGGTCAAAATTGCTAAAATGCATGTTAGCAGAGTTAAAAATTGTTAAATAAAGTGCACAGAACCAAATACCGGTAAAACCGGATTTTGGCTTAGCAGACACCGGTGACAATACCATTTTTTACAACGTGCAAAATGGAATATACCCTTTCTCAGTCCTGGTAAACCAGTGTCCCTGGACATAACCTCCACTGTGTCCTCATTCATTTGATTTTGCTGCCCACTGCTCTGATCCATTGATGTAGAAGCTTCTGCACTCTGTGGTGCTGGTTCATGGGAAGCAGTGGAGTCATCTGGGGCAGTCCTATGTTCACTGGTCTCTTGGGGATGAGGTTGTGCTGCATGCCTCCTTTGGGGTTGGGGCCCTGGGGGAAATCTGGTTCGGGATGACTCAGTGGCCATTCTAGCTGCTCTATGAATATAAAGGTCTTGAATACCATAGTCTGCCTCTTCAGTATTGTGTGCCACCCAGGGACATTCCTTAAAGTTGTGACCCCCCTCGTCACATAGGCTGCACTTTGGTGAGTTGTCACAGTGGAAGCCAGAATGACCTTGCTCCCCACATACTGTACATTGCACAATAGTACAGGCTGCACTAATATGATGACTAGAGCCACACTAATAGCATTTCTTGGGTTGCCCAGGGTAGAAAATAAAACCTTTGTCCTGCCCTATATGGAAGCAGTTAGGCAGAAGGGTAAGGACAGTGTCAGTTTGGAAGAGCTTAACTTTAATCTTCCATCCCCCATTCCAGAAAAATTCTGCTTCTAAAATGGGATCTGGGGTTGTACCTTGCACATAACAATGTTTGTCAAGCCAATAGAGAAATTCTAAGACATTTTTTTTTTATTTTAGTCTTTGGTAACTGGGTAAGGCCCACTAGGCACAAGTGCCTGTTTTCAGGAGCGACCTGGGAGCACAGGGCGGTTAAGTGACTTGCTCAGATCCGTACTGTATGCAAGTGGAGGTTGTGAGAATCAAACTCAGGTCTGGTCTGCTGGATGTTATCAAGCTCATTCACACCTCATTCCTCTAACCCCCTACAAGGTTGTTTTGTGAGGGGAATCACCTGAAAAGTTGTCCACATGGGTTTGTTTTAACAGTTACATGCTTTATCCAGAATCTTTCCAAGATTTCTGGAGTTCTGAAACTTATATGGAATATATGCTCTCCAGGAGTGTGAATCAGAGCATACACATCCATGGGCATAAAGCCCAGAGACTGCTTCAAAAGAATATGACCCACATAGTACCTGTCCTGGAGATGTTCCATGCCCCCCAAGTAGCGTAAGCTTATGGCATTGCACCTTTTTGCCAGTTCAAATAGTTTTTGGAATAAGTCCACATAAGTGGGGCACTGTGAAACTTTGGACCCCTCCTTAGAATGTTCCCCCTCTCTATCTCCTTGCCTTGTGGTATTGTGGTATTGTGAGCCCCCCCTTGCTTAGCATCAAAGAAAAGTTTGGGTTGAGAGTTTCTGGGAGAAAAAAAAATGCTACCTGTTTCTTCCACAGGAGGATCTACTGTGTCAGTGTGGTTCTCTGTTGGATTCTGATGTCCCTCCATAGGTTGGGAAGCCTGATTCTGTACCCACTCAGTAGCGCTAGCAGTTTCTGCCTCAGTGTGTTTTGAATGGGAGGCATCCTGGTGGAAGTCCACCTGCCACGTTCCATCTGTTTGCTGTTTCCACCTGGCGTCTCTCAAGGCTTGCTCTGGTGACCATCCAGAGCCTCCAGGAACCTGGTCCACCAACATTTGTGATTGATCTTCTTCCTGTATTGTTGTGCTACTTAGGGATATGTCCCCGTAACCGAAAACAAAAACTTTAGCATTGTGCTGTGGTGAAAACTCAGGGCTCCTTTTTCATTTCTTCTTCTCCTCCAACAATTGTTTTGCGAGTGAGTATTTCTTATCTAGTTGGTTTAACTGGTCCTGTAGAGCTCTTTTTTGGTCTTGAATGTGTTCTTGGAGTATTAATTCATCCAATGAAAGCTTTGTTTCTGGGTGTGTATTGTTTCCATGATCCAGGTCGTCACTTCCCATTCTGGCCTCTCCAGTGCCATTGAAAAATCCAGGATCTGTTGAGGCACTATGCTGGCCACGCCTTGGGTGCATTCTAGCTGCCTCAGATTGCAAGCATTGGAGCTCCATGCTCCTCCTCCTACAGCAGTCAACTCCATACTGGGTTCCTCCTTCCCTGTAAGCAAAAGGACAGTGCCCCCGCCGACAGAGTAGGGGAATGTTTTATTCAAAACTCAGAACAAAATATACAAAATTGTATTACTGCATACAAAATCATTAAAGAAAGAAAATGAAAAACATAAGAAAGTATTACTTCATGCAGTAACTTTAAACCTAAAGATTTCATATCGATGTTAACCCCCCCCCCCCGCTCACCACTAAAAAGAGTAGAGGAATGTTTGATGCAAAAATCAAAAAAAATATAACATTTGTATTACAGCATACAAAATTATAGGGAAAGAAAATCAAAAACAGAAATAAGTATTACAGCATACAGTAACCATAAACATAAATAATTCATATATATACAAACCCCCCTCCTTCTCCCCACTAAATGGGTAGGGGAATATTTTATTTCAAAACTTAAAAATAAAAGCAATCAAAAATGTATTTCAGTTAGACAAAAGCATAAGGAAAGAAACCAAAAACAAAAAAAGTACGGCATTATGCATTAACTTCAAACACACTTAAGTCAAATTTATGACATAGAATGCCATCACCCAGTATCTAACCAGTTTAATAATTTCTATTTTTGTCCATAAATGTGGGAAGGAAGTTTGTCCTGCTCTACCTTTCTGATAGATAAGACAGCATCCCTAATTGTCCAAAACAATTGGTCTGGAGTCGCAAAGCATTGTTGTAATGACCTTTTGCATTTGGCTTGCCAAATATGGTACTTAATGCACCCTAAAATACCATGCAAGACACCAGTGTCATAATGGGTCCCACTGTGGGACACAAAGCCTAATAACAAATTGTCAAAGGATAAACCAGACCATGGAGAGAAAGTTCAATGGTCAGACAATAGCAACCAAAACTGTTGAATGTAAGGAAATAAAAAGAACAAATGTTCCCATGTTTCTATTGGTGCCTGACATACATTAGTTCTGGGACAAACTCTCTCTTCTATACTTTTGTGCTTAAGGTTGTCCTTCTCATTAAGCTTACCATGGACACCCAACCATGTGACATCCCACATAAAATGAGGCATTGTAGAGTGTAGCAACATGGCCTTAATATTCAAAATTTCAGACTGTGGTCGTGTCGTAAATTCTGGAAACTGAAAAAAAATATGTGTGTTGTATGGGCTGATAAAAATCTTTTCTTTTAGTGTGGACAATCATTGATTTGATAATTTTCCACAATTTAAATTTTCCAAAACAATAATAAAAATAGTTTGGTAGACCCTGAATATGTTTTTATCTGGAGATGGGTGCATCCCAACCCTACTCCTCTAGCCATGGGGAAATGACATCAGATACCCATGGAGATCAGAGGTCTGGAATATTACCCAATAATGGCTGTATATTGACATATAAAAAAATTAGAAAAAGAAAGCAATCAGATTCACCATCTGAAGACCTCCATGTTCTTTTCGGAGATACACTGTGCCTCATTTTATAGGTTTTAAATGGCTCCCCCAAACTGCTTGGAAAAAAACAATTAAGGAGGTTTCCATGTGTTTGGGTAGAGAATAAATAGCCACCAAATGTAAAACAAACCCAATCTGGAAGGTTTTAATCCTAAAAATTCACTTTAGCTATGCTGGCCCAGTGGCACTGAGGGCTGAGGCCCTGGACACCTTATCTCGTGGCACGCCGGCAGCCCAGGTTTGGGAATGAGCCTGGGCCATCAGAGGTTGGCAAAGGGGGGAGGGCAGAGCTGGATGGAGCTGCCAACAGGCAAGCTTTCCTCTCCGGGGAGGTGTAAGGGCTTCCTCTGGCTGATGGCTGCCACCTGGTGGAGGCTGGGGACAGCACAGGCCAGGAGAAGCCAGGTGCTAGGCCTGGGGTGGGAGGAAAGGGGTTGTTACTGGGGCCATGGGACTAATGCGTGCCTCTACATGCATGTGTACCCACTCTTGGGGCCTCTGGGCGTAAAACGGAGGAAAGAAAATCGCTGGCAGCAGGATGGCGTCTCACTCGCCACAGGATCTGCTCCCAGGCCAGGCGTAAGGTAAGCCCTGGTAATTCTGGGTGACGGAGCTGGGGGGGGGGTCAGTCAGATGGGAGCTGTCCGGGGGGGGCGCAAAAAGTATTCAATAATAAAAAAAATTTGCTTTACCTTTGACATCCTCCATTTGTTCCATAAACAGACACGCGCCTTTGCCTCCTTAATAAGGAAATCCCAGTTAAATTCATCTGCATTTTCCATACCAAAATGTATGCCAAGAATTTTCACTCCAGTTTGCACAACCGGAATACCCATGACAACATTGTATGAACAACAGCCCTCTCCTAAAAATAGACACTTGCTTTTTGTATGATTAATTTGAGCACCCAAACCTTCCATGTAAGCTGTTGTCACTGTTTCCTCAGCTCTACTTGATGGAAGATCTGCCAAAATGATGCAAAGATCATCAGTGCATACTATAGTTATTATCTCAGGAGAGTCACTATTAAAAGACAGGCCCCTAATGACCTCAATGTTATTGAGTCATGCCCAAAGGGGATCTAAAACCAAAATATATAACAGGGCTGAGGGGACAGCCTTGGCAAACACCCCTGGTGTGCCTACGAAATTTACCAGACCAGCGATTGACACATGGGGCCACTTCTGCCTGACTATAAATTCCCTGTAACCAAGATATAAAAGAATCCAAAAATCCAAATCATTTCATGCATATCCACAAATATCAGTGGGATACTCTATCAAATGCCGTTGATTGATGAAGGCTAAGTAAAAAATCTGTGACCTCTCCTGATCTACTCCTATAAAAAATTTCTCATAGTAAAATTAGGGCATCAGCAATAGTTCTTCCAGGGATAGAACAAAATTGTGAATTATGAAGAATGGAAGTTAGAACCAGAGAAATTCTGTCACTTAAAAGCTTTGTCAAAATTTTGCTGTCATAATTAAGTAGTGTAATCTGTCTCCAGTTTCTCAGATCACCTTTGTCACCAGTCTTATGTAAAAAAATTACCAGACCCTGGTTAAAGCTAGGTGGAAAAACCCTGTATTCTAGACTATGTACATACATCTGAAGTAATTCTTGACCCAAAGTTTCAAAAATCAAAATATACAATTCATTAGGTAGTTCGTCATTCCCTGGTGAGTTACCCCTTGGTAGTGCTCTAATAACCTTTTCTAATTCTGAAAGAGTCAATGGTTGAACTAAGGCAGGAATAAGATAATCCGGTATAGTCGGCAAAGTGTAGGTGTTAAACCAAGCATCACATTTTTCTGCAGAAAGTGAGTGGTTAGCTTTAAACAATTGAACTAGATATCTATCTAACTCCTTCAAGCTAGCATTCTGAGATGTCACCATGTCTCCAGAGGACGTCACTAACTTTCTCATATCTTTTTTTTTCCATCTCTGTCTACAACTTTCAAATGGATTAATAACTTCTTGTCTCCCCTGAACCCCAAACCATTGTTCTATCTCAAAGGATTTCCGTCTATCATAGTGTACCTGTGATAGTTTATTTTTGATGTCTTGTACTTCAGCCATGTCAACAAACTCTCCTGTATTCAATTTTGAGTAGACACCTGAAAGTTCATATATGAAATTTTGATATGAAGTTCATTTATGCTTCCCTAACAACCACCCTATCTGTTTAAAATAATTTTTGATATCTGATTTTGTCTCCTCCCACCAGTGTTGGGCTGAATCATATAAAAAATGAACTGATTTCCTTGCTTGAAGTAGGGAAAGGAAACCTTCCTTAATGTCTGGAATATCTAACAGGGAAAGATTTAATTTCCAGTACCCTGGACCCTTAGATGTAGCCAGATAATCAGACAATGTAACTTTTAACAGCATGTGGTCCGAGGTTGCTACTGGTTGCAGCACCTGGGACTTATACTGTAAATTAGAGGAGACAAACCAATAATCGATCCTAGCTTTCTGCAACCCAGAAAAATATGTATAAGCAACCTCCTTTCCTGTGAATTCAAAAACACCGACTAGACCAGTAAGATTAAGTAGCTCATTTTAAAAATTTGACTCACTGTACAATTGCACTGTGTGCACCTCTATCATGGGAAGCTCTGTTAATGTTAAGGTCACCCCCAAATGAAACATTCCTCCTAGTATATAGGTAAGGTTGTATTTTCAGCAATAAGGATATCCTCTCTGTTTTAGATTGAGGGCCATATACATTAATAAGCCTAAAATCAGAATCATGTACAGACACGTCTAGCAATAAACATCTACCAGCCTCAATTTCTATATAATTTGTTACATAGATTTCAGGGTTAAAAAAACAGATCCCCACTCCAGAGCATAGTCTCCCCCCCGACCAATAACATGGGCCTTGAAGCCATTCCACAGAGGCAGCCCAAAATCTTCAGTGGTATATAGTCTGTTATCCTGAAAAAACATCATATGTTTTTCAGCCCCTGAGAAAAAATCAAAAGGAGCCAAGTCTTTTCCTATCAGAACGAGTACTATATTTACGTTCAACGTTGCTACTGTTAAATCATACCCAAAATGAGAAAAAGGTTAAAAAAGCTCAAGTGACAGACTGTTTTTTCTTAACACTTTTTCTTAACCCAGGCCATGGACCTACTGTTTTTTTTTTGGGTCTCTGTGAGCTGTCCAGAGCTGCAATGAGCTCCCCATCAGACACCTGTTCTATTTGCGAAGAGGATCTCAAAGCAGCATCTGAGTCTTCCTCTTCCATACTGTCATCCATCGGCAATCCTTCAAATTTGTTAGAGAGCCGAACACTGGATGTAGAGGGTGGACCCTCTCTGTCAACAATTAGGGGTTGATCACCTGGATGATTACCACTAACAAGGGGGAAACCATGGGGGGGAGGAGCCATATTCACTTTGGCTGGTGTACTAACTAACGGCAAGGGGACTTCCACGCCAGGTTGTGAAGCTTCTGTTTCAGCAGCTATTGCTACTGTCAACTTATCTGTCTGTGCCATAGGAATAGGGGTCACTACACCCAAATCAGGAACTGAGGAAGTGTGCTGATGGGATCTTGGAGGTTTCGGTTCCTGGAGATTCCTCCCTGAATGTGCAGTATTTATGTAAACATCTTGCACAGGAAAGTCCGCATCGTCAGTATTGTGTGATGCCAAGGGTCACTCTGTAAAGGTGTGACTAGGCTCTTCACAAAAACTACACGGGGTGCATTTTCATATTCTGACCCAGGGTGGCCTAGCTTCCCACTTCTAAAACACATCACTTTATCACAAGACGTACCTATGTGTCTTGGGGACCCATCAGGGGCGTTACCAGGGGTACAAAGTTGGGGGGGGCTAATGCCCCTTAGTCAAAATCCTAACAAAGCTAGGATGGTCCGGGGGCATGCCCCCCCTGGAAAATGTTGAAAGTTTACCTTCAAATGGTGGCTTTTCCTGCATTTTAGTGGTGAAAAATATGTTTGAGAAGCCTAGTAATCAGCCATCTATTTAATGGTACATGTGGAAAAATGTGGTTACTGGACCACTGAGAACAGGTTACAGGAGGTCCCCAGAGCAAATAAGAGACCAGAACACAACAGCCAGACACCATCATCCCAGCAGATCTGCTGGGAAGGTTGCAGGAGGAGTCGGAGGACCCCACATCAAATAAGAGACCAGAACAGCCATTATCCCAGCAGATCTGCTGGGAAGGTTACATGAGGACCCCAGATCAAATAAGAGACCAAAACACAACAGCCAGACTCCATTATCCATTATTATAGCAGATCTGCTGGGAAGGTTGCAGGAGGACCCCAGAGCAAATAAGGGACCAGAACAGTCATGTGCTGCTGACTACCAAGTCTAAGTTGAGCCTGCCTGCCTGCCCTAGCCTGCAGTGCCCTTATTTGTTGTTGCTGCCTAGGAACTTTTCATGTTCCAGTTCACACAAAATAAATATTGTTCTTGCCGCCAACCCCCCCCCCAGCCAGCCAAGCCAAGTCACACACAGTACTGTACCTGTCTGCCAGCCAGCCGCCATCCAGTGCCACTAAAATTCCCCGCCAGCAGCAGATGCTGAGATGAGATGTGACCCGACTGGAATGAAAAGGAAAACAACCCAGCCAGGTCGAAGATGACTCCATCAAAGATAAGATTCAGAAGACTGAGTCAACCGACCCCACCGCCATGCGCCGGCCCGAGAGGAGAGTGAGAGAGACAGACTACTAGAGAGAGAGAGAGCAGAGGAGAGAGTCTAGGAGAGGACAGGAGGATTGGTTGGAGAGTCAGACTCGGAGGTTCTGTCAGGGAGCCAAGGAGTCGGGGCGTCCGCTCTGCTGATAGTGCACACAGAGTACACCTACACTGCACTCAAGTCACTGGCTGCCTGCCACACTCACTGAGTCTAGTCATCTCTCGCTCTCATCCAACTCCAGTCCTCAGTCCTGACTCCCCAGAGAGTCCAGCCAGCAGGGGCAGGCATCTTCTTGACTTCTTCCCTAAGCTGGCAATCAGGCAATGGCAAGCTGCGCATTTTTCAGAAATTTTAGTAACTTAGGGCTCACGCTGCTGCCTTGTGACTGTGTGAGTGGCTTGCTACTCTGTCTCTTGAGTCAGTGAGTCACGGAGTCAGTCAGATTTTTTTCTCCTAGACTTCAGTAGCGATAGCGAGTCGCAAGTGCAGCAAATCAGACACACAATAAAAAAAAAAGTATGGCTGCTATTTATTTATATTTACTCAATATTATTGGGGGGGCTTTAACTTAGATTGAAGGGCCTGTAGCCTACCCAAAATCAATGTGGTGACGCCACTGGGACCCACATTTATGGCACTTTCTGACCTGACCTGAATAAAAAATGAAACCTTTGTGTCTGCCAATAAAAAAGCAATTAGGCAGGTGTTGAAAATCATTATCTATCTGAAATAGTGTCACTTTCAGGCACCATCCCCCATTCCCAAACCCCTCAGAATCTAATATGGGTTCAGGGGACCCTTGAACATCACATCGTTTCTCCATCCAACACAAAATATCCGTCACATTCACCCCTTCATTACATAATAATACAGTAACAATTCTAAATGATTGTTTCGTGAGGGGGATGACTTGGAATGGGGCCCAAAGTGGATTTGTCTTCAATAAAGAATATTTAGTCCAGAATCTTTCTAGAAGCCCTTGTGTTCAGAAGTTAATATCTAATGTGTGCTCCCCTGTGGCATGGATCAGAACATACACTTCGGTAAGGGAAAAACCCAAAGATTGTTTCAACAATGCCTGGCCCAAAAAGAACCTGTCTGATAACTCAGACATACCTCCTAAATACCTAAGTTGAATGGCATTACGCCTTTTCGTCTGTCCCACCAGATTATGAAATAGCCCCACATATGTTTTTTTCTGTGAAGGTGTCTGTAGGTCAGGGGGAGCATCGTTAAGTCCTGGCATCTCCAACTCTGCTGGAACTGTTGGGCCCTGCGATCGAAGGACCGCTGCAACCTCTATCACAATGTCAATCCATTCGGTAGTTACTGTGGACAATGGAGGGTTAGAAAAAGTACCTGGCAGGGAAGACTCATCTTCCATATGACTGGTATCTCCTTGCTGCAGTGTAGACTCCATGGGGCTCTCCCCGGAAAAGTCCAGCTTTGTTTGCATCATAGTCTGTGACTGCAGGCTCTGTGAATCCCCGAATTCAGTATCCATGGCCCAAGTGCCATCTGATTTGTGAAACCATACAGCATTGGATAGCGCATGTTCTGCAGTCCATCCCACTTCTTCTGGTGCACACTGTAGGACCCACACCATCTCCAGTGCACACAAGGTAGGGTTCTTCATCGTTTTATTCTCCATATCTGAGAGGAATAATTTAGAAGAAGTCTCCAAAGATGGAGACGTGCCCTGTAAATGCTTTCTTTTCCTCTCCTCAAGTAATTTGGCAGAAGCTGCCTTATAGTCTTGATTTGCAAGCCTGATGTTTTCTTCCAAAGCCTGTTGGAGAATAATTTCTGGGTCCACATCTTCAACTATAATATTCACAGGGTTGGTGCCTTCCATTTAGTTTGTCTGCCGGTCCCCACACATATAGCGTTAGACACGCGCGCAGGGGATACCTCCACACGACCGCATGCTGGCTGCTCCAGCATGATACTGTGCTTCTCCACACACCTGTGAGACAGCGCCCCCTACCAAAAGAGTAGGGGAATTTTGTTTTATTAGATATTCAAAACATGACACCAGAAACAATCTCATAATACAGCTTACAGCATGTCAATCCTGGGAAAAAAAAAAGAATTACATCAAGTAATAGGCGCATCAGAATTTGTAACCCAGGGAAGATTTCTCCACACATTTCTGATATACAGTTCAGTTTGACAAGACTTTTCCTATAATATATACAACGAAGTTCCTTAGTGATACAACATCTCAGTTCCTCATAAGTAAGCAGTTTTTGCTGCAACGTAAATAAACATCTGGCATTCCAGGCATACCATTTCACTACAGAAAAAATCACATTTAAGGTACTGATGTCCCACTTATGCCATTCCCCTCCATACACCCCATAAATTAAATTCTCATAAGTAATATGACTAAGTATCAACATGTCCCAACAGTTAGCTAAATAGGTCCAAAATTACTGTATAAAATCACAGAAAAAAAAATAAATGGTGCATAATTTCCAATTGAACTATGCAGTTAGGCCTAACACACATTCTGTCCTTCATCACTTTATGTTTTTTATTAGCCTTGCCATTCAATTTCTCATGACAACAAAGCCACAAAACATCCCAATACTTAACATTGCGAAGCAGCCGCATGGGATTTGGAGTCGAATCCTTAGGGCACTGAGGAAAAGTACATTGTTCCGTAAAATGTGTACCCTGCACTTGAGCTTATAATAATTTTTTTGATTTATGTAAAATATTACCAGAGGTAATGGCTTATTTTTTAAGTCTAATAAATATCTTCCTATAATAGGGTGGGGAGAACGAAACAGATTTAAATATCTTTAATGTACTTGATTCCCATCCCCCATACCATGCTGAAAGTTTGTCCCCCAGCAAGCCCGTCCACCAAGTACTCACCCATTGGCAGACCAGTTGTAGATTAGCATATAAAAAATTAACAAAGAAAAACAACAAAGGGTTTACCATATTTAAACCACCATCAGGCACCCTAAGATACAAAATGTTCATTTTCAGGGGATTCAATCTGCTCCCCCACATCGCCTGGAAAAATAAACCACAGAGTACAGTGTCTCATTCCTCTGGAGGAGGAAAAACCATACTTAGATATAAAAAACTGGTAGTAAGCAAATTTTCACCAAGTATACTCGTTTAAACTTCCCCATACTACATTTATTCCAAGTATCCACCAGTGCCCTCCCATGCTGAATCTTCCTGTCCCAGTTAAGTAGATTCTGTCTACCTTTGTCAAAAGCAATGCCCAAAATCTGAATTGGCCCATCCCCAACTAAAATGTCAGCTACAAAAGTGCAGGCCACGCCTCTTCCAGTTCGTTTAATCATACATTTCTCCCTATTCAAACGAACCCCAGATGAGGCTCCATAGAAAGTACAAAAGTCTATAGCTCTTTCAATGTCAGTTTTAGTCTTTAATACTAAACAGACATCATCTGCATATGCTGCAGCAGTCAAAGGCAGTTGTCGTGCTGAAGCTAACACAGGTGTAAAGAAGCAAACATCATTTAAAATTCTAATCAGTGGATCAATGCTGAAGACAAAGAGCAAAGGACTTAAAGGACAACCCTGCCGCACCCCCTCTGTACCGGTATCATAGGCCCCAGAAAGCCATTCACTAACGGTTTCACCACAGCTGGCCTATAGATGGCTTTCAACCACTGTATAAATTTAACAGGGATACCATAAAATTGCAAGGTGAACTGTAAAAAATCATGATCGATGGAGTCAAAGGCTTTCCGTTGATTCAGTGTTACCAAATAGCCATTCATACCTGGAAAGGCCCCTGACTCAAAAACTTCTCTTAACAGTAGCAATTAATCCGTTATCACTTTCCCTTGGATAGCACAAGACTGTGCCTGTGAGATGACATACGACACAATTTTGGACAGCCTATGAGTGGGGATCTTCATTAGAATTTTAAAATCATCGTTTAAAAGACAGAAAGGCCGCCAGTTGTACAAATTCTCTCTATCACCTTTTTTATAAATAAGTGTTACAATTTCTAGTGTCATTTACAAAGGGAAATTCCCCTTATCCAGCATATAGGTATAAACATGGGCTAGTTCTTGAGAAATAAAAGGGACTATCAGTTTATATATTTCAGATGGAATACCATCCTGTCCTGGTACCTTCCCTTTAGGTAGTGCCAACACTGCCTCTAGTACCTCAGACGGAGAAACAGCCATGGTTATGGCACTGGCATCAGCCAAAGGAAAGTCAGGTATATTCAGTAAGTGGAAAAATGGGGAAAAGCATTCCTGTCAGTATCCTGTTTCTCAAATTGTCTCCTTAAATATTGTGACACAACACGTAACATTTCTTGTTGCTGTGTTGCAACCACCAGATTCGTATCCCAAACAGTCGTCATTTTTTTGTGCTTTATCCTTTCTTTACAACTAATAAATGGGCAGATATTCTCTAATTTCCCTTGAGTGCCAAACAGCTGATGCATGGTAAGTGACGTCATTTGCTGATCATGAAAATCCCTCATCAGTCATTGTATAACTCCAATCTGTTCCCCATAATCATGGCGTGTTGTCTGTGCCAAGCTCATTAAACGCTGTAACTGTTTCCTATGTTGCTGGCATTTTAGCTTTCCTGAATCAGTGGCATGTTTACTGATAGCCCGCAATAAATCCTTTAAATCCATCTTAAGACTAACCCACCATAATAAATGGTTATCAAAAATGTCAAACAAAGTTTTCTTCTCACAAACCAGGTACAGCATTTGGTGTTGAATGGATTCTAATTGGAGTAGTAATGTATTAAATTTCCAAAGCCCAGGCCCATTAGGGTGTTCAGAGTTCCCTATCACAACGGATAGTTCTTTATGATCAGTGTATTCAACTGATTCAATGCCTGCAGCCTGCACAGGAATCCCTTTACTCAAAAAAAAGAATTCAATCCGAGTTGCATGCACACCTCTTTGAAAAGTAGGCTTAGTCTGCTTGTGAAAGGATTTATAGGCATCAATCAAGTTAGCCATGTGCACAGTTGTATTTAAAAAAGTCATGTCACTAAAAGCTTTCGCCGTAAATGTCCCACTCCCTCTATCCTGACAATAGAGACCACAATTAAAATCTCCCCCCCAGATCACAGTTTGAGCAGAAAAGAGAAAAGGCCGGATTTGTTGAAATGCATCTATCCTCTCTGCTTTCGATTGTGGTGCATAAATATTAATTAACCACAAATAAGTCCCCTGACACTTTACATCTAGTAATAATACCCTCCCAGGAATTAAATCCAGTAATTTGATAAGCTGAATATCTAGTAAAAATAATATCCCCACCCCTGTACATGTACCTAAGACAACAGACCAGTAAGACGGTCTCCTGTACCATTCCTTCTGAACAATGCATACTTCACAGGTCATGTGCAACTATGTATCCTGTAAAAAAATAATATCTACATTGTTAGATAATAAATGGGAAAAACACCACCCCTTTTCATCATATTCTTAATACTATCGACATTAATAGTCAATAAGTTCAACTGGCATTGCAGACACATGTGAAGATTTAGGGTGGTTTATGCACCCGTGCGTTCCCTGCACTAGCCACGCTCTTCTTTTTCCCTTTATCAGCTTTTTTACCTTTCTGTGGACCAGCTGACTTGGTACTGACATCCCCCATCTCACTAGATTTAGAATCCGAAAAGGTTTCAATACAGTGTGAGTCCTCAGAAGAATTCTCAGACTCATTCCCTACCATACTCATCTCCTGAAAAAGTGGCTGAAACCTATTAGAGGTTTTCGTTTCCGAAATTTTATGCACTTTGGAAGCAGGTTGCCTCCAACTCTTGTGTCTGGTCACTCGTTGTTCTCTTTCCAAGATGGGGACTGACAGCGGAGGGGGAGGGGGGATCTCTTCACAAGAAGTTTTCTGCTGCACAGTCTGGTCCACCTCACTGGTTGGTAGCTCAGAAACCCCACCAGGCTGCCCAGCGTCCTCCACCGCCACCTCCACCCCCGTCATGGAAAGATCCAGATACAACTCGGGGCGTGGTGGTCACAGCAGACTGAGGGCCTAACTGGGATTCCCGAGGCTCATGCACCATTTGCCTATACTGACAAAATTTCACATTTTCTCTTTGGGCCACAGCCACCAGCAACCTCTGTTCCTCTAGGTCCCCTGTCCCCGACTTAACATATGCAGCTTGAGCACAAGTTGTATAGGAATGGCCAGACATCCCACACATGTTACAACACAGTTCATCAGAACACTGAAGATTGGTGTGGCCAAGTTTACCACAAAGTGAACAGTGAACCTTATCACAGGCATTACTTATATACCCTGGGGCACCACATTTGTAGCAGGTTTTGGGTTGCCCTGGTTAAAATAAGACCCCTCAATCCCCTCCCCCCAAAAAAAGAGTTGGGCAGATGCTGCAGGGAACCATCAATGGTCTTCAGAATTACTCGTACCCTCCAGCCCATCATCCAAATATTTTCCATATCAAAAATGGCTTCAGGATGACCCAGCACTGTGCATCTCTGCTTGAGCCAAAAAAAACAAATCAGTCAAACTGACCCTTTGTTCAGAAACAATATTGTAACATTTTTCTGGGCAGACTGAGTCAGAGGAATAATTTCAAAAGGGGACCATAAAGGTGTGCTTTTCACTTTGTTATACCTGGCCCAAAAGTTCTCTAAACCACTCTGCAATTTAAAGCTCACATTAAATGAGCATTCCTCAGGCACATGGATAAGTGCATATAACTCAGCAGTATTAAAATTCAAACTGCCTTTAAGCAGCACTTTATCCACATACACCCTATATGGAAAGATGTCTAATCCCCACTTATATACAATCCAGACAGCATTATGTCATTTGGCTTTTAGCACATTTTTCTTAAAAAAAGAAGCGTAAGTCTGAGATTGTTGGCCACTGTCCCCCCTTGAGATTGACCAGCTTCTGTAGCTTTCCCCAGTAAAGGCACCCCAGCACTACTCCCATCAAGCTCGAGTCTATTCCCAAGTTGTTGCTTCTCAAAACCTGATGTACTCAGACCTGCCATATGTTCAAAGTTCAATTTGGGGCTTGGAGTCAACTCCTAGTCCGTCCCAAGAACTAAGTCAGAATCAGTACCTGTAGCTGATTGAGAGTCTTGAGAACCTGTTGGTCCAGGTCTAGGCAGTTTCTCCTCAAGTCGGACTCCCAGTATCCGAATGGGAGCAAACCCAGACGTCCATTGCTGGGAAGCAGGTGACTGCACCCAACCTGAAGCTCTCAGAGATTTTTCCACAGTCCATGGGTTAGTCACATCCATGTCCGAATCTGCCCAAACAGTCCACAAGGCAGGAGGCTTTGTAATCAGTTTCCCCCAACCTTGAGCCAAAACAGAGAAAATCGTAACTCCCTCCTGGTGAAGATTCTCCATTTGGAAAACAACAGACTCCAGCATGGCTGATGAGCTAAGCAGGTTGCTGTGCTCATCAGTGGGCTGACTATTCTGGGCTATCACTTGACAACTCCCGCCAGTCACCACAGAGTCACCCAGACTACTAGATTCCACAATCACAGTTTGTCCCAATCAGTTGCAGTATTCATGCCTATAGCCTGTTTCAAGCAAATTTTTTCAGCCTCAAGTAATGGGTCCAAAAATACCTCTACAGTCTGGTGCTGTGTAGCATTTCCTGAGTTAAAAGCAATTTCTGCCATAGTAGATACTGGATCAACAGCTCCGTCGGTACTCATTAGAACTTCTTCCAAACGGACCTCTGCATCATAAAAGGTATCGGTATCTCCCTGTTCCACTTGTAGTGGTGCAGCCTGCACACCCAGCTCCTCCATGTCCTTCTCCATCAAGACTCAGATAAAGACTGACACAAAGTTGAACAGCATGTCCCCCTACTGTCAGAGTAGGGGAATTTCATACTCATAAACTGAAAAGAACAAGTAAACAAAACAGTATTCATAGCATACAAAATCATAAGAAGGGAAATATAAAATTTGTGAAATCAGAAAGCAGTAGTACATCATTCCTGCTATCCTATACAGAATAAAAATCATAATAAACAGACCCCCCATCCCAAAAACTCAAAACAAAATATCCATAATGGTATTACTACATACAAAATCATAATGAAAGAAATGCAAAACAAAATTAAGTATTACAGCATACATGAAAGTCAGACAGATATATCATAATGAGAAACACCCCCTTCCCAGAAACCACAAACCATCAGTCAATCAGCCAGTCTCTAACCAATGTAAATTCTTCTGTTTCTTTCTGGTCATAATCACAGGCAGGTTTACATTGTCACATCTTCTTAGGGAGAGAACAGCATCAACAATCGAGCAAAACAACTGCTCTGGAGTAACATACAGATGTTGCAATGACCATTAAACCCTACTTTGCCAGATATGGAATTTAAAACATCACAAAATACTGTGCAAAACTGATCTATCATGATTACTTCATTCATCTGGTAAAATGTCAAATAATAATACATCAGGAGACATATGGAAAAAAGGGGAAGTGGCCCAATGTTGTGCCAACACAGACCAAAACTGTACAACATATGGACAAGAAAAAAATAAATGAGAGGAGGATTCTAGTTTTTCTGAACACAAATGACTTCTAGGACAAGATCTGTCTTCTGTATTCTTATGTTTCAAATTAGCTTTCACTTGTAACTTGCCATGAACACACAGCCATGTCACATCCCACACACTTGGAGGCATAGGTGCAGAACATAATATTGCTATAACAAAAACAATATCCCTCTGTGACCATTGGTAATACTTAGGCAATTTAATAAAATATCTGGTTTGAACAACAGTATACAATTCTTTTCTAGACAATTGACCCATCATCAGCTTCGTCACTTGCCATTACTTAAACTTACGAAAACACGAACAATAAGTAAGCAACACAGTTTGCACATGTTTTTGCTTTGTCACTGCCGTGCCCAATTCCCAATCATTAAACCACACAGAAAGAATACCCAGCACCCAAGGGGACCAAATTTTCTTCATATTTACAATCAGAGGCCGAACATTCACATATAAAAATACAGAAAAGAAAAAAACAATAGGATTAATCATATTTAAATCACCTTGTCTTTTTTCAACTATAATATGTTTCTTTTAATGGGGTTTAAATGGTTACCCCATATTGCCTGGAAAAAAATACTTAATACAGTGCTTTCCAAACATCTAGGCAATGCATAAATAGTGGCTGACTGCAAAAACACACCCAATATATAGGTCTTAATCATATATACTCTTTTTAATTTTGCCATCCCCCATTTATTCCAGTTCCAGATCCTTAATTGTGCAGCCTGGATAATACATTCCTAATTATAAAAATCAGGCTAATCTATACCAAAAAATATACCTAAAATCTTTATTCCGGAATGAAGAACAGGAATTCCCATAATCCCCTCAGAAGTTTCTCCTAAGTCCCCTAATGAAACACATTTACTCTTAGTAAAATTTATCTTAGCCCCTGTACCCATCATAAATTCATGCAAAATGTCTGCAGCAACATTAGACGGGAGATCTGATAACAAAATGCATAAATCATCTGCATAAGTAATGGTTGTAAGCTCAGCCATATCACTATGAAGTGAAATACCACTAATATTAACATTCTCATTCAACTGTCATAATAAAGGATCTAGTGTAAGAATATGTAATGGGGGCTAAGAGGGCAACCTTGTCTCACCCCTTTCCTATAAGCCCTCAACTTCCCAATTCTGCCATTTACATAAGGAGCCATAACAGCTGGACCATAGTACCCCTTTAACCATGAAATAAAATGAACAGGAAACCCATAATGGGCTTAACAAGACTATAAATAATTATGAGACACCCTATTGAATGCCTTTAATTGATCCAAGCTCAACAAAAACCCAGACATTTCCTTCATAGAACTCCTATTAAACACTTCTCTCAACAAAATTAAAGCATCTGAAATAGTTCAACCTATAACGGAACAGAACTGTGAGCAATGAATGATATGAATCAAAACCACTGCTACTCTATTACTTAATAATTTTGTCATAATCTTACAGTCAGAGTTAAGAAGGGTTATGGGTCTCCAATTACGTAAATCCTCCCTAGCACCTGACTTAAATAAAAAAATCAGTAAGCCCTGATTATAGCTCAAAGGGTAAATTCCAGTATCTAAGCAAGTCTGAAATAAAATTACTGGTTCAGAGCCTAAAATAGAAAAAAATAAAGGATATATTTCATTTACCAAACCGTCCCTACTAGGAATTTTACCTTTAGGTAAAGAATTTATCACAGTTTCCAATTCTAACCGTATGATAAGCTGCATTAAAACTGCGTGTAAATCCTTCGGGACTGATACACTTCTACCACCAGACAACCAGGACTTGATTTTCTCTTCAGTCAAAGAAACATCTACCCGAAACAAGGTCAATAAATACTTATCTAGTTTTGCCGAAATAGCAGTGTGAGAACATACCAAATTCCCCGAAGAAGTTAATACTTGCTTCATTTCCTTGTGTCTCCTATGCCTTTTATACTGTTCAAAGGGATTAACTTCTCCATGTGCACCGGAAGCTCCAAATCTTTGGGCAGTTTCTAAAACTTTTCTTTTTTCATATTGCAATTTAACTAGTTCCATTTTTAAAGCCTGTACCTCACCCATATCTACCTGCAAACCTTGCTGTAACCTATAATACACCTTCTCTAGCTTATATTTTACCTCTTTATACGAGTTATTTTTTGCTTTACCCAGTATTCTTCCAATTGATTTAAAGTAACCTTGAATATCAGCCTTTGTGTCGTCCCACCAAGCCTGTATTGAATCATACAAAAAACAAACTGATTAATGTGCTAGTAATAATGAAACAAAACCTTCCTTGATCTCTGGGAAATCTAACAGGGACAAATTTAGCTTCCAGTAACCAGGGCCTTTTGAAATTTCTGGGAAATTTGAAAAAGTAACTTGCAAAAGCACATGCTCCAAAGTTGCCACAGGAACCGCAACTTGTGAGCAAAATTGTAAATTGGGAGAGACAAACCAATAATCAATATGGGATTTTCGAGATCCTGAAAAATAAGTATAAACTATATAATTTAAATTAGACTGAAAAACATCAATCAACCCAGTAACTCTCAAGAATTCATTTAAAAAGTTAGATTCACAATATAATTTGGGACTTTTAGCTCCCCGATTCTGTATCGCCCTGTTAATATTCAAGTCTCCACCAAAAAGAACATTTTGTCTAGTTAACAAATATGGTTGTATTTTCTCCAATAATGCTATGCGTTCAGTCTTAACCTGTGCTGCATACACATTTATTAACTGAAAATCCGAATCTCGTATAGTTACATCAAGCAAGAGTCTTCGACCAACCTCAATTTTAATATTATCTGTCACTAAAACATCTGAAGTCAAAAAACAAATTCCAACTCCAGAACAAAGATCTGTCCCCCCTCCTGACCAAAAACCTGGTCCCCACGTCCATGCTTGTGACACCTTATCGAAATCAGCAATGGTATATAATCTTGTATCCTGAAAATATACAATATCTCATTTAAACTGTGAAAACATTTCATAAGTTGCTAATCATTTATATTCAGTACGAATACTGTTCACATTTAAAGAGGCCACAGTCAAATCATACAACTCAGGAAGAAGTTAATATCAAGTGGGCACCTGTTTTTTCCTAGCACTTTTACGTAAACCCATCCGAATCCCACTTTTTTCTTTAACTTATTCTCCCCCTCAGATTTCCCTACTTCTGTATCCGATGCTGGGTCTCTTTGTGAGGAAGATTTAGAGGCTGTATCTGAATCCAGGTCCACTGAATCATCCTCTACAGTCAAAATCCCATAAGAATTAGATAAAGGAACATCTGAAGCAATTCCCTGGCCCTGGGGAGGTCCCAAACAAGTAATCAGGGCTACTCTCGGCATACATGCAGGGGGTGGTGGAGGTGCCATGTCCCCTTTATCCATGGGAAGAGGTTGTTCCGGGATATCTATCAAAAGAGGTTCTACCACTGCTGGAGCACAGGGGATTTCAAAAGAAACCAGTGACCAGATCCCCAGGGCCTGTGGGAGGGTTTTGTTTATCAGATCCCCGGGGAGGTCTTGGCTGCTGTGGGTCAGGAGGCACTCTACCCTCTCGGGCCATATTAATATAATAATCCTGTACAGTAAAATCTGCTTCAGGAGTATTATGGGCAGCTAATGGACATTCAATGAAGGTATGGCCAGGCTCATCACAAAAATTGCAAGTAGAAGAATTATCACATTCAGTACTAGCATGCCCCATATCCCCATATCTAAAGCATCAAATCTTGTCACAAGAAATGCTAATGTGGTGTACTGAACCACATTTATGGCACTTATGTGGCTGTCTGGGATAAAAAAGAAATCCTTTGTCTCGACTCATAAAAAAACAATTCTGCAAATGCTGAAATTCACTATCAACAGTAAACAACTTGACTTTAATGCACCATCCTTCATTCCAGAAGCCCTCTGCATCAATAATAGGCTCTGGAGTGTCTTGAACATCACACCTCTTGTCCAACCAGAACAAAATATCCAAAATGTTGACACCTTCATTCCAAAATAAAACAGCAATAATACGAAAAGACTGTTTGGTCAGGGGAATGACCTGAAATGGAGTCCAAAGGGGGTTGGTTTTCAGGAGTGAATATTTAGTCCAGAACCTTTCCAACACAGCTTGAGTCCTAAAACTCACATCAAAAGTTTGTTCGCCCGGAGCATGAATTAGTGCATATACTTCATTGGGCGAAAAACTCAAGGATTGTTTCAGCAAAATCCTGCCCACATAATACCTATCTGGCAAGTCAGCCATACCTCCCAAATAATGTATTCTAATAGCATTCCTTCTTTTAGCTAATTCCACAGGCTTGTGGAACAAGCCCGCATAAGAAGGCTTTTGTGAGATAGTGTCTTTCAGGAGTAAAGGATCCTGTCCAGCTAATGGCTCCTGAATCTCAGCACAGTTCTGTTCACTATCAGGAAGGGAATCTACCCCCCGTGACTCCAAGGGAGCAATATTATGTAAAACCACAGGAGTTTCATCCCCACCCATTGAGGCATGGGGAGAAAAGAAAGGAGATAGTAAAGGCAATGAAGGCCTCCGTTCCTCCCGTGGACCCAAGTTCATGTTTTGTGAAATTGCTCCCGAGGCTGACGCCAGGCCTACCTGCACTGGACCCACCTCAAACTTTGGATCTACAACCTAAGAGCCATCTTGTTTTTGCACCCATCCAGACTGGCGTAATGCTGACTCCACCGATCAGCCCACATTCCCCGGCAATGATAGCTCAGCAGGTAAATCCATACTATCGCTGGGGGAAAGCGGCAGCTGGTCTGGTGTACCACTCATGTGAGAACCCAAAAATACTTTCGACGTAGTAGGAGTTTGGGAAGGAGAAACACTGGCCATCCTCTTTCATTTTTTTCCTCCTGCAATCTGGATGTTTCTTTTTGAAACACTTGTGTAGCTTCGCATATCTTATTTTGAAGAGCTGTTTGTAGCTCTGCTTCCTCCACCAGAGCACCTGACTCTTCGGGTTCTACTTCTGTCATACTCCACCGCCATCGGTCCCAGCTATCGACGCCAACTGCACCCGCTGGAGAATTACTGACCGAACCGCATCCTACCATGTATGGCTCCAGACTGGACTCCCACCACACACCTACAGGACAGCGCCCCCTACCGAACAGTAGGGGAATTTACCCGGTGTCCCAGCCTAATTTCCCCTATTCACTAAAAATACCACCAACAGCTTAATCTGGTTCAATTTCAGTTGGTTGCCATCTATATCCCCCCGGGTCGCCCCCTGAAAAAGGGAATTCTAGTCCCAGTGCACCTACCTGGTCAACAAAATTCAATAAATAAATAAATAAAACAATAGAGGAGAGCTCAACAGGATAAAATAAGAATACTCTGCAGTAGCCCACCCAAGCAGGCCCTACGCCCCACTCTCCTGTTCCAACCCTGCACTGCTGGTAATGTTCTTCCCTAAGGTGAAGGTGAGCTGTCAACTGTTCCATCTCACAGACTTGTTTCATTCTGTGACACCATTCTGAGATCCTAGGGGTATCCCACTGCAGCCAATGGACCATGATATGTTTCAGTGCCACCACTAACAGAGTCATAGCTAATTTACATGTTATAGGGGGTAACTGAATCACCTCTGGGAATCTCAGAACCGACTCCGTGATAGGATCCTGGTTGTCCTTTGACAAGATTTGTTGGACCACCTCTTATATTGATGTCCAAAATTCCCTCAGCTTCCGACAGTTCCAAAAAATGTGCCAATATGAACCAAGTTCTCCACATTCTCTCCAGCATTTAGCTGTGTGAGTCCTATTAAAGTGCTGAGTGACCATAGGGGTCCGAAAATAGCGGACCAAAATCCACCAAAAAAACTCCCTCCATGTAGATGAAGCTGTTACCCACCAGCCAAGCTGTAGTCTCTGCAATCTCTCTTGTGGTAGAACTGGACAGGAAGCCTCCTTCTCCCAGGTGGTCCTGATGTTGTTAAGTGGCTCAATGTCTGCTTGCCCCATTCTCTTATAAAGTTCAGAAATACATCTGAATTTGTCCTTCAGTAAAACAGTGTAATATAGAAAATCTTCCCATGGAGACATAGGTCTGACCTGGCTATTTTTATTGTTACTACTATTAACAAAGTGACGGACCTGAAGGTATCTATGAAACTCCTGTGGCTGGAGGTGAAATTTCTCTTTTGGAGCATGAAAATATTGACATTCCCCCTTTTCCAACATTCGGAAGAAGTGGGTTAGACCTCTCTGTTCCCACAATGCGTAACCCTGATGCAAGCGGTGGGGTGGGGTGGGAGGAAGGAAATCAGGATGGTACCTAATAAGGGATAGAGAACCAAAAGAAACATCAGAAGCCAATTTCCTTTGTACTTTGCAAAGTACCTTCAAGATGCTGAATTTGAAAAACTTTTATCAAAGAATGGCATACCTTCCAAGTCCCCCGTTTTTCAGAGATTCTCCCTGGTTTTGCCATTTTTGGAGATTCCTCCTGCTTTTTACAGATCAGTCCATGTCCCTAAAACTGTTCCCCCATCTTGAAATTACTTTAGGAATGTATTTCTAGCACCTGAGATTCAGTTAGCCATAAACATTAGGGCCCTGTGAAAATCCCCTTGTATGCAAGATAAAGTTTAGAAACAGAAGCCCTGATTCACAAAGGGTGATGCAGGGCTTGTGCCAAGCCCTATGTCAGACCCTGTGGTTGGCTTAGCTGTGCACAAGGCTTTGCCACAGAATGTGCCCGATTCAGGAAAATTGGGAGCATTTGTGAGTGTTTTCCTGATTTATGGCAGCTTAAGCCAAATACTTGGCTCAAGCCCCATATAATGGGTAGCCAACATTGCTGCAAACTAGACTGAGACAAGCTGGTCTTACTTGCGGCAGTTGGTGCACTGGATCGAGAATCCCGCTTGCCTGCTGGGGAAATACCGCAAGCCCTGTGTGCCATATGTTTGGTGTACCTGGGGCTTGTGGCATTCTCGGGACTTTCATGAATTAACCCCAGTATGTTGGATAAAAAGTACCCTGTACCTGTCCACTTTACCACCTTATGAATTACTGTAGAAATACAGAAACAGCAAAAACAGGGGTAGGATACCATGGGCTAATGTTAGTTAAAGAGCAGGTGTTTACTTCTAATAATGAGACCACTGACTATTATATTTTTATGTGTTTGTAGTTACATTTTGACATTTTATAATACAATAATTGTTAGTGCGCTGTGTATACTGTCTATTCATTGATGCTGATGATTCTAGGAAATTGGACAGATTTCTATCTGGGCTTTTTCTTTCAGTCTGCAGCCCTCTTCAGAATAATTTCTCAAACCATTGTTTTCCCCACCCCACTCCACAGTCAAGATTAGCAAACCTGAATTCACACCTCTGGATTCTGCCCTGCTATGTATTGGAACATCACAGTGCAATACAACACTACCTATTCAGTGGTTCCACAGACTCTTTAACATCCATCCCCTTCAGCTGCAATTTGCAAACCTGAGGTCATGCCTTAGGATGATGTCAGGCCAGATGTTTGACTAGAGGAAGTATTACATACTGACAAAACAAAGATGTGGGATAAAAAAAGCATTATCTGCTTGAAAAACAAAGTTTAATTTTATTATCATTATATTTACATTTCAGTGGCACAACCATTGGTACAAACAATGGCTGGCATCCCTTCTTCCATGTGATTAATATTTTTTTTTACAGTCTCCAACTGTCAGCACTCTCCTCCAAAACTGTCTTATGCACCATATTAGCTGGGCATGGTTTATTGGCTTAACATGCTTCTGAATGTAATGCTTTATCTCATGCCACACCATCTCTATTGGGTTCAGATCTAACAATTTTGGTGGCATCCTAACCCAGTTCACTCCTTGGTCCTTTATGAACACCCCAGATGCTGCTTGCTTTGGGTCATTATCTGTATAAGAGAGAGAACATACATATTAGTAAACACATAGAATACCGTGCTATACTGTATATCCCCACCATGAACACAGAGACAAAATAGCTCGGTCTCGGCCTTTGGAAAAGCCGATGTCCATCTGCAAAAACTCACTCAATAAAGGGCACCAATGTATTGGATACTATCTCCTCTCTGAAGAAATTGCCCTTCATGGTGCCACTGAATAGTAGTATTGGCCCTAGCTCACAGCACAAAATGGCACCCCAGACTTGTATTTTCAGAAGGCATTTGGGCTGTGGTTTCAGTACAGAAATCCCTTTTTCTGAAAGCCTTGGGGCCAAAAGACTGCATTGCTATGGTAGCCTCAACAGTATAAAGAATGTCCGCAAATTGTTTATTTTCTTCCAATCCACACCTTAGCCTGTTCCAGCCTCTTATGTTTGTTGGCTTTATGAATGAAACGGCATATACTGTTGGGGGGGGCTGTCAGTATCTTGCTATTTTGAGGTACTATGCGGTACATTACCTGCCACTGTATCATTGCACTTGGGGAAAATAACATTAGCAAACAAAGTGAGGATGAAATTAAAGAAGCGTTTGTTAATATCTGAAAAACAGTAAAAGATATAAATAGTGAACTAATCCTGTCAGAGATTTTGCTGATACCGAGAATTCTCAGCTCTTATAGTCATGACAGACTGCATCTAAATAAATTGGTAATAGAAAATTGGGAAACAGTCTTAGAAAAGATACTGACTCTTATTTAAACTAGATTCCAAGGGGAGAAGCAAGATAAATCTTGCACATAATACAGTTAATCATGACAAACTTATCCATAATAAACACAATGATGCTCTAACTGGACTACAGATATTAACATTAAATGTCAGAGGTTTGAATGTCATAAAAAAAATTGAATTAGAATTAATATTAAATACGGGAAATGTAGATATCTCCTCTATTGGAGAAATGTGGTGGGATACTCATACTGAATGGAATAAAAATATTAAGGGTATACATTATATAAAAGAGACAGGGATAAAAAAACAGGGGGAGGGGTTACAGTATACAGTATATAAGAAACACACTCATTAGTTACCAATGTGATATTCAGAAAGAAAGACAGAAACATGAAACATTATGGGTTAAAACTGAATCAAATAGTAATAAAAAAATTATTATAGGTAAAGTGTATAGACCACCGAGTGTACAGAGGAAGATGACTATAACATTAATCAGGAAATTGAAGAGATGTCAGAGAAAGGGAGTGTAATTGTTAATTGGGGATTTTAATTCTCCAAATATAGATTGGTTAAGTATGACAACCAAGTCATCCAAAGATTACAACATCTAGTACATAAACCCACAAGAGGGAATAATATTTTGGATTTGATACTTACAAATATCCCCAATCAAGTATCCAATTTCATTATATGGGAAAATCTAGGGAACAGTGACCACAGTAGGCTAGAGTTCTATGTAAGTATGAATGTGAAGAGAAAACAAGGAAAAACAATAATTAAAAATTATGGTAACGCTAACGTTATGAAAATTAACAATGAATTAAAAAAATGGGACTGGGGACAGGCCTTCTGCAACAGGGATGTTCAGGGCATGTGGGAAACATTTAAAAATAGTCTACTAAATGTAGAAAAATACTTTCTACCCAGTAGACTGCTTTATAATAAGAAGGGCAAAATACCAATATGATGTACACACAAGGTTATAAAACAAAGTAATAAAAAGAAAACAGCTTATAATGCAGGAAAAAGAATAGGAATACTCATACAGTTAATGTTTATAAGACTGAATTAAAAGAGTAGTCCACCCAGAATTTGCAAAAACATATGTTGTGCAGAGTCTTTTCATTTGTGTGTGAAGTCCCAGTGTGTCCTTTCTTCTGTCTGCTAAGAGATTTTCCTAAATTAGCCTGCTAGCTTTATCATAGTTTTACAACCCCTGGGGCTCTCCAACTGAGCTAAGTTTATTGCATTCCTTGTTCCTACAATGCATCCTTTCTCATGTGACAGTGATGTAGCCAAGATCATAGATTCAGCAGAAAACTCTGCTTTACAATTAGTTCACAACAGTAAAGATGGCTATATTTAAAAAACTATACAGAGTTCAGCTTGGTGACTACCCTTATTGTAAAGGTCTTTTGTTGTGAACAATTGTGGCACTAGTTGTGTATGTGTTACTTGTATGATTTTCAAGATATTTACATTTGTTTGGCATGTTTGCTAGAGTGTTCACTCAGACAGAAAAAAAGCTTCTGGTGTTTGCAAGTGCATCTGCACACATGCCAAACAAATATATATATCTTGAAAACTACACAAGCTACACAACAAAAACACAACAACAACAAAAAAACAGCAAAGTTGTTCAAAACAAAAATAATTTTACATTGAGGGTAGTCACTAAACTGAACTCCTTACAGTTTTAAAATATTTGCCATCTGAAGTAGGAAATTTGGTAAAATCAAACATGGATATTTGGTTAATTAGATGGCTGTATTTTAAAAAAATATACAGAGAGTTCAGCTTAGTGACTACCCTCATTGTAAATGTCATTTTGTCTTAAACAACTTTGCTGCTGGTCATAATTGTGTAGCTTGTAAAGTTTCCAAGATAGGTTTGCTTGGCATGTGTGCAGATGTGCTTGCAAACAGCAGACAGTTTTTATTTTCTGTCCGAGTGAACAATCTAGTAGACATGCCAAACAAATGTAAATATCTGGATAACATAAAAATTACACATACACAACTAGTGTCACAATTGTTCACAATAAAAAGACCTTTACAATGAGGGTAGTTACCAAGTTGAACTCTGTATAGTTTTTAAAATATAGCCATCTCCACTGTTGTGAACTGAATATAAAGCAGTGCTTTCTGCTGAATCAATGGTCTTGGCTACATCACTGTCACATGAGACAGGATGCATTGTAGGAACAAAGAATGCAATAAACTTAGCTCAGATAGAGATCCCCAGGAGTCATAAAACTACCATAAGGCTAGCAGGCTAATATAGGAAAAACTCATAAAAGCAGACAGAGGGAAGGAAACACTAGGACTTCACATACAAATCAAAACACTCTGCACAACATATGTTTCTGCAAAGTTTGGGTGGACTACTCCTCAAAAAAAAAAATTAAAAAGCCTAATACAAAAAGAAAAAAAGAAATTAGAATTTTTACTTACACACAAATGATAATGGAAAAAGCTTTTTCTCCTGCATAAATAATCATAAAAGCAGTGATCCAATTATAGGCCCAGTTAGCATTGAGGGAGAGCAAGTACATAGCCCCACTATTTTGGTTGATGAGTTCAACAGATACTTTGCTTCTGTCTTTAAGAAAGATACACCTCTAGAAAAGTTGCATAATACTAATACTGATGAAAGTGACAGCATATTGTGTAGTCCCATGTAAGTTCTTGATCTTCTGTCCAAATTAAAGGAGAACAAATCAGCAGGTCCTGACTCACTGCATCCAAGATTTTTGAAATCCGTTAGATGCCTTATTGCTGTACCCTTAAGTCACATGTCTAATACATCCTTTAACACGGGAATGACCCCAATGGATTGGACAAATGTTAATTTTGTCCCTAGATTTAAACAAAATCTGGCCAGAGCTGATAGGGCTGCAGCTGAGGAACTTGGGGTTAAAATATTGAAAGTTTGTTTTGTAATATTTCTACACCAAATTTTCAACATAGCTGTGTTATGATGCTGCCTCATGAAAAAGGGCTGAGATAATGTTCAACTCCTGGCCTAAAGATGATGTTACACAGGGACTGTGAAATCAGTTTTCAGGATGCAGAAACACATTTTGGGCAGAAGCTGAAAAATGACAGCTGTCACATTCATGAGGTGCTGTAAAGATATGGCTATGTTGTAAATTTATGTTAAAAATATTGAAAATTACCAATGTTACGAGCCTGTGTTCATAAATTCAATGTAGGCTCATAACTGTATTGTTTTTTAAATATTTTTACACCAAATTTTCAACATAGCCTTCTTATGACCCCACCTCATGAACAAGAGCAGAGAAAATGTTCAACTCTTGCCCAAAAGGTGATTTTGCGCAGGGACAGCAAAAGCAACTTTTGGGATGTAAAAAACATTTTGGCCAGGATTTGAAAATGACAGCTGTCACATTCATGAGGTGCAGTAAAAATATGGCCACTGTATGATGTGAATTTTGGGGAAAAATACAGCAAATTACCAAAGTTACGAGCCTGCATTTGCAAAATTCAATGTAGGCTCTTAACTTTATTGTTTTTTAATATTTTTACACTGAATTTTCAACATAGCCTTCTTATGATGCTACCTCATGAGCAAAGGTAGAGAACATTTTCAACTCCTGCTTGAAAGCTGATTTTGCGCAGGGACCGCAAAATCACCTTTACATTTTGGCTAGGTTTTGAAAAATGATGCTGCCACATTCATGAGGTGCTGTAAAGATATGGCTATGTTATGATTTTGGGGGTAAAACATTGAAAATTACCAAAGTTATGAGCCTGCATTCACAAAATTCAGTGTAGGATCATAACTTTGTTTTGTTTTTTAATATTTTTACACCAAGAGCCCAATTCCAAGTTGTATGGAGCAACTCATGGGCATATGTGAGTTGCACCATGTGACACTATGCCGGGGACCCTGCACCATATTCCAATACAGGCAGGGTCCCCGGCACCTATGACCCATGACTTATGGCAGCCACAGGCTTGTGCCACAGGAATGGTGCAATGGACCTGGGTGCTGCAAGTCATGGCCTGCATTAAACTGCCCCCCAGAGCCCACCAAAACATTCCCATCATCATTTAGAGGCCATGGGGGTGCTGGCTGGGTGGCACAGGTGCATGGGGGCAGTGCAAAAAACAGACCCTGAGGGTCCTCAACATTCGAGGTGTGGGGGGCATGACTGTGCTGGGGGATGCATGGGGCAAGGCACTGTGCTTCCCAAGGTGCTGCGAGGGGGGGCATCTGTCATTTTACCAGGACGGATGCCCCTTAGACCACCTCCATGTTGGTCTAACTCCACAGTGCCATAGCAGGTCTCAGAACCGTGTAGGTGGGTTATGGCAGCCGCCCTTCCAGAATAGGGCACAGTTGCTGCTGTAACCCATGCTTGCACCATGCCACAGTTGGTTGTGGGCATAGTGGGTGGCATAGCCCACCTTTGGTGCAACCTGCATGTGGCATAGTGCAAGCTGCAACTTGGAATTCCAACTTGTGTATCACATGGTGCAAGGTGTGATTTGCACCATAGGATTTGGCATAAAAAGCCTTGCACCAGGTGTATCACAACTTGGAATCGGGCCCCAGATTTTCAACATAGCCTCCTTATGACCCCACCTGATGAACAAAAGCAGAGAACATTTTTAACTCCTGCCCAAAAGGTGGTTTTTGTGCAGGGACCACAAAATCACCTTTTGGGACAGATCTGCCTAATGACAGTTCAATTGTTCATGAGGTGGGGTTCCATAGAAGGCATGTTGAAAATGTGGAGCACAAATATGCAAAAATATCCAGGTTATGGCACTACGTTCAAAACCCCATTGAAATACATTGAACTGCATACCTTTTTCCTCAGTTCGCGGTCCAACTTCGAAGAGTGAAGACATGTCTGCAGTCCAGAGAAGATGACAGTGCTGGACCCCCCCATGGGTAAATAAGGGTTTGGGGGGTTGGGAGGTGGACAAGAATGGCGCAAAAGACATCAATGGATGGTTTTCTCTTTACAAGTTAAACAAAAAATGATATGAAGACATCGATGGATGTTTTTTTCCTTTTACAGGGAAAAGAATGTAAAATAAAAAGGAACTAGGATTTGTTTGGGACACTGGGGGATATGGCACCCACAGTGTCATTGTTATATTTTTAGGTGTGGGGTGCTGAGAGGGAGGGTTGGTGGGGGGACAGACAAAAGAAATTCAGGCTGCAGGGGACTGCATGGAGGGGGATTCAGAATTGTGACACTGGGGGATTGAGCACCCCCAGTGTCACTTCTATATTTTTGAGTGTGTGGTGCGTGCTCAGGGGGAGGGGGCTAAACCAAGAGAGCCATATAATCTGTTTGATGGAGTACTAGTGCTCATGTTTCTAAAATAATATGGAAACATTTATAATGAGAGCTCAACAATGGTGACCTTAAATTGGCCTAGAATTCATATTTGGACTGCCTTGTATGGTATGGGCTGCATGCCCGTGGTGGGCTTCGTGGGTGGATAGGTGGGGGACACTAAATCACAGGGATCTGTTCTTGGGGAGTGTTTCCAACATTTGCAGCCAGCGATTGGCTTAGCGGTCCACTGGACCATCAGGTATCTGTTCTTGGGGGTTGACTCTGTGCTGCCCATGATCGGGGCTAGTGGGGGTTATTAAGCTTATGCCCGCGATCGGGCCAGTCGGGAGGGGATTTTACGCTGCCCGCGATCGGGCCAGTCGGGTGGTGGGGGATTTTACACTTTTGCCTGTGATCGGGCTGCAGGGGCATTGCCCCTGACGGCTGCTGCCTGGCAGGGTGCCAGGCGCAAGTCCTTGGGGATCGGCACACCTGCATGCTAATGGCATGCAAATGGGGCCATAAATAGATGCAAATGGGCTCCCCTGCACCTTGCATGAATTATGGTCCCATTTGCGTCATCTGCTGAATATGGAAATTTGCGATGGCTAATGGTACTTGCACCACCGCTAACTCTGAATGCTCACTCTTACCACTTGCGTATGCAAGTTCCGATTGCAAATATGCATTAGTAGTTGTGGTCGGGTGATATTCAAAGGAGTTGCTCAGTAGCATAACTCCTTTGAATATCGCCTCGCCATACCTCATGCTAACTATTTTGTGTAGCTGCAGGGCTTGCCACAAAATAGCACAGTTTGAATATCCAGCCCACTATATATATATATCATATATATATTTATTTATTTGAACAAATGCTTTATATAGATTGACAGCATAATATTGATGTGATGTAAGTCGGAGGCATTACTGTGTCTCAGCTTGATGATATCATCAATTTGTATAAATGTAGAACTGCTTGTTCAGTTTGCTATACCCCCTTAAGAAAGCAGGAGTGCTGAAGCGCAGGGGTCCTGGTTCATTGTTTTGAATAAATAAATTTATTTTGCACTAGCACTTATTCCCCATGTCTGGAGTGCTCCTCCTCTAAACTTGGTAACTGTTTTCCCATTAGCTTAACTTGTATACTATGTAAATTAGTGGAATGTTTAATTAAAACAAAGCTAGAGACAGATTTGAATAGTATTGGTTATAATGATAGGAAACAGCACGGATTCAAGAAAAACAGGGCATGCATAACAAATCAATTGTGTTTCTATGATGAAGTGAACCAGACCATAAATAAAAGTATTCATTCAATGTAATATTTTTAGATTTTCAAAAAGCTTTCAAAGGTATCACATACATTATTGATCAACAAGATCACATCACTTTGGATTAATAATAAAATTACCACATGGACATGCAATTGGTTGTATAGCAGAGAACAATCTATATGAATTTGTGGATTTATCTCTGATATGGTAGGGTTACTAGTGGGGTACCACAGGGCCCTGTATTGTTTTCTATATTTGTTGATGATCTGCATGACAACATAAATAGCCAAATAACCAGAATTGTGGATGATGTTAAATTAGTGGGAACGGTAGCTACAGAAGTAAACAGGCAAATTTAAAAAAAAATATTTGGATAAAATATATAAATGGGCATGTGACAATGAAATATACTTTAACGTGGAAAAATGTTCAATTATCCACTGAGAAAAAATATTCCAAAACATGATTATTATTTGAATAACAGAATAATTAAAAAAGTTACAATAGAAAAGGGCCTGGGCATATTAATTGATCATGAATAAAACTTTGGTCACCATATTAGTGAATCCATAAAAAAAATCAAACATTTTCATAAATGGGGTTAAAAGAACATTCCTAAGTAGAAATGCCAACTGTTTACTGCCCTTGTATAATCAGTTTATTTGCCCTCATATGGACTATGGCTCACCCTTATGGAGTCCATGGTTAAGGAAAGATGTGGACATGTTGGAAAGAGTCAAGCGCCAGATGACAAAAATGGTTAGAGGGTTGGGTCATTTGACATATGAGGAAAGATTGATTCAGTTGGGCTTATACAGACTTGAAACAAGAAGAAAAAGAGGTGACTTGTTAATGTTCTTCAAAATAATTAATGTAAATGAGCTGATGGTAGAAATGGGTATGGAAATTCAGAAAAAATCACATGGATTAACAACGCATAACTATAAAATCAAATTGGGACGATATACTGATAGATCCAGATTCAATCATTTTACATAGCAAACTGGTAGAATCTGGAACTGTTTGTTAAATGAGTTACTGGAAGGTGAAAGTTTAGATGATTTTAAGGTACGATTAGACAATTATCTAGTGATGGGAGGGCACAATTTGATTCACTAGAACAGATAGACAGATTCAATGGGCTATAGTCTTATTCTGTCTAATGCCCATGAATACCCAGTATGAATATATATGGTACAACACAATAGATTCCTACACAGTCAGTCAGTACATTATTTATTTTATTTATTTATTTATACATCAGTTTACAACCTTTGAGCCAGAGGCTCGTTTCCAAAGGTACCTCGTCACAAAGAGGACAAACACAGTACAACATTTAGTTACATCATTGTAGATAACAGCTTTTTTTACATCATAGTGGGCAACAGTTTAGGCAGATACATGCAGTAATTACTTTGTTTACAATAACAGTGTAACAGGTTAGGTATTGACAGGTTATTACAGTTATTCGGATAAGATTGAGAGGTAAGCATACATTGGTTAAGCAGACAATTAGTCTTGAGCAGGTACTGCTAGGTTAGTAAAAACAGGTGGCTATGGGACAGGGTAGGTGATAGGTTAGGGAGGCGAGCCACTCTGGGAGTTTTGTCAGTTGTTGTTGTGAAGCTACTCAGAGAGTTTTGTTGGGTACAATGAGCTTGAACACCTACGGCTGGAGACAAGCACAGCTACGCATGTTAAATAGCTGACTTCGAAGTGCGGTTTTGAAGCTGGAGATTGTACGGGTATCGGTGATGGAGCTGGGGAGAGTATTGTACCAGGAGGGGGCTCTGTAATAGAAGGACCATTGACCATATGTAGTCCTGGTTCTAGGGACAGACAGGGTGGCCTTGGAGGAGCTACGAGTTTGGACTAAGGGTTGAGCTAGGTGGATAGAGGCTGTCAGGCCGGGAGGGGATAGTCCAAGGAGTGTTTTTTTAGTTATGAGGCAGGTTTGGTATCTGAGCTGTTCATCCAGGTTAAGCAGTTTAGCCAACTCATATAGCTGGCAGGTATGGGTTAATCTGGTGGCTCCCATAATTAACCTACAGGCCTTGTTCAAGGTGTGTTGGATTTTATTGAGGGCAGTCGTGTCTGCGGCACCATAGACAGGCAGGCCATAGTCCACAAGGGACATGATTGAGGAGGTGACTGCTAGTCGGAGGGCATCGGGGGGGAGGCAGTGCTTGTAGAGATAAAGGATACCTAGCCGTGTATTTGTAGCTGAGGCTAGAGTATCAATGTGGTTGTGGAAAGTGAGGGCAGAGTCAAAGGAGACCCCGAGGTACTTGTACAGGCGGACTTGCTCGAGAGGATTCTGAGAGCCAGGGAGGATACGGAGTGGGAAATTACTGAGTTTGTTTTGGGGATGGGCAAAGAGCCTGGATTTGGTTTTTTTTAGATTGACTACAAGTCTGTGCTCTTTGAACCAGGCTTCAGCATCATTGAAGGCTAGTTGCAAGGTGTCTTGAAAGGAGATGGGGTTTCGGTGGGTGGCAAAGATGAAGGCATCATCTGCGTACAGCAGGATTTTACCCGTGCAAGCTCTGGGCATGGTATTGAGGTATAGTGAGAAGAGAAGTGGACCTAGTATGGAACCCTGTCGGACACCGGATTGGATGGGACATGTATTGGAGAGGGTCCCATTAATTTTAACACGCTGAGAGCGGTCCAACAAGTAGCTGGAGCACCAGGAGACCGGGCCGGCGGCAAAGCCGGTGCGGTTGAGGGAATCCAACAGGAGGGGGTGGGAGACAGTGTCGAAAGCCTTTGAGAGGTCAATAAACACTGCCCCTGCTAGTGAACCCAAGTCTAGGGAGGAATGAAGAAAATTTGAGAACTCAATAAGGGCAGTGCTGGTACTGTGACCTGCACGGAATCCGTTTTGTTCATGGCAGAGGATGTTGTATTTGGTCAGGTAATCTGTGATTTGGGTAGCCACCAGTTTTTCAAGGGCTTTGGAGAGGGGTGGAAGGATGGAAATAGGCCGGTAGTTCCCGGCTGAGGACCTGTCACCTCCTTTGTGTATGGGCGTGACTGTGGCTGTTTTCCAGGCTGAAGGGAATTGCCCCAGGCAGAGGGACTTGTTGAGTAGGGTAGTTAGGGGGGCAAGGACCTGATCCGGGACCCGGCGGAGGATACTGGGGTCCAGGGAGTCGCTGCCAATATTATTGCTCTTTAGAACTTGAAGCAGGTGTGGCCTAGCCTCCTGGGGAGTCACCCTGCATAAGTGGAAGCTAGGATATTGAAAGTCAGTGGCGGGTAGGGTTGAAGGAGGGTCAAAGAAGTCTCTGGGGAGGACCGAACTAAGGTCTGTGAATGATGTGTTGAGGAAGTTGGCTATGTGGGCAGGGTCGGTGGAGACAGAGCTTTCAATGGTGATCTGTGAGGGGGGAGGAGACCGCACGCTCCCATTTAGTTGTTTAATGTTGTCCCAAAAAGTTCTGCTGCTCCCCCAGGAGGAGGTAAGCGCAGCCTGATAGTGATCGGCTTTTGCTTTCCTGATGGCCCATGTGCATTTGTTTCTAGCGGCATTGTAGGCCTGTCTGTCCGTAGCCTGTTTCAGTGGCCAGGTGCCACAGGTTATCCCTGTGTTTGAGTAGTTGCAGCAGGGACGGGGTAATCCAAGGGGCATTACAAACTTTGGTGCGGACTGCTGTCATGGGAGCAAAAACGTCGCAGGCATTATTGAAAGTTTGGGTGAAGAAGGTAAGGGCGGAGTCAACATCAGGGGCATCGTGTATGGGAGACCAGTTAATTTGGGCAAGATGTAGCTTAAGGCCTTTTAGTCCACCTGGTCTGAGGCGCCGACGTAGAGTGGGATGAGCCGTGGGTTTGGGAGTGGGGGTGGCCCAGTGGAAAATGATAGGAGAGTGGTCACTAATAGAGTCCGGAATGACCTGGGTATCATGGATTTGTAGAGGGCGGTTGGTGATGACCACATCTAGCAGTGTGCTGGTACCTTTCTTTGTGTTAATTCTGGTGGGTTGGGAGACTAGTTGGGACATGTCAATGGCTGCGAAAGAGTCGCAGGTGGTGTTGACGGATGGGCTGAGCCAGTTAACATTCAGATCACCCACAAGGACTTGGTCAGCTGTGTGAAGTAGGGTTGAAAGATAATCAGTTAGTGAAGCCAGTGCCAAAGTTTGTTTTTTTAAGGGGAATGTAGGCAGCAGTGAGATAGAGGGGACCCTGGGAGTCAGTTTGAGGGTTAGGGCCTGCCTATGGGCGAGAACAGGGCAGGGAGGTCAGTCCAGTGAGAGATTCCTGGTGTATATCGCACAACCCCCTTCTACTACTAACATACTAACATACTAAAATGCCAGCAGAATAGGCCTAACGGTCTTTCGTGTCTGCTGTTTGGTTCAGCCCCACCCTGGGTGCTGACCTTGCTGTCCCTCGCCTTCTCTGGCTTCTCCTTCCCAGTTCCGGATATTCTTGCTGCATTGGATTTTGCTTCCAGAACCCTTCCCTGTACCTGTCCCATCCCTCTTGAACCCCTCCACTGTCTCTGCCTCCACCAGCTCCCTAGGCAGTGCATTCCATGGCTCTACCACCCTGTCAGTGAAGTAGCACCTCCTCCTTTCTCCCTGAATCTTCCCTCCAGCTTCCACCCATGCCCTCTAGTGGCCCCTTCCTCCTTCCTTCAAGCACCCTGATGCTCTCCCCTATTTACCCTCTTCATGTACCTGAAGACCCCATCATGTCCCCGGTCCCTTCTCTCTTCCAATGTGTACATATTTAGCTCTTCGAGCCTCCTCATAGGTCCTGTCCCCAAGCCCCAAATCATTTTGGTTGCCCTCCTCTGGACCCTCTCCAGGAGGTTAATGTTCCTCTTTAAGTGTGGCCTCCAAAACTGCACGCAGTACTCAAGGTGCGGCTTCACCAAGCAGTTATACAGAGGGAGTATCACTTCCTCCTTCTGGAGGTGATCCCCCTAGCGATGCATCCCAGTATCCTGTTGGCCTTGGCTGCTGCCTCCACAAGTCTCAGAGTTGTTCATCTTGACATCCACCACCACCCCAGGTCCCTCTCAGCCATCGAGACTTGTAGCATTCCCCCAGGGTGTACACTTGGCCTGGGTTTCTGGCCTCAGGTGGAGTACCTTGCATTTCCTGCATTGAACCTCAGCTTCCACTTTCTAGACCATCTTTCCAGAGCCTCCAGGTCCCCTGTAAGGCCACCCTCCCTCCTCCCCATCCACCACCACCCCAGTTTCGAGTCATCTGCAAAGAGACTCATCTCACTCCTGATTCCTGTCCTTATGTCAGATACATAGGCGTTGAACAGAAGGGCCGAAGGACTGATCCCTGTGGGACCCCACTAATGAAACTCCTTGGGGATGAGACTATCCCACCAACTACGACCCTCTGGGTCCGGTCCTGGAGCCGATTGCCTATCCATCTGATCATCTGGTTCCCCAACCCCATTTCTCCCAGCTTATCTAACAGGCCCACATGAGGAACAGAGTCAAATGCCTTGTTGAAGTCTAGAAAGAGGACATCCACTGGTCTACCCAGGTCCAAGGCACTTGTCACCCAGTCATAGAACTCCACCAGGTTTGTCTGACACGATTTCCCCGGGATGAATCCATGCTGTCTATTGTCCAGGCACCCTGACTTATCCAGGTCCCCCCCCCAGCCTCTCCTTGACAATGCCCTCCATCACCTTGCCCACCACCGATGTCAGGCTGACAGGCCTGTAGTTCCCTGCCACCTCCCTTGATCCCCTTGTGGATAGGCACTATATGCGCCACCTTCCAGTCTTGGGCACCCACCCTGTCCTCAGAGAGATGGTGAAAAGCTCTGCCAGGGGTTTCGCCAGGACATCTGCAAGTTCCTTCAGCACTCTGGGATGTAATTTATCCAGCCCCAGTGCTTTCTCCATCTTAAGGGAGCTGAGGGCTTCCCTCACTCTCTCTGCTGTGATTTCCACTTCCGGTACCGCTTCTCCCTGCTTAGCCCACCCCCCACCTGCCAGTGATGCCTCCACCTCTCCCCAGACCTGCCAATCGGTAAGGGTCCCCCCCTCCTCAGTATCTCTGTCTCCTCCCATGTATGATGCAGCACCCCCATTTTCCCTGGTGAAAACTGAGGTGAAGTACTCATTTAGTACCTCAGCCTGCTCCCCTGGGTCTTGTGCCCATCTCTCCCCTGATTTAATCCTGCTAATCTGTCCCTTCACCCTTCGTCTTTCCCCAATGTATCTAAAGAACCCCTTATTCCCTCTCCTAATTCCCTGGCCAGGTTCTGCTCCTTCCTTGCCTTAGCCGCCTCACCACTCTAGTGGCCCTTCTAGCCATCAGCTCATACTCCCTCGATCCCTTTCACCCTTGAGCACTTGAATTGCTTATAGGCTGCTTTCTTTCCCCGCACCACCTCCTGGACCTCCCTGGTCCACCAACAGGGTTTTTGGGCCCTACCGCATTTTCGTCTTACTCTTGCACAGGTGCTGGTAGCATCCTGCACCCCTCTCCTGATGATTTCCCACCTACTATCAGTGTCCATGTCTACCTACATGATCCTCCCTGTAGAGGGAGTACCCTGGAATAGTGACAAAGGAATCTGGAGTGGATTTTGATAACCAGGTTTCCACCACCGTGATGACATCTGGCCTATGTGAGGTGACCCAACATTGGAGGGAATCTAGTTTTTTCATCAGGCTGCATATATTCATAGATGCAATGCAGAGCCCGGGTGACCCTGTCGGAGGGTTTGAGGGAGCTGGGCCAGGGTTCGGATGAATATTGCCTGTCAGAAGTAGTAGTATAACCACAGCCCTGGCCAGGGGACAGTAGAGGGTGAGCTTTCGATAAGTATGCCATGGGGAGGGGGGGTGCTTTTGAGCACAAGGGGTGGGCAGGGTTTTCCAGGCTGTGAACATGAGGAGGATAAGTCTCCAGTGGGCACCCGAGGAAGTAGTAGTAGGGAGAGGACTGGGGGGAGGGTGTTGATGACTGGGGCAGATGATCAGAGTAGGGTGTGGCAGGGCAAGCTCCAGAAAAATAGCAGGATCAGGTGCCATTGTGCCTGGGGGGGTATTAGGTTGGTGAGACAATGGTGCCAGGGTGAGGATGAAAGGGAGGCATTGTAATAAGAGGGTTAACATATTGCTTGTGGTTGCTGCTGGATGGTAGGTTGAAGTTGTTTTTGTGTCACTCAGCAAGTGTGGATGCCACTTTGGAATAGTGGTAGTGACACGGACTCTGGTGGCCAGGGTACCAGGTTCAAGACAAACTCAGGGCAGTTGGTCACAGGACCTAGGTAAGAGCCGTGCTCCATGTTCTAGGGCCAGGACACAGGGTATGTTTGGGACCAAATAAGGGGTGCTTAATAGCGACTCCTAGTGGCCGCTCGAGAAAAAGCTTTGCCGTGATGGCAGGAGGTCCAGGCAGGATTTAGTACGGCATCAGGTGTGGGAAGGGGAGAGGGCAGAGCCTCTGTAGTCAAGGAAGATAGGAAGAGGGATAGGTAGTTGGAGAAATCCAGGATAGGTGGTCAACCAGCATGGGCTTGGGGGTGGAAGGGAAGGGGTCCAGGAATAGGCTAGTTTAGGATCGGGTGTGGAGGTGGAGAGGGCAGAGGGCTGGGAGAGAAGGGAAGAGGACAGGTAGTTAGAGGGGTCCAAGTATAACAGGGAGGAGGCTTTCTGAAGATAGAAGAGCTAGAGACAGTAACAAAGGGTCCCTCTAGTGGCTGGCAGGTATAACCTGCAAAGGGGAAAATGGGGACTTAGTATTTCAAACAGCAGGAAGTGATGTCATCAGGCGGGGTTGGCCACAAGTGGTGCAGATGGATAGGGCCCTGTAGAAGAAAAATACATAAAAGTAACACCCAATTGTAATCCGGAGCTGGATGGCTTAGTCCGTGAAGCAGGGAAACAACAAGAATTAGACAACACACTTGTGATTGAAAACAGACTGCAGGGGAATACCCTGATTTGTACTCACAATACCCAAGCTGAGGACCGGATGGTAGATGTTCTTCTGGATTGCCAGAACAACAGGGCATGGAGACAAGGTCCTTGTGCAGGACCCCACTGCAGTTGATAGCAAACGTATTTAGTCCAAACTAAGCTGGGGTTTGCTTCCAGCTTCAGCACACAGCACACAGCATGGGGGATTGGAAATAGCGATTCCCCACAAGCACTATGCACATTCATATGTAAAAGGAAAGTACTATACCAGGCAGGCTGCTCCTCGATCCTGATCACAATTACTGCAAAATACCCGGGAGCACACACAGCAGCTTCAGTTCCTGACAGACAGAGTGCGATTCAGCAATTTCTCCAGTCTTCTACAGGGTGAGCCTGGTTTCCACTTGTCAGACTTCCTTCTTTCTCCTCACAGTTGGATTCAGTCCAAACTGGCATTTGCAATGGCTGCAGACCGAACCTCAGGGCCTCACACGCGCTTCCCGTGCGAAACTATACACTGCAGAAGCACAGAGCTCTTTCTCTCTTCACTGTCACAACTGATCTGATCTTTCCAGTCACAGAGCAGGGCATTTCCTTTAGCTCCACACCATTCTGTTGATTGGTTCGGCTGTCACTCAAAATAAGACTTCCTCTGTTGGTGGAAAAAGGTGCCAAGGTCAAAACTACATTTCCCAGAGTCACTGCCCATACAATCCCCTTGTGGCTGGCTCAAAATTAAGAGTCCAAGTTCTGATTCATCCACAGGCTCCATTTTAGGGCTCCCTTAACCCAGTTGGGCCAGCACAGCAGTTCAGGACCAAAATGAAAGAGCTACACTGAAACAGTTCGTGATAAAATAAAGACAGGTTAGACAAACTACATTTTCTCAGTCACTCTAAATGATTTCTGGCAAACAGTTATATCTTTCAACAAGGCTCCCTCTGCACATGTAGCGACGGCAGAAACGGAGTGAATTGGCAGCAGCTCGGGTGGGATTCGAGCATTAAATACACAGTCCCCCCATACAAACTAATTAAGTCTGCAAGCAGACAGCTGTTAAAGAGACAGTAGGTGGAGGCTCAAATAGCACTCACTTGGAACCACATTTAAACAGCTCAGACACCGAGCACCGCCCAGACTTGGAGCATTCAGGCAAGCTCCTGGAAGACTTTTGGGAACCCCCATTTGCAGGGGGGTTACACACAGTCACAGTGAAAATGGATGGCTCAACCAGCTCAGAAAGAAACTTAGTGATAACAGCAACAAGGTCAGCAGCAACAGTAACAGACAGAGCAGTGGCAACAATTCATGGTGCAGATTTTGAAGGTGCTGCAAGATTAGGTGGTGTAGTACCAAAACCAGCAGCAAGAATGTATCTCTGGCATCCACCATCCCCTTGCTTGGTTCAGGACCAAGCACCATACTGACAAAGCTGGGGCTTGATGATGATCCTGAAGCTTACCCTTCAACCTTCAAGCAAGCTGCTAGCACAGCTGGGGGGCCTAAAAGAACATTGGGCTACCCACATAGCACTGTACTTGTCTGGGGAAGTTCAAGCAGCAGAGGCTGTGATGATGTTTGAGCTCAAGATTATGATCTTGTAAAGACAACCATTATGAACCATTTGGAAATCACAGAAAAAAGTTTATGATGAAAGTTCTGAACCATGGGCTTTGTAGCAGGTGCTCATCCCAGACAGTTGAAATATCTCACAACTAAATTGCTAAAGCCAGAGATATGCTCCAAAGAATTAAAGGTCACTATTGTTCTGGTACAATACTGAGTGGTTTTGGTGGGCAGAGTTTGAGCCTGAGTGTTGAGACATGAGCACATCATTCTACTACCACTAGTACAGCTAACTGAGAACTACCTTGCCACCAAATGGCCAAAGACACCTACATGATATGGCACCAGCAAAGAGCCCCAGGCATTGCAGTGCAGAAGGGATGTTTTGGGGAGTAGATTAAACAAACTACTATTCGTAAGTTGTTTGTATATAACAGAAATGTCCCCTTCACTGCCCAGGACTTCTACAGCAAGGTCTGGTACATTGACACTTTTCCCTAGCCCTAGATCCCTGTGTTATCAAATGAGAAGAATGGCAATAGACCTGAGTCTGACATTGCTGACTCCCACTGTGGCAAAAGCAGGTCATATCTGATGATCTTCTCCCTTCATGAAATGTGGCAACATAGAGTGCAATAGAGCTACTAACAAACTGATTCCCCGTTCAAAACAATTCTATGCTGTCCCATTACAGGTTGGAGATCAAAATGTTTTGGCCCTGATTGACCTAGGTTGTGGTCACTCCTTAATTAAGGAGTTTCTGCTAGGGCTATATCTGTGCTACTGAGGAAATCCTGTACATATTTAATTTGTCCTTGGAGTTAACCAGGAATACTTCACAACTCCAGTACAGTTAATGGTTGAAAATGGGAGGGGGCATTGTATGTGGGTATTGCAAAACATTTACCATGGCTTGTGGGGGATGGCCAAGATTGGGAAGGGTTCCATGAACTAAACTAATTAGAATTGTGTTCCCTTAGAGCCCACTAACGTCAGGAAGCAATGGAGCAAACAGTTTCCTTTTCTGAGCCAGAAATATATGGCTCCATGTATTAGCCCAAGTGAAAAAAGAGATCAAAGAAGGCTGGGACCGCTCTCTTCAAAGTAGTTGGACATATCTACGTAGTGAGTAGTGCTGGGGGGATGAAATGAGGTGGGCAGTTGCAAAGAGAAAGATTGTACTAAAAGGAAAATTCAACCTACTGTACCAGGTACAGGCTGGGAAACCTGTTGGCCAAAAGTGCATGGAATCAGACATTGGTACAGGTAATGCAGAGATGCCTACCAACCCAGCTGGTTAGAAAGCCTACCAGGGAAGGGGCTATATCAGACTTAATGTTCTCTAGTGGGGACACCGTAGAAGAGGTGGAGTAGTGGGACAAGTGATCGTAACTCAGTGTGATTTAACATCATGGTTCAGACCTAATGCTTAAATTCAAAGACAGTGGTCCAGGGCCTTAGAAGGGCAGAATTCAGAAAGGTGGAACATTTAATTCAACAGAAACTTGGTGGGGGTGTTGAGGCCAAATGGAAAATTATAAAGAAACAGAGAGGAAAGCATGCTGACTAGAAACCTAGGTGCTCCACAGTAGTAATCTTCTAACACAACACACAAGAAAGGAGCACTGCACCACTCACATTGCTTGCAAGTATTTAAGAAAACATGAATGGCAACAATCAGCAGCATAATAAGCTAAAAGTCTGGCATATTAACAAGAGGTACACTAACCTGGAGCAAACACCCCTTTGTCATTCACCTCTCATTGAATACATGAAAGCACTTCGAGTTGTGTAGTGTTCCTTTCCTGTGTGTGTTTTGTGAGAAATGATAAAGAAAGAATACATGGGAAAAACTATGTGTGGTTTGAGACAGATAGGAAAGAAAAAGAAACACAAAAGACCCATTTGGGTCTCAAGGGTTCTCAAGAGAAGTGACAGAAGTAATAATGAAAAAGAGGGCTGCTTTCAGGAAGTACAAGGCAGACCAGCAAATGGTAAATAGGGAACTCTTGTGTGGAGAAAACAAGCAAGGCTAATAGTGTGGTCATGTCATGTTGCCACTATATAGAGCATACGTAAGGCCTCATCTGGAGTATGTAGCAGAGTTATGAAGCCCATATAAAGTATCTGAAATTACTAAACTAGAATCTGTGCAGAGAACATTTGTTAAACATATTTGATAGGTTAAAAAAATTGGATCTTATGCCTCTGGCTACTTGTCGCCAGAGAGGCGATCTTTTTATGTTTGACATTATCAGGGATCCATACTTCATTTCGGAATTGGGCTTTGAGTTTACAGATGATCATTACTATACTCGGGGACATCCATTACAGCTCAAAAGAAAAAGTCTTTGGCATAATAACAGAAAATATTTTTTCTCTCAAAGAGTTATTAATCCTTGGAACAAATTGCCTGTAGATGTTATTACCAGTAAAACAACATTAGAATTCAAGCATTGTCTTGATACTCATATTCTAGAGGGCCTTGCTATTAGTTATTCTGATTAATTCAACAGGTACAGTTATGGGCGCATAGCCCCCTAGCACCTTATTGACCTTAGTGAACCTTAGTGGTAAGAAAAATGAAAGTGGTGATCGAGCTGAGAATAGCACAGGGTATAAAGGGATGGGGACAAAACATGTTTTCACTACATCAAGGAGCAGCAGAAGAAATAGGGAATAATCTTAAACCTGATCAAATGAGGGGAAACTGAGGAAGACATTAATAAGAAGAATCAGCATTTATATAGCACTTTTCATACACATTGTATCCCAAAGAGCTTTACAAGCAATGAGAGACTGGTGGTGAAGTGACTGAAAGTGTGGTGGCAGCCATTTTGCACATCAACACTCACACACAGCCTTGGACAATTGCATGAAATGGTTTTATGGGAAGGGGAATGTTGGCCAAGACACCGGGGAAAATACCCTACTCTTGGGAAAAGTACCTTGGGTTCTTTTGCTTCCACCTGGACACCGCCAGGAGAGCACCTGAGATGGGTAGAAGGGACCTCAGCTTAATATCTCATCCAAAGGAGGGCATACCCTCACAGTACAGTGCCACCCTACTACTGCACTTGAGTGCCAGTGTTTATTGTATGAGCCCAATCTGAGAGTGGGATGAGAACTCACAAGCTTCTGGCCCAGAGAAAGATGTGCTACCAAATGAGCCCTGCTGACACCAAGAGGAAAACATATATTCTAAATGAATACTTTTGGTCAGTCTTCATGAAGAAGGAGGAGGAGGGCCACTCCTAGAGTGTGGGATTCTAGCCTGTTGGAGGGGAGATGGATCACATATGGCAATGATAGCAGTGAAGAGGGCACTGAAGGAGCTCAGAACCCTGAAGGTGGAAAAATCACCTGGTCCAGATGGTCTGTACCCTAGGGTGCTAAGGGAAGTTGCTCAGATCCTGGTGGAATCACTAACTGCTCCATAGAAAAATATGTAGTTCCAGTGGGTTGGAGGGAGGCCCCCATGGTCTCACTTAACATGAGAGGGAGTAGAGAACTCAGGGAACTACAGACTGGTCAGTCTGCCCTCAGTTCTAGGAAACTGCTAGAAACCATTGTAAAGAGCATATAGTGGAATGGCTGGAGGTCAGAGGACTCCATGACGAGGCAGCATGGATTTGAATCAAACAGATCATGCCAGACTAACTTGATAAACTTCTTTGACTGGTCACAAGGGCAATCAATAACGGTCAAGCAGCAGACATACCATATCTGGAATTTAGAAAGGCCTTCAACTCTGTGTCCCACAGAACACTTGTCAACAAGCAGAGAGAGCTAAGGGTTGGGACACAAATAACTGAAGAACTCAGATGGTAGTTGTCAACTGGGAATACACAGGAGGGTACAACAGTTATCGGTCCTAGGGCCTATCCTTTTCAGTATATTCATAAGCAAGGGCTCGGGGCAAAATCAGTTTCTTCTCTGATCATAGCAAAATCAGAGGCAAGGTGGATAGAGCAGAGGGAATACAGAGGATAAAAACCCCGGACAGACTGGAAAAGTAGTTTAAGATATGACAATTCAAATTTAATGCCTAAAAGTGAAAGGTCATACATATTGGCAAAAGAAATCCAAAAACAAAAGTAAAGGTTGGGGAGTGAGGATGGAGCAGATGTAATTCGAAAAGGACCAGGGATCATTATTAGTGACGGTGTAAAGTCCCATGCTGAATGCCAGAAAGCTGCAGGGAAAGCAAGTAGGATGTTGGGGTGCATAGGGATAGAGTTTATTAGTAGAAAGAAGGAGGTGATTTTGCTCCTGTACAGAGCCTTGCTGAGACCTCATGTGGAGTACTGTGTGCTGTTCTGGAGCCTGCTGCTGAAGAAGATAAGGGGCCTGTTGAAAGGTGTTTGAAGAAAGGCCACAACGATGATTCAGGGGGAGCAGGGGAAGTCGTACGAGTGGAAGTTGGACAGTCTCAATGTGTACACACTACAGGATGGGGGGGACATGATAGAGACCTTTAGTACCTAAGAGGGATTCATAAAGTGGACTGCAGTGCACTGTTTACAAGAAGCAAGGACAAGGTAACAAAAGGCCATGAATAACAACTAGCGGGGTGAAACTTTAGGAGTGATGTAAAGAAGTTCTTCTTTACAAAAAGGGTTTGAGGAGTGAAATGCATTGCCAGAAGAAGTGGTCAATGTGAAGTCCATCACTAGCTTCACACTTAGGTGGGGAAGGTTAAGGGGAACTGTCCAAATAAGATAAAGGAAGGAGTGTGGGCAGTTGAAGGACGTGAATGAGTGGACTAAGGAGGGTGTGTGGAAATACAGTCAGGCCATCAGTAGAATAGCTCCAGTTCAGCGTTACACTGGGAGCAAATGCAGGCAGGTACTGGGCAGACTCAGTGGGCTATTGGGCCTTTTTCTGTTGTCAAGATTGGTGGTTAAGATGTACTTTGAATTTGCTACTGTAGTTTATTATTTCAGTGAGCTTTGGGACACTTCAATAAACAGAATGTTCACATATTCCTGCTACCTTGGTGAGTGTTTATTAGGGCAACATGTCCCTTGCTTTTTATGCTGCACCAAGATCTATGTTTCTACGTCTTGAGGAACACAAGGACCTGTGTTCAAGCAATGCTTCTGCAAACCCAAATGAGGAGGAAGTCTCCACCTCTACAGAAAATATAGAGCCATACCACAAGGGGAGCACTAATGTTTTCAAACCACCAACTTTGATTCTTATGGAACAGAAAACTGATGAACTGCTAATATGCCTGCCAGCAACTGTTAGGGGTAAATGACCATGTTACTGATGAGCATGAGGTACAGGGCTTTTCTTTATTTTGAGCTGAAATGTGATCTAGTATACAGAGTTGATAAAGAAGGGTAGACGTGGACCTTCAGGTACCAGGTAATAGTTAATGGTCTGCAAGAAATGAGGAGATGTGGTTAGTGTATGTTCTCCACCTGGTTGGACATGTGAGAAAGGATAAAACTCAAGAGTAAACCCTTGCTTTTTCTGGCTAGGAATATATATAGAGGTATCAGACACCTCATGCCCTGAGTGCCAGCTGGTTGCCCTAAAAAGATACTACTAAGAAGGTCACATTCATTTTCAGTTTCCCATGCTATTAATAGAAAGGAACTGGAGTAGAACTGAACTGGTAAGGCCACTGCTAAAGGTGCCATGGATCATCAATACATTATGGTAATTGTGGATAACACTACTAGCTAGATCAAAACATCTACCAGGCCAGCAGCAAAATAGTTCTTAAAAGTATTTTTTTTTATGTGGGTTGATCTAAACATAAGTGAACTAAGGTACAGATTTTATGTCCTACTCATGAGGGGGGTTTGTGCCCTGTTAAAACTGTTAGAACCTTTGTGCATTACCCACAGATCGAACACCTTGGAGGAACAATTAAACAAGTCTGAAAGGAGTGGAAGCCAGTGGGAAGGGTTCACAGCATCTGATGGACAGTATGCTTTCCTCCTGGAGGAAGCTCATTGCACTGCTCTAACAGGGGTTTCTGCTGGTGGTGGCGTGGTGTATGTGCCATTGATGTCATGGCTGACTATACACCATTGTACACCCCCCAAGCTAACTGCAAGCATGTGCAAGTCAGGGAAGAGGGTGGGGAGATAAATAGTGAAAATACTGAATGATAACCTTTGTGATCCCCCCATGCCTAGAGACCCTCAAGCACATCATTGGAAGGCCCCCTCCAACTCAACATCTTTATGGTTAGTTGCAGTTCCTATTCTAGGCCAGGGGGAGGCCCTCTGGAGGGACAAGTCAGCCAAGGTGGAAGAATATAGAAACTCACTTCTCCACTATGTCAGAGGAGTCCCTCAGCAGGGTCAAGATGGTCCCACAAAGACATTGAGGAACTGGAGATCTCGAAGGTTCCTTTTGTGGCAGTGAAGGATGATCCTGGTGGGCAGGAGGGACCATTGTAGGATTTGATGGAGGGTGGTGCTGTTTGTCACATGTAGAAGGTAAAAAAAGACTGAAAAGTATGCTGTGCAAATCTGTAGCAGAGGATGTTAACACTTGGGAACCAAATTTTATTGTATTTGTTATTTGTAGTTCAGGCATTCACAGGGTTCTCACCTTTTGAATTACTTTGCAGGCAACAACTCCATGCATCCTGGATCTTATAAAAGATATGTGGAAGCAGCAGGCACTTGGCTCACATATTGTGCTCTAATATTGGTTTAATGTAGGGGAGAGATTGTATGTGTTAGGAAGATTTGCCAAAGAAAATCTATTATGAGTACAACATACTCAAATTGCACTTATAGGCAAGGGACTAGGAGGTGGAGAGTTCTCCAGTTGGATGACATGTTGCTTTTTTTGCTTAGTTCTGAAAGTAAACTCCTAGCCAAGTGACAAGAGCCATATGAAGTCATTCAGAAGATGGGGAACATTGACTATGAGAATTTGCATGTTGGCAAAACAAAAAAAATTTGTGTGTCATGTTAACGTGTTAAAATTCTGGAAAATGCAGATTTGTTGTTTAATGACCTAGAGGAAAGAACCCCGTGGGCCCAATGACTGACATAGGTCAAATGAGTGATGTAGGACCACAGAACAGAATCCTCAACCTAGGCACTGTGATAACCAAAGGGAAAAGTGACATCTCATTGAACGATTTAATTGATGCCAGGACCTTAACGTTGGTAAGTGACTACAATGACGTGTTATCTTGAAAGTGTGGAAAAAAACATACCAATAAATACCTAATTGAAACTGAACCAGAGTAGGGATTTGCCAACAACCTCATTGGCTTCCAGAAAAAAAAATATGATGAGTGGCACAGGAAGAAATCTACTCTTTGCTGGAGTTGGGCACTACTGAAGAGCTCCACAGTGACTGGTTCAGCCCAGTTGTAATGATACTAAAATCCGACAGGTCTATTTAGTTTTTTATAGTATATAAAAAATTCAGTATGGTGTCCACATTCAATGCTTACCTAATACCAAGGGTAGACAAATTGCTGGACAAACTGGGAAACCCCCCAATACAGTATACTGAATCAGCACTTTCGATCTCAATAAGGGATACTAGCAAATTCCATTCATTTGCCACCTCTTTAGCTATACCATTTTACTATGCTGCAATAAGCCCAGTCATCTTCCAGTGTCTGATGGATCATATTGTCTTAGAACTTCTTGGGCAGTATGCTGTGGCATTTATAGATGAAATGGTGATATTTAGCCTGGGCAAGGAAGACTCACCTGTGAGATGTGATATCAATGTTACAGTTACTCCAGGAAGTGGTATTGATGGCCAATACCACAAATTGTGCCCCAGGATGATGAAAGACCAAATACCTGGGGTATGTGATTGGAAGAAGACAAGTTCACCCATTCATAGACAAGATAGTAGCTCTAACAAAGTATTACAGTCCCAGCACAAATTGGTCATTCCTAAGACTGACAAGGTACAATAGAAGATTTATTCTCTCTTTTCGACTATCTCTGGACCCTTTATTCACCTAATCAGGAAACTGTCGCCTACCTGGGTCCAGTGGTCCAAAGATTGTGACACAGCTTTTGAGGCCATCAAGATCATTTTATGTAGCCAGCAGATGCTCTACAGCATGGCTTTAATGAATCTCATCCTTTTGTATACAAATGTTTCACAGGTGTGGTTAGGGGTGGTCCTCTCCCAGGAGTTTGTTGGGCAGGAACACCACATCTTGTGACTACATATGAAGTTATTTCCTAGAGGGTGCTGTTATGTCACACTTTAAAAAATGAGTGTCTGACCTTTAAATGGGTAGTTGTGGCTACTATCTACTGGAGTCCCTTTTTGATCTGATTACCAATCATGTCTCTTTGCAGTGGCTCCATGTGATGAAGGATGTCATTGCCTGTGTTACATGGTGGTAATTGACCCAGCAGTCTAATCCTTCCTGGTCCACCATTGGACACCAAAAGCACATACTCACTCAAAGTTTGTTCTTTCGGGATGGAGCAGACATAATTGCTTTGGTCAAGCATGCCTGGGGTACAGCTGTAAGGAGAAGGTTATATCTGGTTGTACATTCCACATCCTCTGTTTAGCAAACATTCTAAACACAGGCATGTGTTGTTATCATTGACAAAATTTGCTACATGACTCGAAGGGAGCTGAACAGATGACCCCCACAACAGTTTGGATATATAGGGCCTTTTAAACAGGCACATTGCAAAGTGTCTAAAAAGGCTTGGCAGTTGTTAAATCTGACTGGATGCACAAAACAGCCACTCAAAATTTATGGCACAGTTATGGAAACTGTTCAACCATCAAGCAGAAAATCCAAGCTCTAATGCACCAAAAAAATTGGCAAAAGCAAGCATATACTGTAACTGTATTTAACAGTTTATTGTAAATAGCATAGTGTGAAGCTAAAAAGACACACAAAGACAGCAGCAGCAGTAGCAGTACAAACAAACCCAACATTTTGCACAGATATATGCATTTTCAAGGGTTAAATTTGACCGGATGCACTATAAAGCCAGATGCATTTGATTTAAAGATGCAGTGACTTATTATTGAGAGGCAGTATAGTGTAGTGGTTAAGAACACTGAGGTGCAAACCTGGAGAACTGGGCTTGAATCCCCCAGCTACAACTTGTAATGTATACTGTGTGACCATGAGCAAGTCACTTAACTTCCCTGTGCTCCCAGGATGCACACAGAAAGAAGCCCTTAGCTTAGTCTGCCTTTCTTGGTCAAAAATGGTAACAACAACAAAAAATTAACTGTGCAGTTCCTTACTTGGTTTAAACATTATCTAGGGTGGGGAAACCCGGGGACGTGGGGGCTGTATATAAAATGGGAGGAGGTACTTACAGTTACCAAGCAAGTGAGGGACCTTGGGATGATCATATCTGATAATTTCAAGGAGGCAGGTGCAACAGGCATGGTGAGCCAGATGCTGGGGTGCATAGAGAAGGGGAACCCCAAGTAGGAGAAGGGAGGTGATGTTGCCTCTGTATCAATCACTTGTGAGACCCCACCTGGTGTATTGTGTCAGGATCTGGAGGCTGCATCTCTGCAAGGACATTAACAGGGTGGAGGGGGCCCTAAGGAGGGCTACTAAAATGATAAGGATGTTGCACGAGAAACCATACAATGAGAGGTTGTGGGAGGTCAACATGCCCTCCCTGGAGGAGGGGACATGATTGAATCCTTCCGTACCCTTACCCTCAGTTACATTCTCAGTCTAATGTCACACCACACAGTGACTCAATCCTGATATACCTACATTGTGACTACACCAACCTAACCTACCTCCAAGTTCAGGTCCAATCCTACTCTCAGGTTAGCAACCGTGTTCCTCTACATACCTTCTACTGTGTCCAAAAGCTTCTCACACCACAACATGCCTTCTGCTTCTCCCTAAGCCTACCTAAGCTAAACCCTAAGCATATCCTCATCACACCATGCCCAGCTCTGCCTCACCACTATGTTTCTGGAACACCCCACTGAAATTGCTCTGCACGGGGTCAGCACCCACTGCAAGATGCTTATGTGCCCTATGGTTATTGTTATTTTTTATGTCATCATCTACGGTAATAGTATGCTTATTTTTGACTCACATTTCATGTATTCTATGCATTATTGCTGATCTAGTGCTGTATCTGTTGTTTTGTACATGAACTGTTCATCGCTGTATTTATTGTTATTGTATGTGAACAACTCCCCCCCCCCCCCCGGACACATCTAGAGATGAGCAGTCCTGCTGAGTATGCCTTTCTGGTGAAACTGTTAAATAAATAAATAAATAAGTACCTCGTGCGGTGAATAACATGTAGGAGGGGAATCTCTTTCACAGGAGGAGGAGCACCAGAACATAGGGACATGCTATGAAGCTTGAAGGGAGGAAGTTTGAAAGGGATATGAGGAAATGAGGAAATACATCTTTATAGAAAGGGTTGTGGACACATGGAACAGCTTGCCAAAAGATAGGGTGGGAGCAAAGACTGTGGGGAGCTTCAAACACACAAGGGTATAATTAACAGTTGTAAGGGAGGAAGGAAGGAGGGACACCTGTGACCAGATAGGTGCCGGGTTGTAGTGTTAGGCAAGAAAACAGGGCAGACCAGATGGGCTTACTGGTCCTTTTCTACCAACACATTCTATGTTTCTGTGCTTAAAAATATTTAATATTTGAACTTTTACAAGTCTTCCCTTCTCTAAGCAATTATGGAGTGTTATCAAAATTAGCTAAATTTAAGACATTTACAAGACAGAAAAATTAAGAGACCATATAAATAAAAAAAGGAAAAATATCAAAACTTAAATTTTCCTCATTCTGTAAGTCCTGGAAGAGAGGATTGGGTAAGTCAAGGAAACACTTTCAAAACTGAGTAAAATCTTTAGTTGCTAATCAAAAGGAGAAGCATCATTTTGTGACTTTAAGTTGAGATCTGTGGACTCTGTTACCAGGTGGCATGGAGCTTCCAAACAAGATTCAAGCTCTTCTCAGTTGGAAGTAATAGATGGAGCAATGTTCAACCCTGGCCTCTAGAACCCCTTTCAGAATGAAATGGAATTATAGAAAAGCCACCAATTGGTCAATGCAAAAAAGATATATATTTATCCATCTAATCTGACTCAACATTTCACAGGCTGCATGAGTGAGAAGCTGCCATATGACTCCGCCACTTCAACCCTAACAGCCAGAAACCTTTTACTTTGGTAAGTAGTGAAACAGATGTTTGGATAAAACTTACATTACAGTATTGGCATTGAGGTATTAGATTGCTCCTCTCATTCAGGCAATTTTTTGACATGCCCCTATCAGATTGAAAGCAAATGAGCATATTATAGTTAACAAATCGGGATGGGAGAACTTCTAAAGGTTCTGAGGTTCTAAATGGTTCTGATAAAAAAAGGTTTGAATGCATATCCGAACCTTATCCAAACCTTTTTTAACCTTTATGGTTTTATGGTAACTATTTGTGAAACATTTTAAACAGCTTTTAATCAACATATAATTACTGGTGACTATAAATATCAACCAGATTACAGTTTTGTTAAAAATGCATATCAACCAGATTTTGGGTTATTATGCTCCAAAGGCAATAATAAACTGAAGTCTGGTTGATTTGACACTTCATAATAACCCAACATCCAGTTGATATGACATTCCCCAAAGAAAATACTTTAAAACTGTTGCATTCCATTGTTTTACAAAAAGTATTTCAACTGCAGTATTTTCAACTGTGTTTTATTCATGCACAGGTCAATTTGTTCAAAAATAAAACTGCACTCTAGCTAAAAACGTCTGTTTCAAGCTGCTAGAAATACAGTCTAAAGCTCTGCATCAGCAATTATAAAAAATAATGGATAGGTAAATTTGATGTTATGGTTTTTTTTTACACACTTTCAGTGTGTGATGACCACATAAACCTCTTGAGCTTCGCTCTCGAGGTTTATGAGTCATCATACACCTCAGGTGTGTGAAAAAAATCCATTACACATACTTACCAATCCATTATTCTCTACATCTATAGAAAAAAGCAATTAAATCACTGTTTAGTAGTACTAAACAGCACAAGTAGTGAAATGAGATGAGGCATGAATAATATGACTGTGGATGTGCCTACTGCAGGATGATGATGATTTGGCCTAAAGGCAGGCAAGTCCCAGATACTATTTTTTTTTAACTAGTATTCCGAGTCTGACTTTTTGTGGAAGGGGATATATTTGGCACCACTTTTGTTTAGCAACGGTATGGAACATGAAGTAAAGCAACATGGCAAAAAAAGACAGAGCACCAGGCAGTCCTAAAGTCACCACTTTATTGTTGCTACTACCACTACTATCTGCCTCAGGGCGAAAAACAGAGCTAAACAAATTTTTTACATTTTAATCAATCTGGTTAACGCACATTTAGCTAAATGATCTCCTCAGAATAAGAAAGTGACTGTGTGTGAGATCAGGGACTTGTCTGTTACAGTTGCTACCAGTACAATCATGCCATGTACTGGCTGCACCTCCTACCCACCCCCAGGATAATGATGATATGGTCCAAATGCAGGCAAGTCCCAGATCTGTTTTTTTTCAAACCATTCTCTTGAGTCTGACTTTTTGCAGAAGGGGACAATGTGTTTGAAATGTATGTCACCAATTATGCTCAGCAATGACTCCCAGTATGGAACACAACAGGTAGGGCATCCTGCAGAATGTGAACACTAACAGAAGCATCGTACTGCACCAAGGCTCGTGAGTGATGTGACATGATGACTGGATGTCCTGATTCATGATGAAACTGAAGATCAGAAAAACAAAAACAGGGTTGTACCAAAAAAAGTTGAAGTGGTGTGATTCGTGATGACCTGAAGAACATGATTTGTTGTGATGTGACGTGAGTCATGAACTTGGCACCAGCAGAGCTTCTCAGAGTACCAGAAACTGGATGAAACTAAGCTTCCACAAACAGTTGTCACTGAAAATTTAAAATACCTATGGCTGTACGTCCCTGAACTGCTACAATGTTTGGTCTGAGATTATACCTACTGGATTAAATACAGCCGGTTTGTGAGGACCAAAATTCAAGCCCATTTTCTAGTAGGGCATCCTGCAGAACATGAACACTCAGAGAAGCTGCATACTGGACCAAAGCTCGTGAGTGACATGACATGATAACTGGGTGTCCTGATTTGTGATGAAACTGAAGATTAAAAAACAAAAACAGGGTTACACCAAAAAAGTTGAAGTGGTGTGATTTGTGATGCCCGTGAAGAATGTGAATTTTTGTGACGTGATGTGAGTCATGAACCTGGCACTGGCAGTGCTTCTCAGAGCACGAGAAACTGAATGGAACTGAGCTTCTACAAACAATTGCCATATAAAATTTGAAATACCTATGGCTGTGCTTCCCTGATGACAGATGACTGACTTCGTGCGGGAGGGTGGGGTGTCACACAGACAGTATGCAAGAAGTGGCACTGGTGCACTGATGACTGGCTGGCAGATTTTATTACACACACACACAGAATTTATATTTCATGTACCGCCTACTCTAAGGGTGATATTGCAGGCACTGCTGCTACCCACATAGATTCAGGGACCATGCCTGGCCTAACCCTCTCTGACACAGTACCTTTTCCCTTCAAGGATTTTTTGTTTTATTCCATTTGATGTGACGGAATGCCCTGCCCACTAAGCCAAAGCTTATACCTCACCGAGCAAGCACAGGGAGGAAGATGACAGATGACTGACATCTTGGGTGGGGGGGTCACACAGACAGTATGCAAGAAGTGGCACTTGTTGACTGACTGGCAGATTTTATTTCACACACAGATACAGAATTTATTTTACACACCACCTAAGCTAAGGGCCAATGCTGCAGGCACTGCTGCTACCCACAGAGATTCAGGGACCCTGCCTGGCCTTACCCTCTCTGACACAGTACTGTACTTTCCCTTCAAGGATTTTTTTTAATTTATTCCACATGATGTGATGGAATACCCTGCCCTGCCCATGGAGCCAAAGCTTATACCCCACCAAGCGAGCACAGGCAGGAAGATGACAGATGATTGACTTCTTGGGGTGGGGGGTCAACACAGACAGTATGCAAGAAGTGGCAATGGTGACTGGCTGGCTGAGGCACTGCTGCTACCCACAGAGATTCGGGGACCCTGCCTGACCAAACCTTCTCTGACACAGTATTTTACCTTCAAGGATTTTTTTTAATTTATTCCACATGATGTGACAGAATGTCCTGCTCAATGAGCCAAAGCCTATACCTCACCGAGCAAGCACAGGGAGGAAGATGACAGATTACTGACTTCTTGGTGGAGGAGGGCACACAGACAGTATGCAATAAGTGGAACTGTTGACTGGCTGGCAGATTTAATTTCATACATGGACACAGAATTTATTTCATACACCATCTAGGCTAAAGGCCAATGCTGCAGGCACTGCTGCTACCCACAGAGATTCAGAGACCCTTCCATGCCTAACCCTCTCTGACATAGTACTTTCCCTTCAAGGATTTTTTATTTATTCTATGTGATGTGATGGAATACCCTGCCCTCTGAACCAAAGCTTATACCCCACCAAGCAAGCACTGGGAGGAAGATGACAGATGACTGACATCTTGGGGGTGTGTGGTCACACAGGCAGCAAGCATGAAGTGGCACTGTTGACTGGCTGGAAGATTTCATTTCACAGATGCACGCACACACAAGCATGCATGCATACACTTTATTTCACACACCACCACTGCAGGCACTGCTGCTACCCATAGAGATTCAGGGACCCTGCCTGGTCTATCCCCTTTCTGACACAGTACTGTAATTTCCCTTCAAGAATTGTTTTATTTTATTTTTTTATATTTATTCCATGTGATGTGTCAGAATGCCCTGCCCACTGAGCCAAAGCTTATATACCCCACTGAGCACAGGGAGATGACAGATGACTGACTTCTAGGGCAGTCACACAGATAGTATGCAGGAAGTGGCACTGGTGACAACTGGCTGGCAGATTTTATTTCATACACACACACACACACACGCACACACATGCACACACAATTTCACACACCACCTATGCATACGCATGCACACACACAAACACACACACACAGCACACACACACACACACACACACACACACACACACACACACACACACACACACTATTTCCCATACCACCTAGGCTAATGGATGATGCTGCAGGTGCTGCTGCTTCCCACAGAGATTCAGGGACCATGCCTGGCCTAACTCTCTCTCAGATAGTACTTTCCCTTCAAGGATTTTTGATTTTTATTTATTCCATGTGATGTGATGGAATCCCCACTCAGCAAAAGATTGTATAATAAAAAATAAAATAGCAATTAATCCCCACTGAAGTGACTGAGCAGCGAGCACAGCCAGGAGAATTGAGAGCTGACTTGTTGTTGGGGGGGGGCAACTGGGCAAACAGCAAAAAGACTAACTGGGAGTGGTGTGGTATGGGTAGCACAGTTCACCCCCTCTGCTGCTCCCCAAAAAAACAACAACCTGGCAGTATGATTCTGGCACTTCAGTATTTTTTCTTCTTGCCTTTCTTGACTCACTCACTTGCCCCCAGTCTCCAAGTTCCTACTCCCCTGCCCTCCCTGAGTGTTCTCTCCCAACTCCTCAATCCCTGAATCCCATACCCAGACCCAACCCAGTCCTCTGCTCTAATCCCTCCTGTTCCACAGTTCCTGACTCACACCTCCAAGTTTTCTTTTAATTCTTTTTTTAATAATAATGTAACATATATATATAATTAAATTCTTTAGTTTTTTTAAGAGTCTGTGAGCCGACTTCTTTCTTGCCCAATGGGCAAACACAAGCAGCACAAGCACAGAATCATGGAGCAGCCTGTAGAAGCTGCTGCTCCTTCTCTATCCTGTATTCCTCTGCGTAGCTCCTAAGGTGGACCATGTGGGTTGCTAGAAAAAACCCAATCAAGTGCCACCTTAGGGAGACAGACAGCTCAGCCATCCAATGAGGAATCAAAGTCTTGTCTCTGGTCCCTCCTGTGGTTTCCTCTTGTTCTTGCACTTCTTGCACTGCATTACCATGATACAGCAGCTGCCTGAACTGATCTGAGTAGTCGAACATATTCAGAAGCCGTTCGTTTATGAACACTTCGGCATGTTTAGGTCAGTATGTAATTTTGATGAAACAGTTTACCCATCCCTATTTGCAATTTCCTGTAATTTACATTCTGGTAACCCATAGTAATGCTCTTTCCTTATTTATTTAAAATCTTTTTGGCCAGGAAAAGCCCACTGAGTCAAAAATTGTTTCCAGGTGCATCCATGAAGCACAGAGAATTAAAATAACTTGCTCAGGGTTAAACAGTATTCACATATAGGATAGTGTATGGGAGCCCATACACAACCACTCTATTCTAATACCGAGTGGTTTCCATGACGATGAGGACCTCGAGAGAGAAGCTTAAGAGGTCTCTTTTGTCACTGAAAGCAAGAGGTATCGAGAATATCATGATTGTGTATTTGGGCTCCCATACACTTTTTGATATAGTGTATGGTGCCCAAAAACAAAAAGTTCACTTACTTTTCTTGTTCTGTGACAGTGTTTTCCACTGGAGACCTGCACTTCCCGTATGTCCGCTGGCTAGCCAACTCATACACGTGAGGCGTCAACTGCCCCCTGTTCTATGAACAGTGCTGTTGGGGACAGTTTCATTGTGACTTGGCTACTAACGCAGAATGAAAAGTCATACTGCATTAGTAGCTACATCACTACTGAAGCAAAGCAACTTTTGCTGGAGTATGGAACTCCATACACAATTACATTCCACCATACACTATAAGGTGGTTAAGAATTTCAAAACCAGGTTTGCTAGGTCTCCAGCTCTGTGCTCCAACCACAAGGCCATTCTGCCTCAAATTTCTACTCACTCTTAACAGATACCACTATTTCTTAACTTCAAAAAAATGACAAGCACAGGCAGTTGAACTTAAATCTCTCCTTCTCAACCTCTGATGTCCCTTCCATATGGAAACACTCAGTGGTCCTCCCTCTACCTAAAGGTGGAGTCCCCTCATCCCCTGGCAACTATCACCCCATCTCACTACTTCCTACCCTAGCCAAACTACAAGAACATCTAGTCCTCTCTCAACTCACCTCCTTTCTATCTGATATCTCCTTATTCACCACGTTCCAATCTGGTTTCAGGAAAAAATACTCTACCACCACCTCCCTACTTCGGTTCACTGACTCCATCCTCTCCGGGATGGATAACGTCCAAATCACCTCAGCCATATTTGTCGACCTTGCCAAGGCTTTTGACACTGTTTCCCACTCCCTTCTCCTTGGTTCCCTCTCATCTGCTGGTCTAACCCCTTCTGCCACTAACTGGTTTAAGGCCTACCTTACTGGTAGAACCCAGTCAGTTAGGATCACAGATGCTATTTTGCCACCCCTCCTGATCTGCACTGGCATCCCTCAGGGCTCCATGCTTGGTCCCCTCTTATTTTCCATCTTCCTTAATGACCTGCCATCTGTCTGCTCCCCCTCCTCCGCCATACACATGTATGCTGATGATAGTGTCTTATATGCATTTGGCTCATGCCCAGCTGAGGTTATATCCAGCTTCCAGCAGGACTTCAACAAGGTCCAGCTCTGGTTTGCAAACCATCAATTACTCCTCAATGCCAAGAAGGCAGTCTCCATGACTTTTGCCACAAGGCAGAGACTCTCTAGTCATCCCTCTCTGAAGACTTTCTGCACTCTTGATGGGACTTATCTTGGGGTTTGGTTAGACCAACACCTCAACTTTTCTGGACACATTGATACCATCCAGAAAAAATTGTGCCCCAAGCTTGGTGCCTTGTTCAGGAACCAAAGTTGCATCCCTCCTGTGGCTAGGCGTGAGCTTGTCCAGAAGATGATCCTCCCCATTTTTGACTACTGCAATGTAGTCTGTGGTACCACTCCTAGGTCCTTTCTGACCAGACTGGACACTCTCTACAACTCCTTCTGCCGCTTTGCCCTTGATGCTCCCTTTTGCACCCACCACTGTGACCTCTATCAAGCCCTTTCCTTCCTCTCCCTTACAAACAGGCACCTCTTACACTGCACTAAATTCACCACTGAACACTGGCTGGGTCAACTCCCTTCCTACCTCTCCCCCTCATTTATAACACACCCTCCTCCTTCCCACTCCCTTAGATCTATCAACACTCGCACACTAACTGTCCCCCGCTGCTCCACTCTCTCCGGTCAGTCTGGATACTCTCACCAGTTCCTTAAAATATAGAACTCTCTACCTTCCCAAATTCAACACTACTCTTCCCTCTAGTCCATCAAAGCTGTCTTCTCCAACTATCTTGCACCTAACTGTTCCTGTTATGACCTGCCTTAATTTCCTTCATTTTGCGCCTCACAGTTTGTCCCCCTTTGGAATTTACCCAATGCTTCTATCAACTCTACTGCCTCTACTGACCCTAGCCCCTCCTAGGTGCTAGTTCTCATACCTTTCTCGCTTCCCCTACTCTCTCTCCCTTTTTCCGTAGACTTCACACTCCCTATGCAGAGTTCTCAGCATCCTGTAGGGGTCATATAGTGCTTAGTCTTGCCACCTTTTCTTCCCCATCTACTTATCCTTGGCCTTCTAGGTCCCCTTGCATGGTCCCCAACAGCCTAGTGAGTTACTTGTGATCAGGCCTCATTCCCTCCCAGATATTATTTCTCATTTCCTCCCTCTCACTATCCCTCTATAATTACAACGCCTAACTGCAGGAGGATTTTCAATCGCCTAAATTTGCCTGCCCCCTTGCAGGGTTCATAACATCCTGAAGGGTTCGCTTTTTGGGTCAGGCCTTATTTCCACTCCTAGGTAATAATCACACTTACTCCCCCTCTCTCTCTCCCTCTCTCCCTCTCTAATCCCTACTCCAATTCCGTGTCTTCTTGCATGGTTCCCCACATCCTGAAGGGGTCTCTCTGGGACATAACTCGGCACTATCTATCATCTCATCCTCTCTCTCCTTCACCCCTTAATTCATGATAGCACTTGTTCACTTATTACCATTGCACTTATTAATGGTGCTCACAAATTACATATGTATGGAACACTGTTTGTAACAACTGCCTTAATTAATTGTATGCTGTGTTGAGCTTTGTAAGTTGAATGTAAAATGTTTCATCCCAATTGTATCCCTCTGCCTCAGATCGCACAAGGAGATGAGCAACCTGTTGCTCAGTGTACCTTCCTGGTGAAACATTTCAATAAATAAGTAAATAAACAATATGAAATCTAACAGGGTTTCAGAGCTCTTTTAACTGATGGGAACATTCTAATAAATGACCTAAATTACTTTTTTATAACCTTGTAATCTCTTAAAGACACAACTTATATAATGAGTGGTCTGTACAGCAACAGGTAGTTTCCCAGGTGTTCTCAGCATGTGTAGCTCTTGAGTGGACCTTTCCACATTCTGGGAAAATGGAAAGTTGAGGCTCTTTTGAACCCATTCCTATTCCTGAGGGTCATGTCATGAGGCAGCAGATGTCATCCATAAACAGACAGCCTCTTGTATGCCTTCCATCCATTTCCTCTAAGGTACAAAGGGATCATGTGGTCATGATCCTGCAAGCTCCATACTGGCCCCTGCTACCAGGATCTACTCATTCTCAGCAGCAAGCCTCCTTGGTTACTTCAGCTTTGGCCTGATCTTCTGAGCAGGTTTGAGGGGACAGGCCTTCACCTGAACCTGCAGCCCATACACCTGATAAGCAGGTTCCTGATCGACAATGGTTACAAGCATTGGGGCTTTCTGAAGTTGCCCTGCATTGGCTAGAGACCTCTCAAAGATTTTACTTTCAAGACCTATGGCTTTATTTTTTATAGTTATAATTTTATTCTTTTAAAAAAGTAATAATATATAAAGTGGTAAAATGGTTACCCATCATCTACACCACATCTGTATAGATAAATTGCGACCGTTACATTTGAGGAAGAAGTTACAGTAATCATATCAAAACTCATAAGACTTGACATGAGGCAGGCCATCATAATACATAATCATGCTATTGTCAAAACAAAGAAGAAAAAACTAATTCCATATCCACAATCCCTCCTTGTTCTCCATATTCTGAATACTGTTATCTGTTCATCAGTCATATATTATATCCTATAATATAATGCAAAGACAAATCAAATCCACAATCTAATAATATATGCAACTTTAACATCCAATAACGTTACAGTCACTACAGTCACTACAATATCTAAATATTTTGTTCTTTTGCTTGTGTGGAAAGAGCCATCTCAATGTGTGAAGCAGATGGGCATTCCTCTTCATTCATGTCTTTTTCATAATGTGATCTAAGTGTAATGCCTAGGCAGCGCTACTCCAAGGGCTACTCCTCCTGCCTTTATGGCTATGCACAGGTTGAGGAGTCTGGGTTCACAGACTTAATTTAAACTGGTTCTTCTCCATGCTATTTCACAATGTGCAGTGCCTCCACCCAGAGTATAGCTTTAAATGGAATAGCTGTTACCTGGTACAACCCCCGGGATGTCATACCGTCCATTATTACCTTTAGCCACCCCAACACATTACCCAACAGTGTTTTCCCACATTTCAGACATTTTCATAATTAAAGACTTTCTCTAATAATATGCTCTTGACAACCATTTGCAAAACAGTAACAATATTTATTTAGGGGAATAGGAGTTAGGAATGGGGAAACAGGAGGAGTAGAGGTTATGCAGTGATTATATTTACATATTTACAACTGATTAGTTTTGGTTGCTGGTGAAAACCCTTCAGCTGGGTAGATACCAGTTACACTAAAAGAAGCAATCACTTTATACCAACGTAATGATACCCAGAGCCCTGGCTATCTAGCAGCATACTGATAATAAGATGTTACGCATTGCATTTATCCCCACCACTGGTACCAGTTTCCAGACTTGCATGAAACCCCGCAATCTCACACTTTACCCTGGGTACCCAGCTACCAAAGTCCTGGATGGTTGCAGGTCTCGTGGACATTGCAGCTGTGGCATTGTCCAGCTTTGATTTAAAAGTGAGGAAAGCATTTTTTAATTTTAAAGCATTTTAACAAACAACAACTTTTTCACTTTAGCAGTAGGGCAGGGGTTGCCCTGCAGTTAGCAGTAGAGCAGTATTTGTCCTGCATGTAACAGACTGAACAGTTCAGGTGGCAGTAACCAGCTGTTTACGTTAGCTGGAACTTGGATTGGCAATCCAATGAATGGCAGTCCAATGAATGGCATTCATCCCAGGGTATTGAAGGAGCTAGCAGAGATCCTGGTGAGTCCCTTGGCAGGCCTATTCAATGCCTTCCTGAATTTGGGATGCATACCCAAGGACTGGAGGTTGGCTCTCATGGTTCCCCTGCATAAAAGTGACCCAAAAGATGAACCAGGGAACTATAGACTGGTGAGCCTCACATCCATTGTGGGGAAGCTAATGGAAATTATCCTGGAGGAGAGGCTGGTGTCCCTGCTGGAGTACAATGGGCTACAGAACAGCAGACAGCATGGCTTCTTCACTGGCAGATTCTGCCAAACCAACCTGATAGATTACTATGACTGGATGACAGGGCAGATGGACAAGGGCCATGCAGTGGATATTCTGTACCTGAATTTCAGCAAGGCATTCAATTCGGTGTCACATGGGAGACTTGTAATAAAACTTGAAGGCACTGGGTGGAACCAAAAATGGTGGGATGGGTGACAAACTGGCTGCAGGAAAGGCAGCAGAGGGTGGTGGTCTTGGAAGGGGAACTCTCATCCCCCGTGGCAGTAACGAGTGGGGTTCCACAGGGCTCAATGTTGGGACTGGTGTTATTTCGGGTATTTATTGCAGGCATTTCCATGGGCATCAAGACCAGGATCAGCCTGTTTGTTGACAAAACCAAGATAGGGACGGTGGTGATGACATAGAGGGGTGGCGGGGTCTGCAGGAGGATCTGAATAAACTGGAGACTTGGTCAGGCATGTGGCAACTGGGGTTCAATGCCAAAAAATGTAAGGTTTTGCATTTTAGAGCAAAAAATTCAAGGACAAGCTACCAGCTTGGGGGGTGCAGCTGGTGGAGACTGAGGAGGAGAAGGATCTGGGGGTGGTCATCACGGGATCAATGAACAACTCGATACAGTGCAAGAAGGCAGCAGCAATGGCCAACAATATGCTGGGTTGCATAGCAAGGGGAATAACGTTGAGGATGGGGGAGGTGATACTGCTGCTGTATAGATCACTGTTAGATCTCATCTCGAATACCGCATGCAGTTCTGGCATTCGTACCTGAAAAGGGACATTAAATTATTGGAAGGGGTGCAATGCAGAGCAAATAAGATGATCCAGGGGCTGGGGGACTTACTGTATGAGAATAGGCTAAAGGAGTTAAACATATACTGACTGGAGGAGAGGAGGGACAGGGGAGATATGATCGAGACATTTTAGCACAGAAAAGGGATAAACAAACTGGCATGGAAGGGCTATTCAGGAATATGGTGGGGAAGGACACTCGAGGACATAACATGAGATTGGAGGGGGGAAGGTTCAGGAGGGAAATGAGGAGACACTTTTTTACTGAGAGGGTCGTGACAGGGTGGAACACGTTACCAGTGGAGGTGGTAACCTGTAAAATGGTGGTCTACTTCAAAAGGGGCTGGGGCAGGGCAAGAGGGAGGATAAAGGGAGTTGAGGTGCGAAGAAGGAGGGGCAGCTGCAGAACAGGGCCGCTAGCAGAATAATCAAGCAGACTCAATAGACCAAATGGCCTTTTTCTGCTGGCTAATTTCGTATGTTCGTAATCCTGAATATTCAGCACATTTATGTTTGTCACATCCAGAACATTCATATTTCATCACATAATCAGGCACAGTCACAGAAGGGGAACACCTTCCACCAGGGGCCAGCAGGGCCACCCTGGATACATTAAACTAGGTGGAAAGCTGTCATTTACAGTTTATATAGGACAGTCCAAATTAACTTCGGGGTCTCAGTCCGTTAATGCGGCATTGCAGCTATGGCTGGTGGCTCCACAGGACATCTCGACCAGATAATTAGCACAAATACATATCAACACATTACTAGTCTGTCCTGGGCTCACTATGGGTACCTCCAGAACAGTCTCGGTCAGCAAAAGTTACTGCTCAGTCAGTCAGTCCTGGGCTCACTACGGGTACCCCCAGAACAATCTTGTTCAGCAAACAATTTAACTATAGGGGTACCAATGGACAGTCACAAATCAGCAGAAACAATTTAATAGAGGTCCACCTGCACTGGGCTAAGGTTATGAGCGGCTGAGCAGGGTGGAAATCAAAGAATGATCTTCACTCAAACTGTTACTTGGGCAAGACTGCCCCAAGTTGACAAGAGTTCCTTGTCTCTTGCACCAGGGGGTACACGAGTACTCACTCATGCTCCTCACAGTAGAATTTCTGTAATCAAGGTTCCTGATGTCTTCAGTTCTCTCACAACTGAGGCTGAATCAGCTCTCTCACAGCTGGCTTGTTGTCATCTGGTTGCAGATCCATGTCTTTCCCCAACGTGGATGGGAGGGCTAGCACCTGGGGGATATTCTGGTAACCCCAGGCTAGCAGGAACTGCATGAAATTAAATAACTTTAACTTTAACTACTCAGAAGGCAAATACCCCCTCCTGGATGGAGAGGATAGCTGGATATCCAGGCTTGGCTGCATGGCTGGGGGCCAGTGCCTCCACCCCCGTGGGGATTCCCACTCAAATCTGGCTAAATGCTACAAAACATAGTCTCTTATAGGGCTCTCCCAAGGCTTCTGGTTGGCTGAAGCTTTTGGGGAATGGCCTCTGATTGGCTGGAGGGCCTGTCACTCACAAAAATGAATTATGCATTAATCTCACTCAATGCACTGTTGGTTTGCTGTTTTGGCACCTGAAATTAGGTCCCTGCAGTTCCCCACGAATACTTGATGTTTTCCCATGAGCTTTGGCTAATGTCCCACAAAGTCCAGGCTTTGTTATTCTGGCTTTCTGATTGGCTGTGGCTGCTTGGAATGGCTGCTTAACCCACTTTCCTTTAAGCAGATTAGGTTCAGTCTCAACTCAAAGTTCTGGTGCAGCCAGAATAAAATGATTATTTACCCAAACACCCCACAGTTCAATAGCCTTGGTCGTGCACTTGCTGTCACTACAGAGATCAGATAAATTACTCAGTCTGTTTTCCTGTCACTACTACCATTATTTAAGGATGCCTTGAAGCAGCAGACTGGCTGTCATTATCTGAGTCCCAACATTTGTCTAGTGCAGCCAGGATTAAGCATTTATATTTTTTAAACACTCCCCCCTCCCTTATAAAACATTTCCCCAATACACACTGCAGCTACATTTATTTATTTAGACATTCACTTTTCTTTTTCGGCAGTTGCCAAAACACTGCTGCCCTGAGGGCAGAGACACCCTCATTAATATCCATGAGGGATTGGGGCTCTGGCTCATTAATATTCATGAGCCCTGATCTTAACACTTTCTGGATCTTCTTAAATATTTAAACAAATAGTCTTTCAGGGCCCTTGCTTAGGTCACTGGGTCCCACTGAGTTGATGGGAACACCAGGACCACTGAAACACTCTCCGGTTTGACCACAAGTTTGAGCGGGTGAACATCAAAGGCTGCGTTTGTGCCTGCATGATCCCCACTGCACCAGAGTGCAAGCATCTAGTGGGGAATTATGGTTTAAGTTTTGGCACCCTGCAGGTCTGAAAATCACTTTGTAGTTGTTCTGGTGTACCAGGGACACCAGAGGACTCGTGCCAGGAATAGGAGACCAAAAAAACGCAGGCAGATTGGAAGGCATGGAGGAACAGGAGCTACAGGGCTGCAGGTAAGCCCTCATTTTAGCAGGGGGGTACATAAGGAATTCTTAGAGTTGATCATGTAAAATAAAACACATAAATTGTTATTGTATGTTATATTGACTTTAGCAGGTGGGAGTAGCTGAAACTGTACACCAAGTTCCAAAATGTCCTTTCTGTATGACAAAAATTTGCAACTCCTTTGTGGCACTGCATAGGACCAACCAGTGAAAACATGAAATCTATGTGGTTAATACATTAGCATACCTTTTATTTTTGATAGTCACATAATCAAGTCACGGTCAGATACAAAAGCTAAGGAGATGACTATTGTAATTTTTGCTTCTGTATCTGTCTGACCAGTGTTGTTCATTCAAATATCCCTAGGCTTTTTTGGTTACTCTGAAGGCTTTAGTCAGAAAAGACAAGTTATCTGCAGGTGGCTCATATATTTCACTAAATATATCCTTAACCATATCTGTAACATTATTGAATTCTGCATCTAGCTTGCTTGGCAGCCGCATAGTACATAGGTTTTTATATCTGACCGGATTTTCCAAACTCTCTGCTTTTCTATTTAAATTGTAATTATCTTTAGAGATACCCATCACAGTTGCTTCCACTCCCTGAACCTTTGATGTTACAACTGTTACATTTTCAGTATTTGATTTTATTTGTTCTGTCATTTTATTAATTCTCTGTCTGCTAGTTTTTGCATCTTGTTGTAGGAAATCACACTTAGTACTTAATGCCTCAAAGCATCAGTCAAATATATGTATCTAGTCCAGGTTTTGGTGTAAAGATCTCCCCACAAGCTCCACAGAGCATGTCTTTTGTGTTTCTATGAACTTGGTATCAGATTGTCTTGTTGCAATGCCAACCTAGATATTTTCAATGGGCTGCTGGTGCTTTGTAGGTACTCCATGGACTTAATAAGATTCCCCTCTTGTTTCAGCCATGGTTATTTGAGATACAGAAGAAATGGCAGAAGATGGAAATTTAAAAGTGTCAGCCCCCTTGTTAGCTTCAGGAGTGAGAAGAACAGACTTTGATAAATCAGCATCAGCAACAGGTTTAATAATAATGGGAGTGGTTGTAGCAAGATTTGCAGCTGTTGCGGTCATAGTAGTAGTAGTAGTAATGGGGTCATGTTCCACATAACCTGCCAACTCTTATAATGTTAGATTGTCACTGTGTTGAATGGCAGTTACACAGAGGACTTCACTTATCCTGGTTAGGGTAGGGGCCGATGTAAGAACCTCCTGTGTGGGGAAGTTGTGTAGCTTTATAGCTTTTCCCCATCCATAGGGGCTGGTATCCAGACAAAATAGCTTCTTGAGTGGGGGTACCCTCTGTGAAGTATATTAATAAGAGGATGACTTGAGTCTGTTCTTTCATTTGTCCATCATCCTCCTGGATCTAAATGGGTCTTAATAAGAAACAGAAATGTTAGGTTACAGTATTTGTAACTATGATTTTTAGGACAAAATGAAATCGCTCACTGGAGTTCCCATACAAGATGTCTGCCTCTGTTGGCAATCCTACTTCCTCCTCCTATGGCTTTAAGTTGAAGAAATTCTCCTGTTCATGCCAAAAGTGCTGTTCTGTTATTCTTTTCAGCTATGCTTGATGAAGAATTTTCTGGACTGCTTCTGTTCCCTTACTCACTCTGGCCTGTGATCTAAAATATGGGCCTCAGTGTGCATCTGACAACCATTTTGTTTAATTGTACTAAAACCAGCATTCTGACCATGGCTGACCAATGTGGTGTACAGATTTTTCCAAGGCTCAGACCATCAATTTCCTCTGGTGTGTTAACCTCCACAAACGTGGCCAAGGCACCTAGCTTCACCTGAGCTCTTTCCTTCTAAGACTGCTTGAAAGGCAGAGTAGAGAAACTTACCAGAGCAAGGGAGAAGGATTAAGACTTAGTTTGGCTAAGCAGATTTACTGTGTGGTGGTGTTTTTATTTTCTACTCACAGGGATTGCTACTGTTTGTTGCTAACATTTCATTGCTTTATTTTTCTCTGATTCAAATTGTTGTTGCTGGTATACCTTCTTCTGCATTATTACAAGGTGTGCCTACAGGTGTGGCTAACAGATTACTGCTGTTGTCTTCTGATTCAAATTGTCTTTGCAAGGTATATCTTCTGTTACTGCTTTATTTTTCTGGAGCAAAGTGTTTTACAGGGTATATCTTCTGAAATTACTGTATTACAGGTGGAGCTTACATTTTATGACTTTTATCATTGGGCTAAGCAAAATTACTGTTTGACACTGTGTTTTATTTTATTCTTGTTTGTTGAAAAGGTTTGTTGTCTCAGAGGTGTTTCAGTCTCCTTCTCACATTGAAGGAGCTAATTGCTTTTCCTCCCACAGCTCTCCAAAGGATTAGGTGTGTATGTGGGGTGGAGCTGGCAAACTGTCAGTAATTTCCAACAGAAAGAAGGGTTAAAAAGTCAGGTTAGTTGATATCTTGAGGTAGAAGACTTGATTTGCTGGCTAAGGCACCTAGCTTCACCTGAGCTCTTTCCTTCTAAGACTGCTTGAAAGGCAGAGTAGAGAAACTTACCAGAGCAAGGGAGAAGGATTAAGACTTAGTTTGGCTAAGCAGATTTACTGTGGTGGTGTTTTTATTTTTACTCACAGGGATTGCTACTGTTTGTTGCTAACATTTCATTGCTTTATTTTTCTCTGATTCAAATTGTTGTTGCTGGTATACCTTCTTCTGCATTATTACAAGGTGTGCCTACAGGTGTGCTAACAGATTACTGCTGTAATCTTCTGATTCAAATTGTCTTTGCAAGGTATATCTTCTGTTACTGCTTTATTTTTCTCTGAGCAAAGTGTTTCTTACAGGGTATATCTCTCTGAAATTATTACAGGTGGTGCTTTACAGGTTTTACAGTTTTATCTAACATTAGGATAAGCTTTCAGGGTTACTGCATTTGTTGTTGACTGATTGTTTCTGCTCTTACCTCCTTGTTCTTTCATCCGTGGTTCTTCTTTTAGGCAGGGGAGGCCCAGCCACCCACCCCATCCCCAACCACCCCACGCTACACTCCTTTATAGGGTACCACAGTTGTGACATTTCCTGTGGCAGAGCAGGAAGGGGCGGATCAGTGGGGCCTCCACAAGGTGATCTCATTTACAGGGCACTAGTAATTTAACTTGTTATAACAAGTTAAACAAAGCACAATTAAACCATTACTTGCATTTCTTTTCCTTTTTTTCCTTCTAATTACTCTGACTAGGTTACAAACCCAGCAACTTATTTGGAATGGATTTCATTAACTGCAGGTACTGTGGAACAATTTTAGAAGGACAGTCTTACAGGATTTAGGACACTGTCCTACATGCTGGGCCTTTGGAGATCTTAGGGCTCAACTCCGGGCAGCATGGGCAGAGATTGCACGCCTCAAATTTCATTGAAGAGGAAATACATTATAAGAACCACCTCCATTTCCCAGCATCCAACAGAAAAACTCAACCGCAGAGGGTAGTTGGTCCAGGAGGTTGGCAGGTGGTTAGGAGGAGCAAATCAGGTGCCCCATCACTCTCTGCTCTCCATCACATTGCCTCCAAAACCATATAAACACATTAAACAGGTATCTGCCTCTATCTCTGAAATCAAATAAAGAGGCAGAAGACACTGCAGAGCAGGAGCTAGCACAACAAAACTCACCCAAATCAGGAACCAAAACTAAACAAGCACAAAGGAAACTAAAAACTTGATCATAGGAGACTCCATGATTCGGGAGTTGATACCCATCTCCAGCCAGGGTGATGGTCAGATGTCTCCCAGGTACATCAGCATGGAGAGACACTGACCGCATTGCTAAAATTGTTCACAAAGCAGGAGAAAACATTGATGTCCTAGTACACATAGGGACTAATGATCTCACCAACCGGTCAGTTGTGGAGACCAAGGAACACCTGACTAGGCTGGGTGACAAACTATCATCTATTTCGTCCGGCATCTCCTTTTCTGAGATCCTGCCAGTCTGGGAGAGGGGAGCAGATGGACGGAAGGTCAGAGAAGGGGAGATAGGGGAGCTAAACACGTGGCTCGAGGACTGGTGCCAGGAAAAAGGACACAGATTTGTAGGGAACTGGCAACAGTTCTGGGAGCGAAAGTTATTTAAATTTGATGGACTGCATCTGACTAAAGAGGGAGTCAGTGCATTGGGGCAGAAGTTTGACGTCTTTGCAGAATATTTAAACTAGCAATGGGAGAGGGGCAGCACTTACACGTCGAATGGGAAGAACACTCCTTCCCCTCAGCTAGTGGTCAAACAGGAATTCAGCATGTTTGCCGCTCATTTGCATCACCAGGTAAGAAAAAGGTTTGTCTCCCCATACGATGCACAGGGTAATGCCAAACTTCACCCAACAACTAACACAACAAAATCTGGCCAATGGAAAATCATGTAACAATGCTCACAGCCTGGGAAATAAGATCCCAGACCTGCAGGCAATAATGTCAGAGGCTAAACTGGACATAGTAGCAATTAGTGAGACGTGGTTTACCAGTAACCACACTTGGGAGACTTCAGTACCTGGCTATGTATTGTTCAGAAGAGACCGAGGTGCAAAAAGGGGGAGGAGTGGCCCTGTATGTTAATGAAAATATCAAAGCTACAGAAATTCAGAATACACATAAGGAGCCAGAAGAACTGTGGGTCACCCTGAAACAGGAAATGGGACAGCTATAAGAACTGGGGTTGTCTACAGGCCCCAGACCAGAGGGAGGACATAGACACATTACTGTTAGAAGATATACAGAACATGACAGCTAAAGGGAGGTTCTGATAATGGGAGACTTCAACATGCCAGATACAGATTGGTCAATACCAGCAGGAACATCTGCCAGAACTAGACTTATAGTGGATTCCTGCAGGGGAGGGCCTCAAACAACTGGTAAAGCAACCCACAAGAGTCAGGGCTATCCTAGATCTAGTACTGACTAACAAAGAAGGGATCACAGATCTCAGGTAGAAGGTCACCTAGGGAGTGACCATCACATGGTATGGTTCAATTTGGCATTACATCTAAATCATCCCATTCCAAGGCAAAAATATGGGACTTCAGAGGAGCTGACTTTGATAAGATGGCCAACAGAGTTAAGCTAGCCCTGGCAAAAAGAAACACAGGTGAGGGGGTACAGCAAAGTGGGCAAGCATTATGATGCAATACTTGAAGCAACATCCCATTGTGTTAGACAGAAAAGGAAGTGCAAAGAAGAAGGAAACCACTTTGGTTCTCAAATACAGTAGCAGAAAAGGTCAGAGCCAAAAGGCTGGCCTTCAGGAAATATAAGGGAACACAGCGGGATGAAGATAGGGAGGCATACCAAACTGCCCTAAGGGAAGCAGGGAAGGCAGTAAGGCAGGCAAAGTCCCAAACTGAGGAAACACTAGCACGAACAGTAAAAGAAGAAGGTGACAAGACTTTCTATAGATACATTAGTGAAAGGAGAAAGTCCAGAGGGGGTATTGCTAAGCTTAATGGAGAAAAGGGAGCATGTGAGGAGGAGGACCCTGAAAAGGCATCTATCCTAAATAGATACTTTGCTCAGTATTTACTGAAGAGAAGGTAGGGCAGGGCCCACAACCCAGCATCATGGACACAGGGGAGGGAGGTGAGCACTACTCCCTTCACAAAGAAAGGGTCCTACAAGAGCTTGCTAGGCTCAGGTGGATTAGGCAATGGGACCTGATGGCATACATCCCAGGGTACTTAAGGAGCTAAAGGAGGAACTAGCAGAGCCATTAGCAGAATTGTTTAGTGAGTCTCTGAGCACAGGAGAGGTCCCAGAAGACTGGAGAAGGGCTCATGTGATCCCGCTCCACAAGAGTGGTAGCAGGGAGGGCGGGGGAACTACAGACCGTCAGTCTTACCTCAGTAGTGGGCAAGATTATGGAGGCACTCCTTAGGGAAAGGATAGTGCAACACCTGGAATCCATAGGGGCAACAGGATCCAAGACAGCATGGGTTTACAAAGGAAGGTCCTGTCAAACTAATCTCATAGATTTCTTTGACTGGGTAACCAGAGTGGTGGACCAAGGGGAGCAGTTGATGTCGCTACCTTGACTTCAGCAAAGCTTTTGACACTGTTCCACATAGAAGATTGATAAATAAGCTGGGTAGGCTCGGTGGGCTGGGAAGTTGGTCAACTGGGTGGCAAACTGGTTGACTGGCAGAAAACAGAGAGTGGTGGTAAATAGTATACAGTCAGAAGAGATGCAAGTCACAAGTGGGGTACCTCAGGGATCAGTCCTGGGGCCAGTCCTATTCAACATCTTCATTAGTGACCCTGCAGATGGACTGAGGGTAAGGTTTGTCTGTTTGCAGATGACACCAAGATCTGCAACAGAGTAGATGAGCCAGATGGGGTGGGCAGAATGAGAAGAGATCTGGATAAACTAGCAGAATGGTCAGAAGAGTGGCAACTGGGATTTAATGCAAAGAAGTGCAAAATCATGCACATAGGGAAGAGAAACCTGAAGCCACTTATAGGCTGGGAGGGGTTGCTAGCAGTCACAAAGGAAGAAAGAGACTTGGGCATCATCATCACTGATGACCTAAAATCATCCAAGCAGACCTCTAAAGCAGTAGGTGAGGCTAGGGGGTGTTAGGGTGTGTAGTAGGGGTATCACAAGTCGTAAGAGGGAGGTAATAATCCCTCTGTACAAGACATTGGTTAGGCCCCATCTGGAGTACTGCGTGCAGTATTGGAGGCCACACCTTCACAAGGACATTAACCAAATTGAGGCAGTCCAGAGAAGGGCAACCAAAATGGTGCAGGGACTGCATCAGAAGACATATGAGGACAGATTAACGGAGCTCAATATGTATACCCTTGAGCAAAGGAGGGAGAGAGGTGATATGATCGAGGCATTCAAACACCTTAAGGGCATAAACAAGGTGAAAGAGTCTAACATGTTTAAATATAAGAAAAATAGCAGGACAAGAGGACACAGCATGAGATTAGAGGGAGGCTCGATTAAGGGGAATGTGAGGAAATTTTTTCACAGAAAGGGTGGTGGATGCATGGAATGGCTTACCACAAGAAGTGGTGGATATGAATACAGTGCAGGGCTTCAAACAGGCATGGGATCGGCATAAGGGAGCAATACAAATGACTATGAATAGATAGGTCACTGACAGAGCAAAGGCCGATGGCACATTTATAAGGTAGAAAAAGAAATGGGCAGACTGGATGGGCCTTGTGGTCCTTATCTGCCGTCAACTTCTATGTTTCTATGTTAAAGCAGTACTTTCAAGGTTCATGATGAAACCATTTGAGCCAATGAACTGGTGCCATTTATCTCATCTGTCATGGAAGACCACATTCCTCACATTAATATCCTTGGCCAGGCATGTGAGTGAGCTCCAGGCCCTTTCTCTGGAGGCTCTGTATTTGGTCTTCCACAAGGACAATGTTTTCCACCCCCATATGAATCCCTGCTATAGGTAGTTTCTAAGTTTCATCTGACCCAATCCTTTATCTGCACGGCTCTTTCTGCTCTATTGCATATACCTTTATTTCCCACTACAGTACTGCTGAACTGAAATGAGGATGATTTTGTTATCATAGGCCCTGTCCACACTTGTGCTAGTGGCAGCATAACGGTATTGGCAATTCTGTTGCACCGCAGGACCATCCACACCTACCAACCGTGCTCCTCATTCTGTGTTCTCACCCACCTCATGCGCCTGCACTGCTGCGTTTCTTGCATGTTTCCCTACAGCTGCTATTACCCAATAGTGTTGAACTGACACACACAATTCCAGAGTGCTGTGCGTCACTTCACAATGCATCCCAGCATGCCGCTTCTCGTTTCCATGGCCACAGCAAATGAAGACGAGTGTGGCGGCATGGCTTAGTATTCCCAACAGCTGGTCTCTCTTATTGGCCCCTGTGTTACACAATTGCCCCTAGGACCCAGCAAGCACTACTGTATGAATGTGCCCGCTTTCTTCGTTAGAGTAGCTGATCGGTAGATGAAGAAATGGTGAATGAGCTGTCACAGCATAAAGACGTTATGCTGGGATAAGTCAAGATTCCACCATTTCTTCCTCTGCCAATGCTAACTGCTTTTAGCCCTCCCAGAGGGAAACAGCAAAGTGTGCTGCACTCCCTCTTGGGATGCCTGGATTGGCCATGGAGGATCGGGAGGACCGAGATCAAACACTCACCCATGTGCACTGGTGAGTATTCTGATTCATGAGAGTTTTCAAGTGGCAAATGTTCCTGCTACCCATCCTGAGACTACCTTCCAACAGGTCTTGAGATCAGTAGCAAAAACCCATCAGATACCATTACCTATGCGGACATGAACCATTTTTGCAAAGTTCTGTAATGATTGTGACCCATGGTAACTGTACCTAGTGGTGAGTGTGGACAGGGCCTTAGTCTTCCAATCTGTGTGTGTGTGAGGTGCACACCCCAAAGCCCTTCCTGCCAAAGGACTGCTCTGCTGTGAGTCTGATATAAGGATAAGTGTATTGGATCCTGGCAGTTAGCAGAAGTGGCTGTTTGCATGTAACCATAGTTCTATTGTTGGTATTTAGGTCACATGCACATGACCTGCCTGAACCCCCTGGCTATGCTTCTTCATGTGCTTCCCTTTTTCAGCATTCAGATCTGAGGGCAGTGGGAGTGAAGACTGGAGAATGCACAAATGGTATGTAGGAGGAGTAAATGTTTTTTCATGTGTATGTCTATATAAATGTCATTAAATATATCACACAAATTGTCAATTTAGCTTGGAGATGTTTTATTGCATACATTACAAAATAGGGATTACAAAAATTCACAACATGAACATGACACACTTTAGTGTTCCTTTGGTTATAAAACAGGTAGAAACTGATACCTGCTAGCTAGAAAAGTTACATAGATACATAGACAGTGTCGGCAGATAAGGGCCTATGGCCCACCTAGTCTGCCCATTTGAGCTTGTAAGTTCAGTTTGTTTTCCTAGAAGTCTATTTCCCCTTACCCCTGACCTCTAGAATTCCTTTATGTCTATCCCATGCATTCTTAAATCCCGTGATTGTTTCAGCCCCCACCACTTCCTCTGGCAGGGTGTTCCACTTGTCCACCACCTGCTCTGTGAAGAAATTCTTTTCATGTTTCCTCTGAATCGTCCTCCTCCAACTTCATCCCATGCCTCTAGTCCTGAAACATCTTTTTCGCTTAAAAATAGTGTTATCCTGCACCCTGTTCCTCCCTGTAAGATACTTGTATGTCTCTATCATATCCCCTCCCTCCTCTCCTCCAGGGAGCATGTTCAGTTCCTTCAACCTGTCTTCATAGGACTTGTGATGCAACCCATGCACCATCTTTGTTGCCCTCCTCTGAACCTTCTCTACCCTGTCTATGTCCTTATATAGGTATGGTCTCCAGAACTGTACACTGTACTCCAGGTGGGGCCTCACTAGTGTCTTGTATAGCGGAATTATGACCTCCCTTTTCCTGCTGGTGATGCCCCTGCCTATACATCCCAGCATCCTATTTGCTTTACCTGATGCCTTGTCACACTGTTTCCTACCTTGAGGTCATCAGAGATGACAACCCCAATATCCCTTTCCTGCTTGGTGCATGCTATATCCTCACCCCCCAACTGATATATTGTGCCAGGGTTTTTGTGCCCCATATGCATTATCTTGCACTTCTTTGCATTGAATTTCAACTGCCAAACCCTTGACCATTCTTCAAGTTTCTGCAGGTCCCTTCTCATTCTGTCTACACCCTCTGGTGTGTCTACTCTGTTACAGAGAAGTTGTGTTGCTGCCATGGGCCATTTTCACATGCTGGCTTGTTTGGAGAAGGTAACTTTTTTAATAAGTATTCAGACAGAGGCACAACTTGAATAGCTGTAATAAGATGTAATGTTGATTTAAATCTTGTTTTCTGCTTATGTAGCTTAAATTTGCATAGAAACATGATAAAAACAGTGTGACTAACTACTTTAATATTACAAAATGTGTGAATAATATTCTATTTTGGATTACCAGTAAAATTACAGAATCTGGATTCTGAAACAGTGGTAAAATCCTAGAATTAGGGATGGTCAGAATGGAATTCAGTGTTTCTGAGCATCGTGAAACAGTGGCCTTGAATTTATAGCCAAAGATCAGTTGGGTAATGACTGACACCGTTTCTAATTTAATTACTCTCTGATTGTATGGACATATATTTTGTACTATGAAAGAATAATTCAATAAATGTAAAACAGAACTTTTTTATAAAGGCTTCAGAATTCAAATTTAGTTTGTCCCTGGATTATGTCAAGCCTTTACCACCATGCAAAGTGTTGTGAAAATCAAACTTTGTTTACAGTACTACATGCTCTGCTTCTACAGCAAGGAGCAGGAGCGGTGTCTTTTTTCCACTTCCTAGCTAAATTGTTCTCAGAAAGTAGCACTCATATAGTATGTGAAGTTTATATATCTGATATTAGAATGACTATGCCCATACAAAAAACACAAAAAGAGCAAAGTTTGGGCATCCAGAATTGATTAGGCAGGTCTCACAATTTCTCAGTATGTTTAGCCCAGCATCAGCAGTCACTGTGGTTGTGCCTTCAGCATCTTTTTTCCACATGGTTGGAGTCAAGATTGTGACTCTCAATGTCCTATGCTGCACTTGAACCTTAAGGTTCCCAGGATAAGGGAGGAGCACGGGAGTCATGCATTCCTTTCCTTTCACAGCCCTTGATGAATTAATTTTTTTTTTTTGCCAGGAGACACACACTAAGCTGAAGCTTTGTTTACAGGTATGACCTGGGAGCACAAAGAAGTTAAGTGACACACAGTATGCAGGTGGGGGCTGTGGGATTCAAACCCAGGTTTCTAGGTTTGCAGCTCAGAGCCTTAAACCACTGCGCTATATTGCCTCCTCAAATTAACTGCTAAACCAGTCTATTACTTTGTATAGATTTAAAGAGAATTGTCTATCTACCTCAGTTAACCTTGTCACTGCACTTGAAGTTATTTCCCACCAGCGGTGTGTAGTAACATCTCATGTATGCTTTTGTTTCAACTGCTTGATGCCCTTTTATTGTAATGATGTACTTCTGGTCACTTGAGATCCATCTAAAAATTAGATCCTGTATCTCATGAATCCATCTGTGATAAAATTTTAAGTAAATGCATAATTATTTTTTTTTATATTTCGGTGCTCTTTTATGAAATGACGCTTCCAGTCTTTAACTGCACAACAGTAAACAAATGTATCTATGGTAATGATAATATCAACAATGCCGCAGAGATTAATGTGAAACAGCTATGAATATCACATTTTTGATTACAAAAGGAGATGTACTGTATATGCTACTGGTTTAAAAGACTAATATTTTGGAATAAAACAAGTTTTTAGAGGTAGATATGTGGCATAGGCATTCAGCGAAAATGTTTTATAGGCAGATACTGTATGAAAAGGTTACTTCCTTGTAACTGTAATTCTACTGCTGGTATTCAGTTCATATCTCCACTATGGCAGTTCCCCTGACCATGTTAAGGTTCTGATAGACTATGCTAACATTGAAAGACTATGCTAACTAATGAGATATTAAATGTAAATGTGGCTATGTATGCTACAAACTAAAGACATAATTACATGTAAATCTGTATTGCACATGAAAGTGGTGTTTTATTGCAGTGGAGTGCTATTTTTTTTTCCAAGAACCATCCCATTTACAGTATTGCACAAGAACCATCCCATTTACAGTATTGCACAAGAACCATATCACAAACAAGCTTGAGAGATCAGAATGTGTGTTGGTCTACGTAATAAACAGCATCATTGTAAATTGTTTTAAATTGTCCATAGTTAGGCTTCTCCACTGGTCAGTTAAGATCTGTCCATATGCAGAAAATGACTGCTCCACATCTGCACTGGAAACTGGGATCCAGATGGCCTGAAGGGCTGCTTCAGTTAGAGCTGGTACCAGCAGCGACATTGAAAGCCAGTATTGGTTCAGGTCAAAAGATCCCATGTCCAGTAGTTCCTGCACATCCTGTCATGTGTAAATCTCCCAGTCCTTCAACAGGGCACTCTTATTATGTGCCCTGAAAGTGGGGATACTTTGATAGCATAACTCAAAGTCCTTATTCAGTTTGGGGAGGCTCAGTGGGTTGGGAATTCGGCACACTTTCAGAAATGGTACAGATGGGTTTGAGTCCAAGTGTTTTGACAGCTTCTCTAAACTGGTCTTGAAAGCACTTTTAAACATTTTAATGTGCTCATCCCTTCCTTTACTCGATAATTGAGACAGGTTCATTTGTGTCTTCTCAACAAACCCATCATTTTTCATCATCCCAGTCTTGAACTGACTCCTAAATCAACATTAGTGTGTCATATGCAGATTCTGCAAGAGGTTTCTCTTTAGAGTGCAGAAGTTCAATGGCAGAAATAATGTCTGCTGAATTCTCCAAAATGAACACCAGCTGTGCTTGGACTCTTTATACCACTTCTCCAATAATGTTCTCAGGTTGTTAACTGAAGTGGCATCACTAGCATCCTCCCTGAAAAAGTCCCTCAGGTATTGCAGGTGTGTCGAATGGTATGCCACAGCTGTGAACCATGTGTTCCAGCTTGTGAGAACTGGAACTGGTGGCAATGCAATCAAGTCCCTTGGAACATCCTGATCCTCCAAAAATGTAATGTACTCTCTCGTTCATTTAGGGGATTGCTGAAATGTGTGTTTTACTAAAGAGACATGTTTATTTACTCTTTTAAAGTGGTGCAGCCATGTATCCCCAACAAGAGACGACATGTGCCCAGCAACAAACATGCACAACATGGTCCACAATAACCCCATGAAATGCATCGTTGAAACATTTAACCATGTAATGAGCCCTGTCACTGAAAAAGGACACACCATACTTAAACTCGATGTTATTACTGTTTATAAAATGGGCAAAAAGTTTCCATGAATCTGACTGGCTGATGGTGTGATAAGTCTGCAGCTGAAATCAGCTATTAACCACACAACCAGCACTACTTATGCCAGAAAGTGCCCTATCACCATACATATTAGTGTACCACCCTGTCCCATTCAGAAACACAGGAGTGATCTTCAAAGCTGTTCTACCACAGGAATTGCTGTCCTACATGAAAACCAACCACTCCCTCCACCCAACACACAAACAAAATGTCAGTTTTTAGAATTCTCCACATCATGTTTAGATTTTAAAATAATGTCTGACCTGTGCTGCTTGTTGTGATCAAAGCTACTGCCGACCACAATGAAGTCAGTGAACCGCTGTCTCACGGCTTTCAAAGATCCAGTCCTCCATTGCTAAAACAGTGAGTGTTGCAGCAGCTGAGAAATAAAAAAAAAAACAGACCCACTCCTCTGCCACTACTTGAAGCCACGTTATAAAATAACACTAAAAAAAATTCCATTAGGAGTCACCAACCAGTTACAACTGTGATCTAGGAAGCGCTCTGTGAAAAGCACCGATTATGGTGGCTGTATTAGGACACGCTCGGTCTCAGTGAAACCGGATGGTCAGCCTCAGTCAAACAGCCGAAATAGTGAAAAAAACAAAACATTCCATTAGGAGTCACCAGCTCACAGTTACAACTACAATCTAGGAAGCACTGTGTGAAAAGCGCTGATTAAGGTGGCTATATTAGGACACGCTCTCTCTCAGTGAAACCAGATGGTCTGCTGCAGTCAAATAGCCATTGTCATCATTTCTAGCAATCAAACACCAGAAAACAAAATGACTGTGGGAGGGAGATCTAATGATAATAAAAACACCAGTGATTCACAGCTAATCTCATAAATACACAGGGACCTCTCTACTGCCTATGACACACATGTGAAAGTACTTTAATAGGTAGAATACTAGGAAATAGTCCCACCTATTTAAAACCTCCTTTTTTATCTTTTTGATATTTTTTTGTTCTTCTTTTGTTATTAAATATTTACTTGGGGGGCCCATTTTATAAGCACAATAACACACTCAGAGGTGTGGGTTATTGCCTGATAAGAGCACACCCAAGTGCTAAAAGCACTCAGCGCCATCACCTGCAGCGCTTATAACACACCTGGGTGTGTTTTATCAGGCAACAACCCACACCTCATCGTGTGTTACTGCTTGCAAAGTCTTCAGGACAGCTTGAGCTACTGTGGAATGGTTTATGGCTTCTAGTTCTGTAGTGTTGCCAAGGAATGTCTTGCCCCTTTCCAACACAAATATAATATTGAGTATGCACCATGCCTGTGCATCAGTACTCTCATCACGTGTGACAGATAGTGATTTCCCTGCCAGAGCTGTACTAAAGTCTGCATCAAACTGTTGTCTTAGCTTTGGGATGTAGATCTGCCTCAGGGTGTCTGCTTTTGGCAGTGCTCCAATCCCCTTTACCTATTTGTCCATCCATTCCCTTATCTGTGGCTGATCTAGATTTTCTAATGGGATGTTTGCCGCACTGCAAGCCTTCACTGTATCCATGACAAGGTCATTTCTTCAATGGATGCCACTGAAACTGCTGGTTAGGGTCACCTGCTTTGTTTGCTTTCCTTCCCTGGCAACTCGCTTCTTATTCCTGGTGTGTTTCTGAGTAAGTGATCCTTCACTGTACCCTTCATTGTATGATCCAGGACATGGTTAAAGCAGGACAGAAACATTTGCCTCCATCCTCGCAGAGGCCTTCAGACTTGAACTGAAGGGACTGCTCCTTAGCAGAGGTGTTGCAGATCTTGACTGTCTTGCTAAGTGTTGCGGCAGACATCATGCAGGCAGTTCTTTAAAATACTGACATCACAACCAAAAGTACACAAAATTAGAAAGCTGTTCCAATCCTCCCGATGAGATAACCTAAGTGAAAAATGAACTTGCAGTCCATGACATTTATCCTCTAGGTATTATGGCAGCAGTCTACAACTCCTGTTATCTGGGTATGACAGCAGTAGTGCACAACCCTCATACATCCTCTGGGTATGACAGCAGCAGCAGCCTATGACTCCCATCCTCCAGGTATGATGGCAGCAGCAGCAATCTATGACTCCCATCCTCCGGTTATGATGGCTGTAGCATTCTATGACTCCCATCATCCAGCTACAATGGCAGCAGCAGCCAACGACCACCATTCTCTTGGTGAGATGGCAGCAGCAGTATACGACTCCCATCCTCCAGGTGTGATGGCAGCAGCAGCAATCTATGACTCCCATCCTCTGGGTATGACGGCAGCAGCAGCAATCTATGACTCCCATCCTCCAGGTATGATGAAGCAGCATTCTAGAACTCCCATTATCCAGGTATAATGGCAGCGGCAGCCTACAACCACCAATCTCTTGGTGAGATGGCAGCAGCCTACGACTCTCATCCTCTAGGTGTGAAGGCAGCAGCAGCAATCTACAACTCCCATCCTCCAGGTGTGATGGCAGCAGCAGCAATCTATGACTCCCATCCTCTGGTTATGATGGCTGTAGCATTCTATGACTCCCATCATCCAGGTACAATGGCAGCAGCAGCCTACGACCACCATTCTATTGGTGAGATGGCAGCAGCAGTATACAACTGCCATCCTTCAGGTGTGATGGCAGCAGCAGCCTACAACTCCCATCCTCCAGGTGTGATGGCAGCAGCAGCAATCTATGACTCCCATCCTCTGGGTATGACGGCAGCAGCAGCAATCTATGACTCCCATCCTCCAGGTATGATGAAGCAGCATTCTAGAACTCCCATTATCCAGGTATAATGGCAGCGGCAGCCTACAACCACCAATCTCTTGGTGAGATGGCAGCAGCCTACGACTCTCATCCTCTAGGTGTGAAGGCAGCAGCAGCAATCTACAACTCCCATCCTCCAGGTGTGATGGCAGCAGCAGCATTCTATGACTCCCATCCTCTGGTTATGATGGCTGTAGCATTCTATGACTCTCATCATCCAGGTACAATGGCAGCAGCAGCCTACAACCACCATTCTATTGGTCAGATGGCAGCAGCAGTATACGACTCCCATCCTTCAGGTGTGATGGCAGCAGCAGCCTACAACTCACATCTTCCAGGTGTGATGGCAGCAGCAGCAGCAATCTATGAATCCCATCCTCTGTGTATGATGGCAGCAGCATTCTACAACTCTCATGATCCAGGTATGATGGCAGCAGCAGCCTACAACCACCAGTCTCTTGGTGAGATGGCAGCAGCCTATGACTCTCATCCTCAAGGTGTGAAGGCAGCAGCAGCAATCTACGACTCCCATCCTCCAGGTGTGATGGCAGTAGATCAGCCTATAGCCACCATTCTCTGGGTGCAATGGCAGCCACAAATAAACACCCTCTTACTTGCCTACAAGTACATGGCAAGTAACCCTCTCCTGACTTGTCAACCACACAAGCAACATTCAGACTTACCTGGTGCCACAGAGCTATTTGCACAGCCATACAGAATATACTGTGGTCGCAGATTCTCATTACTGTATATACTTTACCTTAAATTCTATATATTCAATAACCACACCCAATGGTTATTCCAATAAACTCAGTTTATTGTCTGCACATACATATGTATGGGAGCCTCAGTTAAAAGACAGAGAGCTCCTCGAACTAAGTTTTACACAGTATTTTATAGCACTTCTTATCTTGAAAATACACTAACATTTCAGTATACATTAATCATAGTTTCTTAGCAATAACAGAAAAACAGTTTCATATGCGTCAGGTACTTTTCCACTGGCCTATTTCATCACTGCTTAATACATACACCTGGGTCAAGCTGACCTAATAGAAACAATGAGTTTCACTCACTCCATGGTACCGTACAGCTTGGTTTCAATGTGACTACATGTTCTTATCTCTGCTTCTTGCCCAACCCTGCCCAAGCTTGCTATCCAGGCTGGTACCATCAGTTCTGTTCAGCTTTATATAAACTGCTATTTTTCACAACTTTAAGTAACTGGTTTCAGCCAGCATGAGCTATTGCCTTCTGCTTGCCTTGCAATTCTTACAAACTTATAATGACCCTTAGCTTCTACTCAGACCTGGCTATATTCAACTACACTAGCAGCTTATATATTATAATCATAATATATATATATATATATGTTAGCAGCTTCTATATTATAATCATAATATATATATATGTTGTAACACACTTTACTTTATATGTAATCCACTCTATCTGTATGCATAAAAGAAAGATTATATATATATTTAAAAGAAATTCCTCCACACTCCCCCCTTTTGAGGCTCTGCCTCAACTAAATTTTAGTAAGGTCATCTATGTCTGCAAAAGGGAATGGGGGTTCTTCTGGGAAAAGATTCCTTTGATAATCAAGCAGGGGCATCTGGGCAGAGATGGGAGTACTCAAAGAACACAAGCGAAAATACACACTTTCATAATAGTGACCACAAGCCAAATGGCAGTAGAATAAGGAGAGCCACCGCAATCCAATGTAACACAGTGGCTCCCCAATCACCAAAGATGCTAGAAAACCAGGACCAGGGGTCCCAGCCCTTTTCCACTGGTGCATGCTCACTCAAAACTCAATCCTGCAACTGCTGCACCCCTTGCAGGACCTGATCTAGGGCCTCTGAATTATCAGGAATATATGTGCAACATTCTTCGCCAATGACAGCGCACACCCCACCCTGGGCAGCTAGAAGGTAGTCCAGGGCTGCCCTATTTTGCAAGGCCATTAAACTGGTGGCTCGTATTTCAGCATTTACTAAAGGCAATTCTGTCTTTGTACTGTTTGTAAGAATTTCAATTTCATAACTTAACTGATCTATGTAGTGCATTGCCTGTACTACCCCCCACCAAGGGAACACTCCAGCTCCAAATTTTTCATACCAAGGTATACGAATAGATTCAGGTGGAACAGGTTTACCTAGGTTTCGTTTAACTCTGATAGTGTGGTTGTGGTTATTTGGGTTAATTATACAGAAAGTCCGCATACTAGGTGCACATGTAGCAAGTAACAGCATCCAGCCCACTGTGAGGGCAGGAAATGTATACGCCTTACTTCACATACCCAGTATAAACCAGTTAAAGTCCCAAGGGAACGCACGACACCGTGGATTACCCAAAGTTGTAGATCAGTTATAGCAATAGTAGTAGTACAATTGGATGAGCCCAATTCCTGAACCCCACCTTGCTGCTACAGAGACAAGTCACTGGCTGGGACCTCGGAACCGAGGGCCATATGTGCAAGAGCTCACCAGTTGTGTTGGGGTGCGCGGCGTATACCACGTGAGGAAGGGCCTTCCTGCCACACCGTCACATTACTAAGGACACGCCTACCCAAGGGCCCAATTTTTATAGGTACTGACTCTCGCACGTACTAAGATACAGATGCCAAAGTGTGGTAGAGCAATGTAGTATCATTTTGAGGGAGGGTTCTGAATATAGATGGAGCCAACCTTTGCTGAAGCAGGGGAGGGCACAACATAACAATCAGACAAATTAATATTTTGCATGCAACTTCATTAAAGTCCACCAGGTATTTGCATAATGCAGGCTCAGCACTTTGATGCTTCTCATTAAAGGAGTGCTTAAAGTCTGTTGCAAGAACCCCACCAATACAATGGTTGCAAGAACAGTAAGTCCTCCAAGCATTAATCCCCTTCGGTTTGTACAGTCTCGGACAGGTCTGCTCTCACTAGCCGGCAATGTGATGCGTGGATCCATGTCTCCCTTTCTGCAACCTTCACTGCTGTTGCCGTTGTCAACAGGACCTGGTACGGGCCACGCCATCTTGGGGAACTCCATCTTTTTCTTCGGAAGTCCTTCACCAGAACAAAATCGCCAGGCTGGATCTGGTGCAGGGGTGTCTCAGTAGGCACTGGCAAAGCTGCCTTAACCCTAGAATAGAAAGACCTCAAGACACCATTAAGGGATAAACAATAAGTAAGCATTTCCTCATCTACTCCATGCAGGGTGATTCGACTTTGTGGATAAGGGGCATTTGGCATTCGCAATGGCCATCCTAGTAAAATTTCATGTGGGGAGAGACCAAGGTGCCCCACCCGCCCCCTCATAGCCATGAGGGTGAGAGGCAAAGCAGTCACCCAAGTCAGACTGGTCTCCGCCATGATTTTTGTAATTTTAAGTTTTAGAGTCTGATTTGCTCTCTCCACTGCCCCACCCGATTGGGGATGGTAAGCGCAGTGCATGCGGAGGTCCACCTGCAAGGCCTCACACAATGATTTTATCACTTCATTTGCAAAATGAGATCCATTATCGCATGACAAGTGGCTGGGCAATCCCCAGCGAGGGATAATTTCTCGAATTAAGGCTTTTACCACAATGCATGCAGTCGCTCTGCGAGCCGGAAATGCCTCTACCCACTTTGAAAACATATCTATAATAACTAAGCAATATTTATAGCCTTGGCACGGCGTAAGCTCTATAAAGTCCATCATAACATGCTCAAATGGACTAGCAGGAATCGGGTGGGCAGAGGGGGTTAGATGCTGTCCTCTGCCCACATTGTACTGCATGCAAATCACACACTTATTACAAAACACTTCAGCATAGCTAGTAAATCCAACAACATACCAATACTTATTGCAAAATCACCATGCCGCTTTGAAATATGATCGCTCCATGAGCCAATTTTGCCAAATACGGAAATACCGATCCCGTAAGCATGGTCTCCCATCCCCAGACACCACACTTTTAAATCCGAATCAAATACACACTGCTGTTTCCAATGGTGCTTTTCTGCCTCTGTACTATTACGCTGGAGCGCCACTAAGTCCTGTGGAGAAAACAAGTTACAAGTTTCACTATTTACAACAGTTAACTGGTAGACTGAAGCACTCATTGACTGAGCCGCCGCCTTTGCTGCGGCATCCGCTACAGTTACCTTCAGGAGACAAAATCTTTGTTAGACGTGTGTGCTGCACATTTTACAATTGCCAAAGCTCTAGGTAATTGATAGCAAACAGTAACTCTTTACCAATTTTGCATGCGCAATAGGCTTCACCTGTAGTCGTAAGGAAACCTCTATGCTTCCATAATGTCCCAAAGTCATGTGCCACACCAAAGGCATACTGACTGTCTGTATACACATTTACTGTTCTGTCCTGTGCAAGCGCGCAAGCCCTCATCAGGGCTACCAACTCTGCAGCCTGGGCAGAGAAACTGGATGGCATATTACCTCAGACACAGTACATACTGCATAACCAACTTTAGTCACCCCCCTTAGATCTTTTAAAGCTGAGCCATCCACAAAATATTCAACTTCTGCATTTGTCAGGGCTACATCTGTTATATCTGGTCTAGGTTTACTGTCACAGTCAATTACCTGTCCACAGTCATGTTGTTCACCATCGTCGGGGCAGGGCAACAAGGTTGCCGGATTCAAAGTGGTGCACCGTTTGAGAGTAATGTTTGACATTGTGAGCAATACATTCTGGTACTGCAAAACTCTCGCCGAGGTCAGATGAGCTGTGCGAGCTTGTAACAATATAGCTTGCACTGCGTGGGGTACATGCACAGTAAGGGGGCAAAATCCCACCAGATCCACACAAGACAATACTGCCTCCGTGGCTGCCGCCACGGACTGCAGGCAGGAGACCATACCTGCCACTACCGAATCCAACCGTTTTGAATAATAAGCAATTGGCCTCTGGCTTCCCCCATGATCTTGTGTCAAAACTGCCGACATGTAACCCCCTTGACCATTTACAAACAGGTTAAAAGCTTTCTCATAATTTGGGAGTCCTAAACATGGAGTGCTGGCCAGTACTTCCTTTACTTTGGCGAATGTCGTTTCTAACCCCGGGGACCACTGCACCTCATCTGTCATTTTCATTTTTGTGCCGTAGATTGCGTCATGTAATGGCTGGATGATGTACGCGATAGTCCATTATCCAGGCACGACAATAACCTGCCATTCCTAGGAATGACATCATTTGCTGCTTGGTTACAGGGCGGGGCATTCAGTGATTGCTTGAATGCGTTTGGGATCTAACTGCCTTCCCTCTGCAGAGAGTATGTGACCTAGTAATGTACCTTGGTAGCACAAAGTTGCAGCTTACCCTTTGAGACTTTATGTCCATTTTGGGCTAGAAAAATCAACAGAGCTCTAGTGTCCTTTCTCACTCTCCTCCCTGGAAGGGCTGGCAAGGAGTAAATCATCTATGTACTGAATTAGGGCGCTGCCTGTGGGCGACAAAACCCTGCAAGTTCTTCACGCATCTGAGCAGAAAACACAGCAGGTGACTCCGCATAACCTTGTGCATACGAGTCCAAGTCCATTTCTGACCCTTATACGTAAATGCAAACCATTCTCTGCTAGCCGGATCCACTGGTATGCTAAAACGCTTGCTAAGTCTATGACTGAAAATGCGGGCAGTATGGGGATTTCTGACAGAATAGTAGCTGGATTTGGTACCACAGGAGTTCTTACATGTACTGCCTCATTTACTGCCCTCAAATCTTGCACAGCTATAATCGCCACTTCCCTTTCTTACTGGCAATATTGGTGTATTAACTACAGCATCTGGACATGGAACAATAACCCTTTTGTACTAACGCAGCATGCACCAGTGCAATCCTTCCTCTACTTCCTCCCAACGGGTACTGGTGTCGACTCGGTCTGTAGAGGAGCTTTTGAAGGCCATCAACTAGTGGTCTGTGCTCCTTCATTAGTCCCACATCATACTTAGATGTAGCCCACAGAACTTCTGGTATTTGACTAATCCACCCAGGCTCAGGGTCTTGCTTTTTCTCCTTCTCCCACCATCTTTTCACATTCACCTGCCTTTCTGATACACATACTTGCACCCACTTTCTTAAACTAATTCTTTTACACTGCCCCTCTGCTGATCTCTGCCCTCCTTCCACATCCACCCAATCTTTTAGCTGCACCATGCTTGCCATCCAGGGGCCCAAATCTTTCCACTGCAGCTGCGGTTTTTGCCAAAGAAATATGTGGATATGAATCAGGAACTTTGAACACCTTTTGTTGCTCCTCAGTGAGTAATACTGAGACCCCCACCCTATCTCTACCCACATACAGATTATGCACCCACATCCATTGTTCAATTTGTTGCCGCCCCCAATCCCCACATTCGTATTCATAATCCCTAACCCCCACAGCATAGTGTGCCGTACAATGCAGATTAACCCTAAACTGCATATTGCCCTTTGTTACTTTTTCTGCCCACTTCTCCAACCAGTAGTGCTCATCTGAATTTACAATTTCCCAACTGTACAGCCAATCTCCCTCCCCCTCATTACAAACATAGATTCCTACCGCTGGTGCTTCAACAATTATTCCCCAAGGAGTACACTTAATTTGGGCACTTACCTTTGCCAGGAGATCCCGTCCCATCAAATTTACCGGGCAGGTAGAACTGCTCAAAAAGGAATGCTTTAACAAAGTATTTCCACACTTTACCGGTAAGGGCAACGTCATCTGCTCCTTCTGAGGTACTCCTGAAGCTCCAATTGTTGTCACCAATTTTCCCGACAAAGGGGGCAATAGTTCTTGTTGTTGTATGACCGAAACAGACGCTCCAGTGTCTATAAGAAAAGTCAATAAAGTATCCATCACCATCAATTCCATCAAGGGACTCCCTGCCGGAGTGGCAGAGACTCGAACCATCAACGGGTGCTCCTGTAACCATCAGCTGCTGTTACCCATGTTTCCTGCATCGGACCAGTACTGTGAGTTTTGCTGGTTGGATCTATACTGGCCCCCTTGGTTCCATTGGGTCGGCCCCATTGGCTCTGACCATTGTTGTGTCTGTAGTGGTGGTGGTGGAGGTAGGCTTACTCATTCCTCCTGGTTTTGCGCCTGCTGCTGCCGCCAGTCATGCACCGCTTGACTCTGGGGCACTCTCGAGCAATGTGTCCCTTCTCCTGGCATGCAAAGCAAATAATGTCTTTACCTTCTCGCCCCATTCCCCACCTCCTTGCCTCGTGTTGAGTCCTCCTGCATCTGTTGGGGCTGATGGTACCCTGGTCCAACATTCGGCATAGCTAGCCCTGGGTCCTCTGCCTGCCTCGACCTCGACTGCCCCGCCCAGACACCTTGTCCTCCATCTCTTGAATAGTACATTAGTTGCGCTTGTTCTAACTTTTCTTTTCTTCCTTTTCCACCCCTTTGTCTGTCTCTCAACATGCCTGCATACCTAAAGACCTCCTTCAACGATTGTGTTTCCAGCCAACGAAACTGTTTTACTCCCGCCTGAATAGTCTCTAATAACCCAGCACAAAATGCCATGGCTAGCTGGCTGTCGTAGCTGGGTTGTCTGGCTTGATACCAGAGTAGTGCCGGAAAACCTCCTCCAGCCTCTCCCGGTAGTCTCTTACAGTTTCGCCCTCTGTCTGCCTGGCATTTCGTATTCGGTCCCAATCCACCTTTGCAATGTATATTTTTCGTAATTCTCCCCAGATCGTGCCCAAAGCGGCTTCAAGGTGTTCTCTGTCAGTATTAGCATTCCATGACGCCTTAACTTCCCCCCAACGTCCCTTCAAAGTGCGTCTTAGGGACTCCTCTGCTTCCTTGGGTGAGAGTTCATAGGTTTTAATTAGGTTTCCCAACTCTGTTATGTACTCCTCTATATTCTCATGGGGTTTCGGTATTTCCTTTAAAGCATCCTTGAGCTCATCGGGATGCCAGGGTCATTCTACTTCAATGAGCTGTGGCCCATCTTCCCCGGGATTCGGGTTGGGATATCGAACCAAAGGGAACTGCTCTGCCGAATGCAGAGTCCCGTCCATAGCGGACCGGGCGAGCATTCCTTTTTTGTCCTTCTGTGACGCCGAACGCGTCCGCATTTTTCCCTTTCCTCCCTCAGCTCCCTTGGTATGGAGCGGCATTTCTCCACCCCCCTCCTCATCCTCACTTTCTCCGTCCACATGTAACTCCGAGGAGGTGGGCTCCTGCTCCGTTCTCGTCCCCCCATCCATTACAGACCGTGGAAGGGTGGGGTATTGCCGGGGTACCGCTCCTGATCCTGAGCTGTCGGGTTGCACTAGCACCTGCTGATCTGCTGCCTGTGCACCTCCAGGTATCGGTGGAGTCGCCGACGGTGGCCGACACGGTGGAGGTATCTGATGTCTATATTGCCTTGACGCATTCCACTTTTTTTTCCCTTTCCTTTAACATTAATCCTCTCAATTGACTCTCAAATCTGCCCTCCGCTTCTCTTTCCCACATTCTAAACACATGCCATTTCACAGTCTCTCCCTTTTTGTGGGTTGTTTCCACTCACTAGCTTCATACGAGTCTCCTGAGGACATCCATACTGAGTGTCCCTGCCTGGGGAAGACGACTTGGTCCATCTATTCCAATCACTTATCTGACAGACCGAGTCCCCACCATACTTATCCAGCATACATTTCGCTGGTCCGTTTCTACCCCGGCTCCCTGCTTTGTCCCCTGATTTACATTAGTCCCTTATAGGCTTTTGATCAAACTCGAGTGCCCAACACTCCTATATTTTACGGGTGTCCCTGACGCCGAAAAGCCCCTTAGCACCCTTACCTTTACAGGCCCCTGGACGCCGAGTGCCCCTTAGCACTCCACCTTACGGGCGCCCCTGATGCCGAGTGCCCCTTAGCACCTCGGGAGTGCCCCTTAGCACTCTTACTTTTCACGGGCGTCCCCTGACGCCGAGTGCCCCTTAGCACTCTTGGTGCCACCCCTGCACCTAGAAACAGTAACTGATGACTGTCACTGCTCCCAAGGCTTCACACGTATGGTGGGACTTAAACCTCCGGGGCCACCTTCCCCTGAGGCTGGGACTTGTCAGTCCGATCACAGTGTGACACGGAGAAGTGAAGCCATCCTGCCGACTACGCCAAAAAACTGTGGTCGCAGATTCTCATTACTGTATATACTTTACCTTAAATTCTATATATTCAATAACCACACCCAATGGTTATTCCAATAAACTCAGTTTATTGTCTGCACAGCCCAAAACCACACTGCAAACTGGTCTGAAACTGATGCAACACATATCTTATCTTGCTCCTTGACTCAGTAATTAAGGCCCACCCTGAACATTTGCTCCAGGGCAAACAGAAAGCACTGCAGACCCAGAGCCAGCTTCACCAGGGAAAGGCCTTTTACACTTGCATGTCCCTGAGCAAGTCTGAGTATTTCTGTACCTTGTGGTTTTCTCCAAAGTAAACTTCCATATAGACACTGGCCTGGTCAAGGACATACCCTGTAATGTCCCCCCTTGCAAAGTATGAGGAGCCGTGTTGCTTTTCATATTCCACAGAACAAGTGGGAACACGCTGGAGTCACGTGATGCGGCATGCTGAGTAAGACTCTTCTCTGCTAGCTCCGACCTCCCGCCCACTTAAATACTTTTAAAACTCAGTTTTGTTGCGAAGTTTATCACTGAATAAGTGATCCTCAGTTCCCTAACTGTTTGTACTCTCCCGACAAGCTGTCGATGGAAGAAGAGATGCGGAAAACCGCTGCGAAACACACTCCTCTGACAACGCCAGAGAAGGCCTCAAAAAAAGCCAGGGTCTCCTCCCCGCAGTCCTCGCAGTCTGCAACTACCGAGAGCTCCAATTCAGACCCCCTTACCCTCTCCAGATTTTTAGGGGAATTTCAGCCTTTTAAGGCTGAAATGCAGAGCATGGCAGGAGAAATAAAAGGCATTTCGAATGCTTTGGAGGATCTCTCTAAGAAAACAGCCGACAATGAAGCTTGCATATGCTCAGTTGAGAGGAAAGCAAAGTAAAGCAGAGCTTGATCTGGTAGCCATGAGGCAATGGTTAGCGAAGATGGAAAATAAGTTTGAAGACTTGGAGGGTCGCAGTCGCCACAATAATGCGGTGATTATAGGCCTGCCTGAAAGAGAAGAGGGCTCTGATCCTATCAAGTTCTCCAAGAAGTTCGTGGAAAAGGTGGCAGGTCCTTCTCCTTATGGAACAGGATACATCATAGAGAGAGCTCATCGTGCACTGCGACCCCCTTCTCCTGATGGAGCCCCCCCCGGTCGTTTATATTTAGATTTCTGAACTATCAGAAGTGGCAGCACTTTCTTTACAAAGCCAAAGACATGCAAGATTTGCAATGGGAAGGCAAAAAGCTGAGGGTGGTGCAAGATTTGCCATTGTCTGTGTGCCAGAAATGAGCCACGTTTCACAAATTGGTCGTCAAGTTAATTGCCGCAGGCATCAAGTTCAGAATGGGCTTCCCTGCAAGGCTTCAAGTTTCTTTAAATAGTTCCTGGGGAGACCTATGAGGACGTGGAGTCGGCAACAGCTGGGCTCAAAGAAGCACTTCCTGACCTATTTAAATCTACCTGAAACTCAGACTAGAATAGTTTGTTATGTTGCTGGTGAAACTGTTTAACTTTCTTCAACTTACAGATCTCAGCTTTGTTTCTCGGGACAGCCCTGTAACAAGTTGCGCTGTCTGGTTACTTACTCGCATGGTTAAAGTCCCATGGAGTGTAGTCTCCTCGACTTAAGAGAAACATTTTGTTCCTACTTGAGCTGTTAATTCTAGGACTGATCGTCATTTTGCAGACTCTGCATGTATTTGTTAAATGTAAGCTTAGCCTTGCTTCCTGGTATAGAAGCAAGATGCAAGCATGCGCATTTGGCTAGCCAGACTGTGATTCAGCTAATGGATGTTTGGGTTTCACATTAGTGGTTAAATTCTGCTGTATCTTTTAGAGTTGCAGCTGCTAGTCCCTTTAGTTTTCTGCATTTCAATTCCAAGGTGGTGATGGGGGGACGCTTAGGTCAGTCAGAGCTGTAAAAGGGGTGCCGCTTATAAACGAGGTCTTGTCCTGGTTTACACATTATTGCCATGCCTTCCCACAGCTTTTCCTGTCCTAAAATGCTAGCAAACTTTTCATAAGGTAAGCTCACCTATTTGGTTGAGACGTTGATATTACAGACTGGGATAGGTAGCGAGATGCTTGAATGCCCCAAACAGCTGATTGAAAATAACTCAGCTGCAACCTAGCTTTTTTGGAGGGATCCTTCCTCATCCTTCCCTTAAAGAGGGTTCAAGTTTTATTATCTGGAGCTAAGGTAAGAGACATTGACAGTAAGCTGGAAGGGCACAAACTCGTTTTTATTTTTAGAGGTGGCGTCAGTTGTTTGCTTATACTATGCTTGCGATGCTCTCAGCTTTCAAGTAGTGCCATAAGAGGGCGTCAGAGTTTGTTATTTCCTCTCGTGACATTTGTGTTAAATGCCTCTTGTTCTACTGTATTCATTTTTATATGGTTTGTTGGATTTTCAGAGGGGAGTACAATCTTAACATAGTGGTTATCTCTAGACAACTTTTTTGAATTACTAAGGTGAGTAGATAAGATAAATGTAATGGGGATATTTCAAGGTTGCTTTAGAACGTTGTTCATTAATGGAAGTGAAATGCTTAATATACAAAGGGGTAGCATTGAATAGGTTTTTTTATTCGGGAGGGCAGGGCGGTTGGAGGGAGGGGGACTTTTCGGGTTGCCGATCATCATGTACCATGTAAAATGGGGATGAGAGTGGGAGGAGGGGGGTCAGGGGCTTATGGAGAGTTTTTTGGTGGGGTTCACTGGGGGGTGTTATTGGGTCAGGGGTAAGAAATGGCAGGGAAGGGGGGGGGATGTCAGGACAGCCCAGCACATACCATATCTGGTGCAGTATGGATGCCATATACTACTACAGGTGGCATTTTAAAAGGTCTCTGATTGATGATAAGGGTGATGGCTAGGAATATTCAGTTTATCAGTTGGAATGTTAAAGGGGTGAGACATAAAACTAAACAATATAAAATTCTGAAGCACTTAAATCACTTGAAAGCAGAAATCATGTTTCTGCAGTAAATGCACTTGCTCAATGGAGGAGCTGGCAAAATGAGACAACAACAGGTCGGGCAGACTTTTGCCGTGGAAGGCACTACCCAGAGTAAAGGGGTTATGATCCTTCTGCATAGATCGGTCCCTTTTAAACCTTTCCAAATAGTCTGTGATACCTTAAGGAGGTTGTTATTTGTAAAAGGTAGATTGCATACTCTGGATATTGTCCTGGGAAATGTTTATGGCCCAAACATAGATTCTCCTAGGTTTTTTGTTCAGATAATTGAAGCCCTAACTCCATTTTTGGATATCCCTATGATCATAGGGGGTGACTTTAACCTGGTTTTTGATCAGATTCTAGATAGGTGGGTCAATCCCATCAGGGTCTCTCCCCAGCTCAAAGGGCCTTCAGGGATCTGCTGGACTCTGTGGGTCTCTGTGATGTGTGGCGAGTGCTTCATCCTAAAATAAGGGAGTATACTTTTGTTTCCCAGGTTCATGGAACCTCCTCGCGGATTGACTATATCTTAATTTCCCAAGCTCTCTTACCGGGGGTTTTAGATTCTGGTATTGTATCAGGGCCACCGTCAGACCATTCAGTGGTCACTTGCTTATTATCCGTGTCATCCTTACCAAACAAAGGGAGCAGATGGAAGTTGAATAATCAAATACTGAAGGAGACGAAAACGGATTAATATATAGCATCCCAAATAGAGCAGTTTACTGCTACAAATAATAATTCTATGGGGCAGCCCAATATGGAATGGGGGGCTCTTAAAGCTTATTTGAGAGGGATTATAATTGGCTTAATGTCGAGAAGCAAAAAAGAGAGAGCATCTTGGGTTTCCTATCTCCTATCTCAGATCGGGGTATGGAGACCACCCTCTCTCCATCTTCCTCGGGTTCTTTCAAACAAGACCTAGTTAAACTGAAGGAAGCATACCTCATTTTGCTAGGGGAGCAAGTTGAATTTGCAATTCTGAAAACAAAAGCAGCATATACTGATCAGGGAGAAAAAGCTGGTTGAATGTTAGCGTCACGTGTTAAGCAGCAGGAATCTGCCAGATTTATTGCTTTGGTCCATTCTCTCAAAGATGATTCCCTTAAAGTCTCACCTTCAGAGATAGCTGAGGAGTTTACCAGTTATTTCCGGGATTTATATGGCCCTGTGACTAATCCTCCATCGGAGGAAGGACTCTATGAATATCTGAGGGAGTTACAATTACCCTCTCTTACAAAGTCTAAACAGAATATATTGGAGTCTCCCATCTCTGAGGATGAGATAGAAAGGGTAATTAAATCTCTTCCATCTGACAAATCCCCTGGTCCAGATGAGTTTACCTCCAATTTTTACAAAGTTTTTTCCAAACAACTGATTCCCATCCTTTTACCACTTTTTCAATCTCTCCTTTCTGGACAGGTATCTGATCCCTCCCTTTTTGAGGCCTTGATTGTTCTGCTGCCCAAGCCAGATAAACCACCCGATTTGGTCTCAAGTTATAGGCCAATCTCCCTTCTCAACCATGATATTAAAATTTTGGCTAGATTATTAGCCGATCGCATGGATGTTGTCCTTCCTTCCTTAATTGGGGTGGAGCAGGTAGGTTTCATGAAGGGGAGATCCTTGGTGGATCATCTGAGGACTCTGGCTCATGTCTTCTTGGCTTCCAGGGACGCTGCTCATCCAATGGTCCTGGTCTCACTGGATGCTGAGAAGGCTTTTGACAGGGTCCACTGGGATTACTTATTTGCAGTAATAGAGGTATTTGGTTTCCCTATGAAATTCTGGAACTGGGTTAGCTCGCTATATATGTTTCCCTCAGCTAGAATTTCCTGTAATGGGGTCATTTCTAGCCCCTTAAAATTGCATGTGGAAACTAGACAAGGGTGTCCCTTGTCCCCCCCCTTCTCTTTAATATACATTTAGAGCCCCTTATTCGAAAGTTACTAAGTGCCTAGGATATATTTGGCATCTCCCTAGGTGGGCAGATTGTTTAAGTGGCAGCATATGCAGATGACCTCCTGCTGCAAATAACACACCCATTTACATCTATTCCTGCCATTCTCAAAACAATAGATGGTTTTAGTAAGGTCTCAAATTACAAACTTAATGTAGGAAAAACAGTGGTTTTCCCTCTTAATCATAGGGTTTATAAGCAAGAAATTATTGCTTTTGGGTTCGCTTGGAAGTCCGATTCTATTAAATACCTTGGGCTCATTCTAACTCTGAATGTAGTCTGGCTTAGGCAGTTAAATTTAGACGCCATGGTTCACAAAATGGAGCAAGATCTCCGCAGGTGGACCTTACTTCCCCTCTCTCTCTGGGGTAGGATCAACTTAATTAAAATGAATGTCTTTTCCTGTTTGTTTTACCCCCTTAACCTGTTGAATGTCTGGCTTCCCTTGTCTTGGGTCAAAAAAGTGCACAGTATGATTTCTACCTTTATATGGGGGATAAGAAATCTAGGATGGCATTCCATAAACTAGCTGCACCTAAAGTAAAAGGAGGATTAAGGCTTCCTCATATTGGGCTGTACCATTGGGCCAGCCAAGCCAATAAATATCTCCGATGGCTGACCGCGGATCAGCTGCCGGCCCAGGCTACATACACTCCGATCTGGTTAGAAGTGGAGTTAGCCTCCATAAAAAAACACAGTTATTCCCCTGCTGCGTTGTTATATACCAAAGCCAGTTCCCTTCCTGAATCTTTACGCAGTTCCCCTATAGCAGTATAGATCAGGGTTCATACTCTGTGCGCATTTCTGAAATATGAGAATCTCAAGGATCTATTTCAACCCATGAGAGGTAATCCTAATTTTCAATTAGATAACAAGCCCCTTTCAGTCAGTTGGCTTCCTCAGATAGAAGACTGTCACCTTGAGGAGTTTATAATGGAGACTGTCACCTTTTTTTTTTTTTTTTTTAGCTTTTGTTGACCGGGTAAGTGCACTAGACAATTTCTGACTATTTTCAGGCACGACCCGGGGGAGGGGGGATACAGATGAATGCCAACTGACCATGAACCAGATTAAGCTGTTGGTGGTATTTTTAGTGAATGAGGGAAATTTGGCCAGGACACCGGGGGAAATTCCCCTACTCTTTTCGAGAAGTGCCATGGGATCTTTAACATCCACCTGAACTACCACCAATCCAGGCAGATGGGATCTCGGTTTAACGTCTCATCCGAAAGACGGCACCTCAACAGTGCAGCACCCCTCTCATGCTGCACTGCAGTGTCAGTACTGGGATATTAACCCAAGTGCCAGATGTGGGAACTGAACCCACAGCCCTCTGATCTCCCGGTCTCAGAGGCGAGTGTGCTACCTACTGAGCCACTGACACTGACCTTGAGGAGTTTATAACAACCCGATAGACAATGGTGCTCTTCAGCAGATATTATGCACAAGTTTATGATACCTCGTACAAATATTTTTAAGATTTTCCAGCTTCGTCATCTCTTGATTAAGGTAATAGGTACAACTCTCCCTCTGGCTACCCATATTAGTTTTCAAGCTACCTTGACGGAGCTGGCTGGTTCACCTCATGCTGTATCTAAGATAAACAGTGTTTTATTTACTTGGGTCTACCCTGATAATTATGCCCCTATCACTTTTTGGTCTTCTCTTTTCCCGGGCAAAGAATTGGACTGGTCTCTTCTGTGGCAAAACTGTCATACATTTTTGCAACAGGACAGACTCAGGTTAATGCAATTTAAAATTTTGCATAACATTTATTTTTCCCAGCAGAAATTGGCTAGATTGGCTTTGGTGTCCTCTCCTCTCTGTACAAAATGTCAAATGCAAAGAGAGGATCGTCTTCATATTTTCTGGAGTTGTTCCAAAGTTGCCCCACTTTGGACCGCTATTAAACAAAGGGCTGACCCTCTTCTACGGCTGTCCGACTTGTTCACCCCTGAAATATGTCTTTTGGGAGATTTTTCCTGTATTTCGGTGGTGAATAGGAAGTATTATATAGCATTAATTTCACTGTCCGTTAAGAAAGTGGTTCTTAGACATTGGAAAGATTTTGATGAACCAACTTATGTTGAATGGATCCAGGAATTTCTTGCTAATCTCAGAACGGAGAGGACTACTGCAAGTCTTCACAATAAAATTAGGAAGTTTAATAGGATTTGGGGCCCATTACAAACCCTATACTCATTGCAAGTTTAAGGTATGTGAATGCTACATCAGTAGTTCTGGCTTAGAACATACAATGCTGTGCTGGGAGATAAGGGGCGGGATGGAGGTGGGAGGAGGGAAGGGTAGGGTGAGAATGGATCATCACAAATTTTGCATCTGAATTGTTTGTATCATGTTAATAATGTCATGATTTGTTCTCTGTACTGAAAACCTTAATAAAATTTGAATGAAAAAAAAGAACAAGTGGGAACACACAGAAAAATGCACAGTCCCAGAGTGAGTTTGCAAGTGGGGGGGGGGGGCTTACACACTGTAATTTCCTAACCAAGTATGAGGGTCTCCAGCAATACCAACTCCCATTCCCATACACTGAAACTTGCTCTGGTGCATGCTACAAGGGGACAGACACCATCAGACTTCATCAAGGGCAAACCATGTGTACTGCATTCCCTGAAAAATGAGAGTCAGTTTGTACATTGGACCTTACACACTGTATGTCCCAGAGAATGTCCAAGGGCCTCGGTTGCACGGTCCACACCTAGTTTGGGTGGAGGGCTGGCATCAGTTCCCTTAACAAATCTGGCTGTTTCTCTCCCTCATTGCCTCCACAGAGTACATTTGCAGGGGAGCATCACTGCTACAGTATATTACCACTACTGCATAGTCAACTCCACCACCAACTTGCTGCACAACATCCCTCCTTCCAAACTTGCTCTTAGGTGCACTCAGTTCAACTCAACTTGATACATACCCCTGTATAAGAGACAGGTTCACATGGGAATCCAGGCACTGCCAAGCTTTTCCCAAGCTGCAGACCACGGCGATACTTTAGTGTGCTGTACTTCCTTGCTCTTTTTAAAATAGCTCCCCATAATATGGTACTTATGTGCAGACTAGCATCCTTGCACCACACAGAAGCAACAAAGAACTACACCACTGCAGGCTATGAGGAATAAAAACTACCAAAGAATTAGCAAAAAAAAAGAAAGTGACCCAGCAACAACTGTTGCAGAGCTAATTTTAGGCGTAGTTGGGGCCCGCCTCACCACACCCCTACGGCTGTGTGTGCAAATATTATTGCTGGGTCACTTTTTGTGTTTTTAGTTAATTTGTTAGTTGGGGGCTCCAACCCCCATCTCCTCACCGAGCTCTGTAAATATTGAAAATACTGGTCTCTGAAATATGCTTGTTAATTTGGCTTATTCCCGGTGGAGCTCTTTAAATATTGCTGGGTCACTTTTTTTGCTGAGTTTTGATTAGTTCATTTTGCTTAGTTGGGGGGCTCCAACCCCCCCACACCCCAGCAGAACTCTGTAAATATTATTGCTGAGTCATTGCTTGCAATAAATGTAATATGCTTGTTAATTTAGTTTAGTCTGGGGGCTCCGCAGGTCTGTTAATATTACTGCCTGGTTGCTTGCATAGTATTTCAACACACAATGCATTATCATGGATAATGTAGTATCTGCTACAAGTCTGGCACAGTATAGTAATGCCTAGACCACTTTAGATTTAAGCAGCATATGAGTAAATGCAGAAAATCATACAAATTAGCAGAACTTTTAACAAGCTGCAGTTTTACATAATTTTATGCAGTCTGAAACAGGGGTTTCTGCTAGGATTGCCTGGACCTCTCAAAAAGAGACACTGTAGGCAGGTATGGCAAGGTATTGTTGCAGTAGGATGTGGGGGTATTCCCAAATTTTCCCAGCAGAAATAACTTGCGCCTGCATATAGTAAAAGGGACAAGACACTGCACCTATGTTGGACTCAGAAGTATAGTAGGCAGGTGTGGAGCACAGGGTTACAATGGTGATTCAGGGGGCATTCCAGCTCCCCCAGAAAAAAAAAAGAACACTTATGTAAGAGCTTACCATTAACAGCAGATCTTTGAAAGAATCTCTTGCAGCAGGTCAAACCTTAGGAACTACAACCATCAGGCACCAGGACAACACAGAAATATTTTTGCTAGTAGTCTATCTGGGGCCAACCACAGATATATAGGGAGGATGTTGACGTGATGATATTGCCATGTGTGGCCACAGATAGACTGCTAGCAAAAAGGTTTACATGGGGTCCAGGCGTCTGATGGTTGTAAGGTGTAACCTGCTGCAAGACATTCTCTTTAAGATCTACTGTCATAGTAAGTTCTCACAAGTGTTCTTTTTGTTTGGATCCCCACTTTAACCCTGCCCTGCACACCTGCCTACTACACTTCTGAGGCCAACCTAGGTACAGTGATTTTTTCCACACTTTACTGTATGCAGGCACAAGTCTTTCTGCTGGTGAAAGCTGGGAACAATACACCTCCCCCCCCCCCGATCCCCACTGCAACTCTGCCTTGCCATACCTGCCAACTATGTCCCTTTTGAGAAATATCCTACAAGAGATATTCCTGAAGATCTAGAAACAATTTGTCCTCAGACTTGATCTGGGGCACACAGAAACAGACACCGCCCCTTTGGACATGCTCAGAGTCAGCACTGCCAGCTCTGATCCCCAACGTGCCCATGTTAGTGTGTAATGTCTCCCTCTTACTGTGGCACACAGCAAGCTTGAGGATCCTTGCCCACCTATTCCACCACCACACACACATATGTACTCTGGGGTACACAAAAGGCATAAAAGCTACTTGGAGCTCCTTGGACGTGCCTCACTACCTGCAAAGTCTGAAAGGCTGTGTGGATTTCTGTGGGCCTCAGAGCAATTTTGCAGACAAGAGCTTCATAAGTGTGTAACCGAGTCTATAACAGTAACACCCCCTCACCCAGCTTGCTCTGGGGTACACAGAAACCAACACAGCCCCTTTGGATGTGCTCAGATGCAGCACTGCCCACTCTGACCCCCAACATGCCCATGTTAGTGTGTAACGCTCACCCCCTTACTGTGGCACACAGAAAGCTTGAGGATCCTTGCCCCCACCACCACCACACACAGATTTGTGTTCTGAGGTACACAGAAGGTAGAAAAGCTGCTTGAAGCTCCTCAGACTTGCCTCACTACCTGCAAAGTCTGAAGGGCTGTGCAGATTTCTGTGTGTCTCAGAGCAATTTTGCAGGCAAGGGCTTCATACATAACAGTAACACCCCTCACCAAGCTTTCTCTGGGGCACACAGAAACCAGCACAGCCCCTTCGGCCATGCTCAGATGCAGCACTGCCAACTCTGACCCCCCCCCAAACCTGCCCAAGTAAGTGTGTAACACCCACCCACCCTCTGGCACACTGCAAACTCGAGGATACTTGCCCCCCACCACCACACACACTTATGTGCTCTGTGGTGCAAAGAAGGCAAAAAAGCTGCTTAGGGATCCTTGGATTCCTTGGACAGCTCCCCAAGTCAGAAAGACTAGATTCTGCTTTGGCTTGTTGCAAACACACACACACACACGCACACAAACACATGCACACAAACACACACACACTGACCCCTTCTCCTTTGCTTATTTAATTTTTATTTAGTTAAGCACATCAACTTCTTGACTCAGTCTAGGGCTTTGTTGGTATTCCCAATCCCATATAAAGCAAACAAATAGCTTGAAAATCAGTGCAATTTGCACTTTGTAACCCATCTGCACTTTCACAGAGCTGTACTCCCTTTTCATAACTTGGGAAATTGCACTTTATTTGATTTTCTTTGATTTAAACTTCACAGCAGCAAGGAAACCAATATAATAATTTAGAACCCCCTGTCTCTGAGCAAAATTTATAAACTATGACACACAAAATATGTCGGAGTGCATGTGTGGAAATGGTAGTGACCCACTCTTTATATTTTCTATTATATTTTTGCTCTGCCTGCATTGAGAAACTACTAAAAAGAGCTGCAACAAACACAGAGTAAGCAATTTATCACCAACCTCCCGAGTTTAACCTCAGCTCTTCGATCCCATCAGAGTCTTAAAATACTGAAAAAAATATCACTGCATTGACTCATTTAAAAACAAGACTGTTTTTTTTTTATGTACACAGTACCTGAATGTACAGAAGGGGAAGATCATGGTGCAGCTCTGGGCATCCTTCGGTGTTTGTTGTGGAATACGGCTGTACTTGTAAATTACGTTTCACTTTTTTAAGTCTTGCACTGTATTTTAAAATGCATTTTGGCACTTAATAAATGAAAATCAGTAAAGTAGTGCAGCGGGAAGCAATGCAAGTCTCCGGCAGTGTCTTGCTAGGCAGACTAGCATTGTAGCAGACTAGCATGGTTTCCAATGGCATTCTTACTGTAGCATGGTCTCTGTAACGTGGTATCTCCTCATCCTTCTACTGGCTTCTGAACAAATAGTGGACGAAAGCTGATGACATGCCTCCTCTCATACTGCTGAACTCCCGAATACTCACACTAGCAGCATGAGATCTGTGAGTCACCTGTGGTACATTTTAAATTCCACCAGCCAATCAGAAGTCCATGATTCCATCCATGATCACAGAATCACAGAGAAAGTGTGGCTTTGGTTGCAGTCATCTGTGGTACATGTTGTACAGTATTATTTCTCACCACTTTAGTAACAATACTAAATATACTTGGTATTAATTCAATAAAGATATCCAGTAGTCTAAACTAGCTATAACGCAAAGCTATAACCAATTTCAGATAAACTGTGGAAAAAGTGTTCAAATTAATAACTTGAGAAACAAGTCCTGGTCAGAACCAACACGGCTACTTAGAGCCACTGAGAAAATATGGAGCTCACTACACATAGCTCACGGTGGAAATGTCCGACATGTCCACCAGAGTTTGTGCATACACAGCTGTAGAAGTCGTGCATGTGCACTGAGATATGGTGTCCTACAGTGTCCATGTTGGACACAGCAAACGTGTCTGCTATGAGCTCCTTGCACAAGCGTGACACGGGAAATGTGGAAGTAGGGCAACATTAAAGTAGTGCGCCCATGGGGGAAGGGGATGTTACTGCAGCCGTGGAGGGGAACTACGGCCACAAAGGAGAGGGGCAGGGGAAACAGCTCACACCACCAATGAGTGCTGCACTGTGGACAATGGGTGCATCACTGTCAAAGAGAATTGGAATGGAGTCTGGTCACCATCCCTTTTCTCTTCTACAGTGATAGCAAAATATCTACAGGGTTCCACCCATGCAGCCATAAAAAGAAAAACCTCAAAATGTGTTTAGGGTTTTTATGAATTTACAGCCATTTACTTATCTGAAGGGGTGATGAGTCTCTGCCACTGATGTTCTGTTTTTATTCTCAAATCCACAATTAAAGGGATTATATTGGGCATACTAGTCGTGATATACATCACCCGTTCTGGGCCATCTATTAGTAACTATTGTAGTATGTACAGTGGTTCAGAGAAAAAAGTGATCTTTTTCATTACATAAATGACATTGACTAATATTTCCAAGCCCTGTACTACAGGGGGATCTTTATATGGCCATCTTTTTTTGATAATTGCCTTATTTGCTGCCCTTTAGAGAATATTCCACAGGTATATTCATACATTTCTGATCAGAGTGATGGAGTCGGCTCCCAAGACCAGAAGATGTAATATAAAGGGGCAGTGATATTTAAGATTTTCCTGATGGCCTGTGATATTTTGGCAAATACTGGTGCAATTTAGGACAGCTCCAAAGCACTCTGCACTCCCTCCAGCAAGTGGCAAAGTCTCTTGCACCACATTTAAATTTAATTTGTGGTGTAATAAATACAATTTTAATGTAACTTTCTAACCAGATTACAGCCAGGATGGAGAGTATGTCAATTTGTGATTATTTTCCAAATTATTAACCAATTTCTCCTTACTAATTTGCACTTCATTCATCCTTTCCCATTTCATTTGTATACACAGTAATTTATTGTTGTGCCCGAAAGCTAATAAACTTTCCAGCCAAAATAACTCCATTTTGCAACTGATTCCCCACATTTTTCTTCATTATTGAAAGAAGTGACTGATGTGAGGGATCCTCTTCTTGATCTTACAACTTTTTCATCATATAATCTCTATTTAGAAGTAGTGGTTTCTTTCATTTAATTTCAGTGGGAACATGGCTTGGAATTGTTCAAATATAAGTGCTTGATACCCTTCACATAGTAGACACCAAAGGGCATTTAGGCCCTCCCTTTCTAGTCATCTTTACTATGTACCTATACATCTGGATGATGTTTCATGTCCTGGGAGAACCATTTAAACCTCCAGAGCTCTCCCTCCATTTTAGGTTGAGAATTTGTTGCCAGTACCTGACAGTTGCAGTAATGTTTGTGAGACAGGACTGTTCCCAATGGGTTCAGAATGATGCCTCTGAGGTGATTGCCTGTAGAGGTACCGTCTCCATATCAGCTTCCTCTTTTTCCTTCCATGGAGCTTTAGTTGTGGTTACTCCATAGTACTATATTTCTTTAATGGGCTGCACAACACTAAATATCTGAGCAATATATTTATTTTGACTGACTCTGCTCTGGAGAAAAATGAAGGTGGTATAATATGCCATCTTTTAGGCATGTTTAAGTGTATTTACAAATGTGGAGAATTTCTGTTTAAACAATTTACTGTTGGGCCTGACCCCCTAAGTATACAGTATAATACACTGCACCCCTAATTAATGGTTATCCACTGTTTAATCTCATCCACAACTTTATGATTAAAAACAAATGCCTCCTGCTTTGTGGAACTGAAAACAATAAAAGAAAGAACAAAAGAAAGTAGCCAGCAGAAGGAGACCACATGGACTTGAGAGTTTGTCAAATGTGTTTATGCCTTGTAAAACTTGAGTTATGGAGTCTTTTGGATTTGTGAGATTGTGAAAATTGCAAAATGTGTAAAGGGTAACTGTTTGTTCTCTATTAAGTAGTCTCACTCACTTAATGTGTCCTTGTTTACTGTATCCATTGTGCAAAAAGCTCAATAAAGAGAGCAAACATTATTGGGGACAGGGGCATCCCTATCTGTTTCACCCTTTCCAAGGGGATCTAGGAAGACAGATGACTATTTACTCTGACTTATGCTATTAGAGATACGTATAATGTTATTTTGGAGATAATGGTATTGGAGAAGCCAAACCCAGCATGGACCCTATATGAGTATTTCTATATGACCTTACTAAAAGCCATTTCAGCACCCTTACTAAAAGCTGTTTCAGTGCCCAGTCTCACCAACAATGCCCACTTTTTGTAATGCCATGAGTGATCTATAATATGGATTGTTCCCCTTATGTTATCCTGTGCCTAGTGTCCTGCCAAACATCTAGTCTGGTTCCAATGAACCCCCCACATGGCAAAATTTACAAATGTAATATTTTTTTCTTATATTTGTGAGATTTGCCATGGGGGGAGGGTGTGCTCTAAATTCTCAGTTTTTAGTGATGTATTCCATAAGCAGCGGCAAAGCCCATTTAAAGTTTGTGAATGAGCAAGAGTTGAGCAGCTGATTTTGTGTTTGGTTCCGATCAGTGGAATTAGCTGCTCTGATCTATGACAATTAAGCAATAAGGCATGACAGGGTGTGCATCATGGTGGGATAATGGCACTCCTAGGGTGGGTCAAAGCATAAGGCCAAAGGCCGAGTGCTTCAACCACCCTAGGTGTGCCATTATCACATCACAATGCACACCCTGGACTGCCTTATTGCAATTATAAAATGGGTATAAAAATCCTACCAGACTTGAGTAATTAAGAAATACCGAGAAGAAAAAAATCTGAAGTTATAACTTTATTAAAATAAATTTAGACATAAAATAGAGATAAAATAGTCCCTTCTAGAGCTTTACTGCATGACTCTGTATTGCTTATATTAACTTTTTTTATAGTGGCTTTTATTACATTGAGCTTAGCAATATTGCTTTATACTCCTGCTTTTATCTAATTTTTCACTTTGTAGAATTGTACACATTAATATTGACAGTCCCATTTATTGTTCCTACAGAGATCAAGCATGCTGCAGCAGAGGCATCCATATGGTTATTTTCTGTGTTTCCTTGGTTGTTAGGGCAGTCTTCACTCCCGTAAACAAAAAAACAAATAAAGAAAAAAAAAATTAAGCAATAAGACATGACAGGGTATACTTTGCTGTTGGATAATGATGAACCTAAGGTTTGTCATGAGGCATAAGGTATTGAAAAGTGCCTTATACCACCCGAGAAGTGATATTTCCCCCACCACAATGTACACCCTGGAGTGTCTTATTGTGATTATAAAATGGGTCCAATATTTGTCTTTTTGGGGGGGATGTACCAGATCAAAAAATAAACATTTTTAAGACTTTTTTTAATAATAATTCCTGCACATCCCACCACTGACATGCCATCTCAGGTTCAAATATTATGCACACCAAAATACATCTATTTTTAATTAGCTCTTCAACTCTCTATTTTCCCCAACCCACCCCATTTACCAGTTTCTTCGCCTTTTTTCTTCTTCTTTATATTATCTCTGTCTTCTTTATTTTCTGTCCTGCCAACATTCAAGGCATGAAATGTTTACTACAGATGGAATACAAGAATTCAAACCTCTGCTCAGTTCCACTGGCAGAATGTTTACTCCCACTAGCACACAACAGAAGGCCTCAGAAGGAACCAGGGTTTTTGTTTTATCTGTAACAGGTTAAACAACACAGATTTCCCTAGTACAGTAAGCAAGTGAGGGTAGGAGGGGTATTTTTCATGGTCAGCAAAGAAACACCATAAAATAACATTATAAGTACTGTAGCACTTCATTTTTTAAATTATGTATGTAAGTATGTGGGAGAAGAAGATTATGTGGGCTACCTACTGCCAGACAGACAAAACACTAGCCACAATCTGAACAAACCTTTCTGGTGTTTTCTCCCAAAATTCAAACAAATCCTCAATGGTGCCTCCATTTTGTAACCCTGGGTCTTTGGGAGAAAACTGTTGCTCAGCATTGTGCTAGGTTTGTACTTCTGGACAGGGGCACCCAGGTAAATCCGGACACAGGAAGCAATAACTGAAATGTCCAAACCAGGAATGGCATTCTAGAGTGTGGCTTTTATTCACATGACACAGAGAATAAACAAAACACGATGGACACTCACAGGGCTACACTCACTGGCAATGCAGATTATGGAGGTACAGAGCACACTTCCTCACAATCGAACCCTCAGGTTCTGAACAACTCTAGGCACACACTGCCTGAACTGGTACACTTCTCTTGTTTTCCTTTACTTGGCACCCTGGCCAGTACTAGGACACTTTTACACATGGCATGGAGGTTGATGGTGGCTCCCTAAACAACCATGAGCATTCTCTAGCTCTAAGGGGAAATCCACAATCCCAGGTCTGGGTGCTTTCTTCAGACACTGGCCAAGTGCCTGAGAGAAAGCCATAGGTGCCCAAACTGGACCCAGAGAGGTAAACCTGGTTACTCCAGATGGGGGGGAGGGTCTCCCACCTCTTGTTCCCAAATCTATGCTCGGCCATTCATTTGGATACAACACCTTTCTTTGAAACACATTTTGTAGATGCTCTCTTGAAATGCTTTACACATTTAACAGTCTACATCTCTGGAGGTGTCCTGACTTTAAAAGTACTGTAAGTGGCTATGTCTTTACCCTAGACCCCCACTGTTGCACTTCTAAGCCATACACAATTTAAAAGTTCTGTACTTGGCAAGTCTTCCTTTGACCCCACAGTAGGCAGACACTTTTACTATACACTCTGTCTCTGGTGAAACATAGTCTCTTTATCAGAGCAAACTCACCACAGTATGCAGGTGCTCCAGGGCTGCTTCTCACAAATTGTTTCAGGTACTCACAAACAAAACTGCTTTCAGGCAGCTTCTCCCTCTCCAGGCTGGACCAGGGGATTGTCCCTGAATTTCTGGAATTCCCCCATCCCTCTGGGGATGGGGCACTGGAACAACTCTAGGAACGGTCTCTACCACTTCCATCTGGTCTCTTCTGTGTTCCACTCTAGGGTGAGAACACACAACCCAAGTCTGAGGTAGCTCTATATCAGATCTGGGCTCTGAGGGGCTGCCAACTGCAGCACACCTCACACTCCCGAGTCTCCACATAGACTGCCCCCTGAAGACTGACTTGAAGACTGATTTGAATTTCCCAACGTTCTACTGCTAACCTCCTGCAGCTAGCATTCCAATGTGGCTTATGCTGCTGCGAGAATTCTATGATGACAACACCACTCCAGCTCAGCTGACACTGAAGACAGAGTGAGACAGTGTGAAACCCATTTAACTGGCATCTCACTAGCTGCCTTTCCCTGCCTGCCACTGGTTCTAAGTGGGATTCTAGTAACCCCTGGGAACAAGGGGGTTACACTACATTTAATTATTATGTTTTTAAATTTAAGGCAGTTTTATTTTTAGGGCCTAGTTGAAGGATCTTAGTGAGTAACGGTGACAGCCACATTTGTGATGGCAGTCAGGGATGTGTGATACTATTGATTTTATTGTGAATAGGCTGCTGGTTCTTCTTCCAGTGCTGTTATGCTGGGATATCAGCATTGGGTTCCGAGCTCCTCAGTCAATCAGGTTTCTGGATTTCTTATTCCCATTTTATAATGACCTACACTGCTGTTAACTGTTTGTCAGGAACTCATGTACAAGCATGACCAGACACTAGGACAGCTACTTGTAATTCAATGCTACAATCTCCTTTCTAGGGTATCTCTATCTGGTTCTCATTTCACCACTGCTTGTTCAGTGCAAGGCCTTTATTTTAAGCAATAGAACCTCCCTTTTAGTCACTAACGGGAACCACTCACCCTCTGTATCAGACGTAGGTTACTTTTTTTAATTTGGTAGTTGTACTGTTTTGTAAAAGATACCAAATTGCTCAATAGAAATTGATATTACGTGTACCATAAAATACTGATCAGTTACAGAGAATTTTAAATATATAAATATTTAATAGTGACAATACAAAATTAATGAACACACAGCAACATACAAAAGATATAAAGCACATATGTGACTGCACAATGAAAACAGTTTAAAAAGAAAGATTACAGAAAGAAAAAATTGCTCTAGTTTCTAGACTAAAGTATAAAATATTTTACCCCAGCTCTAGAGATTTCTTCAAGTCTTAGCAACCAAGTTGCCACTTTGGCCTACGATACAGCAGTTGCAGAACTTTCCCTTTTCTTACAGTGGACCTCTGACATGTTCTGCTTTGCATGTTCCCAAACTAAATCCGAGGCCGGAGATCTGTGTTTCCAGGTTATTCTTCTTAAAGGATCTGCCCACCTATTGCATCATCAGCCATCCTGGTCACTTACCAAGGTTGGACCATTTTTTGCTCTGGAACCCCCACTGAAGTCTTAAAAAGTGACTGAAACCAGTCTACAACTAAATTGTATCTTCCATATGGGCAGACATGGATTTGGTGTATCCACAACAAAATCAGCTGCCCCCTGTGCTCTGGACAAGTCATCAACACCGAGGGGGCCCTACAAAAGCATGGATTTCATCACAGTCCTTTTTACATGATGGAAGAGCTGTCAGGTTGCTAGTCAGAGCTAAAATGTTGCACCCACTCCTTGTTAGAAATCTGCTTACTGCAGAGCTCCTTTTTACATGTACAGCATTGTGAGGCCCTCATTATACTCTGATATCCTTTGTGAAAAAAACTTTAAATCTTTTTGACTGCCTGCAAGGAATGTATAAGAAATATTTCCCAAATACGTCACAGGTTTGCCCTATGTTACAATCTACAGTATGTCTATGTTACATAATAGGTTTGCCAGTATTACTATTAATGTTTTTGTAATCTACATTTAAGATGGAAATCATTCTGTATGAGGCTCAAAGTGTAGGTTCCTTGCCAGGTTATGGAAACAGAACTTACACCCTCGTTCCCGATAGGGGCTATTCACCCTTCCTCATAAGAAGCATAATTAAAGGCTTTGAGTAATAATGGAGTAACCAGTTCCTTACAAAGCTTTAATATTTGCTACCAAATCTGTCAGTCCTTGGGTATTTATTTGCTTTGAGCAGTGTAATAGTCTGAGAGATCTCTGGTGCTGAAAGTTGCTTCTCCAGGGCTGTATTTTGTTTTTGGGTTATTTCTGATAGCTGCAAATGCATAGATAAATAGAAGTGATGGAAGAAAAAGACCGGTAGTCCACTCAGTCTGTTCTGTAAATTAGTTGCTTTTCAATATGATGTCCCACAGGCCTATCACTTTACAGGACTATCGCTGTACTCCTGTCACTACCCCCTTTGGCCTTACTACTGTAATCCTATAAATCTGTCTCACCCAGCCTTGAGACCATTGCTCATTCCTGCCTCCATCACCTCCTTGGGCAGCATATTCCACTGCTTCGCCTCCCCTCAGTAAAAATCTAATGTTCCTTGTAAACCTCCCATCTCCCCCTCCTCCCAATTTTTAGTCATGCCCTCTCATAGCCACACTGTTGTTATTGGTAAACAGGTTCCTATAATCCACCTTATCTATATCCCTTAGAAATTTGTATATTTCTATGATATCCCCCCTCTCTCCCCTGGCCTCCAGTGAGTACATACTGAGGTCTGCAAGACATTCCTCATTAGTCTGGTCCTGGGTCATCCTGAAGCCATCATCTCTTCTGTATTGCCTCCAGCTGTCCCTGTTTTTCTTCAGGTAGGGGTTCCAGAACTGGCTCAGTACTCAAGATTTAGAATGTCCAATGACCTGTACAGGGGAAGATCAGCTCTCCATCTGCTGTCAAAGCTTCTACCTATGCACTCCAACATCCCTTCTGCCTTGCTGTAGGCCCGTTTTGTATTGCATAATGACTTTGAGTCTGTCACTAACAATAACCACCTGGTCCTTCTCTTCCTCTGTCAAGGCTAATGTTAAACCACCCCCATTCAGTATTTCTTTTGTGGGTTTTTGCGCCAGTATGCATTACCTTGCATTTCTTAGCATTGAAACACAACTGTCAGATTTTTGTTCATTCTTCTAGCTTCTCCAAATCTTGGCACAACTCTCTGATCCACTCTTCATTATTCACCCTGTCACATAATGTTGCGTCACCCCCAATGAAACCCAGCTTCCCCTTATTACACTCCTAGCTCTCTTATAAACAGATTGACCCTTGCAGTACCCTACTTGTGACTCCTTTCACCTCCAATTCCATTTTATTTATCACCAGCCTTTGTTATCTCCCCTCAACCAGTTTCCAACCCACCTAGTCTGCCCCGTTCCCAACCCAATTTCCTTCATTATTTTTAGGAGCCTTCTGTTTGGACAGAGTCACTGGCCCTGCTGAAGTCAAGGTATAGTACATTGACTGCTTGGTCCCTATCCATAGCTTTGGTGAATCAGTAAAAGAAGAACATCAGATTGGTCTGACATGATCTTCCTGCAACAAACCTGTGTTGTTTTGCATCCTGTAACCCATTTTCTTCCATGTATTCCACCATCTGTTCCTTAATTATGGTCTCCAAATGTTTTCCACAATTGAGGTCAGTCTGAAAAGCCTGTAGTTCCCCAGATCCTCCCTGTACCCTCTACTTTTATGGTGGCACTACTGTCACCCTCCTCCAGTCACTTGGAAGCCCCATCGTAACAGAGCCTCTGGACAGATAAGTTAGGGGGAAGCTCCTTTAGGACTCTTGGGTGTAGTCTGTCGGGCCTTGCCCACCCTGACTGCAGTTAGCCCCTTCCTCATCCATTCTTATGTGATCTATACAGGCTCCATTGCACTCCCACCCCTCTTGAAGCCGTTATTCAAATCTCTGGGAGTGAAGTTCCCACCTCTATCGAAAATACTGAACAGAAATACCTGTTCAGTATATCTGCCTTCTACTCATCCAGTTCTACCCCTTTCTTCTTTAGGATAATGATTCCACTTTTTGTTTTCCTTTTCTCTCTCTGATATACCTGAAGAATTGTTTTCCCATGTTTTGCCCATTCATTATTCATAAGCTCTGTATCTGCCTTGCCCCTTCTGACTGCCTTTCTTGCCTCTTTCAGTTTCCCCTGGTAATCTTCCAAGTTCTCCTCTTTTTCCCCATGCTTACATTTTGTGAAGGCCATTATTTTGGCCCTCACTGCTTCTCCTACTTTTGTGGAAAACCAGAGGAGTTTCTTGCTGCTTGTTTTTCTTTGTTACCTTCCTCATGCAGCTTGTCCTGTCTTCCAGGATACCCTTCTTAATGAGTTTCAACTTATTTTCTCACCTCCATCTATACCATCCTTTTTAATTTCTCTCTAATTTCCACTCTCATCATATTGAATTCAGCCCTCCTGAGGTCCAGGAACACAGCATTTGATGTGGAATGCCATCCTTTTGTCCATTTCAGACCACACTGAGTTGTGGTCACTGGAGTCCAGTGGTTCGTTCACCTCAACCTTTCCTACTATTTAATTATTGGTCAGTACCAGGTCCAGGGTCACTTGTTCCTTTGTTAGTGCCTTCAGTGGTTGTATTAGGAAGCAGTCTTGCAAGATGTCAGTTAAGACTGGATTTTGTGCTCCTGCTTAGCTGTGCTTCCAAGTCTATATCTGGCAGTTAAAATCCCTTATTATCACCACTCCCCCTTGACAGATGCTTGTCTAATTTTCTTCCCTAGCACCCTATCACCCTCCTCATTCTGGCATGGTGGTGTATACACCACTCCCATCCTCAGCTCCTTCCCCCTTCAGATGTGATATGGATCCATAAACATTCCACCTGTCTATCCCCTAAGATTGAAGCCTCCTCTGCCACTCCCATGCCCTCCATCACACAGAAGGCTATGAGACATCACAGCCAACCCCCTCCCTTACCTATTCTTCTATTCCTACTCAACAGGAAGCACCCAGGGAACTCAAGGTCTCACTCATGGCACTATTGATGTCCATGTTTCTGTCACTGTTGTTACATCAGGCATAGCCTCTGCCACCACCACCTGGAGGTCACTAATTTTGATCTCTAAACTCCTTGCATTTAGGTTGCTACTCCTCCATTTGGCTTTCCAAGGCTCCTTCTGACCTCTGTGACTGTTATTTTTATTGCTGCTACCCCCTCCATTGTTGGCTGACCCCCTTGCAATTCCTGTCTTTCCCTCTAGGTCTGCACTTCCCTTTCCTGGCCTAGGGATTGGAAGTCCCATTCCATTCTTCTCCCCCTTACCCTGCTTCTCCTCCTTGCTGGTGATGTGGAACTCAATGCTGGTCCCTTGCCTCCCACCTCCAATCCCTAAAGACCTTAGTATTTTCCACCTGAATGCTAGGAGCCTCTTCTCATAATTGGATGCTGTTACTGTATAGGCCTCTCAACACTCTCCAGACTTCTGTATCATGTAATCCTGGCTCTCCTTCAGATTTCCTGATTCCATCTTAGCCATTCCGGATTTTCACCTCTTTAGGCAGGACAGGGGTAAACGTGAAGGTGGCACTGCTCTTTATGTCTGCCAGAGTCTTTTTTGTACCATCACTCTGAGGGAGGCTACACCCTTCTCCCATGTGTTCCTGTTAGCTAAACGCTCTTGTCCCTCTTCATTACCTATTTTTGTTGATGTTTTTTATGTTTCACCAAGAATCTCCCCATCTTCTCTGGTGGCTTCACTCTTAACTCTCTCTTCACATTCCTCTGCTGGTGAGCTTGTCCTCTTGGGTGACTTCAACATTAATTGACTTTCTCATCCTCCAGGCTGACTACCCATAGGACTGAGTCCCTTAACCTTTCTCAACTCATTTTCAGAACCCACCCAACTCAATCCACACTCTTCTAATCATACCCTCCTGGACAAGATTCTCTTCTCTAACCCCACCACATGGTTTCAGCAGGCATACTGCCAGATGCCTTCAGTGATCACTTTATGACATTCTGTCTCAGAAAGTCCAGTTCCCTCCCTCTTTCACAAAGTATATCTGGTCAAGATCCCTCTGGTCACCGAACATAGAGGCTTTACTGAGTGACCTGGATGTTAATGAGTCCCCCATGCTCACTGCCCAAGACATTGATATGGCTGTGTCTCTTTTCCACTTATTTACTTCTGTCTGGGATAAGTATACTCTTATCTGGAAATCTAAGGTGAAATCATCTCGCTACCACTGGATCACCTGTGATCTTATTGACTTGTGCAAGACCTGTGACCAAGCCTGGGACAAGTACAAATTTTCCTGCTCCCAACAGGATCTCCTCTCATACAGGTTACTTAGGAATGCTTGCACTAAGGCCGTCCATACTGCCAAGTCCCTCTTTTTCCAGTCCAACCTCCAGAATAACATTAACTCCCCAGCTAAATTCTGGAAGGTTGTTCAGTCCCTTTTTGATCCCCTGTCCCAGTCCGCTTCCTCAGTCCTTCTGGTTATTTGCTCACAAGTATCTGACCCTCCCTCTGTTGTCATTTATGTCAATGACTTTTTCATCACTTGTACTCTCCCCTCTCCCATTTTAACTCCTTCTCTCCCTGACCCCACTTTCCTCTGGGTTTTGACTTTCCACCTGTCACTCCCCAGGAGACCCTTCTTACCCATTCTCACTGAGGAAACACTGAAACATTGTGGAGGAGCCTCTCAGCTAGCACATGTTTATGCTGTTTTAAAATTTATTAAAGATATGTCGTCATCACTTTTTTATGGCTGTGGGCGGAGCCTACAGCCATCTTGCTGTCTGTAGCTGGAAAATGGAGTATTGTGGAACACATGTTTTGGACTTTTCAATGTATCCTTCCATGCCAACTGAAATAAAATACTCCCCTTTTTCTGTTAGAATGTAAATATTTGTTAAATATTGGTTGTCTATTAAACTGGCAATTTGTTTACCCCCTTCAGAATTCAATAACTTGCATATTTAAATACTAAGCATTTAAACAGCTTCTTGCTAGAGTTTCACTTGGGAATGTATTGGCTTTCAAGAAAGATTCATACCTCATAAATGTCACCCTTTGCCCAACACATCTATAATTTACACTGTTTTTTTAACCTCTAAAGACACTGTCTCAGACATATGCCAGGTCTTCAGTGAATATGTAGCAATCAGCAGGCATTTTCTTTTCTACTATACTTTTTGGGAAAAAAAATATATTGAGCTACAGCAAACACACACACACACACACACACACACACACACACACTGTATACATCATCCTCTTGGTCACAACATTCAAAATAAATACTGCATTCTAATATGTTATAAAACATTTACTGTTTATGTCATTGAACACAGTGAAGTTAAGTTTAGAGTAGATTTCCTTTAAATATTTCTTATCCTATATTTTGTATCCTGGACACACACACACACACACACACACACACACACACACACACTCTATCTCTGTACACACCCTAATGGCCAGAACATTTAAAATAAATACTGCATTCTAATATGTTAGAAAACAATAATTACACAATGGCAATAAAAAAATCCTGGAACATGATTGGCTGTCTGCTCCTGGCAACAGTGAGGTTATCTGAGAACAACCTCACTGTATTGATTTGTTGTTGCATTGTTTGCATCTTCTCTTAAGAAACAAATATATATTGCCACACTGAAAATCTACTAAAGATGTTTTTGAATTCCTTTTTAAATTTTGTATAATAATGAGCCATTGTATAATAACAATAATGCACTCCAGGGTGTGGGTCGTGCTGGAATAACCTCACTTCTGGGACATTGGACACACTTGGCCTGTGGCCGCATGCCCCACCACCCAGGTGTGAGGTTATCCCAGCACGACCAACACCCTCTCATGCATTATTGCTTAAAGAAACTGTTTGTTTATATCAGTGAACACAGTGAAGTTCAGTTTAGAGTAGATTTCCTTTAAATATTTCTTATCCTATATTTTGTATCCTGGATAGCACAGGGGAAATGCTACATTTCATTGTCATAGGGATCTTCATTTACACATTTTTTGCACTGTATTTACTCAGGCTGTCTCAGATTAGATGCAATATGTTGCTTTCAGTGGGGTCATGATTTTACCACTTTGATAATGTATTTCTTCAGGGTAGCCTAGTCCAGGGCACCCATACTCAAAGAAGATGTGTGGCGCACCCTGACAGAATAGGGAGATGTGCCACGCAACTCCAACAATGCACTGTAGCATGATATTCAAACGTGCAGGATTTGCTGGCTGCAAATAGTATGCCGTGCAAGTCGAGGGTGCATTCCCATGTATATGTTGTGCTGTGGCATACTCAGTGGGAATGTGCCCCTCACAGTCCAGAGCAGTGTGGTCCACAGGCCATGAATAGCTGGCCTAACTTGGCCAGCCACCCACTGGCAGGCTGCGGAGGTGTACCCAGGTGCACAGCAGCCTGGCAGCCCTGGTGGATTAGAGGTAACCCCTCCCATCCCTGATCGATCCAACTCCATCCCCGAAGAGCTCCATAGTGTAGGGACCACCCCGGACCCAATCATACCAGAGGAAACCACAATCCATATCCATAGCAGAGAGGACCCCCCCCAACTGCCTCGGTATGTAGACACTCCTGCTCCCCCATACCTGACCTGTTACGGAGGCTGGCACTGCTCTCCACACCCTGCCATGGCCAGCTGCTGACTGCACTGGACCTGGGTCGGGGACCTGCACTCCAGAATGACCCAAGTGACTATACCATGCTTTGGGGCACTATGTAAGCTGGGGACCCACCAGTGTATGCAGCCATGTGTATATCCCTGGCAAACCATAAGAGGGAATTAACATACCTCCAATACATGCCTTGTTGATGCTGTATCTTCTTGCTGTCATACACTGCTACAGGCCCACACTCTCCCCCATTCCCCTGTGTAATATGCCATCCTCCAGAATGCTGAGGTATCCTGGGTGCCATGAGGTGCAGTATCCTGCAATGCCATTTGCAGTGTATGCTCCAGGCTATGGATAGTGCATCTATGGTTCCCCAATTGTATTGAGCTACAGGCACTCTTAGCAGTGTGGAGGGTGGATATTGCAGCTGTTACAGAAACGTGGGCAACTGAGCACCAGAACTAGAATCTGGCAATCCCAGGATACAAATTATACAGGAAGGACTGTAAGGAGGGGAGGGGGGTGGGGTGGCAGTTTATGTGAGGGATGGGATCAAATGCACAAGGGGTGAAGGAGAAGAAAGGAGAACCGAGGCAATCTGGTTGCAGCTCCTAGACTCAAGGGGTAGGAAAGTGAGGTTTGAGGTGGTATACAGACCGCTGTCCCAGTCTGAGGAGCTTGCCAGGGAGTTAGTGGCACAAATCAAAAAGGTATGTAGAAAAAGGAAGGTGGTCATTGTGGAGGATTTCAACTTGCTGGGGGTTGACTGGAGCATTCCAGTCACCTCCAGTGTTAGGGAGCAAGTGCTCCTAAATGCGATCCAGGAGGGTCTCCTGACACAGTTGGTTAATGTACCTACTAGGCTAAAGAACACTTTAGATCTGGTATTGTTGAATGGGGAGGCAGTGAGGGAAATAAAGGTAGAGGACCCTCTAGCCGACAGCGATCACCAAACGGTGTGGTTTAACATCACGATGTGCGTGGAGCCAGAGAAATCAATTACTCGGGTGGTAAACTTCAGGGGGTGGACTTTGGGAGGATGCAGGAAGTACTGAAAGGGAAACTGGAGGGCATAAGGCAGGAGATGGACATGGAACAGAAATGGAATATTATTAAATGGGGGGGGGGTTACAGAGGCAACAGAAGCATGTACCAAGGCACAGAGTAAGAGGAGCAGAGCAAGAAAACCATACTGGTTGAACAGCAAGGTTGTGGAGGTGGTGAGGGCAAAACGAGTGGCACACTAGAGGTTTAGGAGGATAGGGAAGGAAGTGGACAGGGAGGAATATGCAAGATGGTCCAGGGAGATGACCAGAAAAGTGAGAGAAGCCAAGGCCCAGAGGGAGCTGAGATTAGCACAGGAAATTAATGGGGGGAAGACTTTTTCAGATATGTCAGAGAAAAGGAAGTGCAAGGAGACAATAGTGAGGATAAAAGGGGTGGGGGAGGACTGAAAAGGGATGAGCAGGCAGAAGCACTGAATGAATATTTTCTTCAGTGTTCATGGAAGAAAGGGGGGGACCGCTACCAGCATGGGCTGGGAGGATGGGGACAGGAGGAGAGGAGGCAACAGGTGGAAGAATTGAGGCAAGTAGATTCCTAGAGGGACTGAGGGCACTGAAGACAGACAAGGCACCAGGGCCAGATGGTATCCACTCCAGGGCACTGAGGGAGATGGCGGAGGTGTTGGTGGAGCCACTGGCAGATCTGTACAGCACCTCACTGGAGTCGGGATGTGTGCCACTGGACTGGAGGATGGCACATGTAGTACCATTACACAAGAGCGGGCCAAGGGATGAACTGGGTAATTATTGTCCAGTAAGTCTCACCTCCATAGTGTGCAAACTTATGGAAATTATACTAAAGGAAAGACTGTTGACATACCTGGAGGACAATGGCCTCTGAGATGTGAGGCACCATGGGTTTGTTTCAGGGAAGTCTTGTCAAACCAACCTCATACAGTATTATGACTGGGTGACAGGTGAACTGGATAAGGGTCATGCAGTGGATGTTTCTTTCCTTGGACTTCAGCAAGGCCTTTGATTCAGTGCCTCATGGGTGGCTTGGGGAGAAGCTAACTGGTGTAGTGGTAGGGGCAAAAATGATGAACTGGATTACAAGCTGGCTGAGTGGAAGGCTGCAATGGGTGTTGGTGAGAGGGGAGCTCTCAGCTACAAGGCCGGTGATGAGCGGGGTGCCACAGGGCTCTGTGTTGGGGCCAGTATTGTTTGGGTTCTTCATATCAGACATTGCACACAGGGTGGTGAGCAAGGTAAGTTTGTTCGCTGATGACACCAAAATCGGAGCAGTGGTGGATGGAGAGGAGGGATGGAAACAGCTGCAGGGGGACCTACACAAGCTAGAGGAGTGGTCAGAGAGATGTCAGCTGGGGTTCAGTGCAAAGAAGTGTAAGGTTGTGCACTTTGGGGTGAAGAACCCAAGGAGAGAATACTGGCTGGGGGGGGTTAAGCTGGGGATCACTGAGGAGGAGAAGGACCAAGGGGTAATGATAACAGGGACCATGAATAACACTGCCCAGTGCAGGAGAGCATCTGCAAAAGTGAACAAAATGCTGAGGTGCATGGCAAGGGGGTTTTCATCCAGGTGAAGAGAGGTGATCTTGCTCCTCTACAGGTCGCTGGTAAGGCCACACTTAGAGTACTGTGTGCAATTTTGGAGGCCATACTTAAAGCGTGATATCAGGCTACTGGAGAGGGTGCAGAGGAGGGCAACAAAGATGATATGTGGAATGGAGGGGAGAGACTATGACAGCAGGCTGGGAGACCTGAATATGGACACCCTGGAGGATAGAAGGGACGGGGGGACATGATAGAGACATTCAAATATCTGATGGGAATCAATAAGGATGGGGACGATGGGGTCTTTAAGTTTAGGAGGGGGTGGGTCACCAGAGGGCACAGGCTAAGAATAGAGGGGGGAAGATTTAGGAAGGAAATGAGGAGACACTGTTTTACAGAGAAGGTTGTAGCAAAATGGAACACCGTACCAGAATGGGTGGTATCATGTAAATCTGTGAACAGCTTTAACAGGGCATGGGACAGGGAACAGGGGAGAGCGAGGATGGGGGAGGTGGGGGTGGCAGTGGGATGACAAAGGGGAGGGGGTTGGGCAGCTGCAAACTAGGGGTGTTGGCTGCACACTTGAGCAGACTTAGATAGACTGGGTGGTCTGTTTCTGCTGGCACATTCATATGTTCGTATGTTCTTACAAACGAATGGGAGGTCAGCTGTAATATGCCTGTTCCGGGACCTGTGTGAGTGAGTACAGCACTGGCAGTCATTCACTCTGAGCAATGCAATGGTACTGGGATGATGGATCCGTATGCGAGTGCCTGAGGTGTATGGCCACTGAGCACTATCACCTGCACAGAGCTTGTGCCTATGTATGACACATTCCAGTGTCCTACTGCCAGTACTCCGCCACCCTAAAATAAGATGCCATTTCTTCTTTGAACTATCCAGGCTAAATATATAGCAATAAGCAGGCATATTCTAGGAAAATACATTGTAAAAATGTGTAAAAGGAAGACCGCATTGAAACTGCCTCTCAGCAGATCTGCATTGTGCAAACTCATTAGAAATAATGGGTAAAAGCATCCCAAAGGCTCTCCATAGCCATATCAGCTCGGACCAGAGTTTGTTTATACTGTTGTTACTTATCTGGTTGGTGTGGATAGACTCGTTACCTTGATTTGAACTTTGTTGCTCTGTAGCTTGTAAGAAAGGTGTAGTTGACAGAGCTGTTTAAACAGACGGACAAGTGTAGCAGGCTGCAAATGGTCTATGAGCAGAAAATGGAGAAAGTAAATACCTAGAAAGTATCCCTGAAGGCACTCTGACAGCCCACCGAAGGTATACTGTCAAGCAGATGCTGAGCTTGGCAAGTGGTCCTGTCTATATGAATGAAGTATGAAGCTGTCTACCTGCTTCCTCTGACTTACTAAGCCAAACCCCTCCGACCACTCTGGAGAAACCCCAGGATCACAAACGCCTTAAAGTTACCTCTTCCCCTTAAGATTTGATCGCAGGTGTGTAGTTGGATGACTTTACTACTAGATTTCTCATGGAGCTTTGTACAATCAAAGAAGTAGTTATGGAACTTACTGCTGATATGAAACTTCTTCGTCCCACCCTGGATGCCCTAACTTGCTGAGTTAGTGACGTAGAGGCCTGTCTAAGCTGAGTTGAAGACCATCAAAGCCAGGACCATACTGAACGTATCACCCTTCATAAAAAGGTCTCCAAATTAGAAATCTGGGTGGAAGATTGGGAAGGGTGTAATAGGTGTAATAATCTTGTAACTGTGGGCATTCTGGAAAAGGAAGACGGTGCAAATATGCTTACTTTTGTCAAAGGTCTGCTTAACGAGGTCACAGGCCCATCTCCTCAAGATGATGAATATATAATTGAATGGGCACACCGCTCCTTGTGACCTATTCCTAGTCCAGCAGAATGGCCTTGGCACATTATCCTCTGCATTACTTAATTACTTGTATAAGCTGCAAATACAGCAGAAGGCCCAGGAGAAGGGGAAGTTATAATGGAAGGCCAAACGTTTTTACATTTTTAATGATTTTTCTCTAATGACCAGACAATGCTGGAGTGAATGTAAGGGTATTATCTCTAAGTTGCGGGCTGTTGATAACATGTTTTGGTTATTGTACCCTGAAAAGCTTTTGATTACTACTGACCAGGACACTTATCAGTGTGCTGATGCCAGGAAGTTAGGGATAGTCTACCTGTGGTTTTCCCTCACCTGTTCCCTGCTTCAAAGTCCTGCAGTCCTGCATCTTGAAGTACTTTTTCTTACAGTTTATGTACTCTGAACTTTGTCTTTAATTTATTTAGTCTTTGGTAACCAGGTAAGTCCCATTAGGCACAGTGTCTGTCTTCAGGGGTGACCCGGGAGCTCTGGGCTGAATAAGTGACTTGCTCAGAGTCACACAGTATGCAAGTGGAGGTTGTGGGACTCAAACCCAGGTTTGCTGGATGTACCAAGCTCATTCACAACTCATTACTCTAACCACTAGGCTATCCTGCCAGCCAACTCTGGCTGGGCTAGCCTGCTGCTTTAATATGACCTGTACTACAGTGGACAGTATGACTTTTTGTTGGGATCTTCTATACTTCAGCTGCACCAACACTACATTTTGATAGATTTTGTTATGCTGGAAAGACTGGATCATTTTTTAGTATGTTTTCTGCTCTGAATGGGATTGTTTTGTGTTGCTTCTATTTGTGTCGATTAGTCCTCTGATATCTAGGCTTAGTAAGACTGGCTCTCTGGCTTTGTTAAGCACTGTAGACTTGACTGCAGTTCTCTGTAATTAGTCATTATTCAGTGCCTGGGTATTATTTAGGGGCTACAATACAGAGTAACGTTAGTCCTTTTTTTCTTTCAGAGTTCATTGGCTTTGTTAGTGTTTTGTTCCTGTGGTAGTGTTCATCAGTTAATTTTAGTGGGACTTTTAGAATGTTCTGGACAACTGAGTATTGTATGGGGCTTTTGGCACTATTGGCCCTTTGGATTACTCTGTGTAACCCCTCACCCCTGCCTTTTTTGCCAAAACGACAGGTGGCATGCTGTTAAAGTTGACAGCAGTGCCTGGTGGGGACTGGGTTCAGGGAGAATGAGGTTACTCGGCACAGGGGACCTAGGTTTGGCTACTCTGCACAGGGGAACCCAGGTAAATCCGAACACGGGAAGCAATAACTGTAATGTCCAGAACCAGGAATGGGATTCTTCAGTGTGGCTTTTATTCACATCCAAGCTGAACAAACAAAGCATAGATGGACCCCCACGGGGCTACATTCCTGGTAATGCAGATTAGAGACAGCAGAACACTTCTTTATTATTTCCAGCCCTCAGGCTCTGAACCCACCAGGCACACAGCCCGGACTTGCACGCAGCTTTGGGTACACAGCCTGACTTGTACACTACTTGGGTTTTCCCCACTGACCCGGCTCCCCCGCCGGCCACTTAATCCATGGTCCATTTTGGGAAATGAACTAATTATCCTGTTGTGGCTCCCAAAACCACACTAGAGCATTCGACTCCTAGGGGAATTTTCCTTCCAATCCCACATCTGGGTACTTCCCTCATCACTGGCCAAGTGCATGAGACAAAGAAGAAATCCACAGAGCAAATCCATAGAGGTGGACCTGGTCACTAAAGATGGGGGGTCTCCCACCTCCAGCTCCCACAGTCCATACCTGGCCATTTCTCTGGAAACTAAACAATTCCTTTATTGAAAGCTTGGCAATGTAGATTCCTGGGTAGATGTATGTCACATCTCCTCTACGTATCATTTTGATTTCCCAATGAGCACTGGACTTGAACCTACTTTTACTCTTTGGCTAAGCCTCTTACTCTAGGCCTCCCACTATTTCAGTAGTCCAGTCCCCACATATCACACAAGTCCCAGCGTGAAAAACATAGGCCCTTTCAGGAAGAGTAGACACTCACCCTCCGGTTGCAGATGCCTCACAGGTGATTCACAAATCTTCTTGTTCTCCCAACAAACTCTGGAACAGATGGGCAGCTTCTCCATTAGTAGCAGAACTAGGGGGTTGCCCCGGGAATATGCAGGAATCCCTTTCCTGCCCCCATCCCCGGAAGGAGGGGGCACTGAGACCTGAAACAGCAGTCTCCACCACTTCAATTATCTTCTGTGTCTCTCTTTTGGTGGCGACACATACCCTTTTTACCTAAAAATAGCCCTCTGTCAGGGCTGAGGCTCCAAGAGCCGACACTGAGCTGCTGTGCTGCTGTCACAGTAAGCTCCCAACACCAACTGACCACAGACTACTGTTCAAACCTCCCAACATTCTATTTCAACTCCCTTGCTGCAGATTCCACTGTGGCTCATGCAGCTGCGATAGTTCTATGGTGATGCCATCCCTCAGTCTCAGCTGAGACTGAGAACAGAGTGAGACAGTGTGAAACCCATTTAACTGGAGTTTCACAAGCTGCCTTCCCTGCCTATCACTAGGTCTTACTGGGATTCTAGTAACCCCGGGTATTGGCCCTTTGGATTACTCTGTTCTATTTTTTCTTTTATATTATTCTTTTATTCATTGTTGATTTCCTATGATAGTTTTTTTCTCTTTTTGTAAATGGATGTTCTCTTTGCTGTGGATGTAATTATTGTATATGGTTTTTGATAAAGCCCCATGCATGGACCTAACAGTTTAGTTGCTGCCTTCTGATTGCTATATTTTCCTGATGGGATGGAGGGATGGGGACGCACTTTGCATTAGACGAGCACGATCTAGACCAATGGAGTTTTTGCCCCTGCTGGAGGGAGGTTTCCCTCCTTGATGCTATAGGGGGTGCTGATTTATCTTTGTTGGGGGTTATCCTCTTATGCTGTTTTACTGTTTCTTGTTGGCTATGAGATGCTATTCATCCTTTGAGGTTACCGCAGTACACCCTTCTGGTTGGTATTTAATCTGTATGCTTGGATGACGAATTATACCACAATTGTTTTTTGTGATATTTTGCTATAATGATAACTGTACGTGGAATGTTAAAGGTATCCAGTATATTCCTAAGCATTTCCAGGTTCTTAAACATCTTACCCAGTGCAATTATCCAGAAAATGATCTCCCTAATCTTGGACTATGGTGGTGTGATCTACAGTGCCACCCACTGATATTTCTCTCGTCAGATTGCACACTTTTCCATTCTTTTTGCCACTTTGTGCTCGACTGTCCTCCTCACGCTCACCACTGTTCTCTGTACTATTCTCAATCTTTCCTCTCTCTCTCTCTCAAGGGCAGACGCCGAGCCGTCTGTGCCAACATTGTCTGTAAATTCTGGTTGGGATCGATCCCCCACTACCTCTCAGCCTCCCTTTCCCTACCTCCTCCCACAGCTCTAGGAGCTCCAATTTTGAGACCCTGGCTGTACCATCCACTTCAACATCCACCAGCCAAACTGCTTTCAGCCACTATTGCCCCAAATTCTGGAATACCCTCCCTCATGCCACCCATAATGCCCCCTCATCTTGTGTCCTCTCTTGCCTCCTCCATGACCTCACCACCCCCTGCTGTAACTGCTGTTAATTTTTGTCTTCTCCCTCCCCCTCCCTCACCTCTACCAGCTCCTCTTCCTTCACCCTTTCTCATCTGATCCTCTTATTCTCCCCCACCTGTAACTGCTGTTAAATTTGCCTCCCCTTCCTTTTTCCCTTCTCTTATCCAGCTCCACTCCCTTCACCTCTCCCCTTTTATTTCTCTCCTGATCTTTCCTTTGTCCCTCCCAATCTGCCTCCCAAGTCTGAGTCATCTCCTCCCCTTTCTCTTTCTCTCCCTGTGTCTCTTATGCCTCACCCAACTGCCTCCCAAGTACTAGTCATATCCTGACTCCTGAACCCCTTGTTTTCAAGCTCTATGTTATTTCAGTGCATGCTTCAAGCAGCCAAGCACTTAACAACTCTGTATTGCATGCAACCATATTTTTGTTAAATTGAAATTGTATTCTGCTTCAGTGCCTTTGTTATTGTATTCTCCGGATGCATCTGGAAATGAGCAGATAGCTCAGTATGTCTTTCCTGGTGAAATGTTTAAATAAATAAATAAATAAATAAAAATTGCATGTTAATATATCTTTTTTGCAAGAAACGCATCTGAGGGGTGACCAATCCATTCTCCTTCATAGGGAGTGGGTTGGTCATACCTTTGCAGTGGGAGATGATACTCGTGAGAAAGGGGTGGCCATCTTATAACTTCATTGGGTCCCATTTCATTTGTTACAGGAAATTGCTGACTGGTCTGAACACTACATTTTTATCAGGGCCTTGTTAAGTCAGAGGAAAGTTCTACTGGTATCGGTCTATGATCTTGTTGTTGATGATCTGTGTTTCTTCTCAAGACTGGTGTCTCTTCTTTCAGAGAGTTTGTTGACTCCTTGGGACTTGTGGATCCCTAATGACTTTTGCATCCCACGCAGAGGGATTATACGGTTTACTCACCACTGCATAATACTTTTTCCAGACTTGATTATTTTCTGGTGGAGGGGATCTTGTCCAGGGTATCTGTAGTTTTGATCATAGTCCCAAGGTCCTTTCTGACCATCACCCATCTTAGGCTCTTTCAAGATGTGGCTATGGACAAAGTGGTGTTGAAGGTGCCCAGGTGGTTGGTCCTGGGTGACTTCAATGCCTGGGTTGACGATGAACTCTTGCATTTTAGACAGGACTTCCTCCAATTGATGAAATCAGTGGGCTTTACATGGGTGATTATCCCTGCGACCCACTCACAAGGTCATTTGTTGGACCTGGTGTTTCTGCTGGGGATGGAGATCTCCAACGTGGTGGTGGAACCCGTTGGATGGTCAGATCACCACACTATTGGATTCAGTTTCACAGCCCCCCTCAATAGGCCTGCCCCTATGGAGATGGTGCGATGCTGCCCTTTGTGGAGACTGACCCCTGATGGTCTTATGGTGGTCTTGGACCTATCAGGGAGTCCAAGTGTTAGCAGGGATTCAGAGGGGTTACTACTAGCCTATAATAAGGATGTGGTGACTGCTGTGGATTCCATAGCTCCTGTCCTGGTTCGTCCCCTTGCTCTTCGCCCTCAGTTCCCTTGGTTTGATGGGGCCTTGAGGGAGTTGAGGAGAGTGGGGAGAAGGTTGGAGAGACACTAATGGAAATCGGGCCTGATTGATGACAAACTTGGACTGATGTCCCATTATAAGGACTATCAATCCATGGTCTCCCATAAGAAGGCAGAGGTCCTATCCAAGGAGATTTAAGCTGCGTGAGATTGACCGGCTCAGCTTTTCTGTACTGTGGGCAGGCTGTGCAATCCAGCCTGTCTGCAGAACAGGGGAGCCTTTTCACAGAAGTGTGATGAGTTTGTTCAATTTTTTGTGGATAAGATTGACTACATCAGATTGAAGATCAGTACAGCTTACCCAAATGAGCAGAGCCATGATCAATGAGAGATTAGAGTCACCCAGTCTGTCTAGTCTGACTTTGACCAGTTGGTGATTGTGGATGTTGTGAAGGTTATCCAGGGCTTGCCACCGACTTACTGTAGTTTGGTCCCAGGTCCAATATGCCTGTTGCTGGGGTGTGTAGAGTTCATTGAACCAGTCCTGGCTGAGATTGTTGGATGATCGTTTAGAGACTGGGGTGTTTCAAGACACCCTGAAGGAGGCAGTGGTATGCCCCCTTCTGAGAAATCTTCTGTCAACCCCAACTCTCTCACTAACTACAGGCCTGTCTCTAATCTGCCTTTTGTGGGTAAGGTTATTGAGAAGGCAGTTATGCTGCAGCTCGAGGAGCATCTTACCACCCATGATATCTACGATCCTCTCCAGTCTGGTTTCAGGAAGAGGCATAGTACTGAGACGGCGTTGGTTCGGGTACTTAATGATCTCCTGATAGCGAGAGATCGGAGGAGTCGTTCCATCTTAGTCGTCCTTGATCTCTCTAGTGCATTTGACACTGTGGACCATGAGGTGTTGCTCGAGAACCCGCGATTACTCTGTGGACTATCTGGTACAGTCCTCAGATGGCTTAGATCCTGTCTCACTGGCAAGATGCAGAGAGTGGAGTCCGGGGTTTTTTCCTTGGACCCTCATCCCCTGCCATGTGGAGTACCACAGGGTTCTGTGCTTTTGCCCATGTTGTTTGTAGTGTATATGCTACTGTTGGAGACAATCAAAGTTGGTACGGGCTGAATTTTCACTGCTATGCAGTTGATACTCAACTGTACATGTCCTTTGTACCCAAACAAAATGATGCTGTCTCGGTCTTTAATAACTGCCTCTCTAAGATTCAAGAGTGGATGAGTGCCAATTGGCTCAGGTTAGACCTGGACAAGACTGAGGTGTTGACTGTGGACCCAGGTCATCGGGTAGAGGGGTAATTGGCTGGGCAACCCTCTGGGCTTTGGCTTAGAGGTAACCAGCTGTTGACCTCTGAACGGGTGCGAAATCTGGGTGATGTGCTTGATGATGAAGTGGCACTTAGTCTCAGGTGTTAGCCATTGTCAAGATCTCTTTTTACTGTCTGAGGAACATTGCTCGGATAAAGCACATAGTCCCTCCTGACAGTCTTCGAACTCTGGTCCATGCCTTTATGACCTCACGCCTTGATTACTACAATGCCCTATACATAGGGCTGCCGGGGGTGGACCTTCACCACCTGCAGCTGGTGTAGAATGCGGCTGCCAAGTTGTTGACTGGCTTATCAAGATCTTGCCATGTCACATCTGTGCTTTGCAGACTGCATTGGCTGCTGGTGTGGTGGAGGATCACCTTCAAGGCCAGTTTGCTGACCTATAATAATAATAATAATCTTTATTTATTGCAAGTGCAATTCAAGAAATATCAAAGCTCTTTTACAGAAGACATAAAACAGCAAAAATTTTAAAACCATTAAAGTAACAGGACTCTAAAATGTAATTTTCAGGAAAAGCAAGAAAGAATAAAAATGTTTGGAAAGCAGATTTAAAGCCCTCCACAGTTGTTCACCCCCTTATCCAACGAGGTAGAGAATTCCACAGGGTCAGAGCCACGAAAGCAAATGCATGGGCTCCAGAAGTCTTCAAATGGACCCTGGAAATCTCCAGCAATCCCTCATCGGCAGAGTGGAGTGGTCAGAGGGGGCAGTAGGGACAAAGAGGAGCTCTTGTAGGTAACCCAGTCCCTGTCATGTAAAGGCTTGTAGGTCAGCAAGCTCACATTGAAGGTGATCCACCACTGAACCAGCAGCCAGTGCAGTCCACGCAGCACAGGCATGACATGGCTAGACCGAGACAGCCTAGTCAATAACCTGGCTGCAGCATTCTGCACCAGCTGCAAGCAACAGATAACAACCCCCAGAAGCCCTAGGTACAGGGAGTTGCAGTAATCAAGACGGGAGGCCACAAAGGTGTGGACCAATGTCACATCACCTGACGGAACCCGATGCTTAATCCAGACGATATTCCTCAGATGGTAAAATGAGGTCTTGACAGCGGATGACACCTGAGATTTCAGGATCAATCCCTTGTCAAAAATAATGCCCCGACTCCGCACCCATTCAGGGGCCATCAGGTGGCAACCACCAAGCAAAAGCCCAGTGGCCTGTCCTGCTGAGGACCCCTCTGCCCAGTGATCTTGGTCCACCACCAGAAGCTCAGTTTTGTCAGGATTCAGTTTCAGCCAGTTGGCACTCATCCAGTCCTGGATCTCGGCAAGGCAATTGTTAAACACTGAAACCGCATCATCCTGGTCAGGTGCAAAGGACAAGTATAGCTGAGTATCATCTGCATAGCAGTGAAAACTCAAGCTATACCACCTTACTATGTCTCCTGATGGCAGCATGTACACCGCAAACAACATAGGCGAAAGCACAGAGCCCTGGGGTACCCTACATGGTAGAGGGAATGCATCAGAAGAATAAATTCCTGATGCAACTCTCTAAAATCTACCAGTGAGAAATGAATGGAACCATCTGAGGACTGTCCCTGACAATCCACAGATAACCCACAGGTGCTCCAGCAATACGCCATGATCCATGGTGTAAATGCTGCAGAGAGATCAAGGTGGACTAAGATGGAATGAGCCCTCTGATCTCTCGCTATCAGGAGATCATTGAGCACCCAGACCAGGGCAATCTCGGTGCTATGCCTTTTCCTAAATCCCGACTGGAGAGGATCATAGATGTCATGGATGGTAAGGTGGTCGTCCAGCTGCAGCGCAACCACCTTCTCAATAACCTTGCCCATAAAGGGCAGGTTCGAGACAGGTCTGTAGTTGGTGAGACAGTCCAGGTCAAGTGAAGATTTCTTAAGGAGGTGTGTCACCACCACCTCCTTCAGGGAGTCAGGGAACTCATCTGCCTCCAATGAACTCTGGACAATCTCAGCCAAGACCAGGCCAATGACCTCAACACACCCCATAAGGAGGCGAGCTGGGCCCTGGTCCAAACTACAGAAGGTCGGCCACATATTCTGAATGATTCTTATGACATCCACAATCACTGGCTGGCTAAAAACTGACCAACCAAACTGTGGCTCTGCGACCTCCGACCGATCACCGCCCCACCCATTGGAGCGAGCTAGGCAGATCTCTGATCTAATGTCAGCAACCTTATCTACAAAGAAGCCAGCAAACTTATCACACTTATCCTGTAACAATGCTCTCCAAACCTGCAGACAGGCTGGATTGCACAGTCCGTCCATAGTTTGAAAGAGCTGAGCTGGTCGGTTCCTTGCAGTGGTGATCTCTCTGGAAGGAACTCTGCCTTCTTACAGGAGATCACCGATTGGTAGTCTCTATAATGGACCATCAAACTAAGCAAATTGGCATCAAGACCAGATTTCCACCAGCATTGCTCCATCCTTCTCCCCTCTCGCCTCAATTCCCTTAAGGTCCCATTGAACCAAAGGGACTGAGGGCAATGAGAGAGGGGGAGAACATGGATAGAAGCAAGAGGGTCCAGAGCTGCCACCACAGCAGTATTATAGGCCTGTAGCAGATTATCTGGATCCCTGCTAGCAGTAGGAAATCTTGATAGATCCAGCACCACCATCAGACCATCTGGGATTACTCCCCTTAATGGGTGGTACCGGACCATATCCACAGGGACAGCCCTATAAGGGGGGGCCCTGGAAATTGGACCTAATAGTGTAATGGTCAGACCAACTGACTAGCTCCACCACCAAGCCGAAGGTCTCCATACCCAAGAGGAAGACCAGATCCAGAGAATGACCAGAACTATGGGTAACAGAGGAAACAGCCTGTGTGAAACCCATCGAAATCATAAGTTGGAGGAAGTCTTGACCAAACTGCGAGAGTTCATCGTCGACCCAGGCACTGAAGTCACTCAGCACCATCAATCTGGGAGACTCTGACACCATGTTGACAATGAAGTCCGCGACTTCCTGCAAAAATTGCTTCCCATCCCCGGGTGGATGATAGACAAGAAGAACTTTGCACCCCACACCTGCACCTAGGATACATTCAAAGGATCTGGTCTCCCCCCACTGGTACACCTATCATGCCCAAATCCATTTTAAAAGAAATGGCCCTGCCTCTCCCCTAAGATTCAATCTCGGGTGGTGTATCACCGAGAAACTGGCCGGAACCATTGACTCAAGAATCAGGCCAGCATTACTGTCCAGCCAGGTATCAGCTATGCAAGCCCAGTCCGTTGACCCAACAAGATCGGCAATGATTGTCGTCTTGTTTTTAATAGACCTGGTATTGAATAACACCGCCCGAGTTGGATGAGACTCCGAGGCTGACCGAGTCAGCTGCCCACTAAAAGTGGAGCCCTTGTGTATGGGGACTAGGCAGGGAGAACCCCTGTCCAGTCTCCATTTCACCCCAGGGCATCTCCTCGACTCCACGACCCCAATCCAGCCACCCAGCTCTCCCCCTCCTCCCCACCGTCTGGAGCCACCCCCACACCTCCTCCTTACAATCCCCAATGCTCGATAGTGATTGTATACATCAGCATGCAAAGGGGAACATCTAAAGGGATGGAGGCCCTGGAGCTTGGAGGAGGAGTAGCACCTGACCGGGAATGCTGTCTACCAACACATAATTACCAGCCTCCCAGAACAGCCACCTCCAAATAATAATCCCACTAAACCCACAAATTAAATTATCACAAATAAAAACCAATACCCCTCCAACAGGCAAAAAAGTTCCAGCTGCAGGGTCTGTATATAGATCCATGAATAAAGTCCAAAGCAGTTCCAAATTACAATAGGTAAGCCAAACTCTCCAGTAAACAATTCCAGACTATATGAGGCTCTCACTCTCAAGCTGTCCTATATATTTGAAATGACCAGAAATGACCAGAAAGTCTCCTCCAACTCCAAGCCACAGTCATTTAAAACAGACAAGCTAGTAAATTATAGAGGTACTCTCACTACCTCCCCTTAGCCTTGCATCCAACCTGCTTCAGTAAAGGAAGCCTCAAGAATATCAGCCAGGGAAAAGAAGACCGGTAACACTCCGCTGAAGCTCTTGTTCACTCACTGCACTCTGCAGTCTCCAGACCAAATGAGCACCCCCTGGGAGACACCATCCAGAACCCAAGACCAGGCCTATCAGCATTGCCCTGGTGGTGGCCAAAAGAACCACTGAGGGGAAAAACCCAAGGACTGTTGGGAACCACGCAGCCCACTGACCTGTGCCTCCCCTCTGTTCCACCTGGTCAAGGGTAACAAAGGTAGCAAACCCCAGTTAGGAGCCACAGCCCTGAAATACAGGGATGCTGAGGGCCTCTATTGAGAGGCAGGCAATTGGCAGAGTGCTCAGACCCACAGAGGATGCCTACTTAGGGGGTCTCAGGGACCCAGCCATCCACCAAGAGCTGTCGTCCCTATCACCCAGCACGTCCGCCGGGGGAACTGTCAATGGAAAGCACCCCCACCGCTGTCCCCCCCAAAAAAACAACTCAAAAAGTAGGGCACCTACCAGTTGCCACCTGCAAGCAGAGTCAAAAAGTAACAATCCCCACTGCAGAAGCGATAAAGTCCCTTTAGGCAACTGCTTTCTCCCAACTGTGCTCTCACCACAACCCGAAGCCAGTCTATCAAACGTCTCAATAGCAGTCAGTGGCCATCAATAATCCATGCTGGTAGGAGCGGATCAAGTCTCTTCCTCTTTTGCAGCTTGATCCAATTAGCTGCAAAACCATGGAAAAAGCTCCCACAAAACTCCAGAGGCTCCTCAGCAGATCTCCGATGGAACACGCTTCCCCCCGTCGGGGAGTCAGCCAGGCAACAGTACAGCATTCCAAACAACACCGCAGTAGACCAATGCAGATGGCAAAAGCAGCAAAAAAACTAAAAATCCCTGTAGATGGGATCAATGGCAGAATAAACAAACAACAATGCCTGTTAGTGGTATAAGATTGATGTTCTGACAGCTGACAGATTGGCATAACAACAGTTTATTTTAAAGTTATCGCCATTGACCAAATGTCTACGACCCAGTCCAAAGATGAAAAACCAAAACCTACTTGATCTAAGCTACTCACTCCTTGAACTCTGACTGAAGACTAATGCAGTAGGTGACAATGATGCAAATTACATTAAAAAAGCAAGTAAAAAATAAACAAATCAGAATAAATGAAGTGAATAAAATGGAGCATGGCTATGCTAGTGGCTCAGGCAGCTCACACACAGCTGCCATCTTGCCCTCCTACCCTTCCTACCCTACTTGGGCAGCAGAGCCATAGGAAGGCATTTTGGTGCCCTGGGCAAGAGACTAATTTTGTGCCCCCCCCAGAAAACAGCTGGTGGTCTGGGGGCTGCAAGACCCCCAGAAGCTCTAGGTTGTTTACATGCTTTGTGGTGAGTTTGGAGGCTTTTTTTGAAGGAAAAACATACTTTTGTTATACATTCCCTACCCCTGATTTCAGGGAAATCTTTGCTCCCATAGAATCTGAAGTGTGGGACTCGAAGATGTTGGCTGGCTGTCATCAGAGTGTGCAGTGCAGCTGCAATTGTTGTGGACAACTGTCTGACCAACAGTTCCATCAAGAGTGGCTCATGGGGACATATACAGGCACCTCAGTGGCATAGATGCAGTCTTTGAGTGCTGGACACAAAAACCTCTGAGATGCTCCACCTGCAACCATCCATCCTCACATGGGGGATGTATCCCCCTGAGCCCACTCACTCAGCTCTAATGGCAGGCTCCACTACCCCTGTAATGGAATTGCCACCACCTAACAGAAGGAAAAGCCTCCACCCCAACCATCTTCCCTTCAGCTAGACTATCTCCAGCACTCAGTTCTGCTTGACCACCATTCTAGACCATAATCAGACTCTGCCCCAACCATCCTACATGTGGCTTGAACACCTCCACAACACCACACTCACCTTAGCCACCACCTTCCCTATAGCTGAACCACCACCCTACACCAAGACCAGCACCCATGCACCCAAACAATCCCTGCAACTAGACCAACCCTACATACCTCTAAACTGTCCCTGATTTTGCATCAAAATTTGCATTTGTCTATCATAAAGGTTGTGTTTTTATGGTAGAGAACAGTGGGGTGGAGGGTGGTTAAAATCACAAAATAATGTAAAACATTAAAGTTACAGACTTATTCTTCTGCAGAAAATGCAGATGAACACAAATCCCCTTTTTCTATCAGCTTTCTGAGTGAATAGTGCCAATTTATAACATGTGTCCAAGATTTTGGGTCTTTGTTCCTGATTCATGAGGCAAGAAGTTGAGAGGCATGCAGCCCCAAGTCTAACATCCCTCCAGAGGACCACTCTTTCTGTAGTGGCATCCCCTCGTCAAACAATATTCTGACTGTATCCAATCCTCCACCACCGCAGGAACCCCCCATAGAAAAGCACCCACTGCATCTTCCTCTACCCCGTCCCTAGTTGGGAGAGGGCCAAGGAGTGTAAGATTCGCATCATAGAACTGCTGCTATGGTGCTGTCCAGGGTCCCACAGTATAACTTCTGGCATACAAAAAAAGCGCAGCTCCTCTGATCCACTCCCTCCCTCTCTCTCTCTTTCCCCAGCTCAGACTCATATACTGTGTTGGCAACCACGAACATGGCAGGTATTTTTATATGTAATTTATTAGCACTGCAGAAACTGTCAGATGCCAAGATCCAGAAGTGGCCACCTGACATCCATGATTTAGGTGACACGTTCAGTCTACGCAGTGTTATAAATTATTAATAAAACTGTCATGTTCATGGATGCAAGCCAAGCAGACCTAGTGAGTCGGGGACACAGATAAAGGGAGGGGAAGGAAGGAAAGCTTTCCTTTTCTGCCAGAAGTTTTACTGTGGGACCCTGGACAGCACTGTAGCAGCAGTTCTCTGCTGTGGATTTTCTGCTTCCTGGTTCTTACCTGACTTGTGGGGGGGGGACAGCTGCAGGGGGTAGCTTGTCTGGTGGAGGGTCCTGCTGTGGGATGGGGATGGGATACATTATGTAGTAGTGTCCCCAAGAAGCATTGTCTAGGCGGGGCACTATAAAAAAAAAAAAGGCCCGACAGAGCATGATAGGGTGCTTGAGCTTGAGGACACGCCCAAGGGCCCATTTAGTTAGCCCTGGTGAGAGACAGTGTAGGGGCCCCATGGTGCAATGAGAAGTGTCATTGGGGAAAAAACATTCTGCCTAGCCTATACCAGTTTTCAGTGTGCCTTGGCAGTGCAGCCCCTCTCCTCTGCCCAGTAAATAACCCCTGCACAGCACCCCCCCAATACAGCTGAGCCAGCCCAACTCCTCCAGTCAGCATCCCTGCAGCCAGAAGGAGCCCCACTCCAAATCCCTTCATTCCCCTGATTCCCATCAGTTCCCCTCCACAGCCCAAGCCAATCCAGATACATGTAACTGTTAATATGTTATGATCTAAACTGTACAGATCCCCTCACATGGCATCCAAGACAACTAGGCAAGGCACTGGCAGGCAAGGCCTCATTTTCTAAGCAAGACAGGTGTGGGTGGCGGGTGAGAACGGAACAAGGACTAGGCTAGGGAGAATCAGGAGGAGAGGACATGAAAAAAACCCAAAAGGGAATGGAATGGGAGTGCAGGAGGGACACAGGTCAAGAGGAAAGAAAAGAAAATGTAACAACATGGTGGACAGAAGGGATGGTGTGCCGTGACCCACGCCATGGCAGTCAGGCCAAGGCTGAGCAACTGCTTCAAAATCTTCACTCCCATCCCAGTCCCAAGTCCAGAGCATGAAGTTCAAGTGAACTACAAAGTCGCCGCCCACACGCCAGCAGAGCTGACTCCTAGACAGGCCCGCCCAGACTCAATAATTCAACAGCAAGGAAAACAGATCTTTGTCTTCTGACTTCCTGGAGTGAGACTATAAATCCCCTGCACCCCCACTGCGCCTACCACATAGATCCTATCTCATCATCTCACAATTTGGATTCGAAATTAATTTTGAATTATTCATTGCTTTGCCGGGTCTGCTCTTCTGCTTGTCTGTAGTGCCATCACTTTTTACTACAGACACTCTGAAACTGATGAGTGACAACTACTAGTCTTGTCTACATAGACAACAAGAGACAGAGTACTTAGTGTGGTGTGCATTCTGCTTATGCTTACATTACACAAGTGATGAAAAAAATATAAGACAAGGATCTCTTCTGTCTTCTCTGTCTCTCATGACTCATCTCTCCTCTCTGACTCTCTCGCTTTTTTTAGTTTCTATAACTGTCTACTACTCTATGCTAGTACGCTCAACAACTTTCTCCACACTCTCCCTGTCTCCAACACAAACCACCTCTCACTCAGTGCCAAATGCTCCGCCCGCATCTTTTTATGCTAATGGGCTGCTGGGTTCATTACAGTTCTCTTTCAGCATCACCACTGCACTGCACAACATGATTATTATTTTCTGCAGTAGACTGTGCAACCATGTGACCCCTTCCCCCCACTTGCTGGTCCTTGGTCCACAGATGCAACCCTGCTGACAGTCATTTGTAATTACAGAACCAAAATAAAAAAAAAAGATTTAAAGCGGCAGCGCAAGTCAATTAGAACATGAGCTTCAGTGGAAAAATGTGCCCCTCAGATTCTTGCGCCCGGGACGGGAGCACCCCACCCTTCCTACGGTACTGATGGGCAGGGACCACGCTATTTGCAAGATCTCCTATGCCCCTACTGTCCCCTTCATCCACTCTACTCCACTGATGAGGGATTGCTAGAGATTCTTAGGGTCCGCCTGACCATGTCTGGAGCTCTATCTTTTGCTTTTGTAGCACCAACCCTGTGGAATTCTTTACTTCATCGGATCAGAGAGTGCCCATCCATTGAGACCTTTAAATCTGCCTTGAAGACCTACCTTTTTAGTATTGCCTTTCCTGAGGTTTAATTCCTGCTGATTTTATAACTGATTTTAAGTATGTGTTTTTATGGCAACTGTATTTGGGCCTTTTTCTACGCGTGAGGGAAATGTTGTCACCTGTGTGGCACTGCTGTTTTTGGCTCCTGAATTGTGAGTAAAAACTTATTTATATACACTTTGGAGGCTAGTGCTGTGCTTTTCTTGTTTGGATTCTGCCTTGTTTGCACCTGCACAGTGGGAACTGGAGCTGCTTCTTTTCTTGTTGAACTGTTTTTTTAGTTATGTTTACGTACAATGCCATGGTCTTTTGGAATGATGTTGTAGAAATAAAATTTGTTTTGCTTTGCTTTGCTTTGCTCATCCTCGAGATATAGTGGCCCAATTTTGGAGTTATTACAAAACCTTATATACCCTGGATTGTCCTGACCCTTCTGTTCAAACCTCGGAGAACAATTTCTTAGGGACATTCCACTTCCACAGTTTCAGCCCAACATTCTCTTCTCCAATCTCCTATTACATTATTAGAAGTGGAAAAGTCAACAAACTCACTTGCTCCAGATAAAGCTCCTGGCCCTGATGGCTATACTCCCAACTTCAATTAAAAACTGAAATTGTTTGTAACTCCAGTTCTGTTAGATTTTCATAATTATATTTATCAGTATGGTATGTCTGATGCTTCTTTAACAGAAGCTCTAATATCAGTTTTGCTCAAACCTGATAAAGATCCCACTAGAGTAGGTAGCTACAAACCTATTTCTTTGATTAATTTGGACTATAAAATCCTTTTGAATTTTCTGTTACTTCATCTTTCAAAGGTGTTGGGGGACTACTCAGCCCTGAACAAGTGGGTTTTGTTCCTGGAAGGGTGTCCTCTGATCATTTAAAGACATTAGCTTATTTATTTTCCGCTTCCAGGGAGGGCACCACTCCTGCTATTTTGGCTTCCTTGAATGTGGAAAAGGCATTTGATATGGTTTCCTGAGACTACCTTTTCTGCATTTTGAATTCATTTAATATTCTGCAGGATTTTATACGATGGGTTCAGATCTGTGATTCACATCCCAGTGCCAGGATTCTTAGTAATGGCATGCGTTCTGACCCTGTGATTCTCAAGCGGGGCACCAGGCAGGGATGCCCACTTCCTCCATTGTTATTTCACCTTTTCTTAGAACCTTTAATTAGGAAAATTAACATTACTCCTGAGATACTGGACATATCTATCGGTTCTAGGCAATTTAAGTTACAGTATCTGCTTATACATATGATATGCTTTTGCATCCCTCGCATTCAAGGGCATCCCTGTCTGCTGATCTTTCCATAATTAGGAATGTTGGTCTTCTTTCTGATTAAAAACTTAATATTGATAAAACAGAAGTTATGCTCCTTAATGTCTATGCATTGAGATCAAATTTGCAGAATGTGGTCTTCTTTGGAAGTCAAATAAACTTATTTAGGTATTTTTTAAGCACTTCTGTCACAGCGTGAGGGAATAAATTTCAGATGAGGCAAATTTACAGGTTTAAAACACACCTTGGTGTGATATTTATTTTTCAAAAGTTCGAAAAATAATAAATGAAAACAAACAAATTGCAAAGAAAATCACAACTTAACATCAGTAGTTTCTCACACAATACAGTTCTGGATTCTAGAGCTCCTAAGACCCTTCTCATCTTTAAGGGAGGAACTAGTGAAACCACTGGCTACTCTTTTTAATAAATCATGGGAGGATGGTGTGGTACCCGAGGACTGGAGGAAGGTGGATGTGATTCCTCTTCACAAAAGTGGGACCAAGACAGAGGCAGGAAACTACAGACCTGTCAGTCTGACCTCTGTGGTAGGAAGGTGATGGAGTCACTCTGAAGGAAAGAATAGTTGAGTACCCTAGAGGCCAGTGGAGCACAGGACCCAAGGCAGCATGGGTTCACAGCGGAAGGTCATGTCAGACGAATCTAATAGATTTCTTTGACTGGGTGACCAAAGTAGTAGACCAGGGAGGGGCTGTGGACATGGCCTACCTAGACTTTAGCAAGGTACTGGTAGTCCTATACAGAAGATTAGTAGTCAAATTAACTAGCCTGAGAGGGTCCCAGGGTGGTAGCCTGGGTAAAACATTGGCTGGACAACAGGAAACAGAAGGTAATTGTAAATGGAGTCCACTCTGAAGAAAGGGGGGTTACTAGTGGGGTACCGCAGGGTTCAGTATTGGGTCCAGTCCTTTTTAATGTCTTGATCGGTGACATTGCAGAGGGACTAGAAGGAAAAGTATGCCTTTTTGCAGATGACACAAAGATCTGCAACAAGGTTGATACACAAGGAGGCATGGAAAGGATGAAAAGTGATTTGGCAAGGTTGGAGGAATGGTCAGAAGTATGGCAGCTAGGATTCAATGCAAAGAAGTGCAAAATAATGCACCTGGGAAGCAAGAACACAGGGGAAGAATACACAATGGGCGGGGAGGTAGTAACAACAACAAAAAAGGAAAGGACCTGGGGTAATCATATCAGATGACCTTAAAGGTTATCAAGCAATGTGAGAAGGCAGGTAGGAGGGCTGGGGTATACTGGGATGTATAGGAGAGGCATCATCAGCAGAAAACAGGAAGTTGTTATCCCTCTGTACAGACAGTTGGTGAGACCCCATCTGGAGTACTGTGTCCAGTTCTGGAGACCCCATCTCTGCAAGGACATAGACAGGATAGAGGCAGTCCAGAGGAGGGCAACAAAATGGTGCAGGGTCTGCAAGAGAAGCCGTATGAGGAAAGACTAAAGGAGCTTAATGTATACCCTGAGGAAAGAAGAGAGGGGGACATGATAGAAACTTTAAGTACCTCAGTGGAATCACAAAGTCCAAGAGGTAGCATCTTTCAGAAAAAGAGACGGCAAGAACAAGGGGACACAATTTAAAGATAGAAGGAGGAAGGTTCAGGGCAATGTGAGGAAGTATTATTTCACAGAGAGGTTAGTGGATGCATGGAACAGCCTTCCTGAGGAGGTTGTGGGGTCTAAAACTGTGGGAGAATTCAAGAATGCATGGGACAGACATAAGGCAATTCTTGTGGGGGGTAGGAAGAAATATGCTGTTGGTTAACTAGGATCTGCGACCTATCCTGTAGGTAGGGAAATGGGCAGACTAGATGGGCCTAGCGGTCCTTATCTGCCGACAAAGTCTATGTTTCTATGTTTCTATGTTTCATCTGCATTCAATGGTTTTTCTGCAGTAGCACCTCTCTCCTTCACTCTCAAGACTGAACTCTACTAGACTGAACTGAAGTAAACTCTGTGCAAAGGTTTTTATATCGTTTTGGTAGGGTCACCTGACTGAGCCCTCTTCTAGTTACAAGTCTGAACGTGTTGTTTCATGTCTGAACATGTTGTTTCAAAACCAAGGGGGGAGGGGTTATTTCAGGGGACATCCTGGTTCAGTTAAAGGTACAGTGTATATATCCACAGATATTGACTTTCTACATCTCTGATCCACAGTGGCTAAGCTCTTTTATACATAGAACCTTATACAGTGACAAGTTTATAATGTGAATTTGTGAAAATACCTTTAGGATTTCTTATAACTGTACTAATCATTAGGGCTGTGTGAGTAATGAATATCATTTCCTGAATACCACGAATAATGAGCTATTCATTATTTGGATTCCGAATAACGAATAGTATGCTATTCGGCTGGCATTCCGGAAGCACTTCTAAAAAGCTACACTCCTAACCCAGATCCAGCAAGAATAGAGAGAACCCTTCCCCCACCCTAGATAGCACCCAAACCCCTCCTCCCACCACTCCACACAAGTTGGAGTTTATAAAAAAAGAAAACATGCAGAAAATTTAATGGGCGACGGCACAACTCCACCCTCCACTATGACGCCACCGCCAGGTTTCAATACAGTGCCCCCACAGACAACACCCATGTCCACACCGGTAGCAGCAGACCCTGCATCCAGCCACACCCTACCTAAAGAAAATAAAAAAAGGCAGCCAGTGTAGCCTGCCTCCTCCTCCTCCTCGTCTGGCTGCCTTCTTGTGAATGAAATCAATCGCTTCCTTGTGCTGATATAGTAGAATGAGCTGATCACGTGATCATCCTCATTCTACAATATAAGCGCAAGCGACTGAGTTCATTCACAAGAAGGCAGCCAACTGGGGAGGAGGGCAGGCTGCGCCGGCTGCCTTTTTTAAACAAAAATTATCTTTAGGTGCAGGGTGCGGGTGGAGGTGAGAGCTGCTGCTACTGGCTACTGGGATGGGTATGTGTGTGGGGGGGGCACAGCATTGAAACTTGGTGACCAGCCGTGGATGTGGGTGGGGTTGTGCCAGTCACCCATTGAATTTTCCGCATGTTTTCTTTTTTCTTTAAATTACAACTTGCATGAAGTGGTCAGGGGTTTGGGTGCTATTTGAAGGTGGGGGGAAGGGGGGGTTCCTCTATTCTTGCCAGATGTGAGCTAGGCAGGAGGGTGGATGGGGGCTCTAAGCTTTATTTTAGTAAATTAAGAAAAGTGGCCAAATACCGAATATTCGGACGCATGGGCCCAGATATTCAAACTGCGCCCAAAAAGTGTGCAATAGCAGGAGCAAGCACAAGTCCATTGTACCTATGTGCAAGAGGCACAATATTCAAAAACTGAGCTGGCCAAACTGCGCCTGCAGCCGACGACTGAATATCGCACCAGCTGCACCATAGTCCAACTAGGGAGGGGAAGCTGAGCAGATCAGATGCACCATAGCACAACAAGGGATGTGAAGCTGAGCAGTCCAGAGGCACCATAGTGCAACCAGGGATGCCCCCCAGCAGCAGGGTGGCAATGCAACTGCACAACCAGGGAGGTAGGGGACCACCACCCATGCCACAGATGGGCAGAGGAACACACAGCAGAACAGACATCATCCCCCCACACCCCATGCACTGCACAACTGGGGGAGGGCTGGAATAACCACTGGCCCATGGAGACTAGCAACCAACCCACAGCTGGGCCATGGTGCCCCATCACACCCCCCTGCAAGCTGTGACTGGCACACAAGGAGGGCTGACCACCCCGTGCCACACCATCCCCCCAATGCAGAGCACACCCTGCACTGTGATGCCTAGACACCCTGCCCAGGAGCAGCATCCACCACTGCAGGAAACCCCATGCATGCCACCACCCCCACTGTGACAATGCAACCCTATGCACCACAGAACCATGCAAGGCAGCCCCACCATGAGCACACATCAGCGGGTGGCAGCACACAGCGATGCAACAACGGCATACACAGTGCCACCATGCACAGCCCCCCTGAGGTACTTCTGAGAGACCAACCATGCGTCGGCACATGAGGTACCCCACACGGGACAGGGCATGCCCTGGACCCCACCACCAGTGGTACAGCACCCTCGACTCTCCCAATGACACACTCGACCCAGCACTGGCCACAACAGCCAGCGAGATTAGCCCACAGTGGTGCACAGCATGCACCACACCGAATGTCACACAGTGCATGGGCAGACACCCACCCATACCCAAGAGCACAACAACACAGGGACGCAGTAGAGGGGCAACCAAGCCCCCAGCATGGGCCCAAGTAACTGTGTACACACAACCTGCAGTCCTTTATGGCACAGGAGTACCAGCCACCCTGCACAGGCACTGTGTACCTGTACGCCACCAGCATTTGCCCAGAGCACAAGTCACAGACAGTGGTGCACATCCCCTGCAACACACACAAGCCACAGCATGGAGATGGGTCAACAACTATGGAGGCCACAGTGTCACCTGAGGCAAACATGCACCACACCAGTGACAGGAGGCAACCCAGCATTGTGATGGGTACAGTGGCTGCCCTGCATGGACAGCCACCACTGACATGCCAGCAGACCGTGCAGGTCACAGACATGCATGGGTGTCAGCTGCACAGGCCATGGATGGGTTGACAGGGGTGCCATAGACACAAAGCACGCTCCATGGACCACTGCACACAGTCATCCAGTGCACAGGGCACAACACACACACCACAGACACTGACTGATAGCTACCCCCACACCATAGTCACCTCCCCACGGACACATACACATACCCATGACTGCACCACCCCTGACACCATGCACACCACTGCAGCTGTGCACCTATAGCCCGCTGCAAATCAGAGACCACCACAGTATTCATATGAAAAGATCTATATTAAAACAAAATATAAAAGTTAACTATGTACAATAATATATACAAGGTGGGGGGAAGGGCCACAAACAAGGTGAGGGTGGGTAAGGGGCAGGGGTGGACAAATGGGACAGGAAAGGAGGGGTGTGAGGGTGGGTCCAGGGGGGTAGGGGATATCAGGTGCAGAGGGACATTCAATGGGAGCCCCGCTCCCTGCTCTGGCTTCTCCTCTGCCGGTGCCTCCTGCTGACCCCAATTTGATCTATGCAGCGAAGGATCTCCAGGGACACCCTCGCCATGTGCAGGATCTCCCACAGTGCCTCCCAGATGTCATTCAGCTGGTGGACACCTAGGACAAGGGAGCACAGTCAATAGGTGTGAATGCACAACCCCATACAGCCCACCCACTGTGCATGGCATACAGCAGTGGGACATACCTCTGTGATGGTGTGTGACCACCCACATTGATCACGTCCACGTGACCTGCTCACCCAGGTGCATACAGCCATGTGGAACGCTGCACACACCCACTGGCCAAGTCACGCACAGCACCACCATGGCCGTTTAGTGACGTGGCTATGTGGTGCAAAGGCAGTGGCACAGCCATGTACCCAGTGCATGCATAGACCACCATCGATGCACTTCCAGACATGCATTGCCACTGGACAGTGCTGACTGTAACAAGTTGCGTGCATGGCAGTGGTGTCAATGGATGGTGGCCATGCCCCGCTGCCCACCCTGTTACACAGTATGCAATAGTAATCATGGAGGTATGGCACTCACCATCATCGGGCTGGTCCCTTGGGTGCTGTGGACCCTCACCCCACCTTGCCGCCCTCTCCTCTTCGTTGTGCCACAGCTCATGTGCCAGGCATCGCTCCTCTGGCCCTGTGGTGCAAACATGGAGAGAGGAACATCAGTACAATCCTGTAGCAAAGCCCCCCTGCCCCCAGGTGTGTGCCTCCCACCCAGCCAGACCCACCCACCCCACACCCTGATAACACCACCACAGCCAACACCGACGGTCCCTCCCCCATGTGCTGGACACATACAACCGTGATACCCATATGGAAGATAAAAGTGTGTTGATGTAACACCTACCTGGCCATGGCACCGTGCCCCTCCTTGCATGTGCCTGCAGGTGGGCTAGCAGGTCCGGCTCCCTCCACCGCAGGTCCCCATACCTATGGTGGCACTGCTCAGTTGTCTGCCCCCATCTAGTGGCCTCCCCCAGTGCAGTGGCCACCTCCTTCCACACCTGGCTCCTGGACCTGTCCAGGGGTGCCTTCCCAAACAGTGGTCCATGGTGTGGTTCCACTATGGCCACTAGGTTGGCCAGTTCAACCTGTGTCCATTAAGCAGCCCTCCTGCATGCCATTCTCACAGCTCAGTCTGCAAATATGGCGCTCTGCAGTGTGGCTCCCCATGTGCAGATGCTGCATGGTACAGCGCTGCCATTCCCTATTGTGCTGTCACTGAACAGCGAGATAGTGGTGCGCCCATGCCTGACACATGGCACCTAAGGGGCAAAGGTCGGGCACAGGGTCAAGGGTCTCTGGTGCATGGACATGCACAGCACCATTGGAACCCAATGCGTGTAGCTTTATTGGCTGCCTGCATGCTACCTCCAGTAGCGGCCTACCGCGCTGTTGCCCCAGTGCGCCTATGATGGCCCAGTGCCACAGCACCATGTAGGTGAACATCGCTATAGTGCCACTGGCACAATGGTGGCCATGCCCTGCATTGCTTCCAATGCACAGCACGTCAACAGTGCGGCAGACGCCTGCGTCAGCAACCCGGGCATGCGCAGTGAGGTGTGTACTATGCATGTCACAGAACTGCACCCTTGGCTCAGCACGTTCAACACAATTGCACAAAGCGCAACAGCATGATATTCAGTCGTCATATGCAAAACAGTTAATCAGCCATGCAATGGCGCAGCACTGCAATCTGATCCACTTAAAGTTGCGCCTCGCCTCATTTGCATGGGTTGCGCTATAAAAGTGTGACATTGGGCTGAAGTGGCCATAGTCGGTTACTGCAGTCTATTGGTGAGTTGCATGCTGTTTGGGAGTGTGGACTGTGGATTTAGGGACATGCATGGGACTGCACAGTTACAGGTAACAGCTGTCATTCTTACAGGCTAATAAATGACCGAGCAAGTTGTGGGAGAGGAGGAACACAGTGGTGGGAGGAGGAGGAGGCCTAATTTTACCAAGGCCGAGACCGAAGCCCTGTTTGAGGCCTACCTGGATCAGGAGCCGCTTCTCAATGGATGGCAGGGAACACCTCAAGCCCGAGCTGTTGCATGGGAGGAGGTGGCACGTGCTGTGAACCTGCATGGCAGCCACCAGTGCTCCATGCAGGAGTGCAAGAAGAAGATGGGCACAGACAGGAGGAGGATAAAGGAAAAGGTGGGGGACAGCTGGAGGTGGTACACCTGACCCCACAGGAGGAGAGGATTGCTGGAAGCATGCAGCGTTGTGCCATTGAGGGTGTTCCAGGTGGTGGCTTCCAGACGGGTGGTGGCCCATCACTGCATGGTAAGTCATGGTCTGTCTATGGGGTGGCAGGGTAGGTCACATGCAGTAACGTGACATTGTTTTCCCATACAGATCCTGAGCATCTGCATGGGTCAGCGGTGGTGGGCCTGTCCACTGAGGACAGTCAGCTGGAGATGGAGAAGGGCCCATCCACCTCCACAGGTATATGTGGCTCAGTGCAACAGTGAGCCCGCATGGCAGTCCACACTGATGTTGTTGTAACAGGTGCAGAGGAAGCCCTGCCCATGTCCCAGCTTGCCCGCATCCTCGGATGCCAGCATGCTGTGACTCGGGCCGGTGCCGAGTCCGTCACCGATGATGATGTCGCTAACAGCATGGGCAGTGACATGTGTGTGCCATGGATGGCCACACAGCAGGTAACATCGCGGCCATGGCTGTGGGTGGTGCTTCCATGGAGGCCTGCATGTCAGCACAGTCCCAGCCTGTGGCTGTCAGCACCAGTGGGGCAGCACTGGTGTTTGTTCAGGACAGTGGGACTGTTGCAGCCACTGCGGCGGCACCACTGAGCCCTGGGGAGCGGCAGCCGGAGGGGCAGCATCAGCAGTCGGCCAATGGGCTTGGGGGTACAGGGTCCAGTGGCGGCATCTGTGCACTGCCTGTGGACATGCTGAGACCTGGTCCTGGTGCACAGTGCCCACCCTCAAGGGGTGCTGAGCATCAGGGCCGTGCACACCCTGAGTAACAGGATGCCAAGGAGGCAGATGACCTCTTGGACGAGCACACCCGCCTACTGCAAGCATCAGTCCAGCAGCAGATGTGGCTTGCGATGTCGGTGGATGTACTGCATGCGGCTCTGGAGTGGGCAGAGGAGCGTCGCAGCAGAGACACCGCTCTGATCCTGGCAGGGATGGACCAGTTGCGGGAGGATGCGACTGCTGCCATTGACAGGCATGCACAGGCATTCACTGCTGTCATGGCCACAATGGGCACACAGTCATCTGCCCATGCATCGCAGACACCACGCAGTGCACTGTCCACCCCCCATTCCGGGCATCGTGCAACACCCTCCCTGTCGACACTGGGTTCAGCCGTGGGCATCTCGAGCACACCTGGTGCAGGCATGTTCGGTGTGCTGCAGACCCCTGCGCGAGCATGGTTGCGTTCACGCAGTGGAACCACTGGGGGACCATTGGTGCCACCCCATGAGGCCAGTGGTCAGCCTGTCAGTGCTGGTGGGTCTCAGTGGAGCCACCCACACATCCATGGTGGCCGGGGCACTGTGTCACGTGACTGACCTGTCTCCCAACATGGCTACTGTCTGGACCTGACCTGTGTGCATTGTGTCTTTCAGTGGGCAGTGCACGGGTGGGTACCCGGCCCTGCACATGGACACACAGTCCATCTGCACACCCTCCCGGCTGCTGTCCGCAATTGCGTGTGCATGATGATGCCTGCATTGTGCTCTACACCAATGTGCAATGGTGCTCAGCATCTGACACACGCACATGAACAGGCAATGGGTGTAGTGGTCTGTGGACATGTATGTGGCTATGGGTGGCGTTCTGGGTTGGTGTGTCTCCTACCCTTTGTGCATGTTTGGTGTGTTGTGTGTGTGCGTGTGTGTGTGTCCGTCTATGTGGCATGTTAGACCTCACCCATCCCTGGTTGTGTGTGTGTGGTTCTATGCCCTGCCACTTCCCTTGATGGCATGCACCCCTGTTGTGTGTCCATGCATGTTTGTGGGTTGTGCCTTAGCCACTTGGCTGCACATGTCCCTATGACCTGGGTTGGCTGAAGTGCTCCTCCGTGATGGTGTCCCGGTGCAGCTGTGCCAGCTGGAGTAGTCGGGGGTCCCGTCGCCCAAGGGGGGCTGCCCATCACCATCATCACCGGTGTCCTCATCATCCCCATCTCTGTCCCCCTCTTTGACCTGTACGGCTATCCCACATTCATTGGCCATGTTGTGCAGGATGCAACAGGCCAGGAATAGCCTGCAGACCTTTGAGGGGCTGTACTGTAGGGCACTGCCAGAGGTGTCCAGGCAATGGAAACGTACCTTCAGCATCCCTAACACCCACTTGATGACATTACATGTGATGGCATGTGCCTCATTGTAGCATTGCTGCGATGGGGTCATGGGCCACTGGTAGGGTGTGAGCAGCCAGGGACGGAGTGGGTATCCACTGTCACCTGTGTGTAGAGGGTGGAGGTTAGTTTGGTGATCAGCATCGCCCTACCCGGGGCCATGTAGGCCACTACCCATGTCACCTCTTACCATGCCCCCCCAGGCCCTATGATTGTCCATGTGGTTTGCATACTCACCCACTAGGTGGCCAGTGGGGATATCCCCACTCTCAAATCTGTGGCACAGTGCCGACTGGTGCCAGATGAAGGCATCATGTGCTCCCCCAGGATGCGTGGCACAGACATTGATTATGTGCCCCCTGGCATTGTACACCACCTGGCAGTTGATGCTGTCATAGCCCTTGCGATTGATGTATGTGGCTCCCTCGGGGCCAGGTGGTGTGCGGATGGCCACATGGGTGCAGTCTATTGCCCCTAGCACGCCAGGCATACGTGCTACCCTGTGGAACTCCCATATGTTTGCTGTGTGCTCCCCTGGTGTGCTTGGGAAATGGATGTACTCTGCAGCATGTGGCAGCAGTGTGCTGAGGAATTGGGTGAGGTGGCTTGACGTGGCTGACTGGGTTATGCCTGTGGTGTCCCCAGTTGGTCTCTGGAAGGTACCCATGGAGAGCAAGCACATGCAAGCTGTCACTTTGGTCTCCACTGACAAGGCATGGCTCTGTCATGTGGGTGCCTGCATCACATCACTGCACAGCTCACAGAGCCACCTCAGAATTGCCCGATTCAGGCGATAGCGGCCCACAATCTTGGTATCACTGTACAGCTCAAAGCTGGTGCAGGCTCGGTACTGCCTGTTGGGGGCATACCGCTGACGGGCCCTACCACGGCCACACACCCCCTGCTGCCGCCTTTCTCACCCCCCTCATAATGGCCTCCATCTGGAAGGTGGCACTGGCCATGTCCCTGGCTTGTGTTCACCCCCGCAGCTGTTACTGTATCTCCCCCACTGTCCTGGCTGCTACTTCTCCTGCACTGGGAACACCTGCCTGTGCTTGTCTCACTGCTGTGTGGTGTACCTCCTCCTTCTGCAATGTCTCCCCACACATTCCCCTGTGGCTATTGCTTCCAGGTGCCCTTTCCTGCCTGGCCCTTTGTGTCCCTGATGCCCAATGTGTCCTGCTGTGTTTTGCTCTCATATGGCTTCCCTGTAGCGTTCTTGCACCTCTCCCTTGCTCCCTTTTATTTTGGCTCATTTCAGCTATGGTGCAACTTCTGCTTGCTCCCCTATTGCGCATGGCGCAAGTTGTTGAATATCGCACTGCGCCATTTATACATGGTTCCTCCCCCTTCAGTTGTGCATGCCTTCATTATCATTGCGCTGTTGCTCAGCGTGATTTGGGGGGGTGCAACTGCCTCCTGCTGAATATCGCAGAATGGTGCATTTTCACCCTTGCGCAGGCGCAACCCTATTGCGCATGGCTCAACTCTTTTGAATATCTGGGCCATGGACTCTGAATACTGAATATTTGGCTGAATATTCAAAAAAAGGTATTCACACAGCCCTACTAATCATGGCATTATTATTGTTTTGTATGACTTCTGACTCCTTTTTCTTTAAAAAGGCTTTACTAACTGTATTCATTCCTATTTAAAATAGCCTTCATGTTTTTGTACACAAAATGGACTTATGCACTTTACACAACACCTCTCCGGGTGTTTGGCACCATTCCAGGGACTGGATGGATGGAAATGGAAAAAGAATGAAAGGAGAGAACTAGTAGGAAGTTTAGGAGGGACAGCAAAGAGCTAATCTAGGTGGCCAACCTAGGGTGGGGGGGGGGAGAAGAAAAGCAAAGAGAAAAGCGTTAACTGTTATGCAAGAGACATTTTGGTAGCTAGGAAAAAAGGAGACAGAAAAGTGGTCCATCAGTCACAGCTGAGGGTGTAGCCTAACTCCGACACAACTTTCTTACAAAAGATGTAATTATATCATTTGGATTCATTACTGGAACATTTGAAGCAGAACATGCACCAGTAGACTCCTTTACTGCTTACTCTATGGGGCAGGATCAATATTGTTAAGATGAACTTACTCCCTTGAATTCTCCATCCCTTAACTATATCTATACTTAAGCAATTTATACTATGCATCTGGTTTACTTAATTACACATTCTTATCTCAAACTTTCTTTGGCAGGGGGAAGTAGTTCACTGGGCATATGATAAACTTGTAGCACCCAAATCCAAAGGGGGATTACATTTGCCCAACTTTTACCTTTACTACCTGGCTTTTCATTCGAGTAAATATTTTCAGTGGTACTGGGACCCCGCCACCATGACTTCTTCTAGCTATATTCTGCAATGGCTGGATATTGAGCTTTTTATTTGTAAATCTCACCATTTGGTTATCACTTCTCTTCTTCATACCCCTCCTGGGCTTCTTCCTAAACTGTTCACTAACACACCACTCAAGAGTTCTGCATGTGCTCATTTTCTGACTGTGCTGACTTCTGTGAAGGGATCCTATGAAACACATTTCCCAATCCCTGTTGGGCAACTTGAATTTTAAAACAGATGGTTGGGTCATTTCATCACCTGATTGGGCCACCAAGAATATTACATCTGTGTAACACTTGACCATAAATACTAACTTGATTATGTATGCTGCCTTGTCAACAGAAGCATGCCACCCCTGCTTGGGACTGTTTTAAATTCCTTCAAGTTACCCATGTTCTTACTAAGCATTTTGGAACACATAATTGGTCTAATGAGATCACATGATGTCAGCAGCCTGAAAGCAGCTAAGGCACGGAGCTCTTGACCTTCACCGCTCATCTACCTCTCTATTTTACCACTACAGCTCCCAAAATATAAAATTGTTGGCTCTTCAGTTACTGCCTGCCTGTGGCTATTGTCTGTTTCAGCCTCAAGTCATTATTGATGGATTCCACCGCGATGGAAGCAGATATGTGGCAGGCCCCGCTCCGCCACACACCGCCCACCACTCTCTCTGGAGAAACTCCCAAAAAGTCTAAGGCCCAGAGCGCACAACCAGCAAAAGCCCTTGGCACACCAGCATCGGTGATATCACTTATGGAGGATCACGTCCTCCAGGAGTTACTCCCCTTCAAAGAAACTCTCACTGACATATTTTCAGAGTTAAAATCACTCCGGGGTGACTTAAATGTCCTGGGCCACAGAGTGGGTGATACAGAGGTTTGCTCTACATCTCTGGAGTGCTGGAGAAAGAAGATAGACCCCGAAGTTACTAAGCTCAAACAACAACTGGCCAAACTGCAAGCTAAAACCGAAGATCTGGAAGGCCTTAGTAGGCGCAACAATATTCTGATCTTCGGCCTTCTGGAAACAGAAGAGGGACACAGCATTATCCCATTCCTGCAGAAATTCCTTACCAAAATGGTGGGCCCCTCTCCGCTCAACCCTACATATCAAATTGAGAGGGCCCACTGCTCACTTAGACCACAGCCCCCGGTGGGGTCTCCTCCCAGACCAATCATCCTAAAGTTTCTAAGCTTCCTGGAAAAGCAGCACATCCTCTTGAAGACTAGGGAGCTTTAGGTTGTGCTTTGGGAAGGAAAATAACTCAGGATCACCAAGGACTTACCCTACGAGACAAGGCAGAAATGGGCAGTCTTCCACCTGACCATCAGTAAGCTTATTACGGCCGGTATCAAAATCAAAATGGCCTACCCGGCTCACCTGCAAGTCTTCATTTCGGGTTCCTGATTCTCCTTTGATTCACTGGGTCAAGCAATGACAGAGCTTTCCACTAAATTACTGGAATTCTTCAAGAAAGTCTGATAAGCCTTGCACAATGATGCTTATCCCTCCCAGTTACTCTAAGTATGATTAATGTTGTTTTGTTGCTCCTCAGTCCTTTTGCTATACCTGGCCTTGCTTTACCCAACCTGATATGAGTGGGAATTTGAACATTACCTTATCAAACTGTCTCAATGGTCCTGTTTTGGCTGGGAAGTTGATTTGGGGAGATATTACTTCTGTGTAGCCTGCTCCACGATCAACGCCTGAAAGGAAGGCCCTTAATGGCTGCGCTTCATCTGGGATCTAGGGCTCAGAGGTGAAGTTTTCCTGGGGACAGTCTATTGATACACCAGTTCCCAGCAGTATTGGATTCCCCTTGCGGTCATTGTGGAGCTGTAAGGTGCTCAACTCCTCCCTTCATACTACAGTGACTGGATCCCTTTTGGACTTAAGTGTTTTAAAGATTCTTTCTTTTTGTATTTTCTTTTTCTTTATTTGGTACCCTATCTTTTACTGCTGAGCTATACATTTATCAGGGCCAGTGTTCTACATTAAGGGGCTGGTTTACTCTCTAATTTAACTTGAGGTTGCAGTTTCACCTCATGGTTGAGCGTGTTGCCAAGGAAGGGGGAGGGGAGCACAAGAGCACGAAGATATGAATTTCCTCAGAATTGTTTCTCTATTTAGTGCTTTTGTTCTGTACTCTTAATTACTTCAATCAGAACAAGAGCCTTTAATTGGCTACCTTAGTAATACTATGTGGAGGGAGGGGTGGGCGGGGAGGGAGATGCCTGTGCTTAGGGCATACAGAGGGCTGTCTCACAACATGTTATGGTTGATAGGGGGGATAGCCCTTAGCCTCATCTCAGTGGGTTGGTACATAGGTGATACCCACTTGTCATGGCAGTATAGCTGGGGAAACACCCAACTCAATGTATTTAACCGGCTTCAGTGCCTATGCCTTCTTACCCTGCTGGGGACACCTTGGGACTTGATTTCCTTGGATGGCTTCCTAACTGAGAGGAGGAAACCTCGGGCTAGTGGGGTTCAGCCTATCCAATTTTTCAGCCACTCATGCTCGGTGATCTTAGAGGTATTAAGGAAGGCCATTGTATATAGTTCTAGGGACTGTAATAGGGGTTGGGGGGTGGGTTCTTCACTTATTCCACTATCCATTCCCCCTCTGATACCTGGTTTGCTTTCACATGCAATTTCAAGAGTGGGTAATATTTTGCCATGGATGGGATTTGAATCATGGGAGGGGGTTGGATTGCAGGGGGGAGCGGGTCAGGTAACCTTGCCTCAGGTATCCTATGCGAATCAACTAGATGAATGACCTGATCTCTTAGCATTGTTTTGTTCCTCTTTTCATTATGTATTTGTTACTCCATGGTTTGGTTCACTGTTATGTGAGTTTCAGACTGAGAAAGGAGGTGGGGGGAAGGGTTAGAGTGTGCCAATACTTGGATAGGTGCTATCCTGTGATTGTCGGTTATTATGACTATAGTTAGCTCTGTTTTTAAAATAGCTACCTGGAATATCAGGGGAGCCAGGGAGCAACTTAAGAGGTATCAGATTCTTAAACATTTACTGTTGCATCAGTCCAAAGTCATTTTCTTACAGGAAACTCATTTCCTTACCTGTGAAGCTACTTGGCCCTGTGGGTAAGGTGTTAATCAGGTGTTTGCTACGGGGGACTCAACATCAAGTAGGGGTGTTGCCATTTTACTCATGAAAAGTGTTTCCTTTCAGGCCAACCAAGTTATTTCGGACCCACGTGGTATATACGTCCTGGTGAAGGGCCTTTTAGACCAGAATGAGGTGGTTCTGGGAAGTATTTACTGCCTGGTAGGGGGTGACCTCACCTTTCTCATGGACCTGGCAGACAAAATTGCCCCTCTCTTACCAGCCCCTTTAATTTTAGGCGGTGACTGGAATCTCTCTCCATCTCAAGGCCTAGACTGCTCTAGTCAGCCTCTTAGAACTCTGTCTTCTGCGCAACGTGCTCTGAGGGACTTCATGGACCTTCTGGGCCTTTGTGACCCATGGAGGATCTTTCATCCCTCCACCCATTCTTACTCTTTCCATTCCGAGGTCCACCATACCTCATCCAGACTTGATTATATCCTTACCAGCTTATCTCTATTGCCTGGGATGTGTAATGGCAGACTAGATCCTGTAGATTTTTCTGACCATGCAGTGGCTTGGCTTCTTCTCACTCCTTCATCAGACTTACAGTGTGACACCACTTGGGAGCTAAACACTCAATTCCTGAAAGATGACTTTATAATCGCCAAAATAAAATCACTCATCAAAACTTTCACTGAATCTAAGAGGAACTCTGTCCCCAGGGGAGAACATGAATAGTGCGCCCAGAAATGTTATCTGCGTGGGGAATTTATTCGCCTCACCGCTAGGTGTAAGAGAATTCATGAATCCACAGCTAAAACCCTATTAGAACAGATAAGATCCCTGGAACAATCCTTATCTCCCTCCTCCCCTCCAGACTCTTTAGCTACCTTACTGTCTCTCTAAGACAAATATGCCCATCTCTTAAGAGAAAAAGCTGAATACGCCATTCTAAAGACTCAGTCCACCTATACTAAACAGGGAGATAAGGCAGGCCACCTCCTCGCTCTCTGTTTGAAGAAAATAGAAAGCTCTAGAACTATTCAGTCCATTTCAGATCAAGATGGCTCAATTAAGACCCTCCCCCCAGAGACATTGCTTTGGTTTTCAAGCAATTCTACATCAGTCTTTACAGTCAGAGACCCTCTCCACTGAGCTCAGAGGAGATAGAAATTTATCTAGTGCAAATCCTACTTCCAAATCTCCTGGTCCATTACCGGACCCTCTTTTCCACTCAGATTTCTCTTACTGAGGTAGATGCGGCCATTAATAATCTAGCCCTAGACAAATCTCCTGGACCTGATGGGTTCCCATCCAACTTTTACAAATGCTTTCTTAAAGAATGATCTCCCTTCCTGCTTTGGCTCTTCCACTTCATGCTGTCAGCTGATTCTTTAGACCCTTCTCTCTCTTAGAAGCCACAATTGTTCTCTTTCTCAAACCGGACAATCTCCCCTCCAACTCATCTAGTTATTGACCCATTTTCCTTCTAAATTGTGACCTTAAGATCCTTACCAAAATTATGGCCACCAGGCTTAGGAAGGTCTGGTCACATCTTCTTAGCCCGGAGCAATTGCAAGTCGGATTTGTTCCTGGTAGATCCTCTTCTGATCATCTGTGTAAATTGGCCCACATTTTCCAAGCTGCCAAGCTCTCTGCCACCCCATAGCCCTGATCTCTCTTGACACTGAAAATGCATTTGATAAGGTTGACTGTGCCTTCCTGTGGGCCACTTACAAAGAATGGGTTTCCCTCCCCTATTCCTTCACTGGCTTCAAACCATCTAATTGTCCCCTACTGCTAAAATTTATTGCAATGGGGTTTTCTCATCTAAGTTTCCCCTTTATTCTGGCACCAGACAAGGTTTCCCACTGTCCCCCTTCCTCTTGAACCTTTATCTAGAACCTTTAATAAGACAATTGAAATCTTCCCCTTGCATATTTGGTATACCAGTGGAGGATATGGCACTCTCCTTGTCTGTGTATGTGGATGATATTCTTCTACATCTCTCACACCCCTCCTCTTCCCTTGAGCAGACTCTCAGAGTGATTGACCAGTACAGTCATTTTTCCAACTACAGGTTAAACCGTAACAAAACAGAAATTCTCTCTTGAACCATTTTCCCTACAAGCTGATTTTACTCACTTTGGGATGCGCTGGTCCCCTAAACATATTAAACACCTCGGCATCCTTCTATCCATGGATTCCTCTCTCATGAGAAAGCTCAACCTTGAAGATTTGGTAGCAGTCATCCACCAAGACATTTTGAGATGGAAAACCCTCCCTATCTCCTTATGGGGCTGAATTAATATTGTTAAAATGAACATATTACCCAGATTATTTTATCCTTTAAACATGCTAAATACCTGACTTTCCCTTTCTTTCTTTCTTTCTTTCTTTCTTTCTTTCTTTCTTTCTTTCTTTCTTTCTTTCTTTCTTTCTGCGCATCCATTCCCTTATTTCTCAATTTATCTGGTTAGACAAGTCACAGAGACGCTCATACCTCAAGCTCAGACTATTTAAAGATTCTGGAGGTCTCCGGCCCCCTAACGTCCTATACTATTATTGGGCTGGCCATCTCAAGAAACGTGGGAAGTGATTTTCTCTATAATTAAATTATCCTGAGGAGGAATATACCCCAATCTGGTTACAAATAGAATCCCATTTGCTTCTGTATTCTAACCTTTCCCCATCTTCTATCTTCTTCTCCCCTTGGAAGAAGTTATCACTCATCATTCGAGCCTTGGTAATCAGTACTTCCGTTAGGGTCTTCTCACAGCTATGTCCTTCTCTGCATAAAATTCCAGCTGAAGATTTTTCCCAACCTATCTTATCTAACCCAAACATCACAGTAGCTGTTAGCTACCTCCTTCCTGGGTGGCTTCTCCAATTACAGAGGGCTAGAGTGCTGGATTTTTATTCCCGTGACTCTCTATTTTCTTCTCCTGAGATCCTGGCGAAATTTCATTTAAGTCCCCCTCTATATCTTCAAAGCTTTCCAACTGTGGCACTTGTTATTACAGTGATTTGGCCCCTCTCCAATAACCTCAGATCTAGATAAATTGCTGGGACAGATACAGGAGTTAGCAATCCAACCTCATGGGATTTCCTCACTATATTCACTCCTCCTGTCCATGTTTCATTCTTCTCATCTAGAGGGCCATGATGCCAGGTGTTCCTCTTAACTGTATCTGTATCTGGAAATATTTGTATCAGTATCACACCCAGGACAGGTTAAGACTCACCCAGTACAAAATCTTAAATAACATGTATTACACCCCATGTCAAATTTGCTAAATTGGGCCATCTTCCTTCCTCTTCCTGCACCAGATGTTGCAAGGAGGATGGTACTCTCATACATATTTTTTGGTCCTGTGAAATGCTCTCTCCTCTTTGGGAATTAATTAAAAGTCGCATTAATCGTCTCCTGGGCTTGGATGGACTTTTCACTCCAGAAGTCTGCATTAAAGGAGATTGTACTCAAATTGGAGTTAAAGAGAGAAGATACCACATGGCACTTATCTCCATTCAAAAAATCAAAAAATGCAGTCAAAAAATTGGTTCTCAAACACTGGCTTGACCAAACATCCATATCTCTTCAGTAATGGCAACACAAACTCTCTTTTCATCTTCGAATGGAATGCCTGATTGCTAGTGTCTGCCACAAACTTTACCTCTTTAACAAAAAATGGGGCAAGCTTTATGCTGAGTACTTGAATTAACCCAGCTTGATGCTCTCCTGGCTCTCCTGCTACTCTAAACTCTGTACTGGGAAGCACTGCTACTCGACTGCTACATAGTTTGGAAATTGGTACACTCTCTGGGGTGGGGTGGGTGAAGGGTTTGGGGGGATTCCTGGGGGAGGGTGTGTTTGGGGTTTTGTCTGTACATGCTCACGAATCATGCATCTTGTCTGTATTTGTTAACCACAAATTTAGTAAAGTTGACCGAAGTTCAAAAAAATAATTGGTCTAATGAACATGGTATTAAAGTTCCCTCTCTGGTGAAATGGGCATGGCTGCCACATGCTATTTCTCTACTATATTTGAATATATACAGACTTTTGCCTAATAAAGTTGATATTGTGGTGTTATACTGGTCTCAGGCCCTCTCCATGCCACATGCAACTATGACTGGACCAAAATTTGGACCGATCTCTACAAATATCTTAAATATGATCAATATCATCTCATGCATTGAAAATTCTCCATAATCTAAATTATACTCTGTGTAAATTATTTAAAATGGGCAGGTTATCATCTAGTACTTGCTCTCATTGTCTTAAAGATTCTGGTACTGTGTTGCATATTTCATGGGAATGTGAAAAGATCAAGCCTTTTTGGGACACATTAAAGAGCAGGATAGATGCCCTTTTAGGCCTAGATCATGCTTTTCAACCCGACATCTGTCTCATAAGTAATTTTTTTGAGCAAATTTTTTGAGCAAGAGAAAAAGAAAGCATTCAGGAAGTACAAGGAATCACAGAAGGAGCAGGACAGAGAACTGTATCAGTTAAAGCAAAAGGATGCTGGGAAGGCAGTCAGAACAGCAAAGGCCCAAACCGAGGAAAAGATAGCCAACTCAGTTAAGAAGGGGGATAAAACCTTTTTATAGGTACATCAGGGAGCGAAGGAAGACCAAGGGAGGGTTAGTGAGGCTTAATAAAGGGGAGGGAGGGTGGGCAGAGGGTGACTGTGAAAAGGCAGAGATACTAAACAAATATTTTTGCTCAGTATTTACAAAGGAAGAGGGGGAGGTACCTAAAACAAACAGTAGAAACACTCTGGATACAGAAGTTGATACCAGCCCATTTACAGAAGAAAGGGTTCTGAAAGAACTCTTAAAACTGAAGGTGGACAAAGCAATGGGGCCTGATGGGATTCATCCCAGAATTCTAAAAGAACTAAGGGTAGAACTAGTGACACCATTGACTACCCTCTTTAACAAATCATGGGAGGATGGGGTGGTAACCAAGGACTGGAGGAGGGCAGATGTGATTCCCCTTCACAAAAGTGGGAGCAAGGCAGAAGCAGAAAACTACAGACCTGTTAGTTTAACCTCAGTGATAGAGAAAATGATGGAATCACTTCTGAAGGAAAGAATTGTTGAGTATCTAGAGGCCAGAGGGGCACAGGACCCAAGGCAGCATGGATTCACAGCGGAAGGTCATGCCAGACAAATCTGATAGATTTCTTTGACTGGGTGACCAAAGTAGTAGACCAGGGAGGGCTGTGGACATGGCCTACCTAGACTTTAGCAAGGCATTTGACACAGTCCCACACAAAAGATTAATAGTCAAATTAACCAGCCTGGGAGTGGGTCCCAGGGTGGTAGCCTGGTAAAACATTGGCTGGACAACAGGACACAGAAGGTAATTGTAAATGGAGTCCACTCTGAAGAAAGAGGGGTTACTAGTGGGTACTGCAGGGTTCAGTACTGGGTCCAGTCCTTTTTAATGTCTATATAAGTGACATTGCAGCGGGACTGCAAGAAAAAGCATGTCTCTATGCAGATGACACAAAGATCTGCAACAGGGTTGATACACAAGGAGGCGTGGAAAGGATGAGAAGAGACTTGGCAAGGATGGAGGAATGGTCAGAAGTATGGCAGCTAGGATTCAATGCAAAGAAGTGCAAAATAATGCACCTAGGAAACAAGAACCCAGGGAAGATTACACAATGGAGGGGAGGTAGTAACAACAACAAAAAGGAAAGGGACCTGGGGTAATCATATCAGATGACCTTAAGGTTAGCAAGCAATGTGAAGGCAGAGGAGGGCTGGGGGTATACTGGGATGCATAGGGAGAGGCATCACCAGCAGAAAACAGGAAGTTGTTATCCCTCTGTACAGACAGTTGGTGAGATCCCATCTGGAGTGCTGCATCCAGTTCTGGAGACCCCATCTCCACAAGGACATAGACAGGATAGAGGCAGTCCAGAGGAGGGCAACTAAAATGGTGCAGGGTCTGCAAGAGAAGCCATACGAGGAGAGACTAAGGGAGCTTAATGTGTATACCCTTGAGGAAAGAAGGGAGAGGGGGAAAATTATAGAAACTTTTAAGTTCCTCAGTGGAATTAACAAAGTCCAAGAGGGTAGCAACTTTCAGAAAAAGAGACATGCAAGAACAAGGGGACACAGTTTAAAGATAGAGGGGAGGCGGTTCAGGGGCAATGTGAGGAAGTATTTTTTTTACAGACAGGGTAGTGGATGCATGGAACAGCCTTCCTGAGGAGGTTGTGGGATCTAAAACTGGGGAGAAGTCAAGAATGCATTGGACAGACATAAGGCAATTCTTGTGGGTGGTAGGAAGAAATAGGCTGTTGGTTAACTAGGATCTGCGGCCAATCCTGCAGGTAGGGAAATGGGCAGACTAGGTGGGCCAAGCAGTCCTTATCTGCCGTCAAAGTCTATGTTTCTATGTTTCTATGACTCTGAAAACCATTACCAGTATCAAAACACTGAGCTTTGGCTAGTGTATACTGTCCACTTCCATAGTGTCATTATTTATAGAAGCTTATTAATTCATACTTATTTTTTGAAGTTTTGTCACTGACATATAAGCTTTTATATGTAGGAGTGACAAATTCAATTGATATAGGTCTGAGTCTTTATTTATAATAATGGTCTATTGACTGCTATCTTCTGATCCAGTAGTGTATATATCTTCATTGCAAAAAACTTTGGTAATGCATCCGTTAGAGTTAAACTGACAAAAGTGGGGAAATGAGATGTTAGGGTAGAGCCCCTAACCCACCCCACCAGCCGACCCCCCATCCTCCACAGACTGACAGATGCCGGGGTGTGCCATGGGGCCATGAGGCCCAACTCTCATCGCATCATTTTCAAGTTACAGGTGCCGCAGGTGCCAAAATTCAATGGATACACATAACTCTGACATTTTTAGGATTTTTTCCACCCAATTTTCAACATGGTATTTTGGGGACCCCACCTCATGAACAATGTCACTGCCGTTTCATTAATCTGTCCCGAAAGTTGAGTTCACACATTGAATGTGCCATTCTGTGCCACAGGTGCAAAATCATGTTTTGGGCAGGATGTGTTCATGAGGAGGCTTGGAAAAGGGTAATGTTGAAAATCTGGAGTGAAAGTATTAAAAGTTGGAGGTTATGAGCACACGTAGAAACTGCACAATGCACACTCATAACGTGGACATTTTTCAGAATTTTTTAACCAAATTTTGAACATGAGCATTTGAGAAATCCCCTCATGAACACTGGCACTGTGATTTTATTAATCCATCTCGAAAGTTGATTTTGAACAGTGACTCGCCATTCTGTGGTAGAGGTGTGAAAACACATTTCCAGCAGGATGAAAGAAATGACAGCTGTACTGTTCATGAGGAGGTGTAAAAAAATGACAATGTTGAAAATCTAGAGTGAGAACATTAAAAATTGGAGAAGTTACGAGTGTGCATAGAAACTGCGCAATGCACGCTTGTAACACGGCTGTTTTGGGGGAGTTTTTGCACCAAATTTTCAACATTGGCTTTTTGGGACCTCCCCTCATGAAGACTGGGACTGTCATTTTGTTAATCAGTCTTGAAAGATGATTTCAAGTGCCGAAGGCGTATTTTGTGCAGCGCTCATGAAATCACCTTTCTGGACTGAGTAACGAGATGACAGTGACATTATTCATGGGGAGGGGACAAATGCCTATGTTGAAAATTTGGTAAGAAAATACTCAAAATGGCTGAGATATCCACATTTAAATTGAGGCAGGGCTTACATGTGATGATATCGGAGGTGGGGCTTACATGGTTTGCTATTGGAGGTGGGGTTGCATTTGGTGATCTTGGAGACAGGGCTTACATGGGGTGAGATTGGAGGCAGGGCTTGCTTGCTGACTATGAGGCAAAATCAGATGTTCTGAAATGTGCAGTGGCTGATTGAGGGATTCAAACCTAGGACTATGAGGTTTTTTGGTTCATAACTCAGTGCTCTAATCGCTGCACTATATTGCAGATCTTAGCAAGTAACCATTTTTTTTTTTTTTTTTTTAAGTAATCGTTGGGGTCTAAGTATAAACAGTAAAGGAAGTAAAAACATGAAGGGCATGGTGAAACCATGATAATAGTGATTGCATAATTCTTGATTGTCCGTGATAAGCCAATAAACAAGTTCCCTCATCAATGACCAAACCCCTAACCCTTTGCTTAAAAAGCTAAAACGCATCCAGTGCACCACCTGAGGAGCTTGGTTAACCAGCTGGTCTAGTCTTTAAGAGTATGTAGTTTGGTAATAAGCGCATATAGCATAGGAAGTTATAAGGGGAAGAGGCTGCTGGCTGTTAAAAGCATGAGTATGACCACAGCACAATATTAGAGCACTGCTCATTCATTATTTGAACAGAATTCTGGGTAGCCGGGGTTCAAATCCTAGCCAATGCGCTGATGTTTTTTTCTCTCTTCTGTTTCTCTGGGTTCCACTAAAGATGTGTATCTTTCTTATTAGAGTCACCTTAATTACCTGCTTTCTTTGTATTTTTTTTGTTGTTATCAGCCCATCTTACCATCTTCAGTTTATCATCACCACACACTAGAGGCTGCCCCATCTTCACATTCTATATAATTGAAATTCATTGCAAAAACTCATTAATGTATTGGTTAGGGTTAACCTGACAAAAGTGGGGAAATGAGACATTAAGGTAGAGTCCCTAAGCCCCTCACCAGCACATCCCCCCCATCCTCCACTGACTGAGAGATACAGGGGTGTCTCATGGGGTCCCGAGGCACAACTCTCACCCCATTCCATGTGAAAACAGGTTGACATGCTACAGCAAAGGAGAATGGGGTGAGAGTTAAGCCTCATGACCCCATGGCACACCCCGGCATCTGTCAGTCTGTGGAGGATGAGTGGTGGGGCTAGGGGCTCTACCCTAATGTCTCATTTCCCCACTTTTGTCAGTTTAACCCTAACTGATGCATTAATGAAGTGTTTTGCAATGAATTCCCTTACTTTTTGGAAAAGTGTAATATAACCAGCAAATAGCATGTGTTGGTGGACCCTGCACTCCGACCAAGCTGCACATTTCTGCATAACGATATGCATCTGTGGGAGTGCAGGCCCTCTGGACTCTGCGCTTCCACTTACACATAACTATGGAGCCATACAACAGCCCAATAGGGCAAGGAACAGTTGTAACACTAATTTGCCAATATCTCAGCAACTGTAGCACCTATGAAAACAATTCAAGTGTCATAATCATGACAGCGAGACCTCCACGCGACACAAGGGTGATGAAATCTGTATCTCACATCATTTTTGAGTTATAAGTACTGCGGGCACCACAATTCAATGGATGCATGTAACTCGGGAATTTTTAGGATTTTTTACACCCAAATTTCAACATTTTTTACACCCAAATTTCAACATGGCATTTTAGGGACAATGCCACTATCATTTCATTAATCTGTCCGGAAAGCGGAGTTTGCACAGCAAATGCACTATTTTATACCACAGGTGCAAAATCATGTTTTGGACAGGATATATAAAATGGCAGCTGTATACTGTTCATGAGGAGGTGTGGAAAAATTTAATGTTGAAAATCTGGGGTGAAAATATTAAAGATTGGAGAAGTTATGAGCACGCCTAGAAACTGCAAAATACGCACGCATAAAGTAGCCATTTTTTGAATTTTTTTAACCAAATTTTCAACATGAGCTTTTTGGGAAATCCCCTCATGGAATCTGGCACTGTGATTTTGTTAATTCATCCTGAAAGTTGATTTTGCACAGCGACATGCCATTCTGTGGCAGAGATGAGAAAATACATTTCCAGCAGGATGAGAGAAATGACAGCTATATTGTTCATGAGGAGGTGTGAAAAAATGCCAATGTTGAAAATCTGGAGTGAAAATATTAAAAACTGGCGAAGTTAGGATTATGCATATAAACTGCTCAACACACGCTTGTAACATGGCTATTTTTTGGAATTTTTTAGCCAGATTTTCAACATGAGCTTTTTGGGTATTCCCTCATGAACACTGGCACTGTGATTTTGTTACTCCATCCCGAAAGTTGATTTTGCACAGTGCCACGCCATTCTATGTCTGAGGTGTGTGAAAACACATTTCTGGCAGGATGAGAGAAATGACAGCAATACTGTTCATAAGGAGGTGTGACAAAATGGCAATGTTGAAAATCTGGAGTAAAAATATTAAAAATTGATGAAGTTATGAGCATGCATTGAAACTGCACAATGCACGCTTGTAATGAGGCTGTTTTGGGGAATTTTGGCACCAAATTTTCAACATCAGCTTTTTGGGACCTCCTCTCATGAAGACTAAGACTTTCATCTTGTCAATCAGTCCTGAAGGGTGATTTCAAGTCCCAAAAGGTGATTCTGTGTAGTGACTGAGAAATCATCATTCTGGACTGAGTAATCGAGATGACAGTGACATTGTTCATGGGGCAAATTGCCTATATTCAAAATTTGTGAGAAAATACCAAAAATGGCTGAGTTATCCACATTTAAATTGAGTGGGGCTTACATGGGGTGATAATGGAGGCAGTGCTTATAAGGGGTGAGACAGGGAGCGGGTCTTACATAGGGTGATATTGGAGACAGGGCTTACGTGGAATGAGACTGGAGGCAGGGCTTACATGGAGTGAGATTGGAGATGGGGCTTATATGTGATGATATTGGAGGTGGGGCTTATATGGAGTGAGCTTGGAGACAGGGCTTACATACGTTGGAGGTGGGGTTTACATGGGTTGATATTGGAGGTGGAGTTACAGTTGGTGATATTGGAGGCTGGGCTTACATAAGTTGAGATGGGAGGTGGGGCTTACTTTGGGTGATATTGGAGGCAGGGCTTACATGGGGTTAAATTGGAGGCAGGGCTTATATATGGTGATATTGGAGGCAGGGCTTATATGTGGCTATATTGGAAGTTGGGCTTATATGCGGTGATATTGGAGGTGGGGCTTACATGGGGTGAGACTGGAGGTGGAGCTTACATGGAGTGAGATTGTAGGTGGGGCTTACATGAGGTGAGATTGGAGGAGGGGCTTGCATGCTAACTATGAGGCAAAATTAGATGCTTGACATGCAGAAGCAATGTACAGTTGGTGGTTGTGGGATTCAAACCTAGGACAATCCGGTCTTTTGGTTTATAACTCAGTTCCCTAACCTCTGAGCTATTTTGCAGACCCTAGCAAGCAGCCATTTGTTTTAAAGTAATCGTTGGGGTCTAAGTATAATGAGTAAAGGAAGTAAAAACAGGAAGGGCATGGTGGAACCATGATAATAGTGAATGTATAATTCTTGAGTGTCCTTGATAAAGCAGTACACAAGTTCTCTCATCTAGGATCAAACCCCTGATCCTTTGTTTGTAAAGCCAAGACACATCTAGTGCACCACCTGAGAAGTGTGGTTAACTATCTGGTCTAGTCTTTAAGAGCGTGTAGGTTTGTAATAAGTGCATATAGCATATGAAGTTATAAGGGGAATGGGCTGCTGGCTGCTAAAAGCATGAGTATAACCACAGCACAAGATTTGAGTATTGCTCATTTATTATTTGAACAGAATTCTGGGTAGCCTGGGTTCAAATCCTAGCCAATGCACTGATTTTTTTTCATCTCTTCTGTTTCCCTGGGTTCCACTAAAGATGCTTATACATTTTATTAGCGTCACCTTAATTGTCTGCATTCTTTGTTTGGTTATTTTTTTTATTAACCCACTTCCCCATCTGCAGTTTATCGGCACCACACACTAGAGGTTGCCCCATCTTCACGTTCTATATATAATTGATATTCGTTACAAAAAACTTCCTTAATACATCAGTTAGGGTTAAACTGACAAAAGTGGAGAAATTAGACATTAAGGTAGAGCCTCTAACACCCCCACAAGCCCACGCAGCCATCCTCCACAGACTGACAGATCCCGGGGTGTGCCATAGGATTACAAGGCCCAACTCTCACCCCATTCCATGTGTGAACAGGTTGGCTTGCTACAGTAAAGGAGAATGGGGTGAGAGTTAGACCTCATGACCCCATGACACTCCCCAGTGTCTGTCAGTCTGTGGAGGATGGGGGGATGGGGTTGTGCTGGGTTATGGGGCTCTTCCCTAGTGTCTCATTTTCCCACTTTTGTCAGTTTAACCCTAACTGATGCATTAACAAAGTTTTTGCAATGAATTCCCTTACTTTTTGAAAAAGTGTAATATAACTTGTAAATAGCATGTGTTGGTGGGCACCAAGCTGCCAATTTCTGCATAACGATATGCATCCTATGGGCGTGCAGGCCCTCTGGACAAGTAACACTTGTAACACTAATTTGCCAATATCTCAGCAATTGTAGCAGCTATGAAAACAATTCAAGTGTTGTTGTAATCATGACAGTGAGATCTCCACACAAGATGAGTCATCGAAATCTGTATCTCGCATTGTTTTTGAATTACAGGTGCTGCGGGCACCACAATTCAACAGATGCATGTAACACGGCCATTTTTAGGATTTTTAATACCCAAATCTGAACATGGCATTTTGGGGACCCCATCTCATGAACAATGTCACTGACATTTCATTAATCAGTTCTGAAATTTGAGTTCGCACAGCAAATGCACCATTCTGTGCCACAGGTGCAAAATCTTGTTTTGGGCAGGATGTGAAAAATGGTAGCTGTATACTGTTCATGAGGAAGTGTGGAAAAGGGTAATGTTGAAAATCTGGAGTGAAAATATTAAAAATTGTCTACGTTATGAGCGTGCGTAGAAACTGCGCAATGCACACTTGTAATGTGGCCATTTTTTGGAATTTTTTATCCAGATTTTCAACATGAGCTTTTCTGGATATTCCTTCGAACACTTTCAGTGTGCTTTTGTTAATCCATTTCTAAAGTTGATTTTACACAGTGATGTGAATTCTGTGGCAGAGGTGTGAAAACACATTTCTGGCAGGAAGACAGAAATGAAAGCTATACTGTTCATGAGGAGGTGTGAAAACAATCACAGTGTTTAAAATCTGGAGGGAAAATATAAACAATTGGTGACGTTCGAGCATGTGTAAAAACTGTGCAAAGGACACTTGTAACATGGCCATTTTGGGGATCTTTTGCACCAAATTTTCAACATTGGCTTTTTGGGAACTCTCTTCATGAAGACTTGGACTGTCATTTCATTAATCAGTCCTGAAAGGTGATTTCAAGTGCCGAAAGGTGATTCTATGCAGCGACGTAAAATCACCTTTCTGGAATGAGTAACAAATGACAGTGGACATTGTTCTGGGGGGTGGGTGGGTGGGGCAAAATGCCCATGTTGAAAACTTGGTGAGAAAATATCAAAACATGGCTGAGATATCCACATTTAAATTGAGGTGGGGCTTACATGGAGTGATATAGGAGGCAGGGTTTATATGTGGTGATATTGGAGGCAGGGCTTTTATGGGGTGAAATTGGAGGAAGGGCTTACATAGGGTGATATTGCAGGTGGGTCTTACATGTGGTGAGATTGGAGGCAGGGATTACATGGTGTGAGATTGGAGGTGGGGCTTACATGGGGTGACATTGGAGGTGGGGCATGCATGCTGACTATGAGGCAAATCAGATACTCTGACATGTGCAGTGGCTGGCTGAGGTGCAATGTACATCTGGTGGTTGCGGGATTCAAACCCAGATCTACAAGGTCTTTTGGTTATTAACTCTGTTTTCTAACCTCTGTGCAATATTACAGACTCTAGCAAGCAGCCCTTTTTTTAAGTAACTGTTGGGGTCTAAGTATAAAGAGTAAAGGAAGTAAAAACAGGAAGGGCATGGTGAAACCATGATAATAGTGTCCTTGATAATTCTTGAGTGCCCTCATCTATTGTTAACAACCCCTGACCCTTTGCTTGTAAAGCCAAAACACATCCAGTGCACCACCTGAGGAGCTTGGTTAATTAGCTGATCTAGTCTTTAAGAACATATAGTTTGGTAATAAGTACATATAGCATAGGAAGTTAAAAGGGGAAGGTGCTGCTGACCGTTAAAAGCACGAGTGTAACCACAGCACAATATTTGAGTATTGCTCATTTATTATTTGAACAGAATTCTGGGTAGCCTGGGTTCAAATCCTAGCTAATGCACTGATTTTTTTTTATCTCTTCTGTTTCTCTGGGTTCCAATAAAGATGCGTATCATTTTTATTAAAGTCATCTTAATTGCCTGTATTCTTTTTTTTTTTTTTATCAGCCCACTTTCCCATCTGCAGTTTATTGGCACCACACACTGAAGGGTGCCCCATCTTTACGTTCTAGATATAATTGATATTCATTGCAAAAAGCTTCGTTAATGCATCAGTTAGGGTTAAACTGACAAAAGTGTTGAAATGAGATGTTAGGGTACAGACCCTAACCCCCACCAGCCCACCCCCGCATCCTCCACAGACCAACAGACACCGGGGTGTGCCATGGAGTCGTAAGGCCAAACTCTCATCCCATTCCACGTGGAAACAGGTTGACATGCTACAGTAAAGGAGAATGGGTGAGAGTTAGGCTTCATGACCCCATGGCACACCCTGGCATCTGTAGGTTTGTGGAGGATGGTGGGCTGGGTGGTGTTGGGGTTAGGGGCTTTACCCTAATGTCTCATTTCCCCACTTTTGTCAGTTTAACCCTAACTGATACATTAACAAAGTTTTTTTGCAATGAATTGCTTAACTTTTTGAAAAAGTGTAATATAACTAATATAAACAGGAAGAACACCTCTCCCCCTCAGCTAGTGATCAAACAGAAGTTCAGCATGTTTGTAGTTCATTTGCATCACCAGGTAAGGAAAAAGGTCTGACTCCCCATATGACACACAGGGGAAATGCCAGACCTCACCCAACAACTAACACACCAAAATCTGGGCATTGGAAAATCATGTACACAAATACTGGCAGTCTGGGAAACAAGATCCCAGACCTGCAGGCAATAATGACAGAGGCCAAACTGGACATAGTAGCCATTAGCGAGACATGGTTTACTGGTAACCACACTTGGGAGACTTTAGTACCTGGCTATGTACTTTTTAGAAGAGGCTGAGGTGCAAAAAGGGGGGGGGGTAGAGTGGCTCTGTATGTCAATGAAAATATCAAAGCTACAGAAATTCAGAATACACGTAAGGAGCCAGAAGAACTGTGGGTCACCCTGGAAACAGGAAATGGGACAGCCATACAAACTGGGGATGTCTACAGACCTTCAGACCAGGTTGAGGGCATAGACACATTACAGTTAGAAGATATACAAAACATGACTGCTAAAGGGGAGGTTCTGATAATGGGAGACTTCAATATGCCAGATACAGATTGGTCAATACCTGCAGGAACGTCTGCCAGAACTAGACACATGGTGGATTCCCTGCAGGGAGAGGGCCTCAAAGAACTGGTACAACAACCCATCAAGAGACAGGGCTATCCTAGATCTAGTACTGACTAATAGGGAAAGGATCACATATCTCCAGGTAGAAGGTCACCTGGGGGGCAGTGACCATCACATGGTATGGTGCAATTTGGCCACTAGAACTAAATCATCCCATTCCAAGGCAAAAATATGGGACTTCAGAGGAGCTGACATTGATAAGATGGCCAACAGAGTTAAGCTAGCCCTGGCAAAAAGAAATACAGGTGACGGGGTACAGGCGAAGTGGCAAGCATTAAGGATGCAATACTTGAAGCAACATCCCATTGTGTTAGAGAGAAAAGGAAGTGCAAAAGAAGAAGGAAACCACTTTGGTTCTCAAAAACAGTAGCAGAAAAGGTCAGAGACAAAAGGCTGGCTTTCAGGAAATATAAGGGAATGCAGCAGGATGAAGACAGGGAGGAATACCAAACTTCCCTAAGGGAAGCAGGGAAGGCAGTAAGGCAGGCAAAGGCCCAAACTGAGGAGACACTAGCACAGACAGTAAAAGAAGGTGACAAGCATTTCTATAAATACATTAGTGAAAGGAGAAAGTCCAGAGTGGGTATTGCTAAGATCAAAGGGGATAAGGGGGCATGTGAAGAGGAGTGCCATGTAAAAGCATCTATCCTAAATAGATACTTCTACTCAGTATACACTGAAGAGAAGGTAGGGCAGGGCCCACAGCTCAGCACCATGGACACAGGGGGGGAAGGAAGGTGTGCACTAGTCCCTTCATAAAAGAATGGGTCCTACAAGAGCTCAATAAGCTCAGGGTGGACAAGGCAATGGGACCTGATGGCATACATCCCAGGGTACTAAAGGAGCTAAGGGTGGAACTAACAGAGCCATTATCAGAACTGTTTAGTGAGAGGGTCACGTGATGGCTGCCTAGGAGTGAACAGTGCCTTCTCCCATGCTCCTTGCCTCATCCATGAACAAATTCATCTACTGCCTTCCTGGCATCTATTTTTCAACAGCAAACCATAGAATCAGTAATCGGAACAGCGTAGGAAGCAGATTAGAGAGCTGGAAATGGATATATATATGAGAATAGCCCCCCCCCCGCGACATTCTCCATTGCCTACCCCTGAAAAAGACAAGGCAGCGAAAAGACCCAAACAGCAAGCCTCCGGGTACAGTAAAAACCCAGCGGGCAGCTCTGCATTGACAGAGCAATGATTTCTTGATATTATGAATCCAATTCAGGAGACGATTTCCACCACAACGGCGGATCTCTGACAAATTCACATGGCAATGGATTCCCTATCAATGAGGATCGGCGACACTGAAACTAGGCTTACCTCCGTTGAAAGCTGGCAGGGGAAAGTTGAAAAAGACAACACCTGTATCAGACACAGGATGAAAAAGCTGGAGGAAAAACCCAAGGATCTTGAGGGGTGCAGTCTACGCAATAATCTCATCATTATTGGCTTACTCGAAGCAGAAGAGGGCAACAACCTGATTGTGTTTGTTCAAAAATGTTGTGCCAAAATAGTGGGGCCATCGCCTAACACTGCTTTCTATATCATCGAGCAGGCTCACAGATCTTTACGCCCTTCCCCACTACCGGGTGCTTCCCCGAGACCCTTGATTTTCAAAATGCTGAATTACCAAGGCAAGCAGCATATTCTCAATAAGGTCAAGGAGATCAGCGAGTTGCAGTGGGAAGGGCATAGAATCAGACTCACACAGGATTTACCTCAATCAGTCTGAGGGAAAAGATGAGACTTCCACCCGATCGTCTTCAGATTGATAGCTGCTGGTAAACCCTTCAGGATGTAGTACCCGGCTGTTTTACAGGTACAGCATAGAGATAAGTGGGTTTCATACGACTCGCCAGAGCAAGCTACCACAGAGCTAAAATCCTCACTTCCTGAGCTGTTTAAATGGCTTGAACTCATTCCTGTGGATCTCCTTTCAGATGATTAATACAGGCTGTTGTGCAGTGGACGCCAATGGCTTTTGAACTTCTTCAAGCCTCCGGTTGTGCTACGTTAGCTGTGGAGTGATAACAGTACGCTCAGCCCCTAAGCCTCACCCTTTCCAGTGCTTTGTTCAGTAAGCGAGCATGCAAGAGTTGTGCTTCTCCCCTTATTTTTGTTTATGAGCCTGAAACTGACTTGTGTTCGATGCCTACATTGCAGGAGGAGACAGTAGAGTTTTTTTCCCAGGCAGGCTCGCTTTATAAGACCTTTGCACTGGGTTATGAAAGGAGTGGATGTCTATGCAACCCTAACTTACTTTGGTCCCTACCAGGGTATTTGTTACTTGGGCCCTCTCTCCCTTTTCTTTTTCCTTTACATTTAACTGGTGACTGCCTAACCAGTGCTTGAACTGGATTTGGAGGGCCCCCCTTTTTCCTTCTTTTTATAAAAAGTGGGCTGTTAATGTTTCCCCAGATACATCTACGCCAGACTTATCATTGATTATGAGTATAGTTCCATAATTCTCACGTTATGTAGGCAGTAGGATCCTAATGTTTTTATTATTGGATTGTTGGGGGCGGAGGGAGGGGGCGACGTAGGATATCTCTTCAGGCAGCTTTGTTAACATTGCCTAACAGAGTGTACTAGGTAGTTCAGTTTGTTTGGAACTGGGGGTTAGTACTGTGGGGATTTAATGTTTTGGTGTTTGTTGGGGGTTTGGGTGGGATAGGTTTTAATCTGGAATGGGTTTTGTTTCCAGACATGTGTGTTGTGTGTTAAAGAAGTATGGGATGGGCAAGCCTGCGCAGGATTTTCCCTTTGTTTTGAGTCCATTTCCTATAGGGTCCAGACTAGGCCCTATATAACCTTCATTGCTATATTGTTTAACAATGAATCTGGAAATCTGAACCCTTATGGGAGGACCCAATAAGTTTGTAATTTGGAACATTAAAGGGGGCCGAGTCAGAAAGAAACGACTAATAATTTTAAGGCACCTCGTTCAAGCCATTTGCAGAGGGAAGATACATCCTTTTTTAAGAGAAATTGGGTGGGGCAAGTGTTCGGCTCTGGAGTTTCCTCCAAGCGCGGGGGGGGGGTACGGTGATACTGGTTGCCAAGTCTGTCCCCTTTCACATGACCCAAGAAACGTGGAACCCACTAGGGTGGTATATTTTAATCAAGGGCACTTTAGAATCCTCTCCAGTGTTAATAGGTTCCATTTATGGCTCAAACGTAGATTCTCCCCTGTTTTTTACCCAGTTATTTTCCTTAGTCTCCCTTGATCCCCCAGTACTGACCTTGTTGGGGGGGGGGACTGGAACCTGGTCCCCCGAACAGATTTAGATCATTTGGATAAGAAGCGTTTGGGACTATCCCCAGCTCAACGGGCACTACGCGACCTCATGTCAGGTGTGAACCTTATTGATGTCTGGCAGACACTGCATCCCTCAGACAGACAATATTCTTATTATTCCCTGCCACATGGTACTTTTTCCCAAATAGACTACTGGCTTATAAGTCTGTTTTGTCTTCCGGGCATCATAGAGGTGTCTATTCACTCTGGAGTACTATCAGATCACGTCCTGGTCAGTTTCCTCTATTTACTGGGTCCTGGTATTAGGTGGGACTCCCTGTGGTGCTTAAATACTCAATTGCTCCAGATTCCTGATACCCTGACTCATATCCACAACCATATCTCCATGTTTTTAGAGATAAACAAGGGGTCGGTAAATAGAGTGGACATGATATGGGCTGCACTCGAATGAGTCCTTCGTGGTGAATTTATTTGCATTTCATCTACCAGAGCTCGGAAGAAGAGGTTTCTCCTGAATACCCTTCTGGATGATATTGCCACTGGGAATCTTCTCTCCAGCGTTCTTCCCCCGTGGTAGACTGGGCTGAGCTCCAGCGGCTACAGTCACAGTTTTCAGACACAGAAGGCGGAGTTGGCCATACACCGCACAAAACTGTGATACCTGGAGTCAGGAGAGAAATCAGGGAAGCTCCTCACCCTCAGATTGAGGCAAGCTGACTCAATAAAATGTATACCTAGTCTCCGAGCATTGCCCAGTGACCCCATTGTTTCCCACCCTAGGGACATTGTCACTATGTTTGGGGACTATTATAACCAGCTTTACTCATTGGAGGATTCTTCTCCCGTGTCGCTTCAAGACATCAGGGACTACCTTCAGTCAGTAGCTCTTCCCAAATTGCCCCAACACCTCACAGAACAGCTTGGTACCCCAGTTTCTCTTGCGGAGGTTCAACATGCCATTAAGCAGTTGCCTTTAGATAAAGCTCCCGGGCCAGATGGCTTACCAAATAATCTATATAAAACTTGTCTCCCACAATTTGCTCCATTACTCACAGAAGTTTTTAATTTGTGGTTTGGCCTTGGCATCCAAGATCCCAACTTCCAAACAGCCCTGATTACTTTGATCCCAAAATCGGGTAAAGATCCATTGTGCCCAGGGAGCTATCACCCAATTTCCCTCCTGAATACAGATATTAAGATCCTTGCCAAAATCCTGGCCAATCACCTCTCCTTGATTATGGGAGGAGTCACTGGCAGGGAACAGGTGGGCTTCATGTCTGGGAGAATATCTAGTGATCAAATGAGGAAGCTCTTGCATCTTCTTGCGGTGTCCAGGGAGTCTGAAGTCCCATCGGTCTTGGTCTCCTTGGATGCTGAGAAGGCCTTTGATCATGTATCTCGGAAATTTCTATTTGCTTCCCTGCAACAATTTGGAATCCCAGACGACTTTATTAAATGGATTAAAATTCTGTATACTTTTCCCACAGCTAGAGTTTGGTGCAATGGATGCTTGTCAGACCCTTTCCCGTTACAAAGAGGTACTAGGTAGGGATGCCCCCTCTCCCCTTTACTCTTTAACTTTTACCTGGAGCCCTAGATTAGGAAAATGATTGCCTCCCCTATGATTAAGGCCATTCAGATAGAAGATAAGAGATCTACTGCATTGGCCTATGCAGGTGATCTCCCTTTACATGATGAGGACCCTGTGGAGTCCATCCCCACCATAATGTGGGAGTTGGAAGCTTTTTCTGCCGTCTCATATTATAAATTAAACCAGTCCAAAATGATGATTTTTCCCCTTAATAAACACGCCACGAAAATGAACTGTAGTGGATTTGGCCTATCTTGGGAACGCCAAAGTCTCACTTACCTGGGGATACATATCACCAGAGATACATCATCCATGGTAAAAAAAAATTTTCTGACTTAAGAAGGATAATGCAGACCAACTTGGATCAGTGGGGAAGTTTTCCTCTATCCATATGGGGCCTCATCAATGTGATTAAAATGAACATCTTACCAAGGCTATTATATCCTTTAGGAATGTTGGCCCTTTATTTCCCCAAAACTTGGTTTCTGGGACTGATGAGAATGTTCAATTCCTTTCTTTGGAGAGGTAAAAAAGTCCGGAGAGCTTACTTCAAGCTAACGACTCCAAAATTGCAGGGTGGGTTTACCATCTCTCTTCGCTTACTATAGTGCACAACATATTAGTAAGATAGCTCTTTGGTCATCAGTGGGCTCCCAAGGGACTGAAAACAGATATCTTCCCATCTGGTTAGATATAGAGAGGGACTTGGCACTTAAGTTTACCAGTTCACTCCCTACTTTAGCTTACCTGGCTTACTCCCATCTTCCACCTCCACTCCGAGCTTCACCAGTGGAGTGGTTCCTGAAGGTTCTGCAACAGCTGCTAAGGTCCTTGTCTAAGAATTGGTGCAGCTTCCCTGATCAACTTATATGCAATAATTTACATTTCCAGATTGGTCACCGCTCTATTACCCCCTCCTTTCTTCCTCAATTGAAAGATGCCACCCTGGCAGACTTTCTTTCAGGAGAGGGATTTACCCCTTTTTCTACTCTTCAAAATCGTTTTCAGTTAGGTGCCAAAGAAGTTTTTAAAGTATTGGCAACTTAGGAAAGCAATCTTCACCTTTTTGGGTCCTGAATCTCTGAGTGCAGAGTCCCTGGAGAAGTGAACACTGATTTTTCAGGCAGCAGTTCAACCGCATGCAATATCCAAAACATATAAACAGCTCCTATCACTAGATTCTAGTCTTCCGTCCAGGGTCTGTTATTACTGTGTCCATGAACTCTCCCTTTCAGCATAACTAGAGTTCTGGCAGACAGTGTGGAGATTGATTTATAAGTATATTAAACAAGATAGGCTACAATTGTCCCAATTCAACATTATGCATAACTTATATTATACACTACTAAAAAGATACAAGATGAGCTTGGCCCTCACCCCTGCATACACCAGCTGCAAACTAGCATTTGGCTCCTTACATCATCTGCTTTGGGACTGTCCTGGTATCCAGGTGTTTTGGAATTCCATTAGGCAGGTCCTTGATCTGCTCCTTGGCCTGGACCCATTGTTTACCCTAGAATGTTGCTTGTTGGCAATTTACCCACCTGGGACTCCCCAGATAAGAAAAGCTCACCTAACCCTAGTTGCCTCAGTAGCCAAATTAGTTATGCTTAGACACTGGATGGAGGAATCTCTTCCTTCGGCTATGGAATGGTATTGAGAAATTCTATTTGCCATTCAGTTGGAGAAACATATTGCATCCATGCGCCATAGACTCCACATATATCAGTGAGTCTGGGAACCTTTACTAGCTTTACTTTCCCTATGGAAAGCTTAGGTTAAGATGGACTCTTTATAACACTATCCTACCCCAATATTAGTCATGCACAGCTTGATGGGTTGGGGGGGTTGGGGTAGAGTTATTGAATAAGTGTTGTTTGTTATTATTTTTATGCAGCTTCCATTCCTTGTATTTACCTCATTATGGGCTGCCTGTTTTGTGTTTGAAACATAATAAAGCATATTGAATTAAAAAAAATAGAACTGTTTAGTGAGTCTCTGAGCACAAGAGAGGTCCCAGAAGACTGGGCAAAGGCTCATGTGATCCTGCTCCACAAGAGTGGTAGCAGGGAGGAGGCAGGGAACTACAGACCAGTCAGTCTTACCTCAGTAGTGGGCAAGATTATGGAGGCACTCCTTAAGAAAAGGATAGTGCAAAACCTGGAATCCATAGGAGCACAGGATCTAAGACAGCATGGAACACAAAAGAAGGCCCTGTCAAACTAATCCCATAGATTTCTTTGACTGGGTAACCAGAGTGGTGGACAAGGGGGAGCAGTTGATGTCGCCTACCTTGACTTCAGCAAAGCTTTCAATACTGTTCCACATAGAAGATTGATTAATAAGCTGGGCAGGCTAGGGGTGGGTCAGAAGTTGGTCAACTTGGTGGCAAACTGGTTGATGGGCAGAAAACAGAAAGTGATGGTAAATGGTATACAGTCAGAAGAGTTGCAAGTCACAAGTGGCGTACCTCAGGAACCAGTCCTGGGGCCAGTCCTCTTTAATATCTTCATCAGTAACATTGCAGATGGACTGGAGGGTAAGGTTTGTCTGTTTGCAGATGACACCAAGATCTGCAACAGAGTAGATGATCCAGATGGAGTGGGCAGAATGAGAAGAGATCTGGATAAACTAGCAAAATGGTTGGAAGAGTGGCAACTGGGGTTTAACGCAAAGAAGTGCAAGATCATGCACATAGGGAAGAGAAACCCTGAAGCCACCTATAGGCTGGGAGGAGAGTTTCTGGCAGTCACAAAGGAAGGAAGAGACTTGGGCATCATCATCACTGATGACCTGAAATCATCCAAGCAGTCCACTAAAGCAGTAGGTAAGGCTAGGGGGATGTTGGGGTGCATTGGTAGGGGTATCACAAATCAGAAGAGGGAGGTAATAATCTCTCTTTACAAGACACTGGCTAGGCACCATCTGTAGTACTGCATGCAGTACTGGAGACCACACCTTCACAAGGACATTAACCAAATTGAAGCAGTCCAAAGAAGGGCAACCAAAATGGTGCAGGGACTACATCAGAAAACATATGAGGACAGATTAATGGAACTTAATATGTATATCCTACAGCAAAGGCGGGAGAGAGGTGATGTGATTGAAACATTCAAACACCTTAAGGGCATTAACAAGGTGAAAGAGTCTAACATGTTTCAATATAAGAAAAATAGCAGGACAAGAGAACACAGCATGCGATAAGAGGGAGACTGATTAAGGGGTAATGTGAGGAAGTTATGTTTCACAGAAAGGGTGGTGGATGCATGGAATGGCCTACCTTAGGAAGTGATGGATATGAATACAGTGTGGGGCTTCAAACAGGCATGGGACAGGCATAAGGGAACAATTCAGATGAATATGAATAGATAGGCCATTGACAGAGCAAAGGCCGATGACACATTCATAAGGTAGAAAAAGTAATGAGCAGACTAGATGAGTCTTGTGGTCCTTATCTGTTGTCATCTTCTATGTTTCTATGCTTCTGTGTTAGTAAACACCATGTGTTGTTTGGCCCTGTACTCCCACCAAGCTGCCCATTTCTGCATAACAATATGCATCTGTGGGAGTGTGGGTCCTCCGGGCTCTGCACTCCCACTTACACAGAACTATGGAGCCATACAGCAGCCCAGTACAGCAAGGCACACTTGTAACACTAATTTGCCAATATCTCATCAACCGTAGCAGCTATGAAAACAATTCAAGTTTCATAATCATGACAGTGGGACCTCCACCTGAGACAAGGTCGACAAAATCTGTATATCACATCGTTTTTGAGTTACAGGCGCCGCAGGCGCCACAATTCAACAGAAGCACGTAACTCAGGCATTTTTAGAATTTTTCCACCCAGCTTTTAACATGGCATTTTGGGGACCCCACCTCATGAACAATGTCACTGTCATTTTATTAATCTGTCCAGAAAGTTGAGTTCACACAGCAAATATGACATTCTGCACCACAGGTGAAAAATCATGTTTTGCGTAGGATGTGAAAAATGGCAGTGGTGTACTGTTCATCAGGAGGTGTGGAAAAGTGTAATGTTAAAAATCTGGAGTGAAAATATTAAAAATTGGTGAAGATACGATTGTGCGTAAAATTTATGCAATGCACGCTTGTAACATGGCCGTTTTGGGGATTTTGTGCACCACATTCTCAACATCGGCTTTTTGGGACCTCCCCTCATGAAGACTGTCTGTCATTTTGTTAATCAGGCCTGTAAGGTGATTTTGAGTCCCAAAAGGTGATTCTGTCATGTGCAATGACTGTGAAATCACCTTTCTGAATGGAGTAACAAGACAACAGTGACATTGTCATGGGGGTGGGGGTGGGGGCCCCAAAATGGCTATCTTGAAGATTTGATGAGAAAATACCAAAAAATGGCTGAGATATCCACATTTAAATTGAGGCGGGGCTTACATGGGGTGATATTGGAGTCAGGGCTTATATGTGGTGATATTGGAGGCAGGGCTTATATGGGATGAGATTGTAGGAGGGGCTTATGTGGGGTGAGAATGGAAGTGGGGATTAGATGGAGTGAGATTGGAGGCAGGGCTTACATGTGGTGAGATTGGAGGTGGAGCTTACATGTGGTGATAATGGAGGTGGCGTTTATATGGGGTGAGCTTGGGGTGGGGCTTACATAGGGTGATATTGGAGGTGGGTCTTACATGGGTTGATATTGGAGGTGGGGTTACATTTAGTGATATTGGAGGTGGGGCTTATATGTGGTGAGATTGGAGGCAGGGCTTATATGTGGTGAGATTGGAGGCAGGGCTTATATGTGGTGAGATTGAAGGCAGGGCATACATGGGGGTGACATTGGAGGTGTGGCTTGCATGCTGACTATGAGGCAAAATCAGATGCTTTGACATGTGAAGTGGCTGGTTAGGGGGCAATGTACATCTGATGGTTGTGGGATTCAAATCTAGGACTACAAGGTCTTTTGGTTTGTAACTCAGTGCTCTAACCTCTGCCCTATATTGCAAACCCTTGCAAGCATCCAATTTTTTTTTTAAGTAATCATTGGGGTTTATGTATAAACAGTAAAGGAAGTAAAAACAGGAAGGGCGTGGTGAAAGCATCATTACAGTGTCTGCATAATACTTGAGTGTCCATGATAAGGCAATACACAAGTGACCTCATCTAGGATCAAACCCCTGACCCTTTGCTTGTAAAGCCAAGGAAGTTATTTTTTTTTACAGTTTAAATTTTTATTTAGTTATAGAGATACAACAACAGTTACATTGTTCACATACAAAGGAATGCAAACAACATTTCACATACTATATCCTAAGTACATTGACTCTCAAATAAAGGATTTCTTGTTTCACAGATGATCCTATGCCTACGGTATGGTTATGCAACAATCTGGACATATAATATGAAAGACAGAGAGCATCTGACCTCAGGTGGGACTATGGTTGGGGGGGTGAGGGATTACTCCCTTATCCAGTACTATTGGTAGCAAAGCGTATTGTGGGGGAGGGGGAAGAGAGACCATCATGGGGGCTTCAGCAAGTCCTTGCCACTAGAGTCAATGGGAATGGGAGTTATATCCAGGGCGTAATGCATAACTGGGGACCATCTCTCCATGTAAGTAGGCAAAGTATTGTTAGCTAGGTGTGTAAGCCTGGCGTAGTTAGCCAGCTTAGCCATAGCCATCAGCCAATCTGTGATGGAGGGGACCTCCTTAGTTCTCCATTTACAAAGTATAAGCTGTTTAACTTCTACAGATGCCTGCAAAAGCCATGCAAGGTATGGGCCAGTCACTCTACACTCCGGGGGGAGAGATCCCCAGAACCCAAAGTGTTGGCCAAGTAAGGATTTGGTGACCAAGAATACTGGAGCAGCATTTGGCTACTTCCAACCATAAGGGACGTATGGAGTCACACTGCCATAATACATGGTATAAATCTGCGCCTTGGGCGTCACACCTCCAGCATATATCTTCCTGTATTAAGCCCATTTTGTGTAGTACTGCTAGATTGTGGTACCAGAGATGCCCTACTTTGTTTTGAATCAGTAAGCTCTGGGGATCAACACAAGCACTTTTTACCCTGTGGGGTCAGGGAGATCATTTCTCATGAATCTGTAAATCTGGCCAGCCAATCCTTTCTTTTCTTGTAACCATTTAGTCACAGGCATTCTTTTACCGGAGACTTTGTTCTTAGAGCATAGAAACATTAAAACATAGAATTTGATGGCAGATAAGGACCACTTGGCCCACCTAGTCTGCCCATTTCCCTACCTAACAGATAAGCTGCAGATTCTATTTAACCAACAGCCTACTTCCTCCTACCCCCCACTAGAATTGCCTTATGTCTGTCCCATGCATTCTTGAATTCCCCCTCTGTGTTTGACTCTACGACCTCCTCAGGAAGGCTGTTCCATGTATCCACAACCCTCTCTGTGAAGAAATACTTCCTCACATTACCTCTGAGCCATCCCCCCTCTATCTTCAAATTGTGCCCCCTTGTTTTTGCTCAGCTCTTTTTCTGAAAGATGCTACCCTCTTGGACTTTGTTGATTCCCTTGAGGTATTTGAAAGTTTCTATCATGTCCTCCCCTCTCTCTCCTTTCCTTGAGGCTATACATCTTTAGTTCCTTTAGTCTTTCTTCATATGTCTTCTGATGCAGACCCTGCATCATTTTGGTTACCCTTCTCTGGACAGCCTCCACCCTGTCTATGTCTTTGCGGAGATGGGGTCTCCAGAACTATACACAGTACTCCAGATGTGGTCTTACCAATTGTCTGTACAGAGGGCCAACAACTTCCAGTTTTCTACTGGTGATGCCTCTCCCTATGCATCCCAGTATCCCCCAGCCCTCCTTACTGCCTTCTCACATTGCTGGTCCACCTTTAGGTCATCTGATATGACTACCCCAGGTCCCTTTCCATTTTTGTTGTTGTCAGTATCTCACCCCTCATCATGTACTCTTCCCCTGGGTTTTTGTTTCCCAGGTGCATTACTTTGTACTTCTTTGCATTGAATCTAAGCTGCCATACATTTGACCATTCCTCCAACCTTGCCAAGTCCCTTTTCATCCTTTTCACCCCACCTTGTGAATCAACCCTGTTGCAGATCTTTGTGTCATCTGTAAAGAGACATACTTTCCCTTCCAGACCCTCTGCAATGTCACTTATAAAGACATTAAAAAGGACCAGCCCCAGTACTGAACCCTGTGGTACCCCACTAGTAACCCTCCTTTCTTCACCATTGACTCCAGTTACTATTACCCACTGTGTCCTGTTGTGCAACCAGTGTTTTACCCAGGCTACCACCCTGGGACCCACTCCCAGGCTGGCTAATTTTTTTATTAATCTTTTGTGTGGGACTATGTCAAATGCTTACTATAGTCTAGGTAGGCCATGTCCACAGCCCCTCCCTGGTCTACTGCTTTGGTCACCCAGCCAAAGAAATCAATTAGAATTGTCTGACATGACCTTCCCGCTGTGAATCCATGCTGCCTTGGGTCCTGTGCCCCACTGGCTTCTAGGTACTCAACAGTTCTTTCCTTCAGAAGTGATTCCATCATTTTCCCTACCATTGAGGTCAAACTGACAGGTCTGTAGTTTCCTGCCTCTGTCTTGCTCCCACGTTTGTGATGGGGAATCACATCTGCCCTCCTCCAGTCCTCAGGTACCACTCCATCCTCCCATGATTTATTAAAAGGGTAGTTAGTGGTGACATATAACACAAGGACACCCCCTATGTAGCCAGCCAGTATAGAGATGCCTAAGCTGCAAATACCTCCAAAATTCAGATTTCCCCAAATTATACCTTTTTTGTAAAGAAGCAAAGCTATCTAGGGTATACCCATCCTCCATTAGGATATCACCCAACTGAGTGAACTGATTTTCTTTCCAGGGATCCCATAAAAGGGGTTTTTGATTAATTGTCCAACTGGGATTGTTCCAGATGGGAAGACACTTCCCAAGGTTCAGGCATGATTTGCTAATGACCCCAAATTGGTGACAGGCCCAATGGGCAGCCTTGATAGTCAACCAGTGGCAGACAGAAGGGGGATGGTAGTTGCCCAGATACCCTGAGAGATGAGTCCCCATGAGGGCCCCACTTTCAATTGCTGCCCGGGAAGGCAAAGCTTCAGGAGGCACTCAAAATATTTTAAGCCTGTTAGCCACTGAGAAGGCATAGGCATAGTGTTGAAAATAAGGACGGGATCAGCCACCCGTATTCCAAGGGGCTTGCAGCTTGGTTCTACTGTACAGAGGGACTTTATTTTCCCACAGAAAGACACTCATTATGGTGTTTAGTTTTTGATACCATTTTTTTGGAATTATGACTGGAAGATGGGAGCAAACATAGTATACCCTTGGTGCCAGCATCATTTTTATTGCCACCACCTTGCTTGGCAGGGATAGGTTTAAATAATTCCACCGTCGAGTCTCCTCCCTTAGACTGTTAACTAGTGGGGCGAGATTAGCCTCTGGCAAAGAGGAAACAGATGGAAGTATCTTAATTCCCAGATATTTTATGCTCCCTCTAGCGGAAGCCAGGCCCAACCGAAAAATGTCCTCGAAGGAGAGCTTGGAGTTCAAAGAAAGAACCTCTGTTTTGCCCTGGTTAACTTTTAGGCCTGAGATGTCAGAAAATGTTTGCAGTAATTCTACAATATATTGTGCACATGTATGAAAATTCTCACTTCAAAGGAGACAATCATCCACATACAACAAAGCATAATGAAAAACATTTCCCATACGTATACCCCTAATCTTTGGGTGCTCCCTAACCGCACTGGCTAAGGCTTCTATAGCTAGTACAAATAACATGGGTGACAATGGGCACCCCAGCCTGGTACCTCTTTGTAATTCAATTGGATCTGAAAGAATATTATTTGTCAGCAATCTTGCCTTGGGGGCTGTATATAGAGTTCTGACCCAGCTTCTGAAAACAGTTCCAAAATCATAGTGATGTAGTATGGCATGTAGGAAGTCCCACTTAACCGAGTCAAAGGCCTTCTCAAAATCCACTGAGATGGCTGCTGCCGGGGTGTGGATTTGGCCCGCTCTTTGTATGAGAGATATTAAAGATCTAAGGTGATTGGTACTAGCCCGGCCCTTCACAAAACCCACTTGAGAGGTGTGAATTAAACATGGAAGGATTGTTTCCAGCCGAGATGCTAATACCTTTGCTAGGATTTTAGTATCCATATTTATGACTGAAATAGGCCTATAGCTTGCTGAAAGGATGGGGTCCTTCCCTTCCTTTGGGAGGACTGTGATAATCGTCTCTCTAAGGGTGGGTGGCAGTATCTCCTTTGCTAGAGCCTCTTGTAACATATCCCTCATAGGAAGGGTGGCAGATTCTTGGATAACCTTATAAAAATCTACTGAGTATCCATTCTCCCCAGAGCTTCCAATGTAGCCATTTTATTAATTGCATGTCTAAGTTCCTTCACTTCTATAGGCTCCTCCATTTGCTCACATTGGGCTTCTGTAAGTTTGGGAAGTTTTGTGCCCTCCATGAATTTGTCAAGTTTGGCCTTATCACATATGATATGTGAGCTATACAGGGAGTTGAAGAAGGATAACATGATTTTGTTTATTGATTCCGGTTGACTAAATACAACCCCTTTACTATCCCGCAATTGCGTTATATGCCTCTTAACTTGTTGTTCCTTCAAGAGGTATGCCAGCAGCTTCCCAGCTTTTTCTCCCCCTGCCCAACACTTGAGTTTTATTCTTAAAATCTGGAGTTCTGCCTTACGGGAGGCTAACGTATTTAGTTTCATTCTTTGTGCCAATAACTCATGTAAGAACTCTGGGGCCTGAATTTTTGGGGGGTTTTCCTTATATTGCCTTTCTTTATCACTCAGTGTTCTTTCTAGCTCCTTTGAATCTTTTTTCCGCTGTTTCCTGTGGTGACAGGCATAACTTACAATTTGGCCTCTCAGAGTCGCTTCAAGTGCTTTCCAGATGGCAGCTGTCTAGGCAGACACTAGAGGATTATCTGAAAAATAAGTCTTCACCTCACTCTGAAGCCAGTCTCTAAGATTTCTCTCCTGTAACAGGAGGGGGTCAAGCCTCCAATTCACTGACTTGGGGTAGGAGGTAGGTGGCAGCACAGAAAGCGTCAGAGGGGCATGGTCAAACAGACACAGGGAGGCCATATTTACATCTAGAACCTTACTTGAAATATTCGTGGAAGTAAACCAGTAATCCAACCTGCTGGCAACTTGTTTAGCTTCCGAGAAGTAAGTATAGTCCCTCATAGTTGGATGAGCAAGCCTCCAAATATCTCACAGCTTGTGCAGAGTGAATAAGTCTGTCAGGGCTCTGATGGCCTGGGGGTGAGAATCTGGCTTAGAGCTGGACCTATCCATGAGGGCATCAAATGTCAGATTGAATCCCCCCTAGCATAATGTCCACCTTCCCTGTCATCATGCCCGTCAATTCCTGTGATAATTTATGAAACAACTCCGGTGAGTCCTCATTCAGGGCATAAACATTTGCTAAAAGAATTTCCCCCATGGGGGTGTTAACTCTGGCTATTACCCATCTCCCCTCCTTGTCCGTCCAATGCTCCTGCATCTGTCATTTTAGATTTTTATGGCATAAAATAGAGACCCTCTGCTTGGTTTTGCAAGCCCCACTGTGAACTTCCCATCCCACCCATTCCCTCCTCAGTTTCTGGGACTCTATAAGGGTCATTTCTGTTTCTTGTAGGAAGGCTACATGCGTTTTCAAAGATTTTTAGCTGGGCTAGGATTTTTTTCCTTTTAATGGATGAATTCAAACCCCCACATTCCAGGATGTAGCTATGATCATATCTTTATCCTCCATTTATTATGCTTATTAAAATATGTTGCAACCCTAGCCGAAGCAATAAAAGTCTTGGTTTGGTAACCAAATAGCCACCATTCAGTGATACCAGTCCCCTCCACCCCGACCTTCAAATCCCACCCCATATGTCACATTAGCCATACCTCATGTAGGCCTAGCGGCCTCCATAACTTTTCTTTTAACTACCTCCCCACACTCTAACGCCTGTGCTGTACCATTGCCTAAGAGGATCTCCTTCAGCAACCCTGCCACCCATATATTAGGTAGTCCATGGTCAGGAAGACTTCTCCTGGGAGTGGAGCTTGATACCCTATTGGTATCCATCGCTTCATCTCCTAATTGAGGGGTTAAGAATCTCATAACTTGAACAATCTGAACAAACCTCGGGTTCCTGGAAACCCCTATATAACTGCTAAGTCAATAGTTAGAACAATTAAATGCATAGAAAGAAAACATCAACTTATTACCCTGCAGGACAGAAAATAATACTGCCCCCGTTTGCAATACAGAACAATTGACTGAAAAACGCGGGTCCCAGTAGCCTTCTAAATGAAGGCACTACTTTGCTGCCCAGTGTTTTGAATTTGCGCTCTATCAGCGCGCTATCCCCCTCTCACAGAGCCTCATGAAGCATCAAGGTTGCAGCCCATAGGCTGGAGTTAGCCATCGCCCTTCCCGAACTATTCCCCACCATTTATTGAAGGCTGCCTACATCCAGGTTATCAACATGCGAATAATATAATTAGCTAAAGCTTTTAGGTACCTGGATGCTGTGCCCCGGTTCCAATGTACAATGTTGCGCTGCTCACACTAGCCGCAACTGCCAAACAAGGGTTTTTAACAAATTTGCTTCTGTTGTGTGAGAGGGCGGGGATGGGACTTCAACTTGCGAGAGGAGGAAACAAATACTCTTGAACAAGGGACAATAATTTTCAAACTGTACCAGCATGAAGTGATTTCGAGCTACTTGGGGATGTAAGGCCAATAAAATATGCAGGGCAACCAAACCATGCTATCGCTCTCATTTTGGACTGGTCAGAGAAGGCGTACCTACCCTCACAGACCTTAGAGCTTAAAACTACAACAGAAATTCTCCATATGATGAGTAATCCCGGTTGAGCCCCCTGGAAATTCTCCAAATTAAGTTACATGCCCCCCAAAGAAGAAGGAAATTCCTCCACAACAGTTTAGGATGCAGCACTGAATGTGATCACCCAAAGTATCTGCAGAGCATATATCACGGTGGTAACGGATTTTCGTCCTGCATCTCCCCCCGCAATCTGCCCAGTCTCTGCAGAGGGGGGCCCAGTCAGCCAGCAGTTTCTGGTCAGCTAGGTCCTCAGGCACCTCTATTTTTGGGTCCCCCCCCCCCAAGTCCAAAGCCACTGGGATAAGATCTCTCAAGAGCTCGAATCTTTTAACAACTTTTACCGGGGTGGTTAATGGAGAAATCGTGCTGCCGTCTGAAAGATTCTGTAGCCGTTGGCAACTTCAGGATTGATTCTTCTTAGCCAGGGGCCTTTTATTGGGAGTAACCATGCCAGGTTTCCTTGATCGGCCCGTCTGGACTTTATGCCACTTGTCTCCTTGAACCTGTTCGGTATTCTGTGCATCAGAGGAAATTTCCATGGGCACTGAGGATGCCTCCCTATTCTGCCAGTCCATGCCACGTGGCGGCGGCCAGGTTTGCTGCAGATCTTGCCCCCTCGGCTGAATAGACATCAGAAATTGTTCAACCTCCCCTGGGGAATTAAACATATGGAACTTAAGTGGAAGACACCATTCTATTGAACCCTCAGCATGGCAGGTTATCTCAAAGAAGTCGCGATGCCCATCTTATACAGCTGCTGTTTCACTCTGGCATATGCCTGTCTCCTTCTTGCCAGATCCTGCGAGTAATCATCGTACAGTTGGATCGAGCAGCCCTGCCAAACTACAGTTTTCATTTCCCTTGCCAGCCTTAAATATCGTTCTTTCACAGGATATCTTAGAAACTTGCAGAGTATAGGGCGAAGGCACTCACCTTGTTTGGGTTTTGGAGCTAGTGAACGGTGAGCCCTCTGTAATTCTGGTGGTGCCTCATGTTCGAGCTTTAGCATAGCTGGCAAAGCATTCTCAAGGAAAGAGACCATATCTCTGCCTTCCATGCCTTCGGGGATACTCACAATCTGGATATTCTGCCTTCTTGCCCTGTTCTCCAGTTCATCCACTTTTGATAGCAAGTATTGTATTTGTCCGTGATATTCCCTCAGATAGCCATCTTGCTGGGACAGCTGGCCTGTCTGTTCCTTCACTAGTTTCTCTGTGCCCTCCACCCTGATAGCCAACAATTTTATATCTTCATTGATTTTTGAAGATGAGAGCTTAAGTTCTGTCATGTCCTGAAGAACCTTGCTCAGCATCGCTGTCATGTTGGCGTTGTCCTGAGCCATATTGGTGGAGAAGTTTTGCTCAGCCATTGCCCCCTCAGGCCCGTCTGAATTGCTGCCCTGCTCCTACAGTTCATGCTGGGAATAGTGAGGACTTGAAGATGCTACAGCTGCGGCCTAAAATGTGGGCACCGCATGGCTATGCCAGTCTAACTACGCCCGATGATGATGATGCCCAAAGCCTTGCCTGATTTTCTCAAAAAATGGCTTAAATTACAGCGCTAGAGTTCCAGTGTACAAATTTGACTTTTTGCAGCATAGATACGTGGTTTGGACATCTGGATGGGTACACGGGGGTATCTCAGGACCCTCTGGTTAAATTTAGTATGCCATCATGTTGGATGCCAGGCTCTGCCCCCCAAGCCAAGGAAGTTACAGTATAAGGGGAAGAGACTGCTGGCTGTTTTAAACGTGAGTATAACCACAGAACAATATTTGAGTATTGCTCATTTATTATTTGAACAGAATTCTGAGTAGCCTGGGTTCAAATCCTAGTCAATGTACTGATTGTTTTTATCGCTTTTGTTTCTCTGGGTTCCACTAAAGATGTGTATTATTTTTATTAGAGTCACCTTAATTGCCTGCATTCTTTTTTTTTTTTTTTTATCAGCTCACTTTCCCATCTGCAATTTATCGGCACCACACACTAGAATGTGCCCCATCTTCACATTCTATATATAATTGATATTCACTGCAAAAAACATAGTTAATGCACCAGTTAAGGTTAACCTGACAAAAGTGTTGAAATGAGGCATTGGGTAGAGCCCTAACCCCTCAGCCCACCCCTATCCTCCAGAAACCAACAGATGCGGGGTGTGCCATGGGGTCCCAGGCCCAACTCTCACCCCATTCCATGTAGAAACAGGTTGACATGCTACAGTAAAGGAAAATGTGGTGAGAGTTAGGCCTCATGACCCCATGGCACACCCCAGCATCTGTTGGTCGGTTTAGGATAGGGGTGGGGAGGTGGTGGGGTTAGGGGCTCTACCTTAATGTCTCATTTCCCCACTTTTGTCAGTTTAACCCTAATTGATGCATTAATGAAGTTTTTTTGGAATGAATTCCCTTACTTTTTGAAAAAGTGTAATATAACTAGTAAATAGCATGTGTTGATGGGCCCTGTGCTCCCACCAAACTGCCCATTTCTACATAATGATATGTGTCTGTGGGAGTGCGGGCCTTCTGGGCGCTGCGCTCCCACTTACAAATAACTATGGAGCCATACAGCAGCCCTATAGGGCAAGGAACACTTAAAACACTAATTTGCCAATATCTCAGTAACCGTGGCAGCTACGAAAAAATTCAAGTGTCGTAATCATGACAGTGAGACCTCCACGTGAGACAAGGTTAATAAAATCTGTATCTAGCATGTTTTTGAGTTACAGGAGCTGTGGGAGCCACAATTCAACAGACACACATAACTCGGGCATTTTTAGGAATTTTTCCACCCAATTTTCAACATGGCATTTTGGGGACCCCACCTCATGAACAATGTCACAGTCATTTCATTAATCTGTCCAGAAAGTTGTGCTCGCACAGTGAATGCACCACTCTGTGCCACAGGTCCAAAATCATGCTTTGGGCAGGATGTGAAATATGGCAGCTGTATACTATTTATGAGGAAGCATGGAAAAGGGTAATGTTGAAAATCTGGGGTGAAAATATAAAAAATTGGTGAAGTTATGGGCGCGCATAGAAAGTGCACAACGCACGCTTGTAATGTCCTTTTGTTGGAATTTTTTAACCAAATTTTGAACATGAGCTTTTTGGGAAGTCCCTTCATGAACACTGGCACTGTTTTTTTGTTAATCCATCCTGAAAGTTGATTTTGCACAATGACGTGTCATTCTGTGTCAGAAGTGTGAAAACACATTTCCAGCAGGATGAGACAAATGACAGCTATACTGTTTATGTGGAAGTGTGAAAAAATGGCAATGCTGAAAATCTGGGTGAAAATATTAAAATGTGGTGAAGTTCTCAGCGTGCATAGAAACTGTGCAATACATGCTTGTAACGTGCCCAATTTTTGGAATTTTTTAACCAGATTTTCAGCATGAGCTTTTTGGGAAATCCCTTCATGAACACTGGCACTGTGATTTTGTTAATCCATCACAAAAGTTGATTTCACACAGTGATGCGACATTCTGTGGCAGAGGTGTGAAAACACATTTCCAGCAAGATGAGTGAAATGACAGCTATACTGTTCATGAGAGGTGTGAACAAATGGCAATGCTGAAAATCTGGAGTGAAAATATTAAAAAGTAGTGAAGTTACGAACGTGTGTAGAAACTGCGCAATGAATGCTTGTAGCACAGCCATTTCTAGGACTTTTTGCACCAAATTTTCAACATCAGCATTTTGGGACCTCCCCTCATGAAGACTGGGACTGTCATTTCGTTAATCCATCCTGAAAGGTGATTTGAATACCCGAAAGATGATTCTGTGCAGCAACTGTGAAATCACCTTTCCTGAACTGAGTAACGAGATGACAGTAACATTGTTCATGGGTGGGGAGACAAAAATGCCTATTTTGAAAATTTGGTGAGAAAATACCAAAAAATGGCTGTGATATTCACATTTAAATTGCGGTGGGGCTAACATGGGGTGATATTGGAGGCAGGGCTTACATAGGGTGATATTGGAGGTGGGGTTTACATGTGATGATATTGGAGGTGGGGCTTATATGGGGTGAGATTGGAGGCAGGGCTTACATGGGGTGATATTGGAGGCTGGGCTTACATGAAGTGATATTGGAGGTGGTGCTTACATAGGTGAGATTGGAGGTGGGGCTTACAGGCTGACTATGAGGCAAAATCAGATGCTCTGACATGTGCAGTAGCTGGTTGATGGGCAATGTACATCTGGTGGTTGTGGGATTCAAACCTCGGACTACAAGGTCTTTTTTTTTTGAAATTACAATTTATGCTCCTCACCCTGTGTATGGTCTCCACTACTTCAGGAGAAACATCACAGTATCCCCGCTCCACAACCTGCCTTGTCCCCCGCTGAGTCCTCATGGAGCCTTGGCTATACCCTCCAAGTGGGTACGCCCCAAGACAATCAACTTTCGGAGGACTTCCGACGGGTTGCCAGGCAAGGGCAGGCAATCAGGGTCTCTGCACAGTGCTCCATCATCTAGGAGACTGGACACTGATTTTCCTTTGTTCTGTGGGAGTGGTACACACCCTAATGTCATAGGGTTGCCACCGACATCACCACTTCTCATCCCCTAGTTATAGCTCTACACTTGCCATGCCCTGATGTCCGCCAGAGGCCAGTCAAGCTTCCAGCATGGACCGCCTCCCTCCCGGGAGAGGAGAGCTGTCTGTCGGATGCTCAGTCCTCTCTCAACCCTGCTGACCCCAGTGGCCCGGGCTTGTTCCCGAACCTGGGTCGCCAACATGGTGCAAGGTGTGGTGTCCAGTGCCTCAACCCTCAGTGACACCGGGCCGATCTCTACAAGGTCTTTTGGTTCAAAACTCAGTGCTCTAACCTCTGCACTATATTGCAGACCCTAGCAAGCAGGCAATTTTTTTTAAGTAATTATTGGGGTCTCACTATAAACAGTAAAGGAAGTAAAAACAAGAAGGGCATGGTGAAACCATCATAATAGAGACAGCATAAGTCTTAAGTGTCTTTGATAAGGCAGTACACAAGTGCATTTATCTAGGCTCAAACTCCTGATCCTTTGCTTGTAAAGTCAAGGCACATCTAGTGCACCAGCTGAGGAGCTTAGTTAATTAGCTGGTCTAGTCTTTAAGATTATGTAGTTTGGTAATAAGTGCATATAGCATAGGAAGTTATAAGGTGAAGGGGTTGCTGGCTGTTAAAAGCATGAGTTTAAAAATAGCACAATATTTGAATATTACTAATTTTTTATTTGAACAGAATTCTGAGTAGCCTGGGTTCAAATCCTAGACAATGCACTGATTTTTTTTATTTCTTCTGTTTCTCTGGGCTCCAGTAAAGATGCATATAATTTTATTAGAGTCACCTTAATTGTCTGCATTGTTTGTTTGTTTGTTTTTTATTAGCCCACTTTCCCATTGGCAGTTTTTTGGCACCACACCCTAAAGGTGTCTTATCTTTACGTTTTATATTTGATTGATATTCATTGGAATAAACTTCATTAATGCATCAGTTAGGGTTAAACCAACAAAAGTGGGGAAATTAGACATTAGGCTAGAGCCCCTAACCCACCCCAACAGCCCACCCCCCATTCTCCAGAGACCGACAGACGCCACGGTGTGCCATTGGGTCATGAGGCTCAACTCTCATCCCATTCAATGTGTAAACAGATTGACATGCTACAGGAGAGGAGAATGGAGTGAGAGTTATGCTTCATGACCCCATGGCAGACCCGGCGTCTGTCGGTCTGTGGAGGATCGGGTGGTGGGGTGGTGGAGGGGTTAGGGGATCTTCCATAATGTCTCATTTCCCCACTTTTGTTGGTTTAACCCAAACTGATGCATTAATGAAGTTTTTTGTGATGAATTTCCTTACTTTTTCAAAAGGTGTAATATAACTAGTAAATAGCATGTGTTGGTGGGCCCTGCACTCCCACCAAGCTGCTGATTTCTGCATAACGATATGCATTTGTGGGAGTGTGGGGCTTCCGGGCTCTGTGCTCCCAGTTACACATAACTATGGATCCATACAGCAGCCCTATAGGGCAAGGAACACTTGTAACACTAATTTGCCAATATCTCATCAACCGTAGCAGCTATGAAAACAATTCAAGTTCCATAATCATGACAGCGAGACCTCCACGCGAGACAAGGTCGATGAAATCTGTATCTCACATTGTTTTTGAGTTACAGGTGCTGTGGGTGCCACAATTCAACAGATGCATATAACTTGGGCATTTTTAGGATTTTTTCCACCCAATTTTCAACATGGCATTTTGGAGACCCCATCTCATGAACAATGTCACAGTCATTTCATTACTCTGTCCAGAAATGTTGTGTTTGCAGAGTGAATGCACTACTCTGTGCCACAGGTCCAAAATCATGCTTTGGGCAGGATGTGAAATATGGCAGCTGTATACTGTTCATGAGGAGGTGTGGAAAAGGGAAATTTTGAAAATCTGGAGTAACATATTAAAAATTAGTGAAGTTATGAACACGCATAGAAACTGCACAATGCACACTCGAAATGTGGCCATTTTTTGAATTGTTTAACCAAATTTTCAACATGAGCTTTTTGGGAATTCCCCTAATAAATACTGGCACTGTGGTTGGGTAATCCATCCTGGACGTTAATTTCACACAGCAATGCACCATTCTGTGGCAGAGGTGTGAAAACAGATTTCCGGCAGGATGAAAGAAATTACAGGTATACTGTTCATGAGGAGGTGTGAAAAAATGGAAATGTTGAAAATGTGGAGTGAAAAAATAAAAAATTGGTGAAGTTATGCGCGTGCATAGAAACTGCACAATGCACGTTTGTTATGTGGCTCTGTTTTGGAATTTTTTGGCCAGATTTTCAACATGAGCTTTTGGGGAAATTTCCTCATGAACACACTGGCATTGTGATTTTGTCAATCCATCCTGGAAGCTGATTTTGCACAGCGGTACGCCATTCTATGTCCGAGGTGCGAAAATACATTTATGGCAGGAGGACAGAAATGACAGCTATACTGTTCATTAGGAGGTGTGAAAAATGGCAATGTTGAAAATCTGGAGTAAAACTATTAAAAATTGGTGAAGTTACGAGCGTGTGTAGAAACTGTGTAATGCACTTTTGTAACGTGGCCATTTTTTGGAATGTTTTAACCAGATTTTCAACATGAACTTTTTGGGAAATCCCCTCATGAACACTGGCAGTGTGATTTTGTTAATGCATCCCGAAAGTTAATTTTGTACAGTGAAACAGCATTCTGTGGCAAAGGTGCAAAAACACATTTCTGGCAGGATAAGAGAAATGACAGCAATACTGTTGATGAGGAGGTGTGAAAAAATGGCAATGTTGAAAATCTGGAGTGAAAATATAAAAAATTGGCAAAGTTACAAGCATGCGTTGAAACTGCGCAATGCATGCTTGTAACACGACTGTTTTGGGGATTTTTTGCACCAAATTTTCAACATCAGCTTTTTGGGACCTCACCTCACCTCATGAAGACTTTGACTGTCATTTCATTAGTCAGTCCTGAAAGGTGATTTCAAGTCCCAAAAGGTGATTCCATGCAGCCACTGCAAAATCACCTTTCTGGACTGAGCAACGATATGACAGTGACATTGTTCATAGGGGGAGTGGGGGGAAAATAGCATATGCTGAAAATTTGGTGAGAAAATACCAAAAAATGGCTGAGACATTGACATTTAAATTGAGTCAGGGCTTACATGGGGTGATATTGGAGGCAGTGCTTACATGGGGTGAGATTGGAGGTGGGTCTTACATGGGGTGAAGTTGGAAGTGGGCTTATGTGTGATGATATTGGAGGTGGGGATTATATGGGGTGAGCTTGGAGACAGGGTTTACATAGGGTGATTTAGGAGGTGGGGCTTACATGGGTTGATATTGGAGGTGGGGTTGTAGTTGGTGATATTGGAGGCGGGACTTACATGAGGTGAGATGGGAGGAGGGGCATACATAGGGTGAGATTGGAGGCAGGGCTTATATATGGTGATATTGGAGGCAGAGCTTATATGTGCTGATATTGGAGGTGGGGCTTAAATGGGGTGAGATTGGAGGTGGGGCTTACATGGGGTGAGATTGGAGGTGGGGCTTACATGCTGACTGTGAGTCAAAATCAGATGCTCTGATGTGTGCAGAGGCTGGTGGAGTGGCAATGTTTATCTGACGGTTGTGGGATTCAAACTTAGGAGTACAATGTCTTTTGGTTCATAACTCAGTGCTCTAACCTCTGCGCTGTATTGGAGACCCTAGCAAGCAGCCAATTTTTTAAGTAATCTTTGGTGTCTAAGTATAAACAGAAACGGAATTAAACCAGAAAGGGCATGGTGAAACCATGATATCTGTAACTGCATAATTCTTGAGTGTCCTTGATAAGGCATTACAGAAGTGCACTTATCTAGGATAAAACATCTGACCCTTTGCTTGTAAAGCCAAGACACATCCAATGTACCACCTGAGGAGCTTGGTTAACTAGCTGGTCTAGCCTTTAAGTGTATGTAGTTCAGTAATAAGTGCATATAGCATATGACTTTATAAGGGGAATGGGCTGCTGGCTGTTAAAAGCATGAGTATAACCACAGCACAATATTTGAGTATTGTTCATTTATTATTTGAACAGAATTCTGGGTAGCCTGGGTTCAAATCCTAGCCAATGTACTGATTTTTTTTCATCTCTTCTGTTTCTCTGGGTTCCACTAGAGATGTGTATCATTCTTATAAGAGTCACCTTAATTACCTGCATTCTTTGTATTTTTTTGTTGTTATCAGCCCACCTTACCATCTGCAGTTTATCGTCACCACACACTAGAGGCTGCCCCATCTTCACATTCTACATAATTGATATTCATTGCAAAAACTTCATTAATGTATTGGTTAGGGTTAACCTGACAAAAGTGGGGAAATGAGACATTAGGGTAGAGTCCCTAAGCCCCTCACCAGCACATCCCCCCCCCATACTCCACAGACTGAGAGATACAGGGGTGTGACATGGGGTCCCGAGGCACAACTCTCACCCCATTCCATGTGGAAACAGTTTGACATGCTACAGCAAAGGAGAATGGGGTGAGAGTTAGGCCTCATGACCCCATGGCACACCCTGGCATCTGTCGGTCTGTGGAGGATAAGTGATGGGGTTGGGGCTCTACCCTAATGTCTCATTTCCCCACTTTTGTCAGTTTAACCCTAACTGATGCATTAACGAAGTTTTTTTGCAATGAAGTCCCTTACTTTTTGGAAAAGTGTAATGATACTAGTAAATAGCATGTGTTGGTGGGCATCAAGTTAACACAGAAACATAGAAACATAGAAGTTGATGGCAGATAAGGACCGCAAGGCCCATCCAGTCTGCCCATTTCCTTTTCTACCTTATAAATGTTCCATCGGCCTTTGCTCCGTCAATGGCCTATCTATTCATACTCATCTGTATTGTTCCCTTATGCCCATTCCATGTCTGTTTGAAGCCCTGCACTGTATTCATATCCACCACTTCCTAAGGTAGGCTGTTCCATGCATCCACCACACTTTCTGTGAAAAATAACTTCCTCACATTACCCCTTAATCAGCCTCCCACTTATCTCATGCTGTGTCCTCTTGTCCTGCTATTTTTCTTATATTGAAACATGTTAGACTCTTTCACCTTGTTAATGCCCATAAGGCATTTGAATGTTTCAATCATATCACCTCTCTCCCTCCTTTGCTCTAGGGTATACATATTGAGCTCAGTTAATCTGTCCTCATATGTTTTCTGATGCAGTCCCTGCACCATTTTGTTTGCCCTTCTCTGGACTGCCTCAATTTGGTTAATGTCCTTGTGAAGCCAGTTTCTGCATAACAATATGCATCTTATGGGAGTGCAGGCCCCCTGGGCTCTGCGCTCCCACTTACACATAACTATGGAGCCATACAGCAGCCCTATAGGGCAAGGAACACGTGTAACACTAATTTGCCAATATCTCAGCAACTGTAGTGGCAATGAAAACAATTCAAGTGTTGTTGTAATGATGACAGTGAGACCTCCATGTGTGATGAGTGAATGAAATCTGTATCTTGCATAGTTTTCGAGTTATAGGATCTGCGTGTGCCACAGTTCAATGGATGCATGTAACTTGGGCATTTTTAGGATTTTTTCCACCCAGTTTTCAACATGGCATTTTGGGGATCCCACCTCATGAACAATGTCACTGCCATTTCATTATTCTGTCCTGGAAGTTGAGTTTGCACAGCAAATGTGCCATTCTGCACCACAGGTGCAAAATCATGTTTTGGGCAGGATGTGAAAAATGGCAGCTGTATACTGTTCATGAGGAGGTGTGGAAAAGGGTAATGCCAAAAATCTGGAGTGAGAATATTAAACATTTTTGAAGTTATGAGCGTGTAGAAATTGCACAATGCACTCTCATGTTGTGGCAATTGTTTGGAATTTTTTAACCAAATTTTCAACATGAGCTTTTTGGGAAACCCCCTCATGAACACTGGCACTTTGATTTTGTTTATATATCCCAAAAGTGGATTTCGCACAGTGACGTACCATTCTGTGGCAGAGGTGTGAAAACACATTTTTGCCTGGATGAGAGAAATGACAGCTATACTGTTCATTAGGAGGTGTGAAAAAATGGCAATGTTAAAAATCTGGAGTGAAAATATTGAACACTGGCAAAGTTACGAGCGTGCACAGAAACTGCACAACACGTGGTTGTAACATGGCTGCTTTGGGGATTTATTTGCACCAAATTTTCAACATTGACTTTTTGGGATCTCCCCTCATGAAGACTCAGACTGTCATTTTGTTAATCAGTCCAGAAATGTGATTTCAAGTCCCAAAAGTTGATTCCGTGACGTGACTGCAAAATCACCTTACTGGACTGAGTAATGAGATGAGAGTAACATTATTCATGGGGGTAGTAGGATTCTTGTTTGTATAGTCATATGAACTAAGATCCTATGTCATATGATGCCAATATGAACAAAGAATTTAAATGTTAAATAACACACATTTTAATGGCATTTTCTGAATAGTAAAGTGCAGAATGCACTTAGGAGTTCATAATAAGCAAGCTACATGTGTTGGTTCCTCCCCAGAATATCATTTTTGGAGGTTTCCAAATGTGAATTTCAGACAAACTGGAAACAAGATGGCAGCCATACAAAAGAGGAATTCTCTCATACAATGCAGATTCCTCTTTTGTATCAACCAGCTATATTGCTCAGTGGCTCAGTAGGTAGCACACTTGCCTCTGAGGCTGGGAGATCAGAGGGCTGTGGGTTCAGTTCCCACATCTGGCACTTGGGTTAATATCCCAGTACTGACACTGTAGTGCAGCATGAGATGGTTGCTGCACTTATGAGGTTGTCTTTCAGATGAGATGTTAAATTGAGATCTCATCTGCCTGGATTGGTGGTAGATCAGGTGGATGTTAAAGATGCCATGGCACTTATCGAAAAGAGTAGGGGAATTTCCCCGGTGTCCTGGCCAAATTTCCCTCATTCACTAAAAATACCACCAACAGCTTAATCTGGTTCAAGGTCAGTTGGCATTCATCTGTATTCCCTGCCCCCCGGCTCGTGCCTGAAAATAGGTAGAATTTGTCTAGTGCACTTACCCAGTCAACAAAAACTAACTATATAAAAAAAAAAAAATTGAAGTGTCCACTGAACATGCTCAGAAATTATTTTTTCAAATTTTTAAATTGCAATAACTTAAAAACTGCTTATCGTTTTTCCTCCAGACTAGCAAAAGGCACATCTGTGGGGTAGTCCCTTTCTGTCCTGAAAATTGCATACCAAGCAAAGAAACCCTCTGTGCTGTAGGCAAGTTCAGAGAAAAATCAGAGCAAAGTCAATGGGTAAAATCACATTTTTTTAGCCCTCCGTAACTGAGAGAATGCACATCTGACTGGAATGAAACTTGCCAGATCAAGAGATTTTCACAGCAGGAAAACGCATACTAAGTTTCATGTAAATCCATTGAAGAATTGCAAAGTTATTAAAGTGCAAATGTTTGAGTTTAGCATTGAAGTGCCTACTCAGCCCTAGCTATAGGGGTGTGACCATGCCCCTATAATACACACACACATATATATATATATTATCAGTTTTTAAATTAAGAAGTCTTTAAAGTTTTTGCACTATTTATTTGAAGCTGTGATGTCATGATACTGCAATGTCCAATACAGCTCAGCATTTAAACTGTTTGCTGGGGACCCAGATGTGCAGATTTAGCTTACTGGGACACAAAGAATAGCATGTGCTTTTGTGATTTGCTTCTTTTTCTTTAGATGCTCATATTCTGGGTAGAAGCACATACATTTTAAAAAAAGTATTTTCTCCTGTTGTTAGGGCTCAAATTTTGGAAGTGGAATATAGTAAGCTGTGTGCAGTGCTACAGCCAACCTGCTTTGCCTTTATTGATTTCACTGAAAGGCTAACTTTGTGTCACTTTAGCACCTGATTTATTTCTTCTGTTTTTTTGCATGGGAGTTGTATAGACAGAATAGAGTGGCGTTTATCACTCCATTAGAGATAAGGCATAGCAAACATCTTTCCTCAGTTCACATAATTTAGCACATTGCACTTTTCTGATGTAAGTGGGTAACTCTTTTCTTAGATGTATACTAATAGGATTAATTTTTTGTTTGCCACTCTAATTTGTAACATTGTACCATGGTGTATATCTTTTTTTAAGGTCACAGCGGATAAGCTACCTTTTTCAGGGAGTATTTCAATCTTGGAGATCTGAAGTCATTTTAAAGGCATCAGAACCTGAGGTGGAATTGGACTAACCCAGCAAAATTTAAGAGATTAGAATTTTATTAAGATTTTAAAGGAAGGTAAGAGACTGATATTTGATTTAAATTTCTTCACACTTATTATTATGATTATGTTTCTGGAGCATCACAACAAGCTCTAGTTCAACATAATAAATTAGAGACTCTTGTTGCAAGCAAAAAGTGGAAGCTAGAAGTACTACCTTTAGTTGGGAATTTGTACAAAAATATTTATAATGGTTGCTTTGTTTTTTCATCTTTATCTTCTGTATAGTCACTTTTTACTGAAGCACTTATAATCACATATATACTTGAATCTAATCATGTGAAGCCATTATAGATGAAACAAAAAAGAACCCTGAGCCTTGCTTACAAATGGTACTGAAGTATCAGACACAAAAGATATGGCGGAACATTTAAATGATTACTTCAGCTCAGTTTATGATATGAAAGCACAAGATAACATCATGGTTGAGCAGAATATAAATTTAAATCTAGATAATCATTAGTGCTTCCCAGATAGAAAATCTGTTGAACAAACTGAAACCACACAAATCAGCAGGGCCAGATCAAATGCACCCAAGATAACTTAAAGAAGTAAGAGCACAGATATCTAAGCCACTAACATATTTATTCAATGTGTCATTTTCCACAGGAGAGGTGCCTGAGGATTGGAGAAGGGCCACTGTAATCCCATTACACAAAAAAAGGGGGTTAAAACATCAATGTCATACTATAGGCCAGTTAGTTTAATAGCAGTTCTGTGTAAGATAGCGGAGAGCTTTTTGAAGGACAAGGTCAAAGAAAATCTAGATATGTTAAATTATAAAGATGTTAAGCAGCATGGGTTTAGAAGAAATAGTTCATGCTTGACAAACCAGCTCAGTTTTTACTAACAAGTAAATAAAGACATACATGACAATAACCCAGTGAATGTGTTTTTTTTCTGTATTTTCAGAAGGTGTTCGACAAAGTGCCATACAATCAACTTATCAATAAATGGCTAAAATAGGGGTAGACAGTAGATTAGTAATGTGGGTTCAGAACTGGTTAAGGGAAAGGAAACAGAAGGTTAGAATTAGGGGGATTTATCCAAACTGTGCTGACATGACTAGTGGAGTGTCACAGGGGTCTGTACTGGGTCTGGCTGTTTTCTCATTATATATTAGGGATATCCACCATGGTATAGAAAATACAATGGTCAAGTTTGCAGATGACATAAAGTTAGGAGGCTCTGTGAAATCAACTGAAAGCATTCAGAGTTTGGAGAAAGATCTGCAGACAGTAGAAATGTGGTCCAATGAAAATAAAATGCCTTTTAGGATTGAAAAATGCAGAGTAATGCAACTGGGGAAAAAAGAACCCTAGTCATGTATACCGGTTAAATGACATGCAAGTGGAAGCGTCCAGTAAAGAGAAAGACTGTGGACTTGTAATAGATGATAACATGAATTTTAGAGCACAGAGGATACAGGTAATTAGGAAGGCTAATTTTATGATAAAGAATATTAAAAGGAACTTTATTAATAAATCTAAACAGTGTCTTCTTCCACTGTATAAAGCACTTGTTAGACCACATATCGATTATGGGTCACCTTAGTGGAACCCATATGCAAGGGAAGAGATTAATAAGATAGAAAAAGTTCAGCGAACATTTACCAAGATGATATGGGCCACAAAAAATGATAGCTATATGGTTAGATTGAAGAAATTAAACCTGTATAGCCTGGAAGATAGAAGGAAAAGAGGGGACCTATTACATTTGTTTAAAATAATGAAGGATCCAGAACTGGCTAAAGAAATTGGGATATAACTAGTGGATAAGCCAGGAGGATTGAGAATGCATAGATTTCAAATAAAAATGAAGACTACAAAAACAAATGCTATGCATTATTCCTTCTTGAATAGAACAGCTAGAAGTTGGAATAACTTACCTGAGCATAGAGTTTTGAGTGCTACCTTAAATGGGTTTAAAAGGGAGATTGACCAAATGGTAGGTTATAAAGGGATAAAATGAGCCCGTCATACGAGGAATGGTGTAATGGGCAGAACTGCCTTCTTCCATTCCAATACCCAGTATAAGCCTAACAAAACAATGTATATAATAGGGCAAAAGGTGTAAAAGTAAACAAAATAAGTTACAATTGTGGTGGCAGTGACGATTGATAAAAGTAAAAAATAGCACATTTTTTTTGTTCCCCAGAGGGACATTAGGCACTTCATGGTAATAAAAAAATCTCTATGGCCCTGCCAAATTCCAGAATGACTTTGCCTTTGGGTGGTGAGCTCACAAAAGGCTATGAACCTATGAAACTAGAGAGATAAGCAACAACCTCAAAATCCTCTTTTGTTAGCCATTAAGGCACTCAAAAAAACTGATAATATCAAATTAATTGAACTGGGTGTATCTAATACAAACACCCAACAAGATCTAACAGATAGTATGGAGGAGGCTGGCCCATGCCTTTGTTATGCAGACATACTGGAACCAGCAGATAAAGTTGAAATTTTTTTATTGGCAGAAAAAAACAAGACTGGACATGAAAATGTGATACATTATGCTATTAATAGATATCGACAAATAGAATAGTATTGTAAAGGTGGTACCAAGTAAAAATGCTGAAGAGTCATGTAAATCATATTTAAAAGATTTTGAAAACTTTATTTCCCTTATATAAAAAAATTAAGCTTAGATCCACCTTCCATACATCTGCTGGATGTATCCCATATATGGACAAGTGAAGTTACTCCTAAAGGAGAAAAAAGTCTGGAACACAGAATATTAGACAAGATACTGGACAAGATAATACATCCTTGGAGGATAAATTAAAGTATTATATGCTACTTATGGTTGCTGGTTTACCGTATCTTAGGAAAGAAGTACAGAATAGTAATAATTTTTTAAGTGCACTGGTAGGGATCCTGTCTGAAAAATAAAAAAGTGGAACTACTGTAGTAAAGAGGATAGTAAAATGGAGACAATTTTATATGAAAATAGTAAAACTGAAATAGCATCTGAGACAGCAGATACATATCTGGACAGTATCTACACAACTACTAATAAGATAGCGGAAAAAAATAAATACTTGAAACAGACACATTGGTAAAGGAACTTAGAAGAAAAAAAGAAAACTATTAACAAAATGGAACCATCATGGAAAATAAAAGAATATAATACAGTTGTCCCTGATCCACAGTGACTTGCAATAGCAAGGATACAGTTAAAAAAGTAATCTGTATATGAACAATAAAGGCAAGGTAGACCACAACTGAGACATAAATCTAAAGAAAAAATCCTCAAAGAAATGAGAGAAGTTGGGAAAAAAATAGAGTTCAACTTGTAAAAAACACAAATGAAAGATCAAGTAATAAAACAAATGAAAACAACCTATGTAGGGAATACTATAAGAGAAGGGTGGTCCCTGGATTAAAGAAAAGAAGTTAAACTTAAAACAAGGAAGCTATTACCCTGTATTTTAAAGGTATACCAACATTCAAGAACGAAAAAAGATATACATTACAACTAGCTGTTTATAACATATTGAAAGGTACATTGGGACAGAAACTTACATGGGTAGACATAAGATCACCATATAGGTATAAAGTATTTCCAAACAAAGCATGGATTTGTGTTATTATAAATAATCATGAAAAGAGAGTCTTGATAATTAAGACTAGGGAGGAATTTTTGCAGGACTGGAGTAAAATTAGGTACAAGCATTAAACTGGCTCAACCGTTGGAAAAATCAAAGGCCTCACAAGCAATGAAAGAAAAAAACAAAGAAAAAGGGTTAGTAACCAATAGAGAGTAACTTCATTTTTCAAACCAATTGAGCAGGAACACACTTTGTTGGGTGATGATGATAATGAGGTTGAACAGACAGGCAGAATTATTAGAGGAAGATAACAAAATGGCATAAGAACTAACTCAAGTATAATTTTACCAGATGAGGCTGAAAGACTTGTGGAAGGTATTTCAACATCAGAAGCCTCTGATGTGGAGAGTGAGATAACAAATTCAACTTAATTTCTTAGACTAGAGTGACAAAATTTAGCTGACAGAACAAAAACAGTAAGGAAACTCATAGATGCTCTTTGTTAGAACATGGCAGGAATTTATACTAAACTGGAGGATAAACAGTGACAAAAATATGACCCATAATCATATTACAAGAGATGTGGGACAGTAAACAAAACCCTCACTATTTAGAATGTTTTTGAACTTGAATATTCCAGCATTGAAAGGAAATAATTTTGGACACTTAAAAGGGGGGAATATCAATACTAGTAAATACTTTATTAAATTTTAGAGGCCTAGAGGCATTCAGAGTCTACCAGTATTTTTTAAGATATGGTTATTAGTTTGCTGTTGAATGAACTATTCTCATTTTTAAATGTGTATATACTGTATCTCCAAAAGACAGGATAGAAGCCTTTGAAAGGCTTTTACATACAATCAATGGAGTTATGATAGATAATAGAAGTAAATATCAAACTATTTTAATCTTCCTTTCTGGAGATCTGAATGGTAGGGTTGGAAGTCTTACAGACAGTAGTTTCAGTTATTGGACAATAGATAATACAATGGGTATGCCACTAAGAAACACCTCAGATAAATAGGTACTATTCTAATAAAACAACTTAATAGCTTAGCTCTCCAAATATTAAATGGAAGAATTCAGGGAGACCTTAAGGGAGCCAATACATATCATGCTGAATCAGGAGGTAGTTTACTGGATCTCTGATTATGTGGTGTTTATTCATTTGCTAGGATAGTGTATCTAAAAGTATGGCACATATGGGAAAGTGATCCTTTCCCCGCTGTATTGTAAGATAGCTTATAAAGAGAAGATTATGAATTAATATTAGAGAAATGAATGAGGCAAACAGAACTATGTGTATTAAGTACAGTAGAAAAGTAAAGTGGAATGAGTATACAATATAGAAACTATAAGAAATAACAAACTCCTCTAAGCTATTAATTTTTAAGGAAGCTATGGAAGAAATGTAAGCACTAAATGTTTTTGAGGACTCCAAACTGTACTGCATGACAACTTGAATATTACCTCCTATATTTTGTTATAATGTCTAAATCTAGATTTAGTATTTGCCGTATTGGTCCTTGCAAGAACAGATCCAGAAGCAAAAGATTTGATACCTTTTAATGGACCAACATAGATGTAACAACAAGAACAAAGTGCTGTAGCTTTTGGACCAACCAGTCCTTCTTCTGAAGTTTAATGGCTGTTGTTTAGAAAAAAACAATACTTTTAACAGCTAGATTATGCACAAAAAACAGAAAAAATCCCCATTGGTTTAAACTACTCATTTAAAAAATACAGATGATGATGTCAGAGAAGTATAACAGCACCATATTACCTTCAGGCAGGAGGGTCCCAGGGTCAAAGGTGCTTGGTGCAAAACACATACAAAGAATCCTACTGCATATAATTTCAATTGACATGAAATAACACTGCTGGAGCAGATGACTCTTAAGTCAAGCTATGATTGTCACAGTGGGTATAAGGATGTGATTACCGAAAAGCACCCCATCCAGATTAAAGACATACTAAGACTGTCTTAGGACTCTAAGAAGTTTCAATGCATGTGTCATAGACAAGAAATTACCAGTGAAGTTGTCTTAAAAACATCAGTGCACACTGTATGATGTGTAAAACTTAGCTGGACCTATCACTCAGCTGTACTCTCCAGCTAGACATCATGCCCCATAACTTCAAAAACCTCTAGTATAGTGACAGGACTTTATAAATGATGATTTAAATATAAATTGACAGTATTAGTGTCAAACAAAAAACTCTAGCTGAGGACCACCAAGGAATTAAGACCATGTAGCCTGATATGTACTGATGTCAATATACACTGAGAATTTAACAACTTGATATACTATAAGTATTAAGGGATCTCATTTGTATGAGGGTCCTGGACAGATCTTTTTACATTAGGGTACTACTGTAGTGATTTGTGGAAATGTAGGTATGTTAGACTTCTGGTCTTACACACATACTTTATATTTACTTCTAGTTACCTTATCCTGGGGAAGGTGGTAGTTTTATTTCATTGTAGTTCTATCCAGAATCCTTGGAAATGTTGCTACGCAGATAGAAGTACAGTTAAGTAGTGTTACATTTCTGCTCTGTAGGTATTAGGATACATGAGACCTTTTACTTAGGATTTCATGACAAGTTGAATTCCTTTGGGGAACAATTGCAGTGACTGCTGTGAATAAAGGTTCATTAGGAGAGTGTGTATGTGTGTGTGTGTGTGTATGTGTGTGAGAGAGAGAGACAGAGAGAATGGATCTCCTTAAAGCTAGTCACTCTCCCCCCCCCCACATTATGTGGATGTGGGGTGGGGTAGGATGTATTGTTTGTGTGAAGAGGAGGAGAGAAATTAAAATTTGTTATCACTTTTTCAGATTCCTTAGACACTTTTAGTACATCAAGTTGTTAAATTCTCAGTTTATATTGACATCAGTACCTATCAGGCTACATCGTCTTAATTCCTTGGTGGTCCTTGACTAGAGTTTTTTGTTTGACACTAATACTGTCAATTTATATTTAAATTATCATTTATAAAGTCATGTCACTATACTAGATGTTTTTTGAAGTTATGGAGTATGATATCTAGCTGGAGAGTACAACTGGGTGATAGGTCCAGCTAAGTTTTACGCATCATGCAGTGTGCACTGATGTATTTAAGACAGTTTCACTGGTAATTTCTTGTCTATAATGCATGCATTGAAACTTCTTGGAGTCCTAAGACAATCTTAGTATGTCTTTAATCTGGGTGGGGGTGCTTTTCAGTAATCACATCCTTATACACACTGTGACACTCATAGCTTGATTTAAGAGTCATCTGCTCCAGCAGTGTTATCTTATGTTAATTGAATTTATATGTAGTAGGATTCTTTGTATGTGTTTGTCACCAAGCACCTTTGACCCTGGGATCCTCCTGCCTAAAGGTAATATGGTACTGTTATACTTCTCTGACATCATCATCTGTATTTTTTAAATGAGTAGTTTAAACCAATGGGGATTTTTTCTGTTTTTTCTGCATAATCTAGCTGTTAAAAGTATTTTTTTTTGTAAACAACGGCCATTAGGCTTCTGAAGAAGGACTGGTTGGTCCGAAAGCTAGAGCACTTTGTTCTTGTTGTTACATCTATGTTGGTCCAATAAAAGGTATCAAATCATTTGCTTCTGGATTTGTTCTAATGTCTAAATTTCAGTTCAGCTTTTGTAGAGATCATTAAACAATAGACGTTGTATTTAAATTATATTCTTCAGAAACATGTAATCCATAGTAAAACAAAACTCTATACATGTTTTATAGAGATGAGGGATGCTTTTGATTCTATAAAAAGAATTCTCTGGGATAAGCTAATATCTCTTATAATTGATGCAACACTTCTTGCAATCTTAAAGTTATTGCACTGAAACATGTAAGCTAGAATGAGATTTAGCAGACAGGGCATTGACTGAATCAGTCCCTATTTCAATGGGTGTTAAGCAGGGATGTTTATTAGCACAGTGTTTGCTTGATTTATATATAGATAGTTTAACAAAATGCCTAGATGAGGTAGATAAAGTTTAACAAGTTGACTAGATGTGGTACATACTGTATGTTTCCTCGAGTAATATCAAAGACATTAAAGAGTTAATGCATGCAGATGATGCTTTTTTTTCTTTCTCAGACACCCTTAGGATTTAGGCCTGGCAGCAGTTATGGTGTATCTAAGTGAATTAGAACTCGAAATTAGTAAAACAAAGATTACAATCTTTGGTGATAAAAGTAAAAACAAAGTTAGTTGGAACATCAAGGAGGAGCTTTTTGAGGAAGTTGTTGGATTCTGCTACTTGGAAGTAACCTTTGATAAAAATATTAATTGGATTCTTCAAATGAAAAGAATAACAGAAAATGCTAACAAAACAATTTTGGGATTTAACAGATTCACCCATTATTCTGCTGATAATTCCTACAAAGCCTTAAAAACTATCTTTGATGGTAAGCTTGTCAATCAAATTTTATATGGAAGTAAGTTTTTTTTGGGCCTGGCAAAACAAAACAAACAAAAAAAAACTTGAAAATATTCAAATTTTTTTATAAGAACTGCCCTTGGCTTGCCCAGGGACACTCCTACTGCATTTTATGTCTAGAGGCAGATCTGTTATCATTGGAATGCAATACTTTTAAAAGTGAAATCAGATTGGTAAACTGAATTATCAATGTGGAAGAGACTATGCTACCAAAACGTTGTTGACTGGAAGCACAAACAAGAAAAGAAAATAACTGTTTTTTATCTAAATAGTATTTTAACCATAAAGGGAATGTGCAGTATATGGTCTGAGACAGCTCAACGCTCTAGCACAAGATTTGTAAGAGAAGCTGAACAAAGAAAGAGAGATACTGTGATACAAAGAAGCATGGAAAAGATTCATAGTGTTGATAATTCAAGAAGGTATTCAAATATTAGAGATGTTATAGGTATCGCAAATTATTTGTATATCTGTGCGAAAAAGGCACGTAGAAAATCTTATGCAGTTTTAGATATGGCATCTTGTTGGGTTATTTATCTAATATACAGGTAAAAAATATCTTTGGTAAAAATGTCATCAGAAAATGCCCATGTAAAAGAAATTAATAACAGTTGAACACCTTTTGCTCTATTGTCCTGCTGTCAAGAAAGAGAGAGAAAGATGGATTAATCATCTGTTAAATAGAAAAAAATGTTACCTCCAATTCTAAAAAAGATTACCTGCTTAATTTTCATAGTACACAGTTAATTTATGCATTTGCACAATATGGCAGCAGAATCATGCACTCATTGTTGAAAGATTAATGAAGATGTATTATTTACTAATGTTGTGGATAAGGAGTTTTAATAGCAATATATAATGTATATAATTTGGGATCTTCATGTCAGACATCTCAATAGGCATCAAGAACAAGATCAGTCTGTTTGTAGATGACACCAAGATGGGAGCAGTAGTGGATGACTTAGAAGGGTGGTGGGGTTGCAAGATGATCTGCCAAAACTGGAGGCCTGGTTGGACTCTTAGCAGCTGCGGTTCAATGCCAAGAAATGCAAGGTGCTACATTTTGGTCCAAAAAAACCCAAGGAGGAGCTACCAGCTAGGGGGGATTCAACTAGCCAAAACTGAAAGGGAGAAGGATCTGGGGGTGATTATAATGGGAGAAATGAACAACTCAGCACAGTGTAGATAGGCAGCTGCAAAGGTCAACAGGATGCTGGGTTGTATTGCCAGAGGCATATCCTCCAGGAGGGGGTCGGTGATCCTGTTGCTATACAGGTCACTGGTTAGACTACACCTGGAGTACTGCATGCAGTTCTGGTGAACATACCTGAAGAAGGTCATAAGATTACTGGAGGGGGTGTAGCACAGGGCAACAAAAATTATCCAGGGGCTAGGGGACTTACCCTACAAGAGCAGGCTAAGGGAGTTGAACATGTACACCTTGGAAGAGAGGAGGGATGGGGGGACATGATTGAAACCTTCAAGTACATGAAGGGAATAAATAAGACAGGCACAGAGGGGCTTTTCAAATTAAGGAAGGGGAGGAACACTTCAGGGCATGATCTGAGAATGGAAGGGAGAAGGTTCAGGACGGAAAAGAGGAGACACTTTTTTTTATGGAGAGAGTGGTGTCTGGGTGGAACGCATTGCCAGAGAAAGTGGTATTTTGTAGAACAGTGGTCTGCTTCAAAGAGGATGGGACAGGGGAAGGCCACTGGAAGGGAGGGAGGAGGAGGGAGAGGCAGCAGCAGTATAAGGGCTGCTAGCTGCACAATCAAGCAGACTTGATAGACCATAAGGCCTTTATCTGCTGGCAATTTCATATGTTCATATACTTTATTCTTCTTATGAGGACATTACTGCATGTATCCTTTTAATCGTTTACATGTGTAATGTGATAAATCCTTGGATTTTTATGCATTAAAATAAAATTAACCTGAACCTATTCTCACTCAACCCTTCCAGATCTAGACCAGATGGTTTGGACCATAAACTTCTACATCTGTCAGCTCCAACCATTGCCTCCCCTTTACTCACCTCCTAAATCTCTCCTTCACACGTTGCACTGCCCCTCAAGTAAGGTCCTTCCCATCCACAAAGGGAATGATCCCTCCACTGCTGGCAGTTTCTGCCCTATCTCCCACTTCCCTTATCTTGTGAAGTTGCAAGAGAAAATGGTCTACCCATGGCTTGCTGACTTCCTCCCCTCCTTCAACTTCCTCTCTCATAGAAACATAGAAACATAGACTTTGACGGCATATAAGGACCGCTTGGCCCATCTAGTCTGCCCATTTCCCTACATACAGGATAGGCCGCAGATCCTAGTTAACCAACAGCCTATTTCTTCCTACCCCCCACAAGAATTGCCTTATGTCTGTTCCATGCATTCTTGAATTCTCCCACAGTTTTAGACCCCACAACCTCCTCAGGAAGACTGTTCCATGCATCCACTACCCTCTCTGTGAAATAATACTTCCTCACATTGCCCCTGAACCGCCCCCCCATATCTTTAAAATGTGTCCCCTTGTTCTTGCACGTCTCTTTTCTGAAAGATGCTACCCTCTTGGACTTTGTTGATTCCACTGAGGTACTTAAAAGTTTCTATCATGTCCCCCCTCTCCCTTCTTTCCTCAAGGGTACATATTAAGCTCCTTTAGTCTCTTCTCATATGGCTTCTCTTGCAGACCCTGCACCATTTTAGTTGCCCTTCTCTGGACTGCCTCTATCCTGTCTATGTCCTTGAGGAGATGGCGTCTCCAGAACTGGACACAGTACTCCAGATGGGGTCTCACCAACTGCATGTACAGAAGGATAACAACTTCCTGTTTTCTGCTGCTGATTCCTCTCCCTATGCATCCCAGTATACCCCCAGCCCTCCCTACTGCCTTCTCACATTGCTTGCTAACATTAAGATCATCTGATATGATTACCCCCAGGTTCCTTTCCTTTTTTGTTGTTGTTACTACCTCCCCCCCATTGTGTATTCTTCCCCTGGGTTCTTGTTTCCCAGGTGCATTATTTTGCACTTCTTTGCATTGAATCCAAGCTGCCATACTTCTGACCATTCCTCCAACCTTGCCAAGTCCATTCTCATCCTTTCCACACCTCCTTGAATATCAACCCTGTTGCAGATCTTTGTGTCATCTGCAAAGAAGCATACTTTTCCTTCCAGTCCCTCTGCAATGTCACTTATGAAGACATTAAAAAGGACTGGACCCAATACTGAACCTTGCGATACCCCACTAGTAACCCCTCTTTCTTCAGAGTACACTCCATTTACAATTACCTTCTGTGTCCTGTTGTCCAGCCAATGTTTTACCCAGGCTACCACCCTGGGACCCACTCCTAGGCTGGTTAATTTGACTATTAATCTTTTGTGTGGGACTGTGTCAAATGCCTTGCTAAAGTCTAGGTAGGCCATGCCCACAGCCCCTCCCTGGTCTACTACTTTGGTCACCCAGTCAAAGAAATCTATTAGATTCATCTGACATGACCTTCCCACTGAGAACCCATGCTGTCTTGGGTCCTGTGCCCCACTGGCCTCTAGGTACTCAACTATTCTTTCCTTCAGAAGTGACTCCATCACGTTCCCTACCACAGAGGTCAGACTGACAGGTCTGTAGTTTTCTGCCTCTGTCTTGGTCCCACTTTTGTAAGGGGGAATCACATCCATCTTCCTCCAGTCCTCGGGTACCACACCATCCTCCCATGATTTATTAAAAAGAGTTGCCAGTGGTTTCACTAGTTCCCCCCTTAATTCTTTTAGAATTCTGAGGTGAATTCCATCAGGCCCCATTGCTTTGTCCACCTTCAGTTTTAGGAGCTCTTGCAGAACCCTTTCTTCTGTGAAAGGACTGGGATCGACCCCCATCAAGAGTGCTTCTATTAATTGGATTAGGCACTTCCCCTCCTCTTTTGTGAATACTGAGCAGAAATATTCGTTCAGTATCCCTGCCTTTTCACTGTCCCCCTCTGCCCACCCACCGTTCATTCTGTTCAGCCTCACTATCCCTCCCTTTGTCTTTCTACGCTCGCTGATGTACCTATAAAAGGTTTTATCCCCCTTCTTAACTGAGTTGGCTATCTTTTCCTCAGTTTGGGCCTTTGCTATTCTGACTTCCCTCCCTGCATCCTTCTGCCTTAACTGTTACAGCTCTCTGTCCTGCTCTTTCTGTGTTTCCTTATACTTCCGGAATGCTATCTTTTTCTTTCTGACTTTCACAGCCACCTCTTTTGAGAACCATAGTGGCTTTTTCTTTCATTTTGATTTGTTTATTTGCTTCACACAAAGGCTTGTTGCCCTGCACGTCTGGTTTTAGGAAGGATTACTCCATCATCACCTTCCTATTTAGGATCACTATCCTCTTCGGGATGGATCAGGGGCATGTCACTGCCGACATTTCCATCAATTTGGCCAAAGGTGTTGATTTGGTATTCCACTCTCTCCTTCTGGATAAACTAAGCACTGCCAAACCTGGATCCTAGGTGACGGGTTTAAATGCTTCATTGGCAAGCATTTAAACTAGCCAAGGGGGAAGGCACTGAAGAGAAGCAGGGAAATGCCAGCCCTCCCCCCCACCAAAAAACAGGGCAGTTAGTGAAGTAGATACAAAGGTAGAGAAGTTGATAGGGAGCAGGATGGAGTAAATCCAGAAAAAGACAAAAGCAATAAGAACAGGGATGGGCCTAAAAGGAGTAAGGCCATCACAAAATGGTGGGTGATGAGTACCAATGCCCATAGTTTGTGTAACAAGCTCTCTGAACTAGTGGCCTTGATGTAAAAGGGATGCCTGGATATTGTGGTTGTCACAGAGACATGGTACACAGGGAACCATGACTGGGATGTCAACATACCAGGGTAAGCAATCTACAGGAGTCACAGGGAGGGTAAAAACAGAGGAGACAGAGGAGGAGGTGCTCTCTACATGTGAGAAGGAATCAAAGTGACAGAACTGAAGGGTAAACAAGGAGGGGATGAGGCACTGTGGGTCACCCTGGAGACAGGAAATGGCACCACAATCTTCACAGGGGTTGTTTTCAGACCCCCATCTCAGGGGGAGGCAGTGGACAAGGAAATGATAGACAGAATCCTTAGAATGGCAGCAAAAGGAGATATATTGTTGATGGGGGACCTGAATATGCCAGATGTTAACTGGAACACCTTTACTGCAGCCACATACAAGAGCAGGGTCATTCTTGACACCCTACAGGGGGTATGCCTCTGACAGCTAGTGTTGGATCCAACTTGGGAGGGAGCAGTCTTAGACCTGGTATTCTCAAATGGGGATGGAGAGAGGATCTCAAATTTAGAAGTGGGTAGCCATCTGGGAACAAGCGACCACCAAACAGTGTGGTTCACAATAAACACAGCTGCAGTGTCAAGCCATACAAAAGCAAGGGTGTTGGACTTTAGGAGGGTTGACTTTGGCAAAATGGGAGAGTGCCTCAGAAAAGCACTAGAAAACAGGTAAGAAGGAGGGGTGGAAGAACAATGGGGGAAACTCAAAACTGCCATCACAGAGGCAACAAGCCTTTGTGTAAAGCAAATCAACAAAACCAAATGAAGGAAAAAGCCACTGTGTTCTCAAAAGAGGTGGCAGGGAAGGTTAGGGAGAAAAGGACAGCATTCAGAAAATATAAGGAAACTCAGAAGAAGCAAGACAGAGAATTATATCAGTTAAAGCAGAAGGAGGCAGGGAAGACAATCAGAATAGCAAAGGCCCAAACTGATGAAAGGATAGCCAACCCTGTTAAGAAGGGGGATAAAACCTTTAATAGGTACATTAGGGAGTGAAGAAAGACCAAGGGAGGGATAGTGAGGTTTAATTAGCAGACAGGGAATGTGGGCAAAGAGTGACAGTGAAAAATCAGGGATACTGAACAAATACTTCTGCTCAGTATTCACAAAAGAACGGGAGGAGGAGGTACCTAAAGCAAACAATAGAAACACTTTGGGTAGGGAGGTCAGTACCAGTCCATTCACAGAAGAAAGGACTCTTAAAACTGAAGGTGGACAAAGCAATGGGGCCTGACAGGATTCACCCCAAAATTCTAAAAGAACTAAGTGGAGAACTTTTGACACCACTGACTACCATCTTTAACAAATCATGGGAGGCTGGGGTGGTACCTGAGGACTGGAGGAGGGCAGATGTGATTCCACTTCAGAAAATTGGGAGCAAGGCAGAGGTAGGAAACTACAGACCTGTTAGTTTGACCTCAGTGGTAGGGAAAGTGATGGAATCACTCCTGAAGGAAAGAACTGTTGAGTACCTAGAGGCCAGCGGGGCACAGACCTAAGGCAGCATGGTTTCACAGTGGGAAGGTCATGTCAGTTGAATCTAATAGATTTCTTTGACTGGGTGACCAAAGTAGACCAGGGAGGGGCTGTGGACTTGGCCTACCTAGACTTTAATAAGCTTTACTAAGCATTTGACACAGTCCCACACAAAAGACTAATAAACAAGTTAGCCAGCCATGGAGTGGGTCCCAAGGTGGTAGTCTGTGTAAAACATTGGCTGGACAACAGGACACAGAGGGTAATAGTAAACAGAGTCCACTCTGAAGAAAGGGGGGGTTACTAGCGGGGTACCGCAGGGTTCAGTACTGGGACTGGTCTTCTTTAATGTCTTTATAAGTGACATTGCAGAGGGACTGGAAGGAAAAGTATGTCTCTTTGCAGATGACAAAGATCTGCAACAGGGTTGATACACAAGGTGGGGTGGAAAAAATGAGAAGGGACTTGGCAAGGCTGTCCAGAAGAGGACAACTAAAATGGTGTAGGGTCTGCACCAGAAGCCAAACAAAGAGAGACTATAGAAGCTTAATATGTATACCCTCAAGGAAAAGAGGGAAGGGGGGTCATGATAGAAATGTTCAAGTACCTCAGGGGAATCAACAAAGTATAGGAGGGTAGCATCTTTCAGGAAAAGAGATGTGCAAGAACAAGGGGGCACAGTGTGAAGATTGGGGGGGCTCAGGGGTAACATGAGGAAGTATTTTTTCATAGAGAGGGTTGTAGATGCATGTAATGTCCTTCCTGAGTCAATCATGAGGTCAAAAACAGTGGGAGAATTCAAGAATTCATGGGACAGACACAAGGCAATTTTAGTGGGGGTAGGAGGCAATAGACTGTTGGTTAACTAGGATCTGCAGCTTATCCATTAGATAGGGAAATGGGCAAACTACTGTAGGTGGGCCAAGCGGTCCGTATCTGCCATCAAATTCTATGTTTCCATGTTTCTCAGCCTCTAATGTTGACTGATTCTAATACTATCTCACTGGCTGTCAACAGATGGTAAGGTTAGGAGGCTCACTCTCCTCACCACACCCTATCCAGCACAGGGTCCAACAGAGCTCCATCCTGGAGCAATCCTATTTTCGATCTTCCTTTATGATCCCACTTCTACCTGTGCCAACTTGCACATTCACATGTATGCAGATGACACAGTCCTCTACACCGGAGGTCCTTCAACTGCTTCTGTGAAAGTCTCACTAAACATAACTTTCACAGTGCTCTGCACTGGTTCCAGGCCAACCAGCTAAGGGTCAACAAAAAAGAAACTGTGTCTGTGACCTTTGGTACCAGCCAGAAAGTGGCCCAGCTCACCTCCCTCCCCATTTTCTCCATGCTCCCCACTTGAGGTTTTCTCAACATTCAAGTACCTTGGTGTGTGTTTAGATAGCAGGCTTGACTTCTCAGCTCACATCAATGCCATCCATGTCAAACTCTGCCCCAAACTTGGTGCCCTGCACTACAGTAAGGAATGACTCTTTCTACTGGTCTGCCAGAAGTTAGTCACCAAAATATTTCTCCCAGTCTTTGATTATGTGGATGTGGTCTATGACACTGCACCATGTACTTCCATGGCCAGACAGGACGCCCTTTGCAATGACGTCTGCTGCTTTGCTACAGATTCTCCCTCTTGCACCTGCCTCTGCTCTCTTTACTTCTCCCTATCCATCCTTTCACTCCCCATATGCTGGCAGCTCCACTGTGCCTCCCTCATCTCTAAATCCTGGTTTGGTTCCTTCACCTCCTACTTATCCCATCTCAACTCTCCCATCCCTTCCTCCTCCTACTCCTTGTGCTTCAGGGACCCAGGCACTTTTCTCCTTCCCTACGCACACTCCTCAGCTGGAGAATCTGCTTTCTCATACTGCCTCTCCTCTGCCTGGAATCAACTACCCTCCTCCATCTGTCTCTCTCCAACCCTCCTTTCTCTTCCTTAGATGCCAACTAAAACGTCTCCCTTCTCTGCCTTGTTTCTGCTAACCCCCTTCCTGAACCTTTCCTTACTTTTCCTGTCCCGACCTATGAGTACTGGTTCAGCATCCCATTAATTAATTTTAGTACATATTTCTATTTTTTTATTTTACCAACTGGTTAAGATAGCTCTGGATTTGGAGAAAATCCCATTTAAATTTGAATAGGAAGTGAAGAACTGGTAAAGAATTTAAGTGCTGACCACGTATGTGTTGAGGCTTTGTGTATATAATGTTCTTTTTCATAAGTTTTTACATAATTCATTTTATATAAACAGATCCCAGACTCCATGATGAAGGGGTATATAAGCCCCAAAATGTCGGAATTGTAATAAGTCTGGATATCTAGAATAAACATATATTATTTTATTACATTTCATAAGTGAGCCTTTGTGTTCAGTCTCTCTATGTATTTAAAAGTCAGCAGATCACAGAGGAACAACAACAATAGATTAAACAATCTATTGCCACATGTATATACCAGAGTGGCAACAGTTAATCTTTTCTGACAAGTACACTTTCACTGTCTTACTCAAACTTGAATGTATACATCGTGAAAATGCATAGTGCACAAGTATCCTAGTCAAGTCAAATGTTGGGAATGTCAATAGGCCTCTCTATTTCATATACATCTTTACCCTTAGAAGTTCAGGAACCATGGGGATCTTAATGCTGCTTACAATGGCCCCCATGATTTTTCATTTTTATCCTATTGGTTCCTTGCTGAATACCGGATATGTTCCAGCTTCATGCAATGTAAGAGAGCTTTCACCCATTGGGCCACAGTAGGGGTAGAATCCATCCACCAGTGCTTGGCCGGCACTTATTTCTCCACAGGTATCCCCAGTCTCTGCAAGGGGTGTACATTCAGAACATCTTCTATGTCCCCGCATGATAGTCCTAAAAGTATATTTATAGCTTCTAGTGGTACTGAGTACCCTAAGACTTTAGAATGTAATATATTGATTTCCTGCCAGAAGAGCAGTACTTTAGGACAGGACCAGACCACGTGAGAAGAGGCCCCGGAATGGGCTTGACACTTGGGGAAGATATCTAGTTTTGAGGGATCTATTTTATGGGCAATTGAAGGAATAAAATATGTTCTGTGTAAAATATTGTAATGTATCGCCCTAAGTCAATTGTTAACTGAGCAGGATATTCCCCCTCTTAAAGATAATTTCCCAATCAGAGCTGGTTAGTTTTGAGGGCTCAAGGTATCATAGATACATAGACAGTGTCGGCAGATAAGGGCTTATGGCCCACCCAGTCTGCCCATTTAAGTTTGTAAGTTCAGTTTATGTTTTCCAGGAAGTCTGTTGCCCCTTACCCCTGAATCATTCCTAACTTTCTTTAAGTCAAGAAACCGGGTCTTGGAGAGACCCCAAGACAGTCTTATAAGACTTGGTCAGAGGTTTTAAAATAGGTCCCGTCAGGCTGTTCAAGAAGATTTCTTCCAAGGGGGAGTGTCTCAGGGGGAAAGTGGCTTTGTGCAGTCCACCTATTGCTAATAGTCTAGATCTAATTTGAAGATAAGTAAAAAAAAATGAGTTGCATGCAGGTTAAACTTTTGTGACAATTGCTGATAAGTAAGAAAATTCCCATCCTCAAACAGATGGGACAGCAGGTGGACCCCTCTACCACGTCAAGTTTTCAGGGTGTGATGCACTGGTCCCAGAATCAAATTTGGTTCCCATAAGGTGTGTTCTATCCTTTCTCTATATGTTGACCAAATCAGCACCACACCAGGCCAGCACTGCTGTAAATAAAGGCCATCCTTCATCTGGCAAACCAGACTTAGCAATTTCGCCAGACCCAAGTCATTGCCACCCAAATGGGTGGCCAGCACCCCAGGAGGGCCTCGGCACTGAGATTCAGCCTCAGCCCATGATAAAAAGTCCTTCCACCTGCTTCCTTGTTGCCCCATCCATTGCTTTCACTGCCTTTGTGGATCCTGAAATACAGTAGGTTAGCATCTACTGGTGTTTACTACACCCTTCTGGCTGCCCATCTGAAAAAAGAATGCCCACAACCCACTCTCTCCTTAATTGTGATGTAGCACCTGTTGATAAAAGAAAGCATGTCACAGCAGATGAGGATATGCATATCCTTCAAAGGTCTATGACTTCCATCTTCTCAGTGCCCTCATCTGATTGTCTGACCACCCTACTTCTCTTGCATTTATAACTACCCCAATTCAAAATTAACACATATTAAACTCTGCCAGGTTCAATCACAAGCTTCTTATTACCCTGCTAAGGACACATCTGAACTGAAACACTGTCAGAGGGGTTCTGTTTTCGTGATGAAAGAGCACCCCTCTCAAGGTCTCTGGCAATATGTCAGTGTCAGTGGCTCAGTAGGTAGCACACTTGCCTCTGAGGCTGGGAGATCAGAGGGCTGTGGGTTCAGTTACCACATCTGGCACTTGGGTTAATGTCCCAATACTGACACTGTAGTGCAGCATGAGATGGGTGCTGCACTTCTGAGGTGCCATCTTTCGGATGAGACGTTAAAACCAAGGTCCCATCTGCCTGGATTGGTGGTAGTTCAGGTGGATGTTAAAGATCCCACAGCACTTGTTGAAAAGAGTAGGGGAATTTCCCCAGGATCCTAGCCAAATTTCCCTCATTCACTAAAAATACCACCAACAGCTTAATCTGGTTCAAGGTCAGTTGGCATTCATCTGTATCCCCCTCCCCCGGGTCGTGCCTGAAAATAGGCAGGATTTGTCTAGTGCACTTACTCGGTCAACACAAACTAAATAAAATATATTTCTGCAGTTCATTTACTATGTCCCATATGGTTCTCAAGGGTGCTCACAGGTTACAGGTTACATCAACACTCAAATGCCAAACAGTCCATCTTACTCTTATGGATGTGCAAAAACATCCCCTCCATTGTCACAGCCACATCCTTAAAGGCCAAGATCACCACTGTCTGAGGTGCTTTATATGGCTGCACCAACTCCGATACCTTGATGGCACCATAGAAGGCCACCAAAAATACTGTCCTAAACAGTAATATATCTTATTTAAGTGCACATACCTTGTCCAACTTGCCCCAAGCCTGCTCAGGTTGGCTGGAGCTAATCGGCCATCAGTGATCAGCTCATTTACTAAATCCTCTCAACCATGCCTCTATCAACTTGTGAAACTGAAATGCTGATGTGTTGTCCTCAAACATATTCACCTTTGGAGAACCATGCTATCCCTGCCAGGTGCTGTTTCACCACTGCTGGTGTGAGCCCTTCCTATTTCTTTTGCAGGGTGTACTAGCATAGCTGATCCACTTGTATGGGCAATTTTTTAGCCCAGCTCTGTTCCCCTCTGGTATTCAAGAACCTTTCTACCCCTCTTTTGTTTGCAACCCTTGTGCCTAGAGCTAAGTCATTCCTGACTAACTCTGATGCTTCTAGCTCACCAATTCCCAGAGGAATGCAGGGACTGACCTACCCTGGTGGTGCTCCTCTGCTTCGAGAGACATCTCTCGGAACCTCCACCACTGTAAATGAGAAAGAGAATCAGTGATATTATTTACCCCAGGCACATGTAACACCTTACAATGAATGTTTAACATAAATGTTAAAACAAAAACTCTCATCAAATCTCCCATTGGGCATTTTGCCCCCAGCTGCCTGTTGATCGTGTGTATGATACCCCTGATATCTGACCTCAAAATAACCTTCTTGCTCCAAAACTGATCACCTTACACCAATAGTGCCACCAGTATAGGAAATAATTCCAGCATGGTAACATTCTTTATCGACCCAGTGTTCCACCATCTGGGTGGCCGCTGCTCGGTGCACCACGACCCAGAGAAATATACTCCACAGCTAAAACCCCCTGACATGTCTGTGTAGAGCCGGGCTGGTGGTGGGAGTCAGCTAAACTGACATGCCATTATAGCAGTGCTAAAAGCCCATCCACACTGCAGAATCCTCCTTCATCCCCTATGTTACCGAGATTATGAGATGTGATTTGTGGCAGCAAACCCCCATCTTTGCTATTCTGTGCAGAAGCATTCTTCTCATCAAGATTATCATGCATGCAGAATGGAGGTGCCCCATCAACTGTTGCAACTCTTACAATGTGATTTTGTGAGCATCCAGTAACTTAACCAAAAAGTTCCACAAGGTCTTACCTTGTTTTCTGGAAAATGAAAAACATGGGCTCAAGTATCAATCTCTATGCCAGGAACTTACAGTACCTTACACGGACCACCCAGCTTAGCCTTTACCAATGAGACACTGAAATCTGTACACACTTCCAGAATAACACTCAATAAGTGTCTGAACTTCCCTTGCCTGCCTTTTCGACAAACAAGAAGTCATCCTAATAATAAACTACTTCCATTCGCACCACTTTCTTCATTACCATCCACTGTAAAAATCTACTAAAGCTTTCAAACACCACGCATGGGCATAGGGGGTATTGTGAGAAAGTATTTTTTCATGGAAAGGGTGGTGGATCCATAGAACAGCCTCCTGGCAGAGGTTGTAGGGGCCAAAATGGTAGGGGAATTCAAAAATGCATGGGACAGACATAAAGGAACTCTAGTGATAGGAAAGAAAGGGTAAGTCACAGATCATTTAGGATCTCTGGTATATGAAACAGGTAGGGAAAATGGTCAGACTAGGTGGGCCAAGCAGTCCTTATCTTCCATCAAATTCTATGTTTCTATGCATGCTATTTCACACACTGTGAGCAAACATGTACGTAGTACTGCCCCTCAAATTTGGTGTCATGTCATAACGATGATCGCGGAATTACAGCAAGTGTACATCACCGAAAATGTATTTCGGCGATGCACACTGACAACACAGACAAAAATGGTGCCCGAGACCAACAGATCTTATTTTTAATGTGGGGGTCTGTGTCCTCCCCGCAACCCCCTAGTTATGGATTGTCAGCTCCAGGGGGTTACATGTCGGGGTATGTGTGAAAAACTTAAAAAAACTGAAAGCCGCCTGCTGGCAAAAAACCCAAACACAATGGACCTGAACTGTGCACCCTGCACCTCCCAGCTGACCACCCTCCCCACCACACTAGTGGACCAGCTAGGCAGCTGCCCCCTACACCCCCCCTTCCACATACTATCCCTTCCCTACCTCTCTCCCCAATGTGTGTGCATGCACACATATACCCACATGCTTCCTGTTGTGGTATTTCACCCACCCCAGTATCCGGTTGCCCCCGGCTTGGTATCCATGAACACAGGCAGTATAATTGAGTCACAGTTTTTGTAGGTGCCCAATTTCAGTTGCCTTGTTCACTGGATACCTCAGATTTCATCTCTAGTAACTCCCTATCCTCTTCATGCATTGACAATAGCCAGAAAGCCAACTCAGTGTTTGCCTTTGCCAGCAATGCCTCCTTTTCTGACATCCTCACCACCTGTGCTGCCCTGTCAAACAACACATATGACACTGTCACAAAACATGAGTCATTGTAATCATTGAAAGGCTCCCATTCTAGGTATGACAGGCGATTGAGCAATCTGAACTCCCGGGGGCCTTTTGGGGACCAGCCCAATCAGGGATACACGCAGTGATGGTGAGGGCACTGACGGCAAGGGGCCACTCATCCTCTCTTACCTCAGCTCCTTGACTAACTATTCCTTGGCCATGTCTGGGCAATCTCTCGCAGATTTCAGGTGCTCAGCCTCATATCACTGGAGACAGCCTGCATACAGGATTCAAAAATCCACTGAAAACCCTTCCACCAGGGCCCACTCAGCCATCTGGTCTGGTTAATGGTACAGCTAAGTCCTAATTCACTTAACCCTTATTGGTGTTGGGAGGCTGTGTTTGCTACTTCCGAAATGGCCTGAGGCATCACCACCTGGCTTGCATTGCATGAATGGATGGGGCCACCTACAGGCCATGAATTCATTTTTGAATCTGCAATGCTCCATTTTGCACACACTTTGGATATAGTTATAGCACATCCCAGTCCCTGCCCCGCCATGAGCCGGAAAACCCTGCAGCCCTCTTTTCAGGGAAGGGGCCCTCCTGACTGGGAAACAACTGTCAGTGTGCTGCATCCCCCCATGTTTAATGGCCCACAGCAAGGTCACATCCCAAACCCCCCAAAGCCTAGTAGGGTTGGCCTGTTTTCATCAATGGAGCTTCTCATTATATTCCAGCCACTCGTACCCACAGTAATTTTTATGCATGGCCATGATCCTGCTGTAATAATTCCACAGCCAGTGGGCTTTCTCTGGGGCCACTTGTTAAATTGTACCTGCAAAGATGACAAACACTGCGGACCAATTCCCCCATGTGCAGCAGATTTGCACCCTCCATCTGACCTCTACCCTGTCATCCTGGTCTTTTTTTCACCTTATCCTCCTCAGGCTCTCTGGGCCAATTAAGGAGCAAAAATGTGTCCACATACCCCCCCCCCCAAATCTGCAACCTCACTTTCTCAGTCAAGTGTGACCTAATAGATTACTTAAGGCTTATGAATCCATCCAGGCAAAGAGGGCACTGGATGGCATCCACCAACTGTCCCCTGGCTCTTACTACCTGCCTGGTACTGGGGTTGGGGCCTTCAACAGACCACAGCTTTCAGGCCCAGCATTCCACCACCATCCAAGGGGGAGGCTGCAACAGATAGCCTTCTCCACCTTGGGCATTCCCCTCTAGATATGCCAGGAGCCTGTCAACCCTCTGTTCGAACACTGACTGCCCAACCACTATCTCCTCTCCCACCTGGGCTGGTGCACCAGTTAGCAATATGTAAGCCCCATTGATGCCAGCAGGCTGAGGTGCTATGCGGGGGCTTCCTCTTTCAGCAACTCTCCTACCCCTTCTGTCCCCATGAAACCTTCTGTACTGGGGGAAGGACCAGTTGGAGAAGGGACATTACCTGGGTCTTCTTTATTCCCTTTACTATGGAAGACCCATCTGGCACTACCAGTCTTGGCAACACCTGTGCCAGATCCCCCAGATGATTCCTAGTCTGGCTGACAAACTGGATTCTCCCTCTCTGTCACTCCTGTACCTTTTTGCCACTGATTCCCCTTCTAAGCTGACCCACTCAAAAGTCCTTTCCAGCAATTCCCTCATTTTCTTTGAAATGCATTCCCCAAATTTAGGCCGATCTTGAATTGTGCTGGCTGGAGCAGCAGGTGCCCTTTGTTACCTCATGGTTGGCGGTGCCTTCCAAGTTGTCACCCTCTTGGATGTTGCCTTTTTTGCCACTGGCTGCTGTGGCACTACTGCCTTTTTCTCTTGTGCTTTTCTCAGCTGTGGGTGGGAACATAGGAAGAATCAGACAAGATGAGGCAAAAAGCCCATCTAGCTTGTCTGTCATGTACAACAAGAGTAACCACTGATACCCATTTTTAGTAGATACTTGTCTAGTTCTGACTTAAAACAATTGACAGTTTTACATTCTACCATTTCTGTGGCAAGCCATTCCATATTTCCATCACTCTCTGTGAGAACTATGCTCTTCTTTCAGTTTTAAATTGCTTACCTCTTAATTGCAATTTATGACTTCGTGTTACCTTTTTACTATCTGAAAATTCAATATTTAGATTTGATCTCAAATCACTGTTAAGAATCACTTTAAAGCTAATATCATGTCACTCCTTAGTCTCTTCATCTCCTGCTTGTAGAGGCCCAACTCATTTAACATTTGCTCATAACTCAGTCCATCCATTCCTTTTATGATCTTTGTAGTTTTCCAGTGTACCCTTTCTAATTTATGTAAGTTTGCTTTGTTTGATGGGTTCCATATTTGTCCACAGTATTCCAGATGCAGACAAACAAGTGACCTATGCAGTGGCATGACCACCTCCCTCTTCCTACATTTAATTCTTTCTTATACAACCCATTATCCTATTATACTTTGAGACAACCTCATCACAGCATTTTGAGAATTTCATTTTGCTGTCTATTAAAATTTCCAGATCTTTCTCATAATCCAAAGTTCTTAATTTTGTGCCACCCATGTAATATTTTGCCTGTTTATTATTCAAACCAAAATGCATCACCATACACTATTCAAAATTAAAGCTCAATTTATTTGTTAGCAATCATGTGTATACATTAGTAAGATCATCTTGTAGCTTTTTACTACCATGCTTTATGTCCCTAATGTGGCCCACTTTGGAATCATCTGCAAATTCAGCTAGCCATGTCTCTTTATCTGCTTGCATCTCCTGTATATAGAAGTTGAAATAGTGTTGGTCCCAAAACAGACCCTTGAGGAACTCCGCTGGTCACTCTGATTCTTGATGATTTGTAACCATTTATTTTAACTGTCTGTACTCTATTTTCAAGCCCTGATTCAATCCACCTTAATAGCTTTGGGTGAAATCCATGACTCCTTAATTTTTGTATTAACTCAGTATGTGGAACCTTATAAAAGCCTTACAGAGGTTCGGGAACACAACATCCACTGGCTTACCTGTTAAGTGCTTCACGTCCTTTACCAAAGAACTCCATCATATTCATTAGACATAGCCTACACTGCTTAACACCATGCTGCTTTGTATCGCAAATATCTTTATCAGCAATAAATATGCTGATTCTGTCTCTCACACGTTTTTCAAACAGTTTCCCTACCACTGATGTTAAGCTCACTGGTCTATAATTAGTTTTATCCCTTCGTTTCCCCTTTTTTTAAAAATCGGTGTAATAACTGCTCTCTTCCAATCTATTGGTGCTTTCCCCTCCTCCAAGGATGCATTAAATAATGTAGTCAATGGGTCAGCTAATATCATTCCCAGTTCTTTTTAGTACCCTGGGGTGCAAACTGCAAGGACTCTGAGCCTTATTCACGTTTAAGTCTTATAACACAGTCAAAACTTCTTCCTTCTCTATTCTTATAGTATTACCATTATCAGGAATGTCCACCTTGGATGAACCTATGACCTGCCCCAGCCCCTGTAGGCTCCCCAACTAGGACTGACACCATGGGAAGGGTAGGCTGTGCCGAAAGCTCCAATGGCCTTTCTCCTGCTGAGTTCCCAAACTCCCCACTAAAGTTTGGAAAACAAGCCTGCCACTAGCATGCACCAGCATGTTTAACTACTTTTCAAACTCAGCCATACCCCTCTTCTCCACCACTTTCCTTCCACCCAGCATAATGTCCTGGTCACTAGCTGAAGACAATAAACACCGACAATCTCTCTCTCTCATCCTATCTCACTATGCTCACAGGGCTGCACTGTATGAAAAGCAAATTAATCACATACTGTTACTATTGTTTTGTTTTTTTTATACTTATGAATCTCCATAAATCCTGGGCTCATGGAGGAAGGGCCTTGCTGCGGCAGCCTGGCTTTCCACTCACTGTCCCTCCACTTGTGACCACTTCTGCCCTCTCTATTGTCATCTGCCACAATGAGCATCATTGGCATGCTGCCCCATGATGACTGGCATGCTCATCTCTTAGTGATGTCCCTTTAGGACCCCAGCTGACCTGTTATCCTGCAAGCCATGTCTTTATAACCTTATTGTTTATTAATTTTTGTATATACCCCATCACCATATGCTCAAAGCCTGGAGTTATGCCTACTTACAAATTTATTTCCCAATGCTTGTCCCCTCCTTGCATGTCCTTCTGTAAGCCATTAGCTTTGTTTGGTTCTTTTATTAATTAATATATTTTTATCATGTATGGGATATATTCTATGCCTGGCCCAAAAGCTCCCTACCTGGTTCATACCTCTACTTACTCCTGCACACCAACTAGGAGCCTTGTATGTGATTCTGCCTGCTTGGCAATGCCAGCGTGCCATGCACAAAATGACAGCCCATGCATGTGCACCACGGGCTGCACCATGTTCAAAACAGGGGCTTGCACATGTGCACCATGAACCCTCTAGTGCACTGCATTTTTCCTGTATGTCACTCAGACTGTCTATGTGTGGCTCCCCCCCCTCCAGTGCCCACATTTAATGTCCAAATGGCCACTATTCTATACACTGCACACTACCGCCATGTTCTGTGAGTGGCCATGCTATCACCATGCAAGTTGGATGGACAAAGGGCTGCTGATTCCTGCAGGTGCACACTATAGCCATGTGCTAGTTCTTCAAAGCTCTGAGTTTCCCCAAAGCATCATTGCTGAAAGGCATCAGATGACTCTGTTCGCCCAATTGACACACTCTCCCCTAGCATAAGCATCTTTCCTCCTTGATTCACATCAGTCAGACCAGGCAGCTGTCCTTATATGTCACTATTGCCCTGTCTCCCAACAATGCACTGTCCTTAATTCCCACTTCTCTCTCCTAGCTCACCACCAGCCCACATAATAGCAGGTGGTAATTTACTGAAACTAGTCCTGTGGGAAGAACTTATGCAAGCTATATCCAGACTATGCTAATATAGTTGGTCAGAGAACCGCACCTTCTAAGCCCTCCCAGCATAACCACACCATCTATACAACCACATCTGTGGGGCTTTTCAGATAATTTAACTCTCTTTCTTGCTTCTAACTCACAACCTGTTGTTTCCTGACCAAGCGATCCAAGTGGCATCCACCGTGATAGCCACCCTATACCATTAGAAGAGCTAGCCTCTCTTATTTTTTTTTTATTCTTTCTTTCAACTCAAACTGTCCAAGTCTGGTTGGACTACACATGTGAACAGCTAACCCACCAGAACTTCCACCATGTGCCAAATCATCTGCTTCTTCCCAATGACGCTGCATGTCACCCACTGTCCACCAGACCTCTGACCCTTGCTGTCTGGCTTATGTTGGAGCCTCAGAGGATCTTTGGCAGTGATCAGGAACTCAGCACTCATCTGAGCAACAGGGTACCATGAGAGAACCAGCCCAAATTTGAAGCACCGTTGCCGAGCACTGAAGATCCCCTTTCTCCTGTGAAAACTGCCTCGTTCAGCTGTCCCTTGTTGCTCCACTAACATCCTCCACTAACAGGGGGAAGAGGTGTCCCATCTTCACCTACCTCTTTGACTCCAAATACCTCTCTCACCAGATATTTCTTCTGCTCTCTCACCTCCCCAGCAGTCCCCCCCCCACTGCAGCTCCACCTGCCCAGTTACCATGCCATAGCTAGCACTTAACTGATTGCTTACCCACTAGAACTGGTGCCACTGCTACCACTGCCAACTGCTGCAAATTGCCACCTGCAGTTATAAATGAAGAGGGGAACAAAGAAGCTCAGCTATTATGTTCCATAACATCTTTGCTTCTCCCTCCAAACCCAACCCTCCCCCACCCCTGGACAGACTTACTGACCCAGTCATGCCCTCACCTTTTCCCTTCCCCCAGCCTACCTCCTCCCTCTTCCCTGCTTCTGCCTGGCAACAGGGAAAGGACCCACAGATAAATGTATGCAGGTTCCAGGATCCGATTCGCCTGCTCACTGGTATGCAAATGATGTTTTTTTTTTTTACTAACACTGTATGGCTTTGAGATTTATTGTTAGAACTTAATCTTTAAATGATTCTCTGTTTGACTCCCACCAATGCCACAGGGTTGGATACATCCCTTCTTTTTTCTGTAAATGGTCCCTCCATTTGATTGGACCATTAGAATCCATGTGAAGGAGGAGTCAGAGCCCACTGTGCTGGCTCCCTGATGAAGCACTAGTGATTGAAGCGCCAGAGTATTTGTGGACTTAGTGGTAATTTTACTGCACTGTCTGTCCATGGTGAATAACTCACTCTACATTTTGCAAAACACCAATTTTGCATTTTGACGCCATTTTAAACTTTAATCAGGCACTCAGTTTGGAGTGCTGCAACTCATTGCTTCTGTCTGAATCTACAGAGGGCTGGCAACCCTGTAGCAGCACCTGAACCTGTACAGGTGAACATGAACACTTTTGCTCAGTCAACTGTACTGAGAAATGAACATGCTCCCAGCAGTGAGCACATCTGGCACAATCACTTAATGCCTCCTCTCCTGCTCTATCTGAGCTGTCATTGATCCCCAGTCCTTCCCAATACCAGCTCCAGTAAGGCCAACTGGGACCAATCATTGCCCAGAATCTCAAGTAGGCAAAGGTGTTACCATTGTACAGGTCTTAATCAGAGTTACCCCTCCAAAGACTTAAAATTTTGTTGAGCTTTTATGCAGATTCAGGCGGGGGAGGTGGCAAAAAGTTGTAGTATGTGTTAGTCTGCAATGTTATTGTACAGGTTTTTTTTTTTATCAAGGATGTATTCCTGACACCTTTAGATTCGGCATTAATGATTTTGTTTTAATTAAATTCCTCAAATATTTCTAAAGCAGCTTTTGTTATTTTTTTATACTCTTTATTTAATTTCTCAAGATCATAATCTGTACATACATTCATGTTATAAATTACATAACTAGGCTAACCAAGGCTGGAAATAATGTAAATCCACATAATTTACATAATTTTAACCAGAGAGCTGATTAGTAGTCAAGCAAGTAGACGTATGCTTCCCAGTAACATTAAGTACATTCAGCCGGCTACAAGAAGGAAGATATATATTGGACAGAGGAAAAAGACTAAACAAAATTAATTTCAAAAGAGCAGCTGTACACTTTGGTAATATTCAAACAGCTAAGGATCCAGCTTACTCTTGTTCCCATGCCTATCTTCGGTCCTTTAAACATATATATCTTTTAGACCATCTCTCCCTCATGGAAGGAAGGATTCATCCTTTTCCCCTATAGAAAGGACCCATGGTCTCCATCGTAATTCAAACTGTTGTTCTTTACCATTGCAATGAGCAATTAGGTGCTCTAAATAATACATGTCGTTCATGATTGAATACCAAAGGGCAAGAAGTGGGGGAGAGCTCTGTGCCACATTCGGTAGATTGCCTTCTTAGCCGTATATATATATATATATATATATATATATATATATATATATATATATATATTGCTCATGAATTAAGCATGAGACTTGGGAGTGAGTAGACAATAAAACTAATTCTGGGGTAAGGACTGCCTCTGTACCTACCACCTGAGTTAAAACATCTGCTGTGTCCAAAAGGAGGAAACAACAGGACAGGACCAGAAGACATGGTAGTGAGTAGCCTTGGGCTCACCACAACCCCTCCAGTAGAATCCATACTGAGGTGGAAGGAATTTAATTAGATGATAGGGTGTGTTAAAAAACCTTGAATGACACTTCCAAGCAAACTCCTTCCAATAAGGGGCTTGGAAAACTTTCATGGAAGGAATAACATATTTAAGCCAATCTGAATAAGGAATATTCAAAGTTAGTTCCTCATTCCAGGCCTGCAGAACTGCCAAGGAAGAATCTCCGGCAACATCACTTAATGCTTTATAAGCTTACCCTATCAAGTGTTGCAGGGTCAGCCCCATCAATAGTATGGTATGGTATGGTAACATTTTATTATAATTCATATCAATATGAACAGGAACAGGATAAACTACACTGAGTGTAGACTCATTTTCAAGGAGGTCCAACCTAAAAATCTCGTACAATTTCAAATGAACAAAACATTTTACAAATAGAGCCTAACATCAAAATCTAGCAGCAACAACAGACAATACATTTAACAAATAAGCAACATACATATAAATAACATGGTTGCAAATCACTATGCATAAGACACATAATAATAACAACATTTGTTCATCTAATAGTGATACGCAATCCTGAATCAAGTATTAGTTTTAATACTAGTGGCATGGGTTCAGGTATACAGCATTTCTCAGGGATTTTATGTAGGATGAATGATCATACTTGTAGATATTGGAAATGTTCCCAGCTCGCCAAGGGAAACACTGCCTGTAACTGAATGAACGAAACAACCCCTTGGGTATCTAAAAATTGGAATATATAGGATAAACCCACCTTATGCCACCTAGAAAATGTATGGTTTATATGGGCTGGGAAGAACTCCACTTCAGCTGATAATAGGCGAGTATAGTAAAATATTGAGGAGAGTTGGGGAAGCCTCCTGATCTGGAACCAGACTCAAAGCAAATTCATAGTGCCAAAGCCGAAATGGTTTAAACTGGGAAGATCAGGCAGAAATGTGAATAAAATCTTTCTCACATCAAAAAGGTAATTCAAGATGAACTCTATATGTTTCCATGGGGAACTGCATTTGGGGTTAATCCAGAGTGCCACTATTCTAAGCGTGGCTGCCCAAAAATAATTAAGTAGGTTGGGAAGGTGTAGGCCACCTTTAGCCCATGGCAACTGAAGAAGGGACCATCAGAGTCAAGGGCGATGACCCGCCCAGACAAAATGAGATGTTTTATTCCATGATGTGAAATAAAAGGGAGAGCGTATCACAGGAAGTGTTTGAAACAAAGTAATCTTGGAAGAATGTATCAATACAGGTAAGGAAGGGCAAACACAAAGAGGCCCACTGTCCCAGATTCCATTCAAGAATCTGCGTCAGGGGCTTGTAGTTCACCAGTTCCAAGTGTTGTAAATCTTTGGGCAGTTTAACATCAAGATATTTGATTTTTGTACATCCCTACGCAAGGGAAGGAGTAGCTTCAACCCTGACGATGGTTTAAAATTATGAGTTAACAGCTCAGTTTTTAAGGTATTTATTACAAGTCCAGATAGTTCGCTGAATTTTCGGAGAATTCCCCCAGACCTCAGGAAGGGAGTGCTCTGGGTTCAACAGGGACAATAAAATGTCATCTGCATATAAACTCATTTTAAAGGTCTGGCCTCCTATAGGGATTCCCTTCATAACCTTGGCCCCCTAATTGCAATCGCCAGTGGCTCAAGGTAGAGAGTGAACAACAATGGCAATAAGGGACATCCCTGCCATGTACCCCAGGACTTTGTAACAGGTGATGATAACTGACATTGATTCTCAGGTATGCAATTGGGGATTTATATATATTTTTGAAGCCAAGAAACTACTTCCAACGAGAAGTCAAAGACAAATAAGGCCTGCCAAAGTATGGACCAGGACACCCTATCAAATGCCTTGTCAGCATCTAAGCTGACCAAGGCTGTTGGGATGGATCTTTGAATAACATTTGAATAACATGGTCCATTAGATGAATAGTTCTACTAATATTGTGCATTGTTTGTCTGTAATGGATAAAGCCGGACTGGTCTGGGTGTATAATGGCTGGAAGAAGATGCTCAATTCGGTGAGCCCAAACAGACATATATAATTTGTAATCCATAATTAATAGAGATTGTCCTGTAAGAGGCAGAGAGTCGATGGTCACGACCAGGTTTTGGGATCGCCGAAAGAATAGCACCATTCCATGAAGTGGGGGAGCATTTCCCTCCTGAATTCCTAAAAAACTTCTGATAATTTGGAGGCCAAAGGGGTTACACAAGTTTTATACCATTCTATGGGAAACCTGTCTATGCCTGTGCATTTTAATATTTTCATTTGTGGCAAGGTGTTTAACATGGATTTTATGAATATTTTAATTATGTATGAAGCTGTGAATATTTGTCTATGTGTATATGTTATTTTATGTTTTAAATTGTAAGTGCACCCTGAGCTCTGGAAGGGCACTTTTTAAAAATAAAGTGATGATGATAAAAAGTTCATCCATATGAATTGGAGCCAAAAGAGATTCCTGATGAATTTGAGAGTTGAGGTAGTTTTAGATCTGCTACAAAAGCAGAAATGTGTTCAGTTACATAGGGATTGGGTTCTTCACATAGTTGACTGTAATAGTTCTTGAAAAGTTTCATTATCTCCGCAATGGTTGAGGACCATTTACCTGTTGTGGGGCACTTAAGCAAATGGATGTGAGATGACGACCTATACCCTGTAGCTTTCTAGCCAGTACACTTGCTCCTTGAGGATCCCCTTCATAATGGAGTTTTTTCAGATACATTAATGCCATTTGTACCTTTTAATCTAATAATTTTTGAAATTCTACTTTAACCTGTTGAATACGATTTCTCCAATTCAGTTGTCCCACCCCCAGTTCTTTTTGTAGTGAATCCAGCTTCCTTGACAGGGTCCTATATCTAGAATTCGGCTGTTTCTTTTTATGGGAGGAATAAGCAATAATTTCTCCATGAAGGACTGCCTTAAAGAGCTGCTGACACCTCAAAGAAAACTTTGAAAAACATGATATTAAGGTACAATTTAGATTGCATTCCATATATATTCTATAGATTTCTCCTCCCAATTATTTATTTCTGAGGACATTTGCATGAATACATGATCTTTATACCTTAGAGTTCATCTGCCTCTTTAGCTTACTCCCTACTTCAAGTCATAATGCTATGTTATGACATCACAATCTGTTGTCAAGGGGATAACTGTGATGTCACAATGAGTGCATTATAACCTCAGGTAGGGAGAAAGCAACAGAAATAGATGAACTATTCTGGAGCAAAGATCCTGTTTTCATGCAAATTACACTAGCAATAAATAATTGGGAGGGGGAATACAGAACAAATGTGAAATACAAGCCAATCAGAGTCTAAATATAATATTTTGTTAAAGTTCTCCTGAATGTGTCAGCTGCTTTTTAAGGGTGTCCCATAAAATGCTAGGAGAAACATCAGGGGAGGTATTCTATTTTTTCTGTTATCATGGTTTTAAAGGCTTCTTCCTTTGATAAAGTAAGATTAAGCTGCCAAAAGGTCAGTTTGTGGGGTTTGGTGGGATGCCTGGCAGAGCGTGGGATTATTAAAAGAGGCAGAGGCACGGGGACAAGACATGATGGAGAGGTGGAAGGGGTAGTTGGCAGAGGCTGGGATTGCCAATTGCGTCGGGGGGACATGGTGCAGGCTTTTTATGATGCTGAGCAGCTGTTTGCTGGGCAGCATCATGCTGATCAAAGCAGACAGGTGCCCTGTGATTCAGGTGGCTCTTTTCTTTGCACTTCATGATGCTTCCCCTCAGCAAACACTGAAAAGTGCCATATTTAGCCTAGCTGATGACTGGTCTGACACTGTTGAGGCCCTTGCAGACTGCTCTGGATGGAAGCAACAGTGGCACACCTCTCAAATCCACCATCAGAGCAATATTTTCACTTTGTGCAAGTGCAAACATAAAAATGGATATAGTGATGTTTTTGCCAGTAATACATTATTTACAAAAATGTGGTGACATTTTTTGCCAGTTTCAAGTATGTATGTCTAAAGCGCAGAATGACTTCAATGCTTTCACAGGGACGTACAGTGAGTAAGTGGCAGTTCATTCATTATGTACTCTAACCACTAAGCCAGAAAATGGTCTTTCATCTCATAGAAATGTTCTTTCTTTTGTTAGAATAGGTCATCTTTTGGGAATAAGCATTTTCTCTGACACCTCCCCCCAAAAAATCACCAAAGCTTTAAAAGGAAGAAACTCTGTAACAACTCATACCAAATATTTCAAGGGGAAATCAAACTGCAGAAAAAATATCAGGACAGAAAAGGTCACTGTGCAGCATCTTTTACTTCTGGGAAAAATAACCAGCACAATCCTATTAAGGTTTCCTTGGTTGATGACAGCATTAGTTGCATGCTGTAGCTTCCAATTAAGCAATTTAATAGCAGTGCTGGACTGTCTTAGCACAGAGTAATGTGCTATTGCAAAGTCTGCCTGCCACCTGCAGCTGAGAATTTGTACCTAATACAAATACACAGAAGGTGTAAGGAGCTATTAATGTAAACAGTCAACATCTGGTGAAGTACCTGTTAATTTCTGGGAATTAGATAAATGACGATGCATATGTTAACAAGGCCAGATGATGTTACTCAGTTTTCTCTCATCAAAAATAAATATGGCAAAATGATAATCCTCCTCCTCTGAAAGTAAAAGGTCATTCTGAGAGTAATGAAGCGTGACAGGACTATAGATGACAGTATCATTCACTGAGTCATTTTAAGATAAAGTTCAGTGTGCCACAGATTTCTTTTTCATTCAGTATCACATGGAAAGTCAGAGTCTGTATTTAAATGGATTGCATACCAGATCATCAGAAAACGAGGGTTCCTAAAGAGAAGATATTTAAGACATTCTATACACCAATTTACAGAGCCAAATACATGGTGTTATTATAAATGGAGACAGCACCTATGTTAACCAGCTGAGTTACCAAATCAGCAGATTTCAATGTCTGTGATATAATTTGGCAAAGTACATTCCTGATCAGACATATTTTAATTCTGGAGCTGTGACAGTCTTTATAAAATGCGTGGACTAATCATCCGAAAGACTGTAACTTCCTTCTGTAAAATAAGCTTCTCACTTATAAAAAAACTTTGGAAACATAATATTTAGTTTATATTTCATTTGTTAAAGTCCAGTAGTTTGCTGACAATGTCCAACAGGAGTCCAATAAAAAGCCTGTGCTACGAGCATAAAAACAGAAATGTCCTGAGGCAAAATGTTTGCTTGGGTCCGTCAACATGTCTCAGTAAGCAGCATGTTAAAAAGCTTGAGGGTGTGCAAGTCTGAGGAATTCAACAGTGATGAGAAAGTGGGTTTTTAATAAACATAAGAAAGAAAATCACCATTACTCATAATACCCTAGTATTTCCAGAACTCTGTAGGTCAAATCCTACAGTGCAACTGCCAAATCTGAGGCTCAGAGTCACTTTGGGTTCCATATATACGGCATGCACTTAAAATTTTACCATGTCCTGAGGATCAGAATAAACAAACATGTGACCTTCATGCTTGGCTTGCAATTTAGCTGGGGACGTTGTGTTGAAAGGAATATTGATCACCTGGAGCTGCTTCCTGGGGCCATCAAAGCGTTTCTGTTTCTGGTGTGTTGTAAAGCTGAAATCTGGAAAAACATAACTCTGTCGCCATCGGCTTCTACCTCTTTACTCACCTTGCTGCCCTCAGTACCAGATTCCTCTTTAGCAAACCTCTGTACTCACTTTGCTGCCCTCAATACCTAACTCCTCTTTTATAGTACTGGCTATGCGCTTAACCCCTCTGCCAGGTTAGCTGTAGCATGAGGCATCCTTCTCCCTGCCCTCACCTATGGTGTGGTTACCTTCCTATGTGCTTCCAAAACCTCTCTAAACAGATGGGACACTATTTACAATAACATTTGTTGTTATGCTTCGGCCTCCTATTGTCGTAAACACCACTGTCAGCTCTATGCTGATCTAAAATGGCCCTCCCCGTCCACTCATCAACACCTCTCTCTTGGCTCTCTGACTGATAGTATTATCAAATCTGGAACCCCAGCATGCTTAGCTCTGTGCTGTCCTGGCAAACCTCCTGTCATGGTCTAAGGTCGGCTGAACATATCCTCCTGCATATACTGAGGTGTAAAACAACAAAGGGTGCCAATGCTTTCTCCCTTGCTGCCCCACTTTACTGGAACTCCATTCCTCTAGATGTTCAACAAGCTCCTAGTCATAACCTCTTTAAAAAACAACACCTGGATTACCTTGCTAAACTTGCCAAGTACACATGCTTCTATCTACCTTAAGCCCCTTCTAGCACTTATTGCTGATGGTTTACTTCTGCTCCTCCCCATTTCACCTTACCTGTACTTCCTACTCTTTGTCTCCCTGTCTCCCATGTTCTTATCTTACTTTTCTCTACCTGATATAGGTCTCAGTCCTCCTCCATGCTCCTACTGCTCTTCTGCCCCATTTTTATACTAGTCTCCTGCCCTCTATGATGGTCCAACAACTGGTACTTATTTACCTTAACTTATATTATAAATATATCTCTGTAATACTGGATTACCTTATTACCTTTGTTGTTAACTATACTACTGCTGATCATTGATTATTTGTACTATTTTATATTTTTAGCCAGTTGTTGTACTGTATATCTCCTATCTTGTCATGCATTCACTGTGTTGTTGTATTTCCTCAGGCTGTGTCTGTAAATAGACATTTCTATGCCTATTAATCTTCTGTACTGTTTTTCCATTTTTAGCCAAGTGTTATACTGTATTCTGCAATCTGCTATCTCGTCTTGTATTCACCTCGCTGTAACCCCCGGGGTCATGTCTGAAAATAGGTATTTCTATGTCTGGTACACCACACCTGATTATCAAAAACAAAACAAATAAATAAAGCAACGGTGTCCAGGACCCTGAGATCTGTCTGTTGTGGGGTATAATTTGGTACATGTGGTTCACTTACAGGCCTTTGGCATCCATTTCTAATACTTCCCAAAGTCAAGCTAATACAGTTTCTACTGGATCTGTAGTGCGTTCAAACTCATTGGGGAGGTTAGTGATTCAAGCATCGGTTTCTCTTAATTGGTTTCTTGCATGCTCCAAATGAGTCTTAGGCAGGGCATTAACTTTTATTATCTCTGCTGTTACTGAGAGTACCCATATAACTTATTCTGCTGCCTCCGTGGCCTCCACTCAGCTAGCTTCTGCCCTCTGTTCCATGGGCTGGAGATGGCTCGATAAGGAGTCAAACTTACCAGCAAGAACCTCAATAGAGACATTCATTTTAATCATTGTGACACATAGAATCTGGAGCATTATTTCTGTGTTCCCCTATGTTACTTGACACCCATGCTCTTAAATGGTTTGAAAGTTACCTCTCTGAGCGCACACAGAGGGTCAGGTGGCAGGACAAACTCCCCAAGGGTCCATACTTGGGCTCCTATGTTCTCACTGTTTGTAAATGAATTGCACAACCACTGTGGGAGTAGCAATGTCATCCAATATGTGGATGATGCTGTGATTTATAAGGCCTCCGATAACCTGGATGCCCTAGGAACATCCCTCCAAGTGGACATTCACATTATGGAGGAATGGCTCATCAAGAACAAAATGGTCCTCAATACCAATAAAACCAAAGCCATGTTGTTCTGACCCAGAGCTCTTAGGCAAGACAGATCACAACTACTTCAACTCAAGTCCTTGGTGGGCAACAAACTTTAAGTGGTCTCCTCCACAAAGTACCTCGGCCTTAACCTCGACCAAGGTCTTACCTTCAAACAGCATGTAGACCAAGTTACTAAAGTAATCCATGGCAAACTTGGACTACTATACTGGCTTAAGGAACAGCTGACTCCCGAAGCCAGGATTGCCATTGCCTCTAGTGTCCTAATCCCAACACTAACATATGCTGCCCCGGTCCTTCAGGGAGTCGCAAAGCTGGAGTTCAGTAAACTGCAGACATTACACAATAAGGTGGTCTGCTTTGCCTCATCATCCCGCTCTAGGAGCCACCACTGCGAGTCCTTAATGAGACTCAGCTGGTCATCGTTCGAATCTCGCCTCAGGTACCCGGTACTCTGTCTGGCAAAGAAGTTAATTAGGCCCACACCTCCCCCGAGTCTCGAAGGACTCCTAACTGTAAAGAGTAATCTGTGCAACTTCAGATCCTCAGGCTAAACGCTACTTGAGGTCCCTAAGGTCAGGACCAAGGCAGGTTACAAGTCTTTTTCTCTTGCTGCCCCTTCCTTCTGGAACAACCTCCCACTGGTGGTGCGAGAAACCTCATCCTTACCGTGTTTCCGCACTAGACTCAAGACTCATATGCTGGCAACAAGTAAATGCCAATGCTATGGTACCTGACACTCCAACCATGACCCCCAAGTCTATGCACTTCACCACATGTAAACCTCCTACACCTGAATGGGCAGCACTTACTCCTTAGCTAGCTCTTCCCCTCTGATGGTTCTCAGATATATGTAACCTTTAGAAAAGACTGTTCAACTTCACTTATATGTATGACCACCACATGCCTACAACTTGTAAATGAATTACTGCTTACTAAGGTTATGTAAATATGACCACCGCATGCCTACAACTTGTTTGATGTACTACCGCTTATCAAGTTTATGTATTGTTAGTTCCCGGGTCGCCCCTGAAAAAGGGACCTCTGGGACCCAGTGGGCCTACCCGGTCATCAAAATTCAATAAATAAATAAATAAATACTGGATCCAGTATTTCTCGACACTTTCTAAGTGACTGACTGGTTTAAAAAAGTATTGTGGCACCTTGGCCACTCCACAAGGTTTCCACAGTCAGCAATTCTCATTCAGATATTTCCTCACCAGTAAGACTGAAAAAGCTGAAACTTGATGCAGGCACTTATAGCATCCTCTGGTACACTTCAGAACAGTTTGGTATGGATTCTCCTAGACTAAAAGCAGGTTTAATAGAATTTTCCTGTTTAGTGGCAGGAGTTGCAGAAAAGTATGGCCACTCACTCCAGATCCTGGCTATGCTCCTTCTGCTATAATGACTTGTAACAAGTTAAAGTTTGGCAGATCGTAAGGGTAAGGCTCTGGGTTACTTGATGAAGACCAACCATGAATGACACCAAGGAGTTTGGGAGCTTGAAGGTGATGTTGAGGTTAGTGAAGTGGGCATTAGAAGAATTCACAATATCTGGGAGAGAGGTGAAAAGATTTCAAGAGGGGTTCCAGATTTGATCAATTTACACTTGAAAATCCATTTCAAATAGGTGTTTACCCCCTGACCTGAATTTTCTGAAATTATGTTTGATTTTCTCTGAGTTGTTGTGACAATAGTCTACTTCTGCTTTAACTACTGCTTATTTATTTTACTGTTGGAATTATTTACAATATACTGTATACTAGAGGTATATAAAATGGATATTAGCCAGTAGGCTAGCATAGTTTTATTTCTATCCCTTGCCATCCAGATGACCTGAGTTCATGCCCAAGCCAGGAACATCTGGTACTAACCACTGAGGAGTGATTCCTGCATCTATTTTGGATGCCTCCTGTTTCGCGGGGGCACCTCTTTCTGTAACCAGCCTCTCTCTCTTCTTTTAAGCTCGAGGGAGGCAAGTTACTATGGAGTACTCAAATGGTTAAGCCAAGGGGCATAACATCCACCAACCCACCAGGTACCAGAGAGCAGTGGTCCTTCTCTCACTGGAGATTGCTACGAGTCCTTGCAGATCTGATTTCATAAAGAGAACATAAGAGAGAGAGCAATGTGAGAATATTGTTCACCAGATACTCTATAAGGAGAAATGGGTATCTGAGTATGTAACACCTTGGCAAATAGTATTAATGACGTTATTAGTATAATTATTGGTGTTTGTCAAGACAAGTAGACGGGTAAGAGTAGATGTTAATTAGTCCCACATTCATTGGGTTGGGCAAAGGAGCTCATTGTGAAATTGGGTCACTAAGACCTATTAGTGTGATGCCAGAGGGAAGCCTACATGGCTGGACTGACTCTGTTCACAAATGAGAAAGTGTATCATAATCTTGTTGCTGGAATAACTAAAGTGCCACTTACTGGCATGAATGCTAAACATAGGCATGTATTGCCCTCCAGGATAGTGTCTCACCTTTCCTGGGGAAAGTATCATTATGTGTTTATCCTGTGGGAATGGCACTCACAAGATCCATAAAGGAAGATGGCTCGTTAAAGAAATTTGACTATCTGTGCTGCAGTGCCTATTCTGATTGGAGGGCAAGGGTACAGCGAAACACCCCCAAATGATTTTTGTGGGGGTGACTGGCAAGGGTTATGCGCATTGAAGATGTGTACTACTTCATACAGCTAATAAACATGAACCTTCTTGATCCCAGTTCTAGGTAAGGGCCTTGCTACATGAGTGGTCTCATGGTAATGGTGCCCCAGCGTGCTTCAGTTGTCCCTTGTCACCATCTGCCCAGACCCTTGGCAGTAGAATGATTTTAAAGTACTGGTTTCTTGCAAGAGGCACTGGACCCTCACTGATGAGAAATGTCATCATGTGCCCCTAGACACAGAAAAGGCATAAGGGGCTTACCTCTGGGGGCTCATCTGGGATTTGGGGGGATGGAAGTACTGGCGGTACAGTGCCCAGGGTACACTGTGACCACATGCACAAATCAAGTTTAAACATAGAGACATAGAACATAGAAACATAGAATTTGACAGCAGATAAGGACCGCTTGGCCCACCCAGTCTGCCCATTTCCCTACCTAATGGATAAGCTGCAGATCCTAGCTAACCAACAGCCTACTTCTTCCTACCCCCAACCCCTAGAATTGCCTTATGACTGTCCCATGCATTCTTGAATTTCACCACTGTTTTTGACTCCACAACCTCCTCAGGAAGGCTGTTTCATGCATCCACAACCCTCACCGTGAAAAAATCCTTCCTCACATTACCTCTGAGCCGTCTCCCCTCTAGCTTCAAATTGTGCCCCCTTGTTCTTGCACACCTCTTTTTCTGAAAGATGCTACCCTCTTGGACTTTTTTGAATCCCTTGAGGTACTTGAAAGTTTCTGTCATGTCCCCCCTCTCCCTCCTCTCCTCGAGGCTATACATATTAAGCTCCTTAAGTCTGTCTTGATATGTCCTCCGGTGCAGACCCTGCACCATTTTAGTTGCCTTCCTCCAGACTGCCTCCATCCTGTCTATGTCTTTGCAGAGATTGGGTCTCCAGAACTGCACACAGTACTCCAGATGGGGTCTCACCAGCTGTCTATACAGAGGGACAACAGCTTCCTGTTTTCTACTGGTGATGCCTCTCCCTATGCATCCCAGTATCCCTCCAGCCCTTCTTACTGCCCTCTCACATTGCTTGCCCACCATTAGGTCATCTGATATAACTACCACCAGGTCCCTTTCCATTTTTGTTGTTGTTAGTATCTTACCCCCCCCATTTTGTACTCTTCCCCTGGGTGTTTGTTTCCCAGGTGCACTACTTTGCACTTCTTAGCATTGAATCTAACCTGCCATACATTTGACCATTCTTCCAACCTTGCCAAGTCCCTTCTTATCCTTTCCACCCCACCTTGTGTATCAACTCTGTTGCAGATCTTTGTGTTGTCTGCAGAGAAACTTACTTTTCCTTCCAGTCCCTCTGCAATGTGGCTTATTAAAGACATTAAAGAGGACCAGTCCTAGTACTGAACCCTGCAGTACCCCACTAGTAACCCCCCTTTCTTCAGATTGGACTCCGTTTACTATTACCCTCTGTGTTCTGTTCTCCAGCCAATTCTTTACCCAGGCTACCATCTTGGGACCCACTCCCAGGCTGGCCAACTTGAATATTAATCTTTTTGTGTGGGACTGTGTCAAATGCCTTGCTAAAGTCTAGGTAGGCCAAGTCCACAGCCCCTCCCTGATCTACTACTTTGGTCACCCAGTCAAAGAAATCTATTAGATTCGTCTGACATGATCTTCCCACTGGGAATCCATGCTGTCTTGGGTCCTGCGCCCCTCTGGCCTCTAGGTACTCAGCAATTCTTTCCTTCAGAAGTGATTCCATCATTTTCCCAATCACTGAGGTTAAACTAACAGGTCTGTAGTTTACTGCTTCTGCCCTGCTCCCACTTTTGTGAAGTGGAATAACATCTGCCCTCCTCCAGTCCTCAGGTACCACCCCATCCTCCCATGATTTATTAAAGAGGTTAGTCAGTGGTGTCATTAGTTCTACCCTTAGTTCTTTTAGAATTCTGGGATGAATCCCATCAGGCCCCATTGCTTTGTCCACCTTCAGTTTTAATAGATCTTTCCGATCCCTTTCTTCTGTGAATGGGCTGGTATCAACCCCTGTATCCAGAGTGTTTCCATTGTTTGGTTTAAGTACCTCCCCCTCTTCATTTGTGAATACTGAGCAAAAATATTTGTTTAGTATCTCTGCCTTTTCACAGTCACCCTCTGCCCACCCCCCATCCCCTTTACTAAGCCTCACTATCTCTCCCTTGGTCTTCCTTCGCTCCCTGCTGTACTTATAAAAGGTTTTATCCCCCTTCTTAACTGAGTTAGTTATCTTTGGACCTTTGCTGTTCTAACTGCCTTTCCTGCTTCCTTTTGCTTTAACTGATACAATCCTCTGTCCTGCTCCTTCTGTGATAACTTGTACTTCCTGAATGCTCTCTTTTTCTCCCTAACCTTCCCTGCCACCTCCTTAGAGAACCATAGTGGTTTCTTACATCATTTTGTTTTGTTTATTTGCTTCACACAAAGGCTTGTTGCCTCTGTGATGGCAGTTCTGATTATTCCCCATTGTTCTTCCACCCCTCCTTCCTGCCCATTTGCTAGTGTATTCCTTAGGCACTCACCCATTTTGGCAAAGTCAGCCCTCCTGAAGTCCGGTACCTTTGCCTTTGTATGGCTTGACTCTACTGCTGTGTTTATCATGAACCATACTGTTCGATGGTCACTAGTTCCCAGATGGCTACCCACTTCTAAATCTGTGATCCTCTCGGCTTCTCCGTTTGAAAGTACCAGGTCTAAGGTTGTTCCCTCTCGAGTGGGTTCCAGTACTAGTTGACTAAGGCATGCCCCCTGTAGGGCATCTAGAATGACCCCACTCTTAGACGTGGATGCTGCAAATGCACTCCAGTTAACATCTGGCATATTCAGATCTCCCATCACAATATCTCCCCCTTTTCTGCCATTCTAAGGATACTTTCTATCATTTCCTTGTCCATTTCCTCCACCTGAGATGGGGTTCTGTATACAACCCCTGTGCTGATTGTGGTGCCATTGCCTGTCTCCAAATTGACCCACAGTGCTTCCTCTCCTCCCTGTTTACCTTTTTGTTCTGTTACTTTGATTGCTTCCCTTATGTAGAGAGCTACTACTCCTCCTTTTTTACCCTCCCTGTCCCTCCTGTAGATAATGTATCCTGGTATGTTTACATCCCAGACAAGGTTCTGTGTGTACCATGTTTCTGTGACTGCCACAATATCCAGATGTTACTCCTCCATCAAGGCCACTAATTCAGGAAGCCTGTTACCCAGACTACGGGCATTAGTACTCATTGCTCTCCATTTTTTGATGGCTTTACCTCTTGTAGCGCCATCCCTGCCCTCACTGACTTTGCTTTCTCCATTTACCCCTGTCCTGCTACCTACTGACCTTTCTACCTTGGTCTTTACCTCATTTAGTACCCTGTTTTGTAGGGGGAGGCTGGGAATTCCCTGCTGCTTATCAGTGCCTCCCCCCTTGACTAGTTTAAAAAGCTTGCCAATGAAGCATTTAAACTGATCACCCAGAAGACATGTTCCCTTCCTGGACAGATGCAGACCATCCTGCCAGTATAGGCTGGTATCCCTCCAGGTGGAACCCTAGTCCCCAATGAAGCCAAACCCCTGTACGCTGCACCATTTTTTCAACCATTCATTGAATCACATGGTGCGAAGTAGGCGGCACCTCTGAGAAGGATACCATGTGTGCTACTTGCCTTAGGCCCCTCCCCAACTCCACAAACTCCTCCTACACTGCTCTAATCTCATGTTGAGCCAAGTCATTCATTCCTAGGTGGACAATGATGTCCAGCTCAGTCTCCCGTGCAGCTGTTCTTGTGATACTGAGGATATGCTACCTGTCCCTCCAAGCCATGGTGTCAGGCAGGCACCATACTTCAATTTGCCCTACTCCCCCCAGTTCTAGCCTCCTAATAATTGAGTCCCCCACCAGGAGCTGCTTCTTTTCCCTGTGGTGTGCTCTGACTCCTTTCTGTGGGGCTACCTTGTGACAGTTGTCCACAACCTCCTTAGTCTCCTCTGCGGGTGCATCCATTGGGGAACTATGCTCCATCAGAATGGTGTATGGATTGTGAGTTGGTACAACTGACTGGGTGTGCCTCTGTTCCACCGCCCTCACCCTCCCTGAACCCACTGTGGTCCAACTGCTGCACTTTCTTGGCAATCTCTGAGGTAGTGGTGGTGGCTCTGGTGCTCCCTGGGTGGGGGAGGTTCACTTACTGCTGTCCAGTGTGGCCTGAAGATGGGCAACCTCCTCCCTCAGGGCAGAGAGTTACCTGAAAATAGGGCTGCATCTCAGCCTCCAGAAAAACTCCTGGAAGACCACTGCCCCACAGCCAGTACATTGCACTACTCCCCACATGTCTGTCTACCTTACTGTTTATCCTGTGTAAGTTTTTTTGGGGGGTATAAATCAGTTACAAAAACACTGAATTAAGGGATCCAGAAATTTGGGGCACTTTAAAAAAATGATATATTTCTGCAGTTTATTTTCACTGTTGATCAGACTGCACTTGAACTGTCTGGAAAAGGAGCAGCTTGCACCCTCAACTTATTAGAATGGGACTGAGTGACTGGATCTCAAGCCTTGGAAGCCCATACTGCATGCAAAGTAGCAGGGGTGGAGGAGGTCCTGCATGCTAATCTTGTGCCTGAGAGCAGTCTTGCATGGATGCCAGAGAAGACAATGATTGTAGAGAGCCAGCAATGGCACTGAAAGAGGACAGCCTCAGCAGAACCAGTGGAACAACTGAACTTCCCACCAGCCCGTGAGAACTGTGGATCACCCTATGATCCTTCAGACTGATCCCTGAGGACCCTGAGGAACCTGCATTGACTGCAGCTGCAGCATCAGAGCCCGAGGAATCAGTGGACCACCAGATCAATCCACTTCAGAGCCTGCACTTGCCCAAAAGAAGGAGGCCTGCCCCTGGATCTCTTCCCACCCTCATGGTAAGGCCTTATCTGGGGCTTCATATATGAATCCACCCTCCAGGGATTCATGACAGGTACAGTTTTAAAGTCACCAGTGATTGAGGCAGGACAAGAAAAAAGTGAAAGTAAAATCAGTTTATAAATAACTGCGTCAATTCTCTAGTGTGTGTGTGTGTTGCTGTAAAGATTATTGAAATAGACCAAGCTCAGAACAGGCATGTCGGGGAGTGGGGACAACCTACAAGACTTACAGAGGTTGCATCTTGAGAAGTTACTAAAGGGCTCATCAAATGAGTGCAGCAAGACTTCAAAGGGAGAGTCAAGCCCTGGAGAGGATATCCAGGTCACAGCTTTGGGAGAGTTACTTGCAAACAAATTGGCCCCTGAGTATTATGATCATTGTCTATATCATGTTGCCAAGGTGTTGAATGTCAAACTGTGACCACTGTTATGATCAAGCCATATTTGGGCATGGGATAACTACCTTTCCAGACCCTCACAGGTGCTTCCAAAGTTTGTAGTTTACAGAGGAAGAAGGAGAAAGGAATCAGAGCACAGTACCCATCCCTGCCACCACCACCACCGACTTGTATCAGTTTGATACAGAGGACCTAGCCAAAGGTTTAAGGGAAGTAGAACAGGCCATAGCCAAAGACCTGACCCATGAAAGAGGTGCCCACCTAGCTGAGACACCTCAGGTCCAGCAGGTGACTGCTGGCATGCAGGGGGTGAGGCTGGATTCATCCACTGGAGACCTGGTGAGGTCCTGGGTGGGGCCACATGCTTCGTTCCTTGCTGACTGTGTGGTAAGCATGAAGTCAGGAAGACCAGGCAGCAAGAGTGGGTCATGGTCAGAAATAAGTCTGTCAGTCCAGAGTGGCACAGCTGTTCCAAGATCCTGATGTCCCCATCTCACTTCACAAGTCCAGCTCCTAACATGGTCATCAACTCTGTGACTTGCCCAGAGGCCAGTCCTCAGCCATCCCTACCTGACACCCAGAAGAAGGCAAGGCAAGGCAAGGCAAATTTCATTTTTCGAGGCACCCAATCCCGGAGGCTCTGAGTGCTGTACATAAATTCAAACTAATAATAAAATACACAACAGATAAATAAATAACAAATAAATTACAATAAATCCTATAAAGTAAAATAAATAAAGCTCAAACTAAGAACAGTCACATAGTCATAAAGAAGACCATCAGAAACCCTATAACACTGCAAGAAAAGGAATCCAAACATGATGTGGTGGACATACTAAATTTAAATTCAAACTTTTTGACTCAAACATGCTAAAGGCTCGATATGCAAAAACTGGTGATGTAAAGGAAAGCCTGTGTTGTTGTAATACTAGAGAAGGAGAATCTGCAGCACATATTTTTGAATTGTGTTATGACACAATTAGGCAAGGAAAAATGGTTAGCTCCTGTTCTAAATCTGTGCCCCATACAAGTGATGATGTCATTTTGAAAATTATGCTTACAGCAGAAGATGACTTTATAATTAAAAATTTTGCAAATTTCCTCATAATTGCACAGAAAGTTAGAAGGAAAATGTTAAGTAGTAAGTGAATTAATATACTGTGGTTTTAATATACTGGTGTAAAATGACAGGTTGGATATTTATAATATGGTTGCTATTTATTATTGGGAATATTGTGCAATATGTTCATTTATTTTTTTCTATTACATTGTAATAATCATTTTTAAAAGACTGAATAATAAACTACTACCTACCGTAAAAGAGTCTCCCCCAGAAATCTTAAAGTCCTCTCCCATGAACCCCTCCACTGCACTAGAGGACCTCGAGCAAATGACAACAGAGGATCAGGTCATAGAAACAAAGTCTGTAACACAGTAGACAGAAGATGAAGCCGTGAAACAATAGTAGTAAGGATCTTAGTTGCTACCAGGAAAATGAAAGGTAAGGTGACTTGGAAAATGTTGTCAGACAGTGTTGTGAAATGATGGGTGGAAACCATTATGGTTATTGCTTCTCATACAGTACACACTGGGATGGTTGTGGGAAACTGTTGAAGCTCAACATGAGCACATTTTGTTATTGGAAGCCAAGAAAGTCCCAACCAAAAGAGATCATGAGCACTACCTATCAGAGCAAAGAGACAGCTGACTGAGACAGCTAGAACATTTTTGCTAGAACATTTCTTATTAGGGGGCAAGCAGACAGACACTTTATTAGAAGTGTAGGGCTTGAAAAGTACATTGGACCTTCAGTCTGGGTAAGAACAAAAACACAGTACTTAGTATGCTAGTCTGAGTTGGGGGAAGGGAGCTGCTAATTATCCTTACAGTTAGCTAGGACAGGAGGAAAGCTGTGAATTGGGGTGCGAGGCTTATGCAGAAATGAAGCAAATGTCTGCATTTAGACTTCCCTAACCTTCTTACAAGAGCACTATAAAAGAACTCCTTCCTAGCATGTTCAGCATGCTTATGTCCAGCGGGTAAGTGGGACAGTGAAGTAGTGGAACAGGAGTAAGATAGGCATTGGCAGGCATCAGCAGGTAATAGCAGGCATGCAGGGAACTCTGCTGGTCCAGTAAGGTAAAGTAGATTACCTGTGTGTAACCCCCCCCAATGTTGGAGGCTTACCTGGCTTTTTCTCTTTGTCCTAGACTGGTCTATTGCTACAGTGGAAGCAAATCAAGACATTAATGGGCTAAGGTACCAGCCCCATTCCAATGCACCATTAAAAATGTGAAACACAGGATATTTAAGTCCTGTCAGCTCGGACTGGGACCTTAGTGAATTATGTCTCACTTCCCTAGTTGGACCCAAGATTTGAGACAAAGCAGTACATTCAGCCTGAGAAAACATAGGGGAGTAGTTACTATCTTAAAGGAGGAATTCCACTTAGGTGCTTTTTAATTAAAATGGCATGGTTTCAGTATTCTTTGTTAAGATGTCTGACATATGCTCCCTGGTCCTGTGCTTTTTTTGCCTAGTGTGGGGGGGGATATGGAATAAAGATGAGCTTCTGATATATACTGCATTAAGAAGAGAGAAAGGGGGGGAGAGAGAGAGAGAGAGAGAGAGGAGGTGGCCATTAGCTCTTACGTAGAGAGGAGGGCTTGGGGGCCTCCTGACCCAAGCTAACAGAGGAAGCCTGTCAGAGCTTATATAGCCACTTAGTCAAGAACATTTCAAAGGTTTTTTACAACCTTTAATATACAGAACCTGAACTGTGTGTTGCTGATTGTGTCAGAAGGATATCTTTTAGAGAAAGATATTGTTCTTGTTTTTCCTGTGAAAGGAGGCAAAAGCTTGCTGATCCAGTCAATGTGTTCTAGCTGGCAACCTGTAGGCACCAGAGGCTATGAGAGAAATACCTGCACCAATCTTGCAGACTGGGAGAATGGCTAGTTAGTGCTACTGCCAGGTAATAACTAACAGTCCACACTATGGTTCTAGAGACTAGATGTGGGTGGGAAGCATGTTGCCCTTGCTCCTTGTACTGCTCTGTCCTGCAGAGGAAGAAGAAACATAGAAACATAGACTTTGATGACAGAGGACCGCTTGGCCCACCTAGTCTGCTCATTTCTCTACTTATTGGATAAGTTGCAGATCCTAGTTAACCAACAGCCTACTTCTTCCTACCCCCTCACCAGAATTGCCTTATCTCTGTCCCATGCATTCTTGAATTCACCCACTGTTTTAGACTCCACAACTTACTCAGGAAAGCCGTTCCATCCATCCACCACCCTCTCTGTGAAAAAAATACTTCCTCACATTACCCTTGAGCCGTCCCCCCCATCTTCAAATTGTGTCCCCTTGTTCTTGCACATCTCTTTTTCTGAAAGATACTACCCTCTTGGATTTTGTTGATTCCCTTGAGGTATTTGAAAGTTTCTATCATGTCCCCCCTCTCCCTCCTTTCCTCGAGGGTATACATACTAAGCTCCTTTAGTCCCTCTTCATATGGCTTCTGTTGCAGACCCTGCACCATTTTAGTTGCCCTCGTCTGGACTGCCTCCATTCTGTCTATGTCCTTGTGGAGATAGGGTCTCCAGAACTACAAGTAGTACTCCAGATGGGGGTCTCACCAACTGTCTGTACAGAGGGATAACAACGTCCTGTTTTCTACTGGTGATGCCTCTCCCTATACATTCCAGTATCCCCCCAGCCCTCCTTACTGCCCTCTCACATTGCTTGTTTACCTTTAGGTCATCTGATATGACTACCTCCAGGTCCCTTTCCATTTGCATTGTTGTTAATACCTTCCCCCCATCCTGTACTCTACCCCGGGTTTTTGTTTCCTAGGTGCATTACTTTACATCTCTTTGCATTGCATCTAAGCTGCCATACTTTTGACCATTCCTCCAACCTTGCCAAGTCCCTTCTCATCTTTTCCACCCACTCCTTGTGTATCAACCCTGTTGCAGATCTTTGTGTTGTCTGCAAAGAGGCATACCTTTCCTTCCAGTCCCTCTGCAATGTCACTTATAAAAACATTAAAAAGGACCGGACTCAGTACTGAACCCTGCTAGTAACCCCCCTTTCTTTGGTGTGTACTCCGTTTACTATTACCCTCTGTGTCCTGTTGTGCAGATGCAAAAGCCAGAGAGGTCCAGATGACTGTGGACACAAACAACCTGAGCTACATACACAGAGGAATGTGAGACCTGCATTTTCTAGCTGCCCCCCCAACTGCATAACTGAATCATCAACCTCAGAGGACCTGCAGCTGCTGGAAGGAGGAGAAGAAGCTCAAGTTGACACAGAAGCAGATACATCAGAACCGTGAGTACTCTCATGGATTGCCCTGCAACTGGAGATGTTTGTGCAAAGTTTTGCCACCAAATCTGGCCATTTGACTTGGCCAATGGGTCAGGAGCTACCAATACCTCATTTGGAGGTTTGCCATTAAAGCAACCACGTGGCCTGTGAGTTTTGGGTTTAACTGTTTAGCCTGTTTTAGAGTACACCACTACTGGCTATCCAGCTGCAGCGCCACCGGGCCTACACTGCTCCTACGGCTAGGTAACCAATGAAGCACAGGGAGCTTAACTGGTACCAGTGGGTAGTGCCACCAGTACTGGTGGGCTGGTAGCACTAAAAGGTTTACAGTACTATTTGCTACTGCCTTGTCTTCCTAGATGGGGGGTGGGCTCTGTTACTGTCATTGTTTCTGCCATCGCTACTATTATTGTCACTGCTAATGTTGCTATTACTGTCACTGTTACAGTTACATTTACTACTGTTTTGTTTTAAAGTGTTTTACTGGCCGAGTCTAGTCAGGCACTTAATTTCAGTCCTGCAACAACAGTTAACAACTTTCTGCCAAAAACAGCTTTTCTTCGCATTCCCCTACACTTGTGAATATTCCCCAGTAAATATTTTATTGATACTTTACATTTTGTCTCATGAACCTATTATTAGTGGCTATGACTGCTTCTATGAATGGTACTTGGCCAAATTGTTTGCAAAATCCAGATAAAAGACATCACAGTTTTCCTGCTTTCAGTCAGAGATTTTCACCTAACAGCTTGTTTAACGATAAATTGCTATAAAAGGAAACAGCTGCATAAATGGATACTTCTGAGATTCAAGATGATGGGCATACTGGGCCAGCCATCTGCTGCAGCATATGTTTGAGTTTTTTTATTTTTACTTTAGAGTTTTGTTAGTTTACTTTTACTGATTTTCTTTTATTTTAGTTAGTCATAGTCAGGACATTAAATAAGTGAGCCTGATAGTAAAGTGTGTCTCGGTGAGCTTGAGAGTAAAGTGTGTCTCAGTGTTTGAAGCCTGCTCATTTAGTAGACGCTAATGCCAAATGCTAGCTTTCATGCTAGCTGTTTATTTTTTCATTGCTCTGTCACAGGACAATTTACCGCTGGAACTGTGATAGCACAAGTAATATCCATCTTTATTTGTGGTATTCTCCAGAAGCCTGTCAGCCTTTTTGCAACTGAGGGAGAAGACGTGGTCCAATTACTCTTGGAGCCACTGGAGAAGACAAGGGAGTTGCCTGGTGTATTTTACTTCTTAACGGAGGTCAGTGACTGTATTTGGAATGGCCAGTTGTGCTAGATTTGAGCTACATTGGGATTGGTCTCATGAAGGAGCCTGAAGATCTGCTAGCTTACTGTCTGTTCTGGACTTGTGACTGTACATACCCTAAGGAGGATTCATCTTGCCCCATGATTGGAGCGAGTGGACCTGGGTAGCTCACCTGGAGATAGGTACCCTGCTTGGGCTGTTTTCCCCTTGGGGAGTTGGGCGATGCTGTACAGAGGGTTGGTGATTTCCTGACATCTCAGGGTCACTGAGGGGTATCTGACGGAGGCTTGGCACCCATGGTGGCTCTAATCTGGGGGGGACACTCAGGCTAGGTGTCTGTTTTCGGGTGTGGCTGACCTGGAGTTTGTGGAGGAAGTAAGACTTTGACCATCACCTTGGACTTATTCCATGAGTTTTCATGCTATCTTCTGGTGGAAAGAACTGGTGTGACCTTCTGCTCAGACTGAGTGAGGGGCCAGGAGGCCTGTCTGGGAGCAGCTGCTGGATCCGGGTTGCCTGTGGGGGTACTGTGCTGCGTTGACTATGGGGGGATGTAGCCCCATCCCCTAGGATCATCTGGGGCTGTCTGTCATAGGTTGGATGGCGGTTGGGTGTTCCAGTCTAGGGACACCCGGGTTTGGGTGGCCATTCTCTGGGTAGAGATGCAGCGAGGTTGGGGCAAAGTCGTCCACTCTGCATCGCTAAATGCTACGTGAAGTCCCCACAGAATTATACTACTTCACCTTATAATGACTTCACCCCATTGTCACTTTGTATTAAGGTGACTTCGCGTTCACTTCTCGTTGGTTTCTGTTGAACGCGAAGCGAGTCATAATTGAAACAGCCCACAGGTCACTTGTGATACAGTCTGCCGGTCACATGACTCAGGTAGGAAGTTAATTTGGCAAGACAGTGAAAGGCTTTCACTTTCGCCTTACCTAATGTGGGAGAATGTGGTTTTGTGAGAGAGGAGACATCTAGGGATAGATGGGCAGCACACCGACCTTGCAAACCACCACTATGCACAGTGGGAGGCCAAGATTGCCGAACAGGGATGGAATGCACCTGCTGTCCCTGCTGGCAACAGGGGGCAGCATGGCCTCCACCTGCATGTGGGGTCAAGCGTGGTCAGGCCATGGAGCAAGTGGCTGCTCCAGAACCTGCAGGGGATGCTGGCAACCCTACAAGAATGCCTGTCACATAGGTTGATTTGGGCCTAATGTGGAGTGAGTTGGACCACCTGAACAACAGGGTTGTGAACCTGGAGCAGCGGTTTGAGTGCGTCGAGGTATCACCAACTCCAAATTATGGCCATGCTCCAACTGCTGCTCTCACACCATAACGTGGAGCATTAGTTTTTGTTTGACCATGCATCCATCACTCTCTCCATGAAAAAATACTTCCTGATGTTGCTCCTGATCCATCCCTCCTCTATATTCAAATTTTGCCCCCTTTACATTGTTACGGGTTGAGCTTGGGACAATATTCGTGCCACCAGCAACTTCACTACCACCACCAGTGGGGACAACAGCATCTCCAACCATCATTGAAGCAACTGATTGCGCTGTGAAAAACAGTCAGAGAAATTCCTTTACTGGCATCAGCTGTGCACTTATGCTGTGTACTACCACACCCATGGCCACTCATGCCAGTCACAGCAGTGCTATGGCCAGAAACATCTTTGCATCCACGTCTCTTTGCAGGCATTATTTTGGATTACACAGAAAATTCACAATAAATTTAGATTTCTGAACTTTGGGGTGGATGGGAAGCCAAAAAAACAACTGTGTCTTACAGATGCAGACTGAGCTCTAAACAGATGCAAACGCACAGACAGATGGAGATTGTGCATTCAAGAGAAGTAGCCACACAGGCACAACAACACTGCCTTAACCAGTGGTCACACAAATCCAAAACTGGAAAAATAATACCTTTTGCGGGTTGGGGGGGTGGTGCTGCTGCAGTACCAGTCCACTACCTAGATAGAACAAAGCAGTAAAAAATACTGCAGATGGAAAACAGATTCAGAGTGCTGCAATTACTGTGTGGCACAATTAAATGTGTCTGACTTGATGGCACACACACACACACACGCTCACACACACACACTCACACACTACAGGTAATGCACAGAAAATGTAACAGTTCACTACACTATATAATCAAATCTTTTAAACAGAATGAAAATATGCACTGCACCACAACAAACAGAAAATAATTATCCAAAATTACTTCAAGTATTACTGTGTGTACATAAACACACAAATACTAACACACACTACTAGTACAAAACAAATAAAAAGACTGCCTTTCTCATGTGAATCTCAGTCCACCACAGTTATGGCCCTCCCCTGAAGCACACTTCAACAGTGTCTGTCAGTACACAGACTGAATGTTGTAAATTAACATTCAAAATGCACAGAAAAACAATCAACACTCGATGATCTAAGCACAGGAAGGTTTCCTACAATTGATGTGCTAAATTTGGACCAAAATAATTGGATCAAAAGTGATTTTTTATAGCTTTTTCGATGGTTTGATTCTCAGAGCTCTGACAGCAAACTATCTCCAGCTTTCCACTACACACTCTACGCAGAACTGAGGCTGTGCAAGACAATATAGAGCCCATGTGACCTGTCATCCCGTGAATCAATGCAAAATTCACCTCAAATAGCAATATAAAGGTGAAGTAAAGCGAAGTCCATTAAAATCAATGGCACTTCACGTTAAAATTGAAGGAAGGCAGTAAAACAAGGTAAAGTTGTGTGAAGTCCATTGGTTTTAATGCACTTCTCAATAAAAATTAAAGGTGGAGTAATACGCTTCGCATAGTGGAGCACTACGCAAATTGGGGTTTTAATACACAAAATGCTCCGTGTAGTGAAGTGGGAGCACATCGCCCAACTCTTTCTCTGGGCAGGTGAAACCAGGGGCCTGTAGTGGTGGCTATTTCTGAACCATCCCGATTTGGACTCTTTTTTGCTGGACCTCTCCTGTGAGAACTTTTGGGTGCATTTTTATCAACTTGGGCTGACTTTAGTTCCTGGAGTAATATACTGTATACCAAACTTGGGATGCAGTGAGAGGGCCTCATTGGACTATTATTTTTCATTCCTATGGATAGAGTGTAGCAGTGAGAGGGCTACAGTATTTGGACATCCTTTGCTGTGGGTGTAGGTGGTGGTGACAACTCCACCATTCACTCATTTTATTCCATTATAAAGTGTGGTGTGCTTCCTTCTGATTGGTGGTGGACCAGTGATTTCACATACTGTCCACTTGAACCTTATATTTGAACTGTGAACTCTAGTCAGATAGGACCTATGTTCATTTAGTCCTAAGACTATTACTGCTGTTTGCATTTTGTAACACTATTTGGGGTTTTATTTTGTAATTTTCTGGGAGGTTGGGTGTTTTTGTTTTAGGTTGTTGGAGTGTCTGTGTAAGTGAGGAGAGAATGAGAGTGTGAGCGTGTGAGTGCGGTTTCGGGAGTTTTTGTTTTGAAATTCATGTTTATTGTAGTTTTTATGTTAATTACAGAGCAAGAAGCATTGATACATACTCAGTACAGTTAAACAATAAGAAACATGGAATGATAATGTACACTTCATGCTCTGTCCTTCTCTCCTTCCCCATCCCACCCTCCCATTACCCCAACCCTAAGTCCCCCGCCACCTCGCCAGTCCATCACTCCAAGAATTTTAATAGCAGCATTATACAGTATTTTATCAGAAGACATATCAATTCCCAAACATACATCAATCTATTCATTCTGAGGGTAGTGATTGTATGGTTTTGGAAGTTTTAATATTTGCTGCTGCTAGTTGAAGGGCAGGTAGGATGTGTTGGAAGAGAGCTTCAGCGGTCAGGTACTACTCTCCCTCCAGGCTTAGGGGCCTCCTCCCTTTCAACTGCCCCCCATTGCCAGCTGAGGCATACTTTTATTTCTCAGATTAACCATTTGAGCTCAGAGCTCTTTACATAGGTTCCACGTTAGTACATTTAGAAGTAGGTGATTATACAGAGGACTGAGACAAACAACGTAATAGGATTAGAATGAGAACATTTAGGTACATTTGATCTTAAAACAAAGGAATGCAAAAAAATACAGCGAAAACTAAAACTGGAATAAGTAAACACAGTCAGATACATACAGGAACAGACATAATAACTGTGCCCAACATGCAGCCTGTTAGTTGTCAGCAACACAAGGGGGTTAGCGCATAGAAGTGCTGGAGAAACGGGGTGGGTGGTTGAGCCCCGAGTGCAGAGTGTCCGAGAGAGAGAGAGAGAGAGGAGAGAGAGAGAGAGAGAGAGACAGACAGCCAGACAGAGAGAGAGAGAGAGAGAGATATCTGTTTGGCAGAAGGGCAGATGGAAGGAGATGCCTTTGCTAGGTGCTAGCGATGGCAGACACACTGAGATTCCTGTATTAAATGGTTCTTTAGGTTCTTTTTAAAGGTCCACAGAGTGGGCAGGCTAATAATGTTCTCATGGAGGGAGCTGAATCACAACGGTGCCCGATAGGCAAAGGACCTTTGCCTTGAGATGTCCGACATTTTGGAGTCAGGAAGGACTGCAGTTCTGAATTTCAGGTGGGCCTGGGATTAATGCTGGGAACTAGGAGTTGTTGGACCCCAGTTGGGAGCTGACCAAGACAGATCTTTTTGGCCAGGAAGCAGGATTGATATTTTAAGTGACCAAAGAGCGTTAGCCAGTGAGCCTTTGCATAGAGATCACAGGTGTGGGTTAGTCAGTGTGCCCCTAAGGTGAGTCTGCAGGCATTATTAAGGGCAGTTTTTATATGTCAGAGGGCAGTGTCTGTGGCAGCGCCATATATTGGCAGTTCATAGTCCACTAGGGAACCCACAGAACTGTGGACCGCTATGCTGAGGGCTACAGGGGTCAGGCTCTGCCTATGGCGATAAAGTAGCCCTAACCGTTTGTTGATTACTTTAGCTGTGATGTCTATGTGGAGGGCGTAGCAGAGCAAGCTGTCAAGAGTGATTCTGAGATATCTGAAGTGATGAACACGTTCAAGGGAACTCCACCCCATCACATATTGATAGCGGGTAGTTTTTGTGCTTGTTCTTAAGGCTGGTGAACAACATGGTTTTTGGTTTTTTGTAGTTCATTATCAATTTATGATTTTTGAACCATGACTCAATGCTGGTGAAGTCACATTGTAGCTGTTGCTCAAGTGCAGTGGGGTCAGAGTCTTTAGAAAAGATAACCGCATCATCCGCGTAGAGGAAGATACGGCACTGATTGGCTAGGGGGAGGCAATTCAGAAATAGGATAAAGAGGAGGGGGGCCCAGAATTGACCCCTGTGGAATGCCTGAGCACACAGGCTTGGTGTCAGAGAGAAAGGTATCTATCCTGACTTGCTGTGAATGGCAGTGTATGTAGCTGCGGAACCATGCAGCTGAATCAGGGACAAGGCCTATGGCAGTGAGTGGGTCAACTAGGAGGGCATGGTTGACCATGTCAAAGGCCTTTGTTAGGTCAATATAGATAGCCCTAGGGATTTGTGGATGAAGCCTGTGTATTCCAGGAGGGCTGTAGTGGTGCTATGCCCAGCCCTAAAGCCATGTTGCTCTTCGCATAGGAGCATGTGCTTGTCCAGATAATCAACAAGTTGGTCGGCAACAATTTGTTCAAGGGCCTTCAAGAGTAGTGGTAGTATAGAGATGGGTCTATAGTTCCTGGGGAGGGTGCAGTCCCCACCCTTGTACACAGGGGTGACTAATGCAGCTTTCCATTTTTGGGGGAATACTGCAAGACGGAGTGAGAGGTTAAGGATTTGGGTGAGAGGGGACAGGATTTCTTCAAGTGAGATCGAGATTAGTTTCAGGTCAAGGTTATTCCCTCTGAATCTCCCCTTCCCAAGCACTTTACACAGATATTTCCTGGTTTCTCCAAAGGAAATAGTCTTGAAGAAAAAAGGGGGATGCGATGGGGATTGCGTGGGTGCAGCAGGGATGGTGAGGGAGAGGAAGTCGGCCAGGATAACATGCTGAAAGTCGGTGAAGGCATTGTTAAAAGTGTTAGTGATAGATTTAGGGTGTAGGATGGGGGAGCCATCAACGCAGAGCATGGTAGGGACCATTTTGGGTTCTCGCCCAGTGACCTTATTTAGGTTAGCCCAGAATTTACACCCATCATTCCAGTTCTTGGTTAGGGCATCTTTATAGTATATGTTTTTGGCTAATTGGATGGTCCTGGTATGCCTCCTTGACCCCAAAACCCCAATCTGCTCACCCGCTCAGCGTGCTGCCACATCTTGGGGATAGTTGGGGGGAGGTGGAGGAGTGGGCCTGGTGGGGGTGCAGAGCGGGGTGGGAAGACTGGGGTTGTGGGGTCAAGGAGGCACCCTGGGGAAAAATGGGTTCAGGAGCGGGGTCCTCCCTGCCTGGTTACCACACCCAAGGGCTCCACTTCTTGTCGGAAAATATCATGGTTGACCTCCGCAGCTCATCCTACTCAGGTGGTGTTATGCAATGTTAGATCTTTTAAAAACAAGACAGCAGTGATTGCTGATCTTGTTGGAACATCAAACTTGGCTTACATCACCGAGACCTGGCTGAACGAAACTGCTGGTCCCATATTGGAGTCAGCAGTTCTGGCTGGGTACTCGGTGATACGCCGCCTGAGATTGGATCGTATGCGGAGGGTGTAGCCATTTGTTTTAAGTTGGAACTGGGCCTCATAGAGGTGCCAGTTGGGAGCACGAGATCCTTCAAGTGTATCGTGGGTGCAGGTGTAGGCTGCAGGATACTTCTCATCTATCGTCCACCCCGGGGCAGGAGTGACTTCCTGTAGGAAGTCGTGGACTTCATCGTCGACATGGTGTTGGAATCCCCCAGATGGTTGGCTCTGGGAGATTTCAATGCCTGAGTCAATGATGAACTCTCACATTTTGGCCAAGACTTCCTCCAACCAATGGTTTTGTTGGGCTTCACACAGGTTATTACATCTGCTACCCACATTCATGGTCACTCGTTGGACCTAGTGTTCCTGCTGGGATGGAGATCTCCGACATGGTGGTGAAGCCAGTCAGGTGGTCTGATCATCACACTATAGGGTTCAGTTTCGAGGCTTCCTCCAATAGACCTGCTCCTATGGAGATGGTACGGTACCACCCTTTAAAGGGTCTGACCCCTGATGGGCTTATGGCAGGTGCTAGACTTTCAGGTAGGCTGAGCATAAGCTTGGATCCACGAGACCTGCTACCAGTCTATAATAAGGTGGTGATGGTCACCCTTGATTCTGTAGCTCCTGTCTTAGTTCAACCACTCATCGTTACCCCTCATTCCACTTGGTTTGATGGGACCTTGAGGGGGCTGAGGTGAGTGGAGCAAAGGTTGGAGCGATGCTGGCGGAAATCCGGTCTGGTTGATAAAAGACTTAAATTGATGGCCCATTATAAGAACTATCAATCAGCCATCTCCCATAAGAAGGCAGAGTTCCTGTCCAAGGAGATTGCCATAGTGCGAAATCAACTGGCTCAGCTCTTCCGTACTGTGGACAGGTTGTGCAATCCAGCCTGTCTTCAGAATCAGGGAGCCTTTTCACAGAATAAGTGTGATGAGTTTGCATGATTTTTCACAGATAAGGCTGCCACCATCAGGTCGGAGACCTGTGCAGCTCACTCCAATGGTTGTTGTGGTGGTCGGTGGGAAACTGCAGATGCCCAGTTCATCTGGTTCAACTTCAATCGGCCAGCAGTCACTGACCTTGTGAAGATTATCCAGGGTATGTGACCGACTTACTGTAGTTCGGATCCGGGTCCAATGCACCTCCTTGTTGGGTGCATGGAGGTTATTGGATGGGTTCTAGTGGAGATAGTCAGGTGTTCGTTGGAGAGGGGGGTATTCCCAGACACCCTGAAGGAGGCAGTGATGTGTCCTTTTCTGAAAAAAGCTTCTCTGGACCCTGACTGTCTCACTAACTACAGATCTGTCTCTAACCTGCCTTTTGTGGGCAAGGTTATTGAGATGGTAGTCGCATCGCAACTGGAGTATCATCTTGCCACCCATGATGTCTATGATCCTGTCTAGTCTGGTTTCAGAAAGAGGCATAGTACTGATACGCAGCTGGTTCGGGTACTTAATGATTTCCTAACAGCAAGAGATTGGAAGAGCTGTTCGATCTTGGTTCTCCTTGATCTCTCTGTGGCATTTGATACCGTGGACCCTGGTGTGTTATTGGAGCACCTGCGGCTGATCTGTGGTCTGTCAGGGGCAGTACTCAGGTGGTTTCAGTCTTTCCTCACAGGCAGGACTCAGAGACTGGTGTCTGGGATTTTTTTCTCAGCCCCTTTCCCCCTGTTCTGTGGGGTGCCTCAGTGCTCCATTTTATCACCCATGTTGTTTGTGGTGTATATGCTGCTATTAGGGGACATTATAAGGCAGTATGGGCAAAGTTTTTACTGCTATGCAGATGATACTCAGCTATATGTGTCCTTTATACCCACACAGGGTGATGCTGTCTTGGTCTTTAATAACTGCCTTGCTGAGATTCAGGATTGGATGAGTGCCAACTGGTTGAGGTTGAACCCTGATAAGACTGAGGGTATTGGTTTTGGACCCAGGTCGTCAGGTAGAGGGGCTGTCTGTTGGGCAGCCATCTGGACTTTGGTTGAGGGGCAACCAGCTGACAGAGGGGGGACGGCTCAGAGGTAATGTGAGGAAGCATTTTTTCATGGAGAGGATTGTGGATGCATGGAACAGCCTCCCTGAGGAGGTCGTGGAGTCAAGAACAGTGGTTGAATTCAAGAATGCATTGGACAGACATAAGGCAGTCCTAGTGGGGGGTAGGAGGAAGTAAGCTGTTGGTTATCTAGGATCTGCAGCTTATCTGTTAGGTAGGAAAATGGGCAGACTAGGTGGGCCAAGTGGTCCTTATCTGCCGTTAAATTCTATGTTTCTATGTTTCTATGACCTCTGACTGGGTGCAGAATCTGGGCATTATGCTTAATGATGGGCTGACACGTAAGTATCAGGTATCAGCTGTCGTCAAGACCTCATCTTACCATCTGAGGAATATTGCCTGGATAAAGCACCTGGTCCTGCTCGATGATCTTCCAATGTTGGTCCACACCTTTGTGACCTCCCGCCTTGACTACTGCAATGGCCTGTACCTAGGTTGCCAAGGGTTGACCTCTGCCACCTGCAGCTGGTGCAGAATGAAGCGGCCAGGTTGTTGACTGGCTTACCTAGATCTTGCTATGTCACACCTGTGCTACACGGCCTGTATTAGCTGCTGGTTCAGTGGAAGATCACCTTCAAGGTCAGATTACTGACCTATAATGCCCTACATGGACAGGGTCTGCAGTATCTGTAAGATCTCCTTTCACCCTACCACCCCTCCACCTTCTTTGCTCCTCTGACGAGGGATTCTTAGAGGTTTCCAGGGTCCATTTGAAGACCTCTGGGACCAGATCATTTGCTTTTGTGGCCTGACCCTGTGGAACTCTTTACCTCGTCAGGTTAGAGAGTGCATGACCTCTGAGACCTTTAAATCTGCACTTAAAACTTATTTATTTAATATGGCATTTCCTGATCTTGGAAATCCTGATGATTTTTAAATTATCTGTTCTTGCCTGTTAGTTAATTTATTTCTCAATTTTTATTTTCTGGATTTGTATGTACAATCGTTTTGATATATTTTGAATTGTGCTTTTTAAAAATACATTTTGATTGATTGATTGATAAACAATACAAGTCGCAGAGAAACACCCAGTCACGTTGCCTGTGTGTCTCCTTGTTTTGATGATTGCAACCTGTCAGGAAGTTCCTTGGTTGCAACAGTGTCATTAAACTTTGGTTTCTCTTCCTCAAATTTCCCGGAAGTTGTTGCAGTTGGGGCAGATAATTCCGTGACCATCTCAAGAAATTCCTTTCACTCAGTACTACATGGTGAAGAGGCATTCATGTGAAAGGGACTCTCCCTGTTGTGGCCATGTTCTTTGTTTTGCTTGGTAATAGCAGGACATTTAAAAAAAGTATTTGCCTGCCTTTGTATTGGTTTTAGCTTCCTCTGAACACCTGGAGGCCAGTTCCCGTGCCAGTCATTCCTCTGCTTTGAACTAGAAGGAGTCAGATAGGATTTCAGGCTTTCTGTGTGGCTTTGGGGTTTATTTCCACATGCAGGGCTCTGGAGCGTGACATGCTGAGTTCCTTGTACTGAAACCTCTTGTGCAGGTAGGCCAGCACATTCTCTATCAGAAGCACCATGTGCTGACTGAAAAGTATTGCTTTTTTGAGTATTTGGAGAGTTTTTGATTGTTCTCTATAACTCCCCAGACCCAACTGAATAAAATCCCAGACATCTGCCTCAGATGCACACAAAATAGAGCTTCCATTCTATTCTTGATGCATTTTATTCTCTTATATGGGAGGAGTATCAGTTGAGCCTGGGAAGCTATGCTGAGTGTGACAGATCCCTGCAACATCATATTGATTGTTTAACCTGCTGCTGAATTTATAACTAGCACCAAATTACCTTAGCATGATGTTGGCATAGTCCTATGTGGACATAGACACCCTGGGTTTAGCAGTACTTGCTTGTAGCTGATCAAGGGAGATTTGAATATGATAAGGTGGGGTTTAGTAGATATATTTTAAGACATGCTCAAGTTGGCTTTGACAGCATAAGAAAACCTCCCAAGGCTCAATAGGAACCTAAATCATATGTTGCTAGTAGGTTGTTTACCAAAGCCGACTATCTGTTATTGTTAAAGTAAATTTCACTGTTGATGTCCTAACTTTTTACTGAGATTATGTGGTACCAGGCTAGGTCTATTCTAATGTCACTGTACCACCGGTCAACTTGTCACCTTGGATTGTTTATCCGGCGAGTTGGAGTACTGAGGTAGATCTTCACCCTACCTTTTTTGTGTGTGTTGTTCACCTTATTTATCTTAATTTTTAACTATTCATTTTAGTCTCACAGAAACATTACAGATTTACTGAACTACGAATACCTCACCGATTCTTTGTGATATTACCAGAATTATTTTCTGAATCCAAATATTTAGAACACTATAAGTTTATAGTGGTTCACAGCTGTCGATTACAAATTTACCCCCCCTTTTTTGTGTAATAACCTTGTTTAGTGTACTTCAGTATTGAAAAAAGTTGAGGCCTTAGACAATCTACTACGCTTTATTGGTACTGTTTCCATAAATTCTGCTATTATTATTAGATTGTTTGTACTTGTTTTGCAGACTTAGAACTGAAATAAGTATTGTTACTCACTTACAACAAGAATGGCTCTGAATAATCTAAATATTTGTACATGGAATGTGAAAGGTCTAGGCTCGCCTATTGAGCGCAAAAAGATGATATCTTACCTAGCTAAAAATACTGTCGATATTGCATTGCTACAGTAGACAGATCTGATGCCTGAGGAAGCAGCTAAATTGGTCAGAGCATGGGTCTCGTTGTAGAATATAGTGTTTTCGGCTCCAAGTAGAGACACAGTGATTCTAATTAAGAAGGGTGTTAACTTTTTTAAGGCTGATCACATTGCTGATGTTGAAGGGAGGTATCAGTTACTCACAGGAGCCCTAAACGGGAAAAAGGTGCTTATTGGTAATCTTTATGCCCCAAATATAGGCCAAAATGTTTTTTTTAACCATATCGCTACTGAACTAGGCTCTTTTAAGGATCATGGGATCATTCTAGGAGGGGATTTTGACAAGGTCATGGATCCACTGCTAGATAGAAACAAAGCTCCAACCAGGGTAACCAAGACCAGGTCCCAAATTGCTTTGCACAGTATGATGGATGACCTAAATATGGTTGACATCTAGAGGCTGGTGCACCCAACAGGAAGGGGATTACTCTTTCTTTTCAGCCAGATACAATACATACAGTCGAACTGATCACCTGTTAATTTCAAAAGACTTAGCAGAGGTTATGAATAATGCAGTATTAAATGACATACTTATATCAGACCAGTCCCTCCTGATGCTCTCACTTTCTGTTGGAGGGTATAAGGCTAAATCATACATGGGGAGGTTAAACAGTTCACTGCTAAATGGAGAAGACTTCAGAATTTGGTTGGAAAACGAAAAATGTGGATTCTTTACAGATAGTGATAATGGAAAGGTATATTTTGCCTGCTTGTGGGATGCCTTTATAGCATATATTACAGGCAGAATAAATAGTTACTCATCTTTTAAGAGGAAGGAGGCCCAAAGGGATTTAACAAAAATGAAAGCAGAACTACATGCTTCAGAAAAGGATTTTAAAGGGCCCAAAAGTTCTGACGTCAAGTTACTACTTAAAATCACCGCCCTAAAGTATGACATAAATAAAATAGCCAAGGCAGAGTATGAACTGTTTCAAACAAGACAAACATACTGGGAGATGGGTGAAAAAGCTAGCAAGTTGTTAGCATATAGGTGAAAGGTAAAGCAAAATAGGAACACCATAGCAGGCATTCAAAATAAGCAAAACTCTGTGGTGGTCACAAATGAAGAAATAAATGCAGTGTTTAGAGACTTTTATAAGCAATTGTACACAAGTGCAGGTGACCCGCCAGGAAATATTAATGAAGATTTTCTTAAAGGGGAACTGTTATCAACAGGGTTTCTTAATGTCTGAAAGATCATAAAAAGCTAATTTGAGTAAACCATTGTGTTTATCTGTGAGTATTTGCAGTCCAGAGTTTTTCATATGTAAATCAGTCTGTAATTAAGGGCTGGGGGCAGCCATATGTTTTAGACTTCTCACAGGAAATGATGTCACCGAGGATCTTGGTCCTTCATTGACTGTAGGTTAAATAGGAAATTGTCTGTTTTATTAGGTGTGTTTTAAGGTGTTATTAAAACACTTTCTACATTTATAATAATTGTTGTGTATATGCACTGAGACTAGTAAGTTATCACCCTTACATTTCAAACTGTTAGTAAAAATAATCCATCTTTAGGATTGCTTTAACCTCTAGCTATACTGCCAGCTGATCATTAAAAATTACATATCTCAAGGCTTGTTCTGTGGTGCCAACAGGTATTGGGGCCCCATACTGTATCAGGATTGTGAAACTCTGGCTGTGTTCATATCAGTGCAGATTTCTGGGGCTGCCACAGCACTAACTTCTGTCTTATTCTGTTCCCTCTCTTACAGCCTTTTCTCTTACAATTTCGGGTGTGAACTCTGGTTTACAAGATGCAAATATTCAAAAACACATGGATGGAAAACATTGTTTAAAAGACTAAAATTTAAAGCATAATCTGAACTGCATTATTAAAATATAGAATAGTGTGCGTGTGTGTGTGTATGTGTGTGTGTAACCAAATTTTACACACACACCCAAGGTGTGAGATGCTACATTAACCCTGATGGCAAAGTCTGAGTGGTTTATAAAAGCATCCCACATTTGAGTTTTTCCCCCTTTTAGCACAGTTCAGTTAGTGCAGCACTTCTGTCAGAAATACACACACACATATACGCACACATGCTTCACACACACTTCACATGCGCACACACTTCACACAAACACTATGCACACACACCACACATACACACACAAACACACACACCACACCACACCACACACACGCATGCATGCACGCACACACACAGCCTGTCTTTCCCTTTGTTTTTTTTTTGTTTTTCTTTCTTTTTTTACATTACAGTGGGAATGGCAATCTGGAAAGTTGTGGTCTGTCGGCATAGCTGCAGAGTGTAAGACACGCTTGAAGAGTATGGGAGGCAGGATCAACTAGATAGATTTTTTTTCTTTTACGGTAGAAAATCCCATTCCATCCAAAGTATTTCAGTAAGAAACTGTTATACTTTTACCTTCATCAAAAGAAGTAATATACTCTTTTAATGATGCATTTCATGTTATGCATGTTTTAACTGTGTTGTCCATCTACATGTTTTTGCAATTAATAAACAAGTAATGGTGTCCTATTTTTTCTTTTCAAGTCGAATCTGGATAGAAAGAGCATAATATTTTCAGAATCATAACACATGCTCAGATTGTTTTTATTATCTTTATCCAGAAAAGGCACACAGCTACTGCATATTCCTGGGTGTGTTTTGGGAGCACGGGAAGGTTAAGTGACTTGCTCTGGTTATACAGTATACAAGTAGAGCATGATGGAATCAAAACCCATTCTGCTGGATGAACAAAGCTTGTTCACAGCTCTTTGCTTTAACCTCTAGGCTGTACTGGCAGCTGATAATCCAAAACTTCAAATTTCAAGGCTGGCCCTATGATGCCAGGCCAGTAGGTACGTAACCACATTTGCATCTTGTAGACTGGAGTTTGCACCCAAAACTCTAAGAGAAAAAGCTGTAAGAGAGGGAATGGAAAAAGAAAGAAGTTGGTGCTGTGGCAGCCCCATAAATCTGTACTGACATGAACACAGACAGGGTTCAGAAATCCTGATATGAGGCCCCAATACCTGTTGGCACCACAGAACAAGCCTTGAGATGTGTAGTTTGTGATGATCAGCTGGCAGTATAGCCTAGAGGTTAAAGCAACACTAAAGATGGATTATGTTTACTAACAGTTTGAAATGTAAAGGTGATAACTCACTAGTTTCAATGCACCTACAAAACAAGTATTATAAATGTAGAAAGTGCTGTAATAACACCTTAAAACACACCTAATAAAACAGACAATTTCCTATTTAACCTACAGTCAATGAAGGGCCAAGATCCTTGGTGACATCATTTCCTGTCAGAAGCCTAAAACATATGGATGCCCCAGCCCTTAATTATAGGCTGATTTACATATGAATAACTCTGTACTGCAAATACTCACAGATAAACACAATGGCTCACTCAAATTAGCTCTTTATGGTCTTTCAGACATTAAATTACTGACCTTGTCAGATCAGAAAAAGAGGATTTGAGTAGACAAATATCTTTTGAAGTGGTAATGCTAGCCATCAAGGATCTGTCCCCCAATAAGGCCCCGGGCCCTGGGCCCTGATGGTCCAACATCGGAATTCTATAAGTATTTGCCAGATAGAACACATAGATATCTTGTAGAAATGTATAGGGAAAGACCAGAAAACAAATCAATACCTGGAACAATGCAGGAAGCTCACATTACCGTGATTCTAAAAAGTGACAAAGATTCACTAAAATGTGAGAATTATAGGCCAGTTTCACTGTTAAATGTCAACTACAAAATTCTAACAAAGGTTTTTGCAACCAGACTAAAGTGATAGGTGACTAAATTGATAGGAAAAGAGCAGGTGGGGTTTGTGCATGGGAGATCAGGTGCAGAGAATGTGCGAAGGTTACTTAATGTTATCTGGACAGTCTCCAAACAGGCTATCCCATCAGCAGTAATAGCCTTAGATTTCTGTAAGGCATTTGATTCTCTGCAGTGGAAATACTTGTATGATGTTCTAGCAAAAATGAAGGTAGGCAATGGTTTTGTTTCATGTGTCAAAATCCTGTGTAGTAGTCCTTCTGCTAGGGTCATAACAAATGGCTTAGTCTCAGTGTCATTGAGGAACAGGTCAGGAAGCATAGGAAAAACTAGGAGCAGTTGTAGAATTTGCAAAAAGTGTTTATTAGCACTAGCAGTAACATAAAAAAAAATAAACTTGTTCAGCATAACTATTTACAAAGGCAAACTAAACAGAGAAGATCCATCTGAATTTTCCTTCAATCTCTGTGTGTCTCTAAAACATTGCAGCTCTCACTCTCTCTTGTAAGTTTTTGCAACCCCCTCCTTAACAAACATCCTGCATTTTTCTAAAATGTTCTTGTCAGCTTCATGCAGGTGCAGCAAGAACACAATGTCCCAGAACTGAGACCCCTTCTCCACAGCTTCTGAAAAATGGTTAAAAAACTGCTCTCAGGTTAACCCCTTGAGTTCCCAACAGCTTTTTGCAATCATCTCAAACTATAATTATATATATTTCAACAGTAACACTAAGTCATTTCTAAACAAAGGGATCCCAATATTAGTTACATTTCCACATAATGATTTGCATATATTATTATACCAGCAGATATGCAAGAGAGGAAAAGACAGAAACAGCAAGGGAAGACTGAGAGACAGTGAGAGGCAAAAAATTGCTAAACCACCGGGGTGATCAAATCCTAGGTCTCACAGGAAAATTTGGTTGCACAACCAGACAGACAAGAAGGAAAGGAAAGAATACAACAGATCCCTGCATTCAAACTCTCAATAACAACTGGGACAGGGTCCTAGTCAACCCTGTCACACTCAGATTCCTTTGGTCTTTTTAGAGGGACCAGGCAGGGTTGTTCACTCTCGCCGTACCTGTTCATACTTGCTTTGGAACCTTTGATTAGGAAAATTTCAGACGAACAAAAGATTCTTGAGGTCAGAATGAATAAATTTACTAATAAAGTGTTTGCTTATGCGGATAACTTATTAATCACAACAGACAATACTGGCAGCCAATTTAAAGATTTAAGTATGCTTCTAGAGGATTTCTCCTAGATATCTGGTTTAAGCATAAACTGGGACAAAATCCACTTCTTACCCATTGGTCCAAAATATAGGATAATGGAGGGGCTAGGGGGCTTGGCTCCATTGATACATTGCAATGAATGCATGAAATACCTGGGGTTAACAATATCCAAAGATAATGGCAAACTATTGGATTTAAATATTACCCCTTATTAAAACAGTTAGAAGATGATCTACTAAAATGGCAAAGTTTAAACTTGGCACTGTGGGGCAAAGTCAATGCCATTAAAATGATCACAGCACCAAAAATCTTTTATCTCTTCCAAACCATTCCCATCAAGAAGCATAGCAGTTTTTTTTACAGGTAAATGGATTGACAGAATGACAAGGGCCTTCTTGTGTGTTGATAAACCTCTGAGGTTGTTGCTTAAAAAACTTACAGCTCCTTGGCTGACAGGGGGTTTTGCTCTACCAGAATGGAAAAAATATCAGGTATTCTTCTTGTTTAAACAAGCAGTTAGATACATTTCCACAGATAAGTCTGAGAAGATACCATTGTGGCTATTGGTGGAACAAACACTGGTCTCCCCCTTCAAACCCTCAGATGTGTTGTTCATACTTATCCCACAATCCATTAGGGACAATACTTGTACTGTGTTAGCTATCAAAATAATTAGGAAAGTAAAGAAAATTCTAGGGTTTCAAAAATTCCCAGCAGTCTTAACTACTATATGGAATAATGTGGACATTGGGCTTGGGGGCAAACCTCTAATAGATGCTGAATGGCTAAAAGCTGGTATTATTAACATAGGGAATATCATTGATGGCAAAAGCAAAATGCTGCTTTCTTTTACAGAGATTAGGGAAAAATATGGATTGCATAGATTCCAGTTTGCTAAGTTCCTACAAATTAGAAGGGCCCTCCAAGACTCCATTCTATCACCAGGATTCAAACTGCCTGAACATCCAGAGTGGGTTCAAACATACAGAATAGTGAAGGAAAAAAGGGGCCGGTATGTGCTATAAATTATTGGTGGATGCTGATAATGTTGTTTCACCTTCACAAGTGGCCAAATTGAAATGGGAAACAGAACTATGTGAGTCTCTGACAGAGGAGGAATGGAATAAGACATGGAGGAAGGCCTACATGAGCTGCAGGGAGGTCCAAGGTAGGACAATTCAATATAAGATTCTTCATTACTACTATTGCTCTCCAAAGCATTTGGATGGAATGGGGGTATTTACAAGAAGAGCCTTGATAGAGGTGCTTAACTAAGCATACCAATCTTCTACACATGCTATGGGATTGCCCAAATATTAGGAACACATGGTTTGAAGTGCATAAGGTATGCGAGGAAGTGACAAATTGTAAACTGCCTTTTTAACCAAGCTTTTTATTTTAGGAGTAGATTCTGAGGTTCCGCATTTAGGGAAACCGCAAATAGTGTGGGTGTTGTCAGTAGCCCTTGCCCTGAAAAGAATACTTTTATCTTATTGGAACTCACTTGTCTCCCCTTCAGTAAAAGAATGGTTAACTAACTTGGGTACTTTAGCTAGCAATGAAAGGATTGCAGCAATTACAGTGAACAGACTTGAGGTTTTTGAACTAACCTGGTCTCCTTTTCTCACCTATATAGAAGATAGTACTTGAGTAAATAAATGTGCCAGATCTTTTAACTGATAAAACCTAATGCATTATCAGTGGGTATATTTTTGTTTTCTAAGCTGTAGAATAAGGTTCTCTTTAATTTTTAATAAAATATATAGTTTAACTGTAGACATGTGTTCATAGGAATTGAAAGATTGTTTTTACATAGCGGTTAAATATGATTAAATGTAATAAGTCTTTTACTGTTATATTTTTATTGATGTACTGTTATTGCCTTTTCCTTGCTTGTCTCTTCTGAAAATAAACATTTTTGATAAAAAAGAACTTATTATTAGTGGTAAGACACTAATTGCATTTTGTTGAATTTAAAGTTGCACTGTGATTTTCCATGTTCAGGGGGACACTGTGCAGAGATGGGTAGATACTGCATCCCAGAGAGTTGTACCATTGTTACACCAGATCCACTTACATTTTACTCTGGGTGGAGATACAGTGCTAATCTTAAAAGATCTGGATTCAACCCTGCCCCCTCCCAGTCAGGAAAATCAGACCCCAGGCCCCATCACCTTGTTTGAGCCCACAATTTAGGGGTAGTAATGGCAATATCCATGTTGACCCAGTTACAGCTTTGGAGGCATTGCTGGAATCTCCTGTTTACCAGATAGGCCCCCATATGGAGTCAAGCGCAACCCAGAACAATTTAATTCCCCCAACCCCCGAAACAGTACCTGACTACATGGCATGTGAAAGGTTGATCAGTTGGTGTGCAGGTGAGGATTTGGATCCTCTGAAATTCATACTGCTCCCTGGAGTCCCACATGGTACTGATATTGAAAAAATTGAAGAAATTGTGTCTGGAGTGGAGTGTCTTGGCAAAGTAGCTGTACAAGGATGCTTTCTGGATAGCAACACCCAGAGTTTAATGGTAATGGTAGAGTGTTGCAATGCCATGGATACCATGAGGATGTCTGATGTACTGCATCCAGATGGAGACAGTGTCCTGTGGACCATAGTGACACATGCCAGTGTGACCTCCCAAAAGCTAGAAGCCAAGCCTTTAAACAAAAGGTTTGAAGAAAGGTTCCACAAATGGCTACAAGCTGAAGGAAAACTAGCTAGTGATGTCCGGAGGCTGTTAGGTGACCAAGAAGGTACACTGCCTCAGGATGTAGAAGTCACACTCACCTGTATGCCACCCTTATCTGATTCATATAGGAGATTAAGAATCTTCTCAGGTGCAAAGCCCACTCCAGCAGGAGAAGATTACCTAGAAACTTGGATGGACTATGCCACTCTTTTGATCCATGATTGGCAATGCTCAGAAGCTGAGAAAAGAAAATGACTTGGGGGAAACCTCTGAGATCCTCTATTAGAGGCTATTTATTCTTTGAGATCCACAGATCCAGATGCTCCAGCCCAAGAGTATCTGACTGCATTGGAGAATGTCTTCAGAATCACAGAATCCAGTAAAATTCTCTTGTGGAAGTTGAAGAGAACAAAATAATGGAAGGGAAAACCATTGTCAGCCTTTCTGAACCACCTAGAAAGGATCTTGCAAAGAGTATTTCAGAAGGGAGGTGTGGCATCCCAGGACCTGAATCAGATGAGACTGGAATATGTGCTCAAGGCTGCCTGCCATTCCACATTGCTGATTCTCAAGTTATGTCTAGCTGGGAGAAAGGACAACCCTCCATTTCACAGAGTGCTAATGAGAGAAGTCTGTGAAGCTAAAGAGGAAGAGGAACAATGGGGACCCTACCACACCTCAGCAGCTGTCACACATGTCATAAACAATTTACCACCTACAGAGACTCATGAGTTGAAAGAACCATTGAAACAATACAAGGAAGCAATTGCCAAAGCCAAAATAGCCCCGGATGGTGGATAACATACTCACCAAGGCCAAAGTGCTGCTTCAGCTAGCCAGAACATTTCCATGATGGGTGTAGAATTGCAAGCACAGACATCACATGTAAATTGTGACCTCTAAGCCCAAGTCAATGAGTTGTGCAGTCTGACAACTGAACTAAAGAGAGACAACATGCAGCCCAAGGCCTGGCAGAGGATGAGCACCCCCGAATGAGGCCAAGTTACAGTTAGCACCACTGTCAGCACCCCAAACATATATCCTCTAAAGCAAAGTAACAGGGACTGAAGACTACCACCTGAAGCACCACCCAAACCACATCAGTACAAAGGAAAAGATGAACACCTGAAGAGAGAGTATTGATCACAGGGAGTCTTGTGTAGAGTCCTGAAGAGTTCATTCACTCCAATTTGTTATTCCCTACCTAAGGTCATAATGCACTATTGTGACATCACAGTTACTCCCATGGCAACATATTGTGATGTTACAACAGAAGATTATGGCTTGAAGTAGGGAGTATGCTATAAAAACAGATGAGCTCTAAGGGAACTCTACAGGACAAAGGTCATATACAGTAGTAGCCACAGACATTGCCAGCTATTTCCAGATATTTTGCACATTTTCTAAAGAGTTTCTCTCTGCTGACCCTACTGTGGAAATGGAGAAAGCAGGAGATTTCTCTAGAAATATCACAGAAATTTTGGGAAATAGCTGGCAATGTCTGTGGCTGCTACTGTATGAATGCAACTATGTTCAGTGATAAATAATGGGGAGGAGAAATACAAACAATGTACTGTATGTGGAATGCAAACAGAATTTTGCCAAACTATTATGTTTTTCAAAGTTTTCTTTGAGGCATCAGTAGTGCTTTAAATATGTGGGACATATTGTGTCAGCCCAAAGAATACAAACTGACTCAAGCAAAGCTGAAGCCTTGACCAAGTGGTCCAAGCCAAAGAATCTGAAAGACTTACAGTATTTCCTAGGCTTCTATGGGTATTACAGACAGTTCATAAAAGACTATACCTGAGTGGGTTGCAGAATCTAATATAAGGTTACCCACCGACAAACAAAAGCAATAAGTACCCTGCAGTTGCAGATCCTACCAAAAAGCATTTCAAGCCAAGTAGCCCATTTGGCCAGAAATGGGATGCCCACTGTGACAAGTCATTCAAAGAAATCATCTACCATCTAAAAAATGGACCATTACTGGCACATGCTGACCCAGCAAAGTCCTATGTTCTACATACAGACATCATCCTCTACTCTGCAGACTTGGAGCTGTCCTGTATCAAAGTTATGATGAAGGGCTGAGGCCAGTCACCTTTGCACGTAGGAGCCTAAACATGGTTCCATGTCATAATAGTGATCACAGAATAACAATCGCAATTATGGTGAGTGTATATTAGCCAAAAACAAATTGGCGATATACACTTTCAGGCAATCTGACATCCGGAATCAAAAAAAGTGTTTTTGGGGGGGCTGTGACCCCCTACACCCCCCTCACAGGGAGCTTTGCCCCCGTACCCTCCTGAATAAGGATTATCAATTCTAGGGGGGTGCATGTCGGGGAAGGGGCAAAATCCCACATAGCGCAAAAAGTTAAGTGCCGGAGCCACAGGCAGCAGCAAAAGTTTTATGCTCCCGGTCCTGAACCCTGTACCTCCTGCACCAGAGCTAGCCACCCACACCACCACACCACATGGCTAGCACAGTGGCAGCAGGCACACTAGTCCCTGAAAACCCCCTTCTTTGTCCCTCCCCTTCCCCTCACTATCCCCCATTTCTGTTGCCGTTCAGTACCCTCGTGTTCACATAGGGTCGCTACCCTTGCAGGTTAGCCCAGGAGGAAAGTGCTGAATATGAGTCGCCGTTTTGATGGTCATTCATATTTAGTCACCATCCTCACTAGATACCCCTAAACACAGCTGATAGGAACAACACAGTCCACAAACTGGAGTTCCTTGCACTCAAGTGAGCCACTGTGGATCAATTCCATGACTACTTGTATGGGGCACTCATCACTGTCAAAACAAATAACCCTTTGACATATGTAAAAAAACGCTGCAAAGTTAGATGCTGTGGACACAGATGGTTATCTGCCTTGTCAGCCTATGATTGCTGTGTAGAACAGACACCTGGCTTGAATCAGGTGGATGCTGATACCCTGTCAAGATGACCAAATGTATCATCCATAAATGATCTAACATGAGCATGAATCCTAGAACAAACTGTAAAAGCACTGTGCCAAAGGTTTGACCCAGATGAAGTGCAGTCTACTGTAAATGCTCATTGTCTCATAGACAACCTTGGTGCCCCTGAGGATTGTCTACCAAATGTCTACCGGCATCTTGCTGCACAGTTAACTCCTCAAGATTTGCAGAAAGAACAAATTATTAACACTTGCTTAAAATACATTGTCCTCACCATGAAGAAAGTGGGTGATACCACTCAAGTTTGTATCAATGATACTGACACAAAGTTGCTACTGCATGAGTGGACCAAATTGAAAGTTTAAAGATAACTTGCTGCAACAAGAAATCCAAGGATCTCAAGGTTTTCCATAGCTGCAATTAGTCTAACCCTCAAAGTATGAAAGAGTTGTGTTGCACACCTTACATGATGACATGGGACACCTAGCAAGTGAACAAACTTTGGATCTTGCTCATGTTCATTTCTCTTGGCTGTGTGTGGGGAGTGAACTGGACCAGTACTGCAAAGACTGCAAAATATGTGTGAGATGCAAAACTCTGTCACAGAGGGCAGCCCCTCTAGTAAACATAGTTACAAGTGTACCCATGGAACTAGTATGCATAGACTTTCTCAGCTTAGAACCAGACTCTAAGAACATGGCAAACATCTTAGTGGTAACAGATCATTTCTGAAGGTACACCCAACCTATCTGATAAAGGACCAAAAAAAGTCAACAACTGTTACAAAAGTCGAAGTGTTGAAATGTTCTTTGTGCACTATGGAGCCTGATTGTGGATCCATTCAAATTGCGGTTGAGATTTCAAGAGCTGTCTAGTAAAAGAAATGCTTTCCCTTTGTGAAATAACCAAGTCATGAACTACCCTGAATCATCCTCAAGGTGATACTCAACCTGAGTGGTTCAACTAAACCCTACTGAGCATGCTAGGTACATTGAACCAAAAGGAAAAAAGTAAGTGGAGTTAACAAGTTAGTGCACTAATCCAGGTGTACAACTACACCAAAATAGATGCCCCTGGATTTTCTCCATACTGCCTGATGTTTGGCAGGGAAGCTTGACTTCCTGTGGACTTGTGTTTTGGTGTTTCTGCCAATGGAGCAAGGTCATAGAACTACTACGTTATGTCCAAAGATTGAAAGACCATTTAAATGCCACCTACAAGTTGGCCTTTGATGCCACAGCAAAGCGCACAAAGTCAATAAAAATAGGTATGACAAAAGGGTGAAGGTGCATGAACTGCTGCCTCTCCACCATATTCTATTAAGAAACTTGGGACTGCCAGGGAAGCATAACATTGCTGACCATTGAGGCAATACCCTTTATGTTGTAATGGAAAAAGTGTGAGACATGCTTATGTACAAGACTAATCCTAAAGGACAATCAGTTAGATACAGGATTATCCACCAGAACCACTTGCTGTCTGCTGGACAGTTGGTTACCAGTGATGTAGTGGACTCTGTTGAATCTCAAAACTCCCCAACTATTCGATCTATTACATATAGACAAAACAAAAAGCAAAAGACAAGGCTAACAGAAACTGTTCTGCCTACAACTGGTTCTCAAGTAGCTCAGGATGACTTGGACTTTGAATCAGAAGTAGGGATTTACTACTCTACAAGGGATCTTGCCAGACTGTTCGGGCATTCAAATGCATCAACAAGTAAAGTGTTAAATCTGCTTCCTTAAGAGCATCCAGCAATGATATTGGACTTGTAACCAAACCAGATGTACCTTGTATGATGAGCCCATATCTTAGCAATTGCCAGATGAAGAAAGTAGAGAACCTGTTGGGCCTATAGAAACAACAGAAACAATAGAAATCACAGAATAAGTTGTGGAATCCATTTTGAATGGGAATGCTTCATTGAGGGTGCCCTGATGCTGAGGAAAGAAATGACTATTCCACTCGATAGTTCTGAGAGAGTTGTAAAACACTTACTCAAGTTAACTTATGACTCTTACTTTAGGTGCCCCTACCAACTTACCAATGCATGTAGTACACAGAGGTATCTAAGTCACACCCAGATCTCTGCCTCACATTGTTTTTACAAAACCTAGACCATATCACCCAGAGTGGGAGGTACAGTAAAGGGTAAAAAAGGAGGTTAAATAATGGTATTGCACTGATCAATGTTACAGTACTACTCAAAATTATGGAATTGCCCATTCCTATGATATGATAAACGTCATTGTCATGACAATGGTTTTGTACGCATGAAAGGTCTTTGATTTTTGTTGTTAGACTAGTTGTATTTGTCTAGACTTGGACCTGCTATATGTCTACTCCAGTCAGGAAACAATTGTTTAGATAGACTATGCATGCTACCTGTTTCTTGTTACAGGTAGAATCTGTTGATGAACTTGGCACGAACATCAAGATTTTAGATGGGGAGAGTGTAACTCCCCAAATGGTGAGGGCTTACCGGTATCTGACACTTTCTCTTTGCCCAGGACTGGCCTATTGCTACAGTGGAAACAAACCAAGACATTAATGGGTTAAGGTCCCAGCACCATTCCAATGTACCATTAAGCATGTGAAAGACAAGATATTTAAGTCCTGTCTGCTTGGACTGGGGTTTTTATGAATTATGTTTCACTTCCCTAGCTGGCACCAAGATGTGAGATTAAACAGGACACTAAGCCTAAGAAAACACTGGGGAGTATTTACTATCTTAAAGGAGGAATTTCACTTTGGGTGATTTTAATTAAACAGACATGGTTTCAGTTCTCTTTGTTAGGATGTCTGACATCATACTTCTTGGTTCCACATTCATTTGCCTAGTGGCTGGGTGGGAATATGCAATAAAAATGTGCTTTTGATATATACAGCATCAAGAGAAGAGAGAGGAGTTGGCTATTAGCTCTCACATAGAAAGGAGGACATGGGGGCTACTGACCCAAGCTATCAGAGGATGCCTGTTAAGGCTTTCACAGCAATATGACTGGGAAGATTTCAAAGGTTGTTTTACAACTTTTAAAGTACAGAACCTGAACTGTGTGTTGCTGATTGTGTCAGAAAGACATCTTTTGGAGAAAGAAACTGTTCTTGTTTTTCCTGTGAAATGAGACAAAAGCTTGTTAATCCTATAAGTGTAGTCTAGTTGCCAGCCTGTGGGCACCACAGACTGTGAGAGAAATAGCTGCACCAATCTTGCAGATAGTCTGGGAGAATGGCTAGTTAGTGCTACTGCTAGGTAGTAGCTAACACTTCACACAATGGTTCTGAAGCCTAGACATTAGTGGGAAGCATGTAGTTTCTGCTCCTTAGACTGCTCTGTCCTGCAAAGGAGGAAGAGGGAAGAGCCAGAGAGGTCCAGATGACTGTGGACATAGAGAGCCTGACCTACACACACAGAGGAACCTGAGATCTACATCTTCTAGTTGCCCCTCCCCAACTGCATAACTGAACCATCAGCCTGAAAGGACCTGCAGCTGCAGAAAGGAGAAGAAGGAGCTCAAGCTGACAGGGAAGCTGGTACATCAGAACCGTGAGTACTCTCAGGGCTTGCCATACAACTAGGAAAGTTTGTATAAAGTTTTGACACCAAATCTAAAGATTTGGCCAGTGGGTCGGAAACTGCAAATACCTCATTTGGAGGTTTTCTATTTAAAAAAATTGCATGGCCTGATGAGTTTTGGGTTTAACTGTTTTGCTTGTTTTAAAGTACACCACCACCAGCTAACCAGATGCAATGACACCAAGCCTGCAGTGTTCCTACAACTGGGTACCCAGTGAAGCACAGGGAGCTGCCTTTAAGATTTAAGGGTTAAACTGGTACCAGTGTGTAGTGCCACCAGTACAGGTGGGCTGGTAATACTAAAAGGTTTACAGTACTGTTTGCTACTGCCGTGTCTTGCCTGGTGGGAGTGAGCACTGTTATTGTCATTGTTACTGTAACAGCTACTGTTGCTATTACTGTCACTGTATTGCTGTTTTAAAGTGTTTTACTGGCTGAGCCTGGTCAGGCACTTAATTTCAGTCTTATAACAAGAGATAATAAATATTTTATTGATATTTTATATTTTATCTGGTGTGCATATTATTAGTAGTACATCACTAATTGCATTTTTGCTAAATTTAAGTTTGCACTGTGATTTTCCACATGTAGGGGGACACTGTGGTGAGGTGGGTAGGTACTGCATCCCAGAGGGTTGTACCAGTCTGACACCAGTCCCACATAAATGTTATTCTGGGTGGAGGCACTGTGCTAAACTTAAAAGATCTAGATTCGAACCCTATAGTCAAGAAAATCAGAACCCAGGCCCCTCAACCTTTTTTGAGCCCCAAAGCAGGTGTAGTAACTGCAAAATCCATTGGAGATCAGGTTACATGTATACTGGTTGCTACCTGTTTAAAAGGGTGTACTGTCAGTGGGATGGGGTAAACAGTGGTGTAGGGTGGGAAGGGTAAGACCTACACAGGTCAAGCTAAGGGCAACTGAAACACAGGAGGGTGGAGATATAGGCAACGCCATACTAGGGTAGGAGGAGAAAGTGAGTATAGTAAGCCAACTATTCTAAATTACTAAGGGCCCAAAAAAAGGGAATGGAAGAAAAACCCTATCTAGGGTAAGGGGTCGAACATAAACTCAGAAGGGGAAAGGTAAAATGAAGCCAAGAGAGTGGTTAGTGATAAGGGAAGCCTTCAGGCAGGGGAAAAGCAAGGATGCAAAAAGTCAGGAGGATAAACAACTCATCAGGCATGGGAGTGGTGCAGTATAATGGGTGTGGGGCCGCAATCTTCAGAGACACATTCACCACATTCACACCATATGCAGACACCTCTCTAGGCTGACAGCAGAGGTCACTGTGTTCTGGGCTGAATTGGCACAAGTACAGGACACCATCTGCCTCACCTAGGGGCCACCTAGTTTGCCCTTTTCCTCAAAGGATGCCAGAAAGGAGGCAGAGTGGCTGGACCTTAGTGGGCTGCAGGAGGGTGCGGGGAGGAAGGAGGCAGAGCACCTCTCAGACTTTACGCTGCACAATGCCTTCACTAGTGTGGTAGAATGGGGATGCCAAGAGGAGGCACCTGAGGCAGGAGTAAGATAGAAGATGGGGTCCTCAAGGGAACAGGCCCCAAGGAGGGTGGGAGAGTCCCCTGGCCAAGGAGGAGGAGACAGTTGCTGGTGGGAGACTCCATAGTCAGGGGTACCGCTTTGGGGGGAGTAGAAGGGAGAGACAGGGTAGTACTGTGTTTTCCAGGCACTTCAATGCAGAGGACTGGAGGGCTGATCTTTGAGATCACTAGGGAGGAGGGGGAAGGGAGAGAGCTGGATGATGTTATCCACTTGGGACTAACTATCTGGCAAGGGATGCTGTAGAGGTAGTGCAGAATAGGTTCAGGGAGCTTGGGAGGGGGCCTGAAGCAGGTAGCTCACAGTGGCCTTCACTAAGGTGCTACTTGTGCATGGTTGGGGGAAGGCAAGGTAGGTCTGCACCGGGTCCTTCAACAAATGGTTGAAGGCATGGTGTAGGGAGGAGGGCTTTGTCTACATCGGAGACTGGGGTCCCACGTAGGGGATGGAGGCTTCTTCAAGGGAGTCAGCTTCCATTTATTCAGGAGGGGAACAGCAGTCCTGGGTGAAAGATTTAAATGCTATCTTGATGATCATTTGAACTAGCCAAGGGGGGAGGCAGAAAGACTGAAAGAGGCAGAGGTTGCCCCCCCTCAAGACTAGAGCAACAGGGAAGGTTAACCCAGAGAGAAAAAATTCCTTGGAGGTTGATAGAAGCAAAGAGAAGGGCAGGGCAAGCCTGTCTGGAGGAGGAACTTCAAGTGGAAGAGAGGGGAAGGAGGGAAGGCAGGAAGACAGTGTAACAGGGGAGTGCAGGACTGGGGTAACAGGGGGCAATGGGAGCAGCAGGAAGGGGAGGCAGGTTAAAGGGAGAGAGGGGCAAAGACAATGGACAGCCATGTGTGCCAATGGAAGGAGTTCTTGACCTTGAGGCAATCTTTGCGGAGGCAGATCTGGATCTGGTGGCCATAACAGAATCATGGTGCATGCTCAACCACAGCTGGGAAGTGGTCATTCCATGCTACACCATTTTCCAGAAGGATGTGTCAGGGAGGAAAGACAGAGGGGTTTCTTTTATATGTGCAGTAGGATATAAGGTTCACTGAGATGCAGGGGCAACAGGGGGACAATGAAGGGCTGGAGGTACTATGGATCAGCCTAAAGATGGGGTCTGGGCCCATTATTTGCATGGGGGCAGTGTACAGGCCTTTAACACAGGGGGAGGATTTAGAAAGAGCCCTGGGGGAAGCCATTAGCAAAATGACCAGCAAGGGGTAAGTTTTGATAATGGGGGACTTTAATCTGCTGGATGTTGATTGGGGAATTCTCACTCCATCTACATCAAGAGGCAGGGTCATCCTCAACTCCATACAAGGGTTATTTGTTAGGCAGCTGGTTTCTGAACTCACTAGGAATGGGGCAGTGTTGGCCCTGGTACTTACAAACAGAGACAGCATTGCTGACATCACAGTGGGTAGTCTCCTGGGTACAAGAGATCACCGTACTGTGTGGTTTGGCATACAGATAGGACAGGGAAAAAAAACACTAAAATGAGGATCCTGGACTTCAGGAGGGCAGATTTTAAAGAAATAGGAAACTGACTTTGAAAATGCCTCAAAAGGAAGGAAAACAGAGGGGGAGTGGAGGCTCAATGGAGAAATATTAAGGAGGGTATAGCTCAGGCAACAGCATGCTGTTTGAAGGAAGTCAGCAAGGGAAGGAGGATGAAGAGGCGGCTATGGTTCTCTAAGGAGGTGGCGGAGGCAGTGAAGGAGAAGAAAATAGCATTTAGAAAGTACAAGAAGATCCAGAAGGATGAAGACAGGAAGGCAAACAAAGGGAGGCAGGAAGGAGTGTGAGGGCAGCTAAAGCATTAGTAGAGGAGAGCATAGCTAAGGTCAAAAAAGAGATAAGACCTTCTTCAGGTATGTGAGGGAAAAGAGGAAGACAAGGGGAGGGATAGTGAGAATCAGAGGGGCAGGGTAGGACTATGTAGGGGAAGATCAAGAGAAAGAGGAAATACTAAATAATTACTTCTTCTCAGTCTTCAAGGTATAGGGTGGGTGGGCTGGACCAGCATGCTGCAGTAAGCAATGGGGTGGGGGTGGACACAAGTCCATTCTTGGTGGAGAGGGTCTGGAAGAGACTGGAAGCCTTAAAGGAAAATAAAGTGATGGGACCGGTTGGGATTCATCCAAGGGTCCTAAAGTAACTGAGCAAGATTCTGGCTGCCCCCTCTGGCAGCACTTTTTAGCATCTCCGTGGAGATGTGAGAAGTTTCAGAGAACTAGTGGATGGCTAATGTGGTCTCTATGCACAAAAGCAGCTGTAGGGAGGATGCTAGCAACTACAGACCAGTCAGTCTTACATCAGTGTTGTGAAGTTAATGGAGACACTACTGAAGGAGAGGCTCATGGAGCACCTGAAGGCAAAAGGGCTGCAAGACCACTGGCAGCATGTTTTCACAGTGGGGAGGACATGTCAAACTAATCTCACAGATTTCTTTGACTGGGTTACCATCATCAGGGAAGTGGATCAAGGGAGAGTAGTGAATGTGGCCTATCTGAACTTCAGTAAGGCTTTTGATGCTGTGATGCACAGGAGGCTAGTTAAGAAACTAAGCAACCCATGGGTGGGGAAGAAAGTGACAAATGGGTATCAAACTGGTTAAGGGATAAGAGGGAAAGGTTGGTGGTAAAGGGTATCCACTCAGGAGACAGGAAAGTTACTAGTGGGGCACCACAGGGTTTGGTGTTGGGACATGTCCTCTTCAATGTCTTCATAAGCAACATTGCAGAGGAGCTTGAAGATAAGGTGTGTCTCATGGCAGATGATACAAAAATCTACAACAGGGTTGACACTCAGGTAGGGATGGAGAGAACGCAAAGGGATCTGATGAAACAGAGGAATGGTCTAGGGGTGGCAGCTGGGTTTCAATGCCAGAAAGTGCAAGGTTATGCACTTAGGGCTGTGGAACCCAGAGGCTGTGTATTAGATGGGGAAGTGAAGCTTACAGTCAACAAGCAAGAAGGAGACCTAGGGTTCATCACATCTGATGATCTTAAGGTAGCTTGGTAGTGTGACAAAGCAGTGTGAAAGGCTAGAAGGATGCTAGGATGCATTGGGAGAGGGATTTTTAGCAGGAAGAGGGAGGTGGTGTTGCCACTGTATCGCTCAATGGTGAGGCTCCACTTAGTGTGCAGTGTCCAGTTCTGAGGCTTTATCTCTACAAGGATATACTGCCCGAGATTGGATCGCGGGGGCGGGGGTGCGTTGTGGTCTGTTTCAAGACCGAACTTAACCTCACGAGGGTACTAGTTGAGGAGGTTGTGTCATTTGAGTGTGCCATAGTAGCAGGTGTAGGCTATTGAATCGCTCTCATTTACCGTTCACCCGGTGATGAGAAGTGATTCCTTCAGGAAGTGGCGGACTTCGTCATCGACATGGTGTTTGAGTCACCCAGATTGATGGTTCTGTGTGACTTCAATGCCTGGGTCAATGACAGACTTTCATAATTTGGTCAACACTTCCTCCAGTTAATGACATCTCTGGGCCTTACACAGGTGGTTTCCACTGCGACTCATAAACACAGACACTCTCTCGACTTAATCTTTCTCCTAGGGATCGAAACATCTGACTTGGGGTGGAACCAGTTGGGTGGTCTAAGCATTACACCGTGGAGTTTGGTTTTAGCACCCCCCCATAGGCCTACCCCGTGGAAATGGTTAGGTACTGCCCTTTACGGGATATAAATTCCCAGGGCCTAGCAGCAGCAGTTGACCTCTTGTCCCTCTCGTTTGTCAGCAATGAACCAGAGACCCTCGTATCGGCTTATAATTCAGCCGTTTTGGCAGCTCTGGATTCCATCGTTTCAGTCTGTGTTTGCCCTCTCTCCCTTTACCCCAGGTTCCCTTGGTTTGATGGGACTTTGAGGGAAATGCAGAGACTAGGGCGAAGATTAGAGCATTGCTGGCGGAAGTTCACCCTTGATGCCGACCACCTTAGATTGATAGACCATTAACTAGTCTATCAATCTGCAATCACCCGTAAGAAGGCAGAATTCCTGTCCGGGGAGATTGTGGCTGCTCAGAATTGACCAGCTCAGCTTTTTTGAACTGTGAACAGACTGTGCAACCCAGCCTGTCTACATGTTCGGAAAGCTTTTTCGCAATTAGAGTGCAACAAGCTTGCTCAATTCTTTGCAAATAAGGTGGTTGACATCAGGGCAGTACTTCAACCAGCACACTCTGTGGGGGTTGTTTCTGATAAGTACGAGGTCACTGTACCTCAGCTTTCCTGAAGTACCTTTGGTCTACTGGAGTTCCAAGGATGTCATGAGGATTATCCAGAGAGTGCACCCTATGTGCTGTAGTTTGGACCCTGGACCGACTTCCCTAATTTTGGGTTGTATTGACATCATCAGCCCGGCTCTTGTGCAGATAGTCTGGTACTCCTTGGAATCTGGAGAGTTTCTGAGATCCTGAAAGAGGCAGTGGTGACACCACACTTGAAGAAAGCTACCTTGGACCCCAACTGCCACTCAAACTACAGACCTATCTCTAACCTTCCCTTTGTAGGGAAGGTGATTGAGAAAGTAGTGGCAGTTCAACTGGAGGACCATTTGACCACCCATGACATCCATGAACCTCTCCAGTCTGTTTTTTGTAAGAGACATAGTACCGAGACAGTGCTGGTTTGGGTGCTCAATGATCTCCTGATGGCGAGAGACCAGAAGAGCCAAACCATCTTGATTCTTCTGGACCTCTCCTTAGCTTTTGACACCATGGACCACATGGTGTTGATAGGGCACCTGAGGCATATATGTGGACTGTCGGGGGCAGTCCTCAGATGGTTTACATCTTTTCTCACAGGTAGAACACAGACAGTTGTGTCTGGGGTTCATTCTTCAGGCCCAATTTCTCTGTCTTGTGGGGTGCCTCAGGGTTCAGTGTTATCACCCATGTTGTTCGAGGTGTATATGCTACCCCTCAGAGACATTGTAAGAAGGTATGGGCTGAGGTTTCACTGCTATGCAGATGATGCCCAGCTCTACCTTTCTTTGGCACCCTACCAGGATGGAACTCTGTCGGTCTTTAGTAACTGTCTGAAAGAAATCCAGGAGTGGTTGGATTCCAGTTGGCTGAAGTTGAACTCTGAAAAGAATGAGGTACTGGTTGTGGACCCAGGTCATCGGATAGGGGTGTCGGCTGTGGGTGCGCCCTCTGGAATTTTTCTTGGTGGCATCATACTCCCGTCCTCTGAATGGGTGCGTAACCTGGGGGTCATTTTTGATGATGGTCTGGCCCTACATTCTCAGGTGTTGGCAGTCGTCAAAACGTCCTTTCATCATCTCAGGAATATCGCCAGGATTAGGCATCTGGCTCCGTCTGATGACCTTCCTACTTTGGTCCACGCCTTCGTGTCCTCATGCTTGGATTACTGCAACTCCCTTCATCTAGGGCTTTCTGGGGTTGAAATCAGTCGCTTGCAGTTGGTGCAGAACGCGGTGGCCCTGCTTTTGACAGGATCTCCTCGATCCTGTCATATTACTCCAGTGCTGCACGAACTGCACTGGCTGCCAGTTCAGTGGCAGATTACCTTTAAAGTCAGTTTACTGACTTTTACAGCCCTACATGGACAGGGCCCAGACTATCTGAAAGAGCTTCTGGTCCCTTACTGTCCTGGTTGATCACTCCGCTTGGCTGACGAGGGGTTGTTAGAGGTCCAAGGGTGAATTTGAAGTCATCTGGTGCAACAGCTTTTTCTTATGCAGCCCCCACCCTTTGGAATTCTCTACCCCGTCGTTTACAGGATTACACAACTGTGGAGGGATTTAAGCAGGGCTTAAAAACCTATCTGTGGCAATAAGCCTTCTTAGCTAATTGTAAGTCTGTAACTGATCGATTGTTACGTGATTTTAATTGAACTGAATTGTTGTTTGATGTTGTATGATCTTGTTCTTTCTGTATTGTTAAGTGCCTTGGCAATGGAAAGGTGCCATACAAATAAATATATTATTATTATTATTATTATTATTATTAAGGACACTGAAAGGGTGGAGGCAGTACAGAGGAGAGCAACCAAAATGGTGAGGGGGGTTGCGTGAGAAGCCATACAAGGAAAGGCTGCAGAAACACAACGTGCTACCTGGAGGGAAGGAGAGGGGACATGACTGAAATCTACAAGTACCTCACTGGAGTGAACAAGGTGCAAATGGAGAGTCTAATTCACAGAAAGGATGGCACTAGAACAAGGGGGCATGCAATGAAGCTAAGGGGGGAAGATTATGAGAGATGTGCAGAAATGCTTCTTCATGGAAAGGCCGGTGAATGACTGGAACAGCTTGCAAGAGGAGGTAGTGGGGGCAAAGAATGTGGGAGGCTTCAAACATATGTAGGATAGGTACAGGGTCATATTATGTAGAGGAATAGGGGAAGGATTGACACCAATGACCAGCTATGGTCAGTGGTGATGGAATAGGCAGGGACAAGGGACACACTGGATGAGCTTAAGGATCATTCTCTGCTGACAAAATCTGTTTCTATGTTTCTGTGCAGAATAAGGACAAAATCAACCACATTACCATGGCCAAAGTTTCTACCTCGGACAGGGGCAGGAACAACTGGATGTACAGGGTCCTGAAGGTGTCTGTTATTTTCACCCACAGCCCTTGAATTGTTTGCTGAATTAGGAATTGAATTACAGGTGAGTTTGTGTCCATGGGCTTATGACTGGTGTAGGTAGAATTCAGGGATCTATTAGAGTGATAATGTTGGGTGTGAAAATACTAAAAGCTGACTTAGAATTTGAGGTGCACTGTGAGTTGATTGTGAGCTGATTGGGGAATCGTGGCTCTTGTAGGTAAGATTCAGGGGTCTATTAAAGTGTGGATTTCGGGAGTGAGTGTACAAAAGACTGGCTTAGTGTTTGTGGTGCACTGTGAGATGATTGTGAGCTAACTGGGGATCGTGGTGGATGTAGATAAAGTTTAACATTACCCTGTAGCAAAACATGTTCCACTGACCAGAACAAAGCGTATGAATAGAGCAATAGAGCAATTAACAGCTGTTTAGCAGACACTTTGAGAGATTCAGCTACCAATTAGTAGCTTGTTAAGACAGGGCTTACTCACTTCACAGCTCATTAGAGCAGCATTTCCTGCTTCCAGTGTCCATTGTATTCAGACTGCAGCATCTGTTATATGTACCCAACACTTAGTATTGCCAGTATTGGTTTTGGCAACAGCATTTTGTCTGTTGTATATGAATGTCTGGTATAAAGTTATCTGTCTTAAGTGGGTGTGACTATTGTTGTAGGGTAGTTAGTTTATATGTACCCACCACTCCTATAGTTTTAGACCAATTCCACATGGGCCCACTTTGGTACAAGTCAAGACTTATGTGTGTTTTGGACACAAAATGAAGCACCTACCCAGTAACTAAATTAAAGCATGTGAGAAAGAACTTTGTAGTTGCCCCCTAATGAAGACCTATTTGGTAGAAGCGCTGGGGCACCTTGTGTGTGTGTGTTGTTACCAGAGGTACTGGATGTTCAGTACTAAAGTAAATCGCTACAGAATTTTGCAAGTATGAAGTTGTTTCTCTCATGCTTTAATTCTGCTATTAGGTGTATGCCTCAGTTTGTACCTGCTGCATTTGGTTTAGTTGGCCTTACCCTTGAGACTGCACTCACAGTTCCTGCACTGGTGATGTGCAGGCTTCTTCCTGGCTTGTGTCCTTATGTGTGTTTTGTCCTGCACTAGCTGCAGGTAGAGGGAGACTTAGTACAACCTACCTTGCAGGGACATCAGGAGGGCAGTACCATGCAAAAAGGAGTTGGCCACAACATCAAATTGCCCTTGAAGGGGACTACAAGGGTTTTGGGAAGAGGAGAGTGCAACCAGTCCCTCTCTTCTTCTGAGCTCCAGGAAAGTTACTAGGGAGTACTCAAGAGTTTAAGCCTGACCCTGAGAGTGGCTTCCTACTGTGCCTCAATTATTTATTTAGTTTTTGCAAACTTTCATTTCTTTGTTGGGACTTAAAACGTGTATACAATAAACAAGCATTTTACCATATGATAAATACAGATTCTAAAATGTAATTTCATTATGTATGTTTGTAAATGTTCATTTAGAGATGGTCTTCTTACTGCTCAGTTCATCTTGTTAAAGGCCATAGACCATTTACATGCGTTATGTCTTCCAGGAACTTGAGCATTTTATTGCACCATTTAAAGCCCTACAAAGCATGTTGGCAGCTCAGAACACCTTGGGAAGCAGCCAAGAATAAAAAATTCTGACCAAAGAACACACACTGCCAGTCAGTTACGCTCCCTGACTCCAAATTAATTCCCTAACACCTTCAAGTACATAAATGCCTTATTAGCAAAAAACACTAATAGACCACTAGGGTAGCACCTCCACAGATGAGCGTAAATGTTTTATGTTGCTCCGACACAGTTTGGAAAAAGTGGTATTTTAGCATTTTTTTCTAATAATACATTTATTTACTCCAAGGTGTTGGGTAATTAATTTGGAGTCAGGAAGAGCAGCTGAGTGTGAGTGTGTGGCCATTTAAAGCACCTTAAAACTGTGGCCAACAAACTTTTAGTGTGCAAATAGAAAAAACTTGTTTGTGCTTGGTATATCTTATTTGTTCAATACATTTGGATTGCATTGCTTACGTAAGTCAGCACAAGAATTGTTCTAAAGCTGGTGTTCCTTCAATTTCTTCAGGTATATTGGCAAATGGTAGCCCACTTAGTTTTAAACAGCTCTGTTTTTAGATTGAGCCTTGCTGTGATTTCTTCCACTGTTTTAATATTTTTGCAGTTTGCTAACCAATTTTCCCTTGTAGAGCTAGAAATCTGCAACCATTTTTGTGAAATTTATTTTATGCTGCGCAATCAAGATATTAAACATTTATTTTTTGGCATTACCTCTAAGTCTTTTGGCTATAGACCACACACCATATGCATGCTGGGTAGCTTGTGACATGGGCGTTGGTGACTGCATGCTTGCAATAATGGTGACTCAATCCTGGCACATGTCGATGGGGCTACCACTGAGGAAGGGTGACCAGATGGGGGGAGGTGGGCGCATATAGTGACAGGACATCACTATATGTATACGTGTGTGGGGCGAGTGTGACGGAAGGCAGGGAAGGTTGGCCTGCCATGGTTGGTGTGGGGCTGCCGAGCTGGCCCTATAGTGTGGTGGGTGGGTGGCAGCCTAATGCTACAAGGGTTCTGGGTTTGGATCCGGGAACACCTACATTTTTGTGCGCCCTGTCTGAAAATTTTAGTTTGCAAGCATTTGCACCCCCCCGACACGCACCCCCCTTGGAGTTAAGAATCCTTAAGTGGGGAGGTGCAGGGGGGGCACAGCCCCCCACATGAACAATTAAAATCTAAGTCCCCAGCACCGTTTTCTTGTGCGCCGGGGATGTACATCGCCGAAATTGATTTTCGGCGATGTACGCTTGCCCTGCTGCCGATTGTGATTGGACTTTTGCCCTTATCACATAAATCCACATGCTGTTTAGATCTTGTGTTATGCCTAAAAATATTTAATCCAAGTTTTTATCTCCATCCAGAATGGTCTCACATTCCTACATGTGTAGGGGTGTCCCCTCTTACCCTATGTCCCCTCCTGCATTAGTCAGTGTTCCTCAACCCTATGCGTTTCGTTCTATTTGTTGTGAGCATAGTGGAGTGGTTTAAACATGCCTGGGACAGGCACAAGGGAACATTGGGTGGAGAGGGAGTGATGAAAAGCCATTGATCACTTAGGGTCAGTGACTGCATACAGGTTTATGGCTTATGAGCAGACTAGATGGGTCTAGCGGTCCTTATATGCCAACAATTTCTGTGTATCTATGCAGCTATGTGAGGAAGTATCTGCTTGTAATTTTCCACTCAAATTCTTGCTAGAGGGAGAACCAGAGTAGTCCCTTGGGGCGTAACATCCACCAACCTGTCAGGCACCATAGAGTAGCAATGGGCCTCTTCTCCTATTAAGAGAATGTAAGGGAGACAGCAGTGTGACAGTATGCCTCCATTGGATGCTCTGTAAGGAGAAATGTGTACCTGAGTATGTAAGTAACCCCTCAGCAATTGCTTAATGGTAATGGTACAATCAAATGGTATTGTTATTTACCAGGACAAGGGGCCTGGTAAGAGTCAGTAAGTCCCACATAAGTTGGACTGAGAGAAGGAGCTCACTGTGTAATGGGGTCACTAGGCCCTATCAGCGATGCCGGAGGGAGATATATATGACTGTACTGACTACACTCACAAATTAAAAAGTGTACCATAATCTGGTTGCTGGAATAACTAAAATGCCACTAACTGGCACTAATGCTAAGTGTAATATTGTTTTGCCTCCTAGGATAGTGTCTCTCCCTGCTTTGGGAGAGTGCTACTATGCACCCATCTTGTGAGAATGGCACCCACATGACCCTGTAAAGGGAGATAGGAGTTTAAAGAAATGTGGCTATCTTTGCAGCAATGCCCAATCTGATTGGAGGGCAATGGTAAAGTATAACACCACAAAATAAATTTTGCGGGTGTTGACTGGTGAGGTAATGCCTTTCAACACTGTGTACCACCTTAGACAGCTAATAAATGTGAACTTGCTTGATCCCAGCTCTGACCTTGTTTTATGAGTGATCTTGTGTTACTGGTGCCACTATATGTGTCAATATTCCCTTATCCTCATCTGCTCAGACCCATGGTGACACAGTGCCACCCCTAAGTCCACCCCAACCAGACTGGACCCCCTCTTCCATTCTTTCTGCCGCTTTATCCTTGACTGTCCTCCTACCACTCGCCACTGTGTCCTATACCGGTCTCTCAATCTCCCCTCGCTTCAGGGTAGGCGCCTCACACACTGTGCTACCTTCACAGCCAAATTGTGGGTACAGTCCCTCTCCTCTTATCTCACCTCAATTCTCTCACCCTCTACCCCCCCCCCAGGGTAAACACTCAGAAAAAATGACTCACATCTCCTGTACGTCCCACTCATGGCCACCTCAGCAGGCCAGTCTGCCTTCACATATCACATGCCCAAACTCTGGAACTCACTCCCACTGGCTATTCGACAGACCACCCCAGGCATAACCTCAGCTCATTTCTCCAAGTTCACTTCTCCCCCATCTGCACATGTCCCCATGTCAGCTCTAGGTGCTGACAGCCTCCAGGCATCTAGGTAAATTGTTACATGTGATCAGGTATCTGCACCTCTTCCATTGGCATTTTGCCTCATACCACTACTGGGGGACTGCATTTAATCCATGTTTGCTCTTGATATTGTTTGTAAGTTTGGACAATACACAACTATGCATTGCAATGCTCTTAATCCATGTATGATTATGACTTTACTTTTAACTCATGGTCAGTTAGTCACTGTGCATGTTCTCCTTTTCCAGATACCCCCAAGTTGCATCTAAAATTGAGGGTATCCTGTGACAGAGTCTAACCACAAGTGGGGCACCTACTAAAACGGTGACCCACTTGTGGCAGCTGCCCTGATGGTGAGGGTGTAGGGAGGGTGACGAGATGGGGAGGGTTCGTGACAAGGCAATGGGATGACACGTGTGTATATGTGCACAGAAGGGAGAAAGCACGCTAAGTGAGGGGCAGGAGGGTTTGTGAGGGGTGGTGCCATGGGTTGCCATCAAGCTGGCATCATGGCATGGTGGGGTGGGTGCTGGCCTTGGGTGGTGAGGGTGCAGGGTTCGGGACTGGGAGTGGGTGCTTTTTGTTGTGCCCGGCCCAAGGCAGTATTTTTTCCCCTGTGGATGCACCCCCCTCGACATGCACCCCCCTGGAGTTGAGAATCTAAATATGGGGGGTACGGAGGCGCAGCCCCATGCATAAAAGAAAAATCTTAGTTTCTGCACCGCTGTCACTGGCGCTGCAGTTGCACATTGCCAAAATTGAATTTCGGCATGTACACTTGCCATAAGGACGATTGCCGTTCGGCAATCGCCTTTATGACATGGAACCAAATCAAGCAGCTATCTGCTCAGCATGCCTTCCTGGTAAAACCTTTAAACAAATACATAAATAAATAAGGTACTGGTTACTTGCTATATGCACTGGATCCTCCCTGATGAGAAATGCTACCATATACCTCTAGACACAGGGAGGTAACAGGGGAACTTACATTTCTGCTGCACAAAAGCCCACTGACGGCCCAAGGAGAGGTGGTGTCATGTGGGAGGAAATGACTGAAAAGTACTGTAATTAATTTTTGTACATCGCAGCCCAGATCTTTGGTTATGCCTCTGGTGTGCATGCACGGGATTTGGGCTGCGATATACAAAAATTAATTACTGTACTCCCAGTGCTTGATTTGCAGTCGCTCATAGATGGAGTACTTTAGAATAGAGTAAGGGACCCACGCAATGTGTAGCTGCAAGCTGAGTCTGAAAAAATCATACTTCGGGGTGGCGCTCGTGGCAGACGTGTGGCTCCGGCCTGTATGTGATTCCAGTATGCGGAGGACTTAACGTGGACCCGACTGAGAAGCTACTACATTAAAATGTATAAAAACGGTAAAAAGTCATTACATTTGGCATATATAGGGATGTTCTGCAGTATGTATGTGATAGATGTGTGCCAACAGGCACACTGTTTACATTTGGCCAAAAATGAAGGGGGCAAAGCTGACAGTGTCCCTTTAAGTATAACACATAGTAATAGTGTGGAAGCAATAGAAGAAGGCTGGAATGGTAAAACTCTAATATGTATTTTCATTGTCTTGCGTATTCATTTATTGTTTGCAATGTTAAAGGTGAAGTTCCCCAAAAGCCCAGGTTGGTTGCTCACCAAGGTGTTCCATGAAACATAGAAACATAGAAGTTGACAGCAGATAAGGACCGCAAGGCCCATCCGGTCTGCCCATTTCTTTTTCTACCTCATGAATGTGCCATAGGCCTTTGCTCTGTCAATGGCCTATGTATTCATACTCATCTGTATTGCTCCCTTATGCCTATCCCATGCCTGTTTGAAGCCCTGCACTGTATTCATATCCAGCACTTCCTGAGGTAGGCTGTTCCATGCATCTACCACCCTTTCTGTGAAAAAGAACTTCCTCACATTACCCCTTAATTGGCCTCCCTCTAATCTCATGCTGTGTCCTCTTGTCCTGCTATTTTTCTTATATTGAAACATGTTAGACTTTTTCATCTTGTTAATGCCCTTGAGGTGTTTGAATGTTTTAATCATATCACCTCTCTCCATCCTTTGCTCCCCAAATTCCCAGGTTTCTAAAAAAAAGGTAAAGTGGTCATAAGCTTCCTAGGAAGGACTTGGTTGATCCAAAAGCTAAAGCACTTTATTCTTTTTGTAACATCTATGTTGGTCCAACAAAAGGTATCAAACCAATTGCTTCTATATCTGTGGTTTTCAAAGGTAATTTCTGTGTGTTGTCTGGGAAAGAAAGGAAATCTAATATGTCTCCTGGCGGCCAATACATTTGCTTCATAAACAACATACAGCAGAAGTCATAACTTTTGAATTTCTTGTGGCACAAACATGAAATTCCAGTAAACATATTCCCCATGGTATCCCCTGAAATTCAAAAAATGTCCAGGTTCCTAAAGAAAGCGTAACATGTTTTTTAGATGTAATTTCTGTGTGTTGTGTGAGAAGCAAAGGGCAGCAAAAATGTCTCCTGGAGACCAATGCATTTGCTTCACAAGTGTAACCCCTAGGTGATGCTACTCCTAGTGTTACACCACTGCCTACTACTTACAAGCTAGGCTGAGGGGTTTGGGTTCATTAACTTATATTAAGTTTAAAAAACAATTACGCAGTGCCTCCACTCTGAGTATACCTTTATGTGGGCTAGCTGTCACAAGGTATAACCCCCCTGAGATGTTATACCACCTACAAATACCACTTTCCACTCCCAGACATGGCCCAATAGACATTTCCCCTCATTTAAGACATTTTGCAATTAATGACTCTCTCTAATAATATGCTCACACACAATGATTTTCAAAAACAGTAATAACAATATTTATTTTGGGGGACATAGGGGTTAGGATGGGGAAACCGGAGGAATAGAAGTTGTGCTGATTACTATTTACAAAATGTACCCAAGTTTGTTGGTTTGTGGTGGTGAACCCTCCAGCTGGGTGGCTAGTAAATTAACAGAAAATGCAATCACAGTTCAATGACCAGAAATGATACCCAGAGCCCTGGCTATCTAAGCTGCTGGCTAAATCAGATGTTACACAACAATTTACCCCACCACCGGTACCAGTCCCAGATATGTATGAAACCCTGCAATCTCGCACTATACCCTGGGTACCCAGATACCAAAGTCCTGGATTGTTGCAGGCCTGGTGAATGTTGCAGCTGGTTGAGTTGGCTGGCTTTGATTTAAGAGGAAGAGGCTAACTTGGAAAGCAACTGAAACAACAATGGCTGTCGATCCTTATTAGAGGTGCAGGGGTTGCCCTGCTTTTGGCAGAGTAGCAGGGGTGCCCTGCTTGTCGCAGAACTGAACAGTTCAGAAAAGACAACTGGTCTGGGTTACCTTACCTAGATCTTGGATTCACAAATCCTGAATATTTAGCACATATGTATTGTAGTAAGCATCCAGTGCATTCACATACCAGTACTTTGCAAACATATCTGACTCCTCAGACATAATTCAACAAGGTGGAAATCTGTCATTTCCAGGTTTAAAGCACAATTTCAAGATACCCTAGGGTCTCATGTCCCTTGATGTGGCAAGGCCACTATGGCTGGCAGCTCCACAGGACAATCTTGACCAAATAGAGGGTACATTCGAATATCAGCACATTTATATAATTTTCATGACTGCACACTGTCTGGGCTCTCTTGGGTACCCCCAGCACAGCTGCAATCTGCATAGCACAGTCTCAAAGATACACCTGCGCTGGGCCAGTTAGAGTAGCAGGCAAGGTGCGAACTGAAGAACTACTAGATTTAAACAGTCACATTTGGGCAAGGCGGCCCAGAATAATTACTTTGTCTTTCTCTCAGTTAAGTAGATAGAGGGCATGTCGGCCCAGGGTTACTTATTCTGCCTTTCTTGGCCTAGAACAATTACAAGGGCAGGAAGGCCCATAAGTTTAGCTTGCAGTATTTCTCCCTTGTACCGGGGAGGTACAAGGGTACTCACGCAGGTCCTTTATGGTCGATCCCTGCTATACAGTAGAAGGCTTCTGGCATCTTCAGTCCTCTCAAAACTGAGGTTCTTGTCAGTGCTCTCACCACTGCTTGATGTCACCTGGTTTTCGGTTCACTTCTTTCCCCGATGTGGGGGGGGGGGGCAGGGCTAGCATCTGGAGGACAATCTGGCAACTTCCAGACTAGCAGTTAACAACTTAACTGAAATTAACTTTAAATAAAACAAAAACACCCCCTCCTGGATGGAGAGGCTTAGGTAGAATGGCCAGGCCCAGAAGCATGGCAGGGGCCTGAGCCCCCACCCCTGTGGGGGGTTCCCGCTCGAATCTCCTTCTCCTTCTCAAATGTGGCAAAATGCTGGAAAACACTGTCTCTTACAGGGCTTTCCCGAGGCTCCTGATTGGCTGTAAGGTCTGGCTGCAAGGCCTCTGATAGGCTAGAGGACCTGTCAATCACAGAAATGAATAATGCATAAACCTCACTTGATGCACTGTTGGTCTGTTGTTTTGGCGCCTAGAATTAGGTCCCTGTAAGTCCCCACAAGCACTTGTCATTTACCCATGAGATTTTGTGAATGTCCCGTAAGTCCTGGCTTTGTTTTTCTGGCTTTCCGATTGACTGTGGCTGCTTGAAATGGCTGCTTAACCCACTGTCCTTTTAGCAGATTAAGCACAGTCCTCAATTAAAGTTCTGGTGCAGCCAGAAATAAATAGATATTTGCTCCAATGCTCCACAGTTCTATAGCCCAGGTTGTGTACTTGCTGTCACTGCACAGATTAGTGGAATTGCTCAATCCATTTTCCTGTCACTGCTGCCAATATTTAAGCTCCCTGACATGGAGCATTAGACAGCCTGTTATTTCTCTGAGTCCCAAAAATAAATCTGGTACAGCTAGGAGCAAAACATTTATTTAATTTAACACTCCCCCCCCCTTTTTTTTTGAGATCTAATTTTCGCTTCTTTGGCCGCCTGACCTGCTCCCCTTACCTCATCCTCACAACCTAGCTCGGGGACATCTAACCACCATCCACTTCTACCGTGGGCACCCAGACTACTACAGCTTTCCCCCTGCAGTGGGGCCACAGGGAGCCCCCTACTCTCTGCAGAACACGGATCCAGGCGTGTGCCATGGCGAAACTGCAGATAACCATCAAGCTGCTCGCTTCAGGCGCCATTTTTCCCTGGTTTTCTGTGTCCCCATTAGTGCATGCTCAGGCAGTGCCTCCAGTCTCCACTGGGGGCCGCTGCTGAGCAATGCATTCCCTGATCCCACCCCTTGAAAGGAGAGCAGTCCTCTGGATGCTCAATCCTCTCCACCCCCTGCCGACCTCTGGTGCCCCGAGTCCGTTCCCAAACCTGGGTCGCCAGCGTGGGTTGAGGTAAGGCTCCAGGTAAGGCACCAGTGCCTCAACCATCTACACCACCGAGCCGGCTAACATGTTTGCTTTTTAAACACTTTCCCCAGCATACAGCAGTTGCCATATTTATTTCAAAACCAAAACATTTCTTTGTCTTTTTGGCCACAGCCGAGATACAGCTGTCCCAAGGGCAGACAAGCCCTTATGAATATTCAAATGTGGAATATTTAAATGAACCCCAATCAAACTCCCTCACAGAACTCCTTGAAGTTACCAGGGAGTGGTCTCTCAGAGGCCTGTCCATGGTCACCAGGTCCCACTTAGATGATAGGGATCCTGGGACCAACCAACTGCTCCTTGGTTTTACCGCAAAATGAAGTGGTTGAAGATGAAAGGTGCTGGTCGTGCCTACACGATCTCCGCTACCCCGAAGGCAGAACAACAAGCAGGTGATTGTGGTGGACGTTTTTTGAGCCCACAGGACTGGCTTTTTGCTTGATCTGCTTGGCAGGGACACCAGGGGCAGGAACAGGATCTGGAGACACAAAATAAAAATATGCTCAGGAGACACCTGGGAGAGCAGGAGGAGACAGAACCACAGGGTGGCAGGTAAGCCCAGGAAGACATTATAAGTATCTCTATTTGGGGGGGGGGAGGGTTGCACAAGCAACACATGGAAGAAATTATAACTTTTGAATTTCTTGTGGCACAGACATGAAATGCAGTGTACATTGTTCCCCAAGGTATCCTCTGAAGTCCCCCAAATGCCAAGGTTTCTACAAGAAATGGTAAAGTTTTTTTCTTTTTTTAACTTTATTTCTACATCCACACTCCGGGCATCCTTCAAGAGTGCCCACACGGAGTCCGCCCTACTCCCAGCCTGAACCCTCACATCTCCCCTCGATCTCCTCCTCTGAATGACCCCAGGCAGGCTCAACACCCGGTACCATCTCCGGGGCTGATTCCACCCTCCAACAGTGGTAGCCTCTTACGTATGAAGTGCCTACCTTGGTGCCATCGGGTTGGCCTTGGAGGAAGATCCGGGGTGTGTTGGTCCGGCAGTTGGGATGTGGGTGAAGTCCCCCGGGGCCACCATCATCTCACTAACGTGTGGAAGGATTTTCACTTGTTTGTACCCCCCCTTCCCCGTGGAGCCCGGCCAGCAAGGCAACATCGTGCCATGGCTCCGCCCCCAAGGCATTACGCCGTGCTGCTGCACTGGTGATCCTCCAGCCACCACCAGAGGTCGCTCCATGAGCGAGCACTTCCCATACCCACCCCTGGGAAGAGAGAGCGGTCAGCGGATGCTCAATCTCTATCCCTCCCCTGCCAACCCCCTGTGGCCCTGGCTCATTCCTGAACCCTGGTTGCCGGCATGGCGCGAGGTGTGGCATCCAGCACCTCAACCCTCAGCGCCACCGGGCCGGCTGGTAAAGTTGTTTTTGATGGTAATTTCTTTGTGTTGTCTGTAAAACAAAGGGCAGTTAAAATGTCTCCTGGTGGCCAGTACATTTGCTTGACAAGCAACACATAGAACAAGTTTTGTAACTTTTGAATTTCTTGTGAAATAAACATGAAATTCAGTATACATCTTCCACAAGGTGTGCCCTTATGTCCCTCAAATGTCCAGGTTTCTAAAAAAAGGGTAAAGTGTTTTTTGAGAGCAATTTCTGTGTGTTGTCAATGAAGCAAAAGGCAGTTAAAATGTCTCCTGGCGGCCAAGACATTTGCTTCACAAATGAAAATTTAGAGTTGCAAAGTGAGGTTGCTTGATGTTTGAGTGCCATAAATCTGTAGGCAAAAAACAACTGCTTTGTTTGACAAGTTCTTGTGAGGAAGAGTCACTGACAATGGAGTCCATTGCTCACCGGTGGACAGAATTGTCAGTGAGATGATCCTGCTGGGGGGTGGGGTGGCCATGGCCAGTGATAGCACAGAGGTGGTCCTTGCCCCTCCTCCAAAGTGCAAAGCAGTACACATGCGTGGGCAGCTAGTGCATGCACACTGTTAATGGCGAGAATGTAGACAAAAGCAGTAAGGTAAAGAGAGGAGGGAACAATAGACAGGCAGCAGTAGAAAATGCCAGGATTAGGTGGGGATGGAACAGGGCAACAAGTAGCCAGGTGATTGTCCATGGGGGGGATGTATTTAGGGCAGCTGGAACCAAGGGAGAGCCTCTTTGTTCCAGCTAATTTCAAGAAACCCACCCAACCACCCCGGATAATAAGAGGGAGTTAAGGGAGGCCAAAAAGACATGGGGTCCAGGGTAACAGGGGCCTAAAGGAAATGCAGTGACCCAGCTGCAGGGGTAGCCTGCTGAGGGAGAACATGGGGTGATAACCCAGGTACAGGGGTAGCCCATTGAGAGAGAGCAAGGCCTAATTGGCATTGGGCATGTGGGCATGACATGATTTACATTAGACACGCCTTAGTCAAGAGGTAGAGGGGGATCACGGAGGGGGGGTTATGACAAAATATACATCAGGTGGGCCTCTGAGTAGGGCAAGAGGGAGTGGCAGGACCAGCTTTACATCAGGCCTGGGTAACAGGAGGCATGACCTAATTTGCACTGGGCATGCTGCCAGGAACAATTGCTGACATGAGGTGTGATAAAGACTTGGACAATCTGACAATGTGTGCAAGGAGTGTAAATATGTTTTTATTTAATTTATTTAACATATAGGAATTACAACCATTTGAGTCATAGACTCATTTACAAAGGCTCCGTGTCAAACATAATCATTCATACAGTGAGACAATACAGTAATGAGACATCACAGTTTAAACAAAAAGTATTTGCTTATAATAGCCAGGGTGGCTATTGACCTATATATGGAGTAGCTAGGGTATTGATATAAGTACTATTGGTACAGTTACAGAGTAAGTGCAGCCTCGGGGCATTGTCATATAGCAGAAACAATGATCAGTAATGAAGATGTCCTATACAGTTTGTCCTATACAGCTGGTTGCAATGTCAAAGAGGACTAGCCAAGAGCAGCTCTGTGCAGGCCAGTTAGGAGGATTAGCAGTTGCACTGGCATTGGTGCAAAGAGAATGTGTTTTTTTAGGGTGGTCTTGAAGTGCCCTAGTTTGGGAATGGAGGTTATGGCTGGGGTGAGTTCATTGTACCAGGCAAGGGCTCTACAGGGGAATGATTGCTGAGCAGGGAGGTTCTGACCCTGGGCACGGTCCACAGGTGTTTGTTGGCAGAATGAGTAGCTGAAAATCGGGTTCATGAGAGTAGGGAGGCAGAGACCCTCAGTGGAGTTAACCCTAGTGGATTTGTTTGGTGAAGAGACAGGTTTGGTATTGTAGTCTTTTCTCCAGGGTGAGAATGTTGGGTAAGGGTGTAGAGGGTGCAGGTTTGGGAGTATTTGTCTGCTCCTAGGAGGAGTCAGCACACTTTATTAATAGCTATGTGAATTTTGTTTAGATTGGTGTTGTCTGCAGCTGAGTAGATGGGGAGCCCATAGTCAACGAGAGAGAGAGGACAGAAGAGGTGACAGCCAGATTGAGAGCCTCTGGTGTCAGGCAGTCCTTGTGCCAGTATAGGAGGCTGATGCGTGAATTAATGGCTGAGGATAGGATGTTAATGTGGGCATGGAAGGACAGAGAGGTGTCAAATGTAAGGCCGAGATATTTATAAGTATGTACTTGTTCCAGAGGGAGGTGAGCGTGGAAGAGGATTTTTAGTTCAGCGTCATTGGCCTTGCTTTGCTGGTGGGCAAAGAGCATGGCTTTTGTTTTTTTAATGTTGACCACAAGACTGCGGTTGGTGAACCAGCTTTCAATCTGATTGAACAAGTCTTGGAAGGAGGACTGTAGGTTGGCAGGGCAGGGGTGCATGGCATAGAGAACCGCATCATCAGCGTATAGAAGTAAGTTAATGGAGCAGGATTTGGGTAGCGCATTTAAGTAGATACTGAAGAGTAGGGGGCCCAATATGGAACACTGGGGGACCCCTGAGCAGACAGGCAGGGTGGAAGATAGGGTATCATTTATCTTGACACATTGGGATCTAGCAGTAAGGTAGCTATTGAACCAGGAGAGGGGTCTGCGTAATAGGCCAGTGAGGTGGAGTGTATCAGGAGGAGGGGTTGGAGACCGAAGCAAAGGCCTTAGAGAGGTCCACGAAGATGGCTCTGACAAGATGTTTACAGTCAAGGGCAGAGTGAACGAAATTGGAGAATTCGATGAGGGCAGTGTTTGTGCTATGGCCCAATCTGAAGCCATATTGCTCACTACATAATAAATTGTGGGCAAGCAGATACTCAGTGAGTTGGTCGACAATTATTTTTTCAAGGGCTTTTGAGAGAGGGGGAAGGCTGGAGATGGACCAATACTTGTTGGGGTTGGTGTTGTCACCACGTTTTAGCATTGGGGTAATATAGCAGTCTTCCAGGCTGTTGGGAACTGCCCCAGGCATAGGGAGCAGTTAAGGAGGTCGGTCAAGGGGGGTAAGAACAGTGTCAAGAACCCGGTAAAAGATTTTCATGTCAAAAGAGTCTTTGCAATAGTTGGAGCCACTGAGATCTTTGGAGAGGTAGGTTTTAGCTTCCCACTTTGTAATGACCCTAAGGTAGAAAGGGGGCGCTGGAGGTTTGGTTCAGAAATAGCTGGAATAGGGTCAAAAACGTCACTCAGGAGGACTGCACTAAGATCTGAAAAGGTGGAGTTAAGGCAGTTAGCAATGTCCTGGGGTCGGTGGAGGTGGCATTATTGATGCAGAGCTGGGAGGGTGGGGGGAGGCGGAATTTACCATTTAGTTCTTTAATGTTGTCCCAAAACTTCCGTGCACTCCCCTAGGAGGAAGCCAGGGTGTCTTTATAATATTCAGTGTTGGTCTTGCTTATGGTCTAGGTGCACCTACTGTGTGCTGCTTTGTAGGCTTGTCTGTCTGCCTGAGAGCCAGATTCAAGGGCTCTGTGCCAGAGGTCATCCCTTCATTTTAGTTGCTGCCATAATAAGGGTGTGATCCATGGGGCATTATGTTTTACAGTTCGCGTTTTAGTTAGAGGAGCAAAAATGTCACATACTTTGTTGAATGAGCATGGGAAGTAATCAAGGACCATGTCAATGTTAGGGGCCTGGGATATAGGGGTCCAATCCCACTGGGCCAGATAATGTTTGATTTTTTTAAGGCCACCCAGCTGTAGGCACCGGCAGGTGGATACACTAATGTTGAGGTTTGGGCAGGTGACATGAGCAGGAGAAGAGGATAGGGGAGTGGTCACTCATAGAGTCTGGAAGGACCACTAAGTCAGAGATTCTATGTGGCCGGTTGGTTAGTAGTATGCCTAGTAGGGTCTGGGAGCCATTTGAGGTGTTCACCCTGGTGAGTTGGCAGACCAGCTGGATATGATACAGCACCGCAAAGGTGTCTTTGACAGTGGCTGCTGAATTGGCAAGCCAGTTTACATTTAGATCACCAACCAGGATATGCTCCATTTTGGGAGGGAAGTTGGAAATATAGTTTGTGAGGGATTGTATGGCAATTGCTTGGTTACATGGGGGAACATACGCCACTGTGATGGTTAAAGGGGCCCTAGCGAGGTCCAAGGTAAGTTTTATAGATAGGGCTTGGGTGCCGTGGTCCAGGGAGGGGGCCGGAAGAGCTTGGTTCAGTAGGGAGTCTCAAATATAGAGGGCACATCCACCACCCTGTTTTCCCATTCTGTCAGCTCTGTGTAGAGTGAAGCCAGGGAAGCTGATGATTGAATCCGTTTTTTTCTAATAGCCATGCTTCTGTGAGTACAAGGACATCTGGCTGGTGTTGCGCTATCCAGTTTTGGAGTGATGCTGTTTTTTTTGGGATGTTGCAGATGTTCATGGTGGCTATGTGCAGCCCTTGATGTAGTTTCTGTTGACTATGTGTGCCGGGGCTTGGGTTGGGGTGAATATTTCCGAATATGAGAAGTAGTAGGGCTAGGACCCTGAGAAGGGTGAGAGACTGCCGTTTGGTGGTTGGGCGTGGGTGGGGCACATGTTTAGAGAGAGTAGCACAGGGAATGAGTAAGTTGATGAGGGCAGGAAAAGTAAGGCAGATGAGTCGGCAGGGGGGTTGTGAGGGTGTATGTTGGTAGTAAGTTAAGTGGGGGGGTGGATGTTTGTCAGGCATTGACAGGGTGGGTGGAAGGTGGTAATAGATAGAGAAGGCAGGGGGTGAGGTGGGTGTGAAGGTGGGTGGAGGGCATTCTGGCTCAGTAAGGAGTATGATAAATGTAATCAATAAAATATAGGATAGTCTGCTGGGAGATAAGTGGTTGGGCAGTGGATAGTGGGGGCTGCTAGTCCAGTGCTGGTATAAGAGGAGCAGACTGACACCCATTATTGTGGTTGTCTCAGTAGCGCAGTAGTAGGGTGATGGACTTTGGTGCAGGAGGTACCAGATTCAATCCCGGGGGGGAGACACTGTGTAGAGGCCTGGTGGCACCTATGAACCAGTGGAAAAGTTTCCAAGAACGGTGGGCAAAAGACTAAAAAAGGAGGGTACAGCAGTGACTCTTAGTGGTGGTAGCTGGAAGGGCAGGTGAGGAGGCAATAGGAGTAACTAGCAGGGGGGTAATGGGGCAGTTGGGAAAAGAGTGTATGTGGTTAGAGACAGAAGAAATTGTGGAGCAGGACAGAAGCTGGAGGGGTAGAATAATCAGGGGGTGTAGTAGAGTGCCAAGGGAGCTAGAGTGTCAGTGGATAGTGAGAGGAGAGAGAACTGCAGCAAGGCAGGGACCAGGTGGAGGGAAAGCCCTCCAATGGTTGCAGCCTATAAGCTGCAAATGGAAAACTGGGGACTTAGAAACTAACACGGCAAGAAGTCACGTGGCTAGGGAGGTGCTTATATTGAGGGTCGGGCTTCGGTGGGATGGTGGCTGGGGTGGGTGGGGCAGTCGACACACAGCATTGATGGGCTAACACCCCCCATGACAGACAGGCTGGAGGGTGCTGTAATTACCTCTTAGGGCCTCAGAGAAGCTGATCCCCAGGTAACTGTGTGTGCTTGTAAGCTGCAGGTGGCTTCATGTATACGTATCATTCCAAAATTTGGCAGTGTGAGCAAATGTTGTAAATATGTATCTATCAATTGAAATCTAGAGTTGAAAAGTGAAGATATTTGATGTTTTAGTGCAATAGTGCCATGTGCAACAACCAATAACAATAGTTTTGTTTGACAAATTTTAGGAAGAGGAGTCAAAGACGGTGTCTGTCATTCAGTGCTCCGACATCCATTTCAGCAGCATCTCAAGAACACACATTTCCTTGACTCACTCACTTGCGGACCTGTTCTGGCCATTACAAAGAGGGCCAGGTGCTACACTTTTTTTATATTAACTGTGCTGCCCCATGCTACTAGATGATGCAGCATGAAAGGCATTCACTGCACTGCCTCAATGCAGCCTGACAGCCATTAACTGCACTGCCTCCATGCTGCTGTATGATGCAGCATGAGAGGTGTTTGCTGAGCTGCCTCAATGTGTCAGGATGATGTGGCCAAACTGGCAATTTATTACTACAATCTCACTCCCTCTGATGGGAGTGGATAACATTACTAGACCAGTGGTTACAGTAAAACAATCTTGCTGCCTCTGACAGAAGTGGAAAACACCACCAGACCTGCACTTTCAGCAGGGGCATTGTTAGTCCCCAAAACAGGAGCATGTGCCCCCTCAGTTTAGGCTGGTACCCCCCAGTCTTTTTCCCCACCCTTGCATTTAATTACACGGGCTTTAAACTGAAGCCGGGTACCTTCCCTGGTGAGTCACCCTACCTCTGACTCATGTCTCAGTTTCACTTTATCCCGGAGTGCTAAAAGTAGTGTGTCAGTAAAGTGTATCAACTTCCGCAAGAGCGAACACTAACAGCCAATTGAGCCAAGCACTTTAACACTGCAACCACCACCATTTTGTGCCGGGAGCTTTGTCAAGGTGCACACCGGTACTGGCACGAAAGGCACTGGTGGTGGAGTATTTGGGTTTCCGACAGAGACGTGAGGCTGAGATTAGCAGTACACGCTAGTTGCACTTAAAGTGTTTTTTTTCCCTAAGGCAGTCAAAACTGTGTGGTTATGACTGTGAGTAAGTAGGGGCCTGTGAACAGTGCTCCTCTACTGAAAGGGGGGTTAGAGACAGAGCAGTGTAAGCAAGTAGTAAGCTGTAGCACCATTTGCTTTGCTATAATAAAGTTATATATTACAGCATTCACTGTGATTGACAAAATGGGGCAGGGGAAAAAGACAGTTTCAAAAGTCTAGCCCAGCAATATATTCCAAATGTGCCTCCTTCATCATTTGTCACCCAGTTGTCTCCCCCTTTTTGCGTTCACCAAAGTAACACAAAATTAGTTCCTCCAGCGGCCCACTCGAAAGTTATAGAAACCACAAAACAGAGTGCTTCATACTATTCAAACTATGGCTGCTGCAAGTAGACCATTCAAAATGATATTAAAATAGCACTTATCTCTCCGTGTATTCACCTCCATGGAGTGAGACTGATATGAGAGAGACCCAGTCAAACGCTCCATTCTACTGCATCCATAAATTTAACAAGGTTTCTCTCATATCAGTCTTACTCCGTGGAGATGAATACTTCGATGACATGCAGCCATAGTTTGAATACTGTGTTCTGTATTAGAGCAATTCATTTATGCCTAAACAATTCACTAATTTATGCCTAAAAATTTTGTGATTATGTGTCTTACCCACAAGCTTAAAAGAGTGAAGGACCTTGATAATACAAACTGCAGGAGTGAGCTTGGGAGTAGCCTTTCTATTCCCCTCCTTCACAGGAACTGTATTCAGTCTGGAGCATTCCAGATAGACAAGAGTTTTTGCAGTGGTTTCATTTGTGAGACTGGCTCCAACAGTTGAATAATTTAAGCAACTGTGTTTTTATGTTTGCTTGCATGCATGTGCAAGAAACATAGTGCCACCATACAAATTTTCGTAGCTGTGTCACCCTGCTTCCAGTGCCCTGCTCTTTCTTGCAGGGGCGGCCTCACCGTACCAATAAATGTCTGAGCTGTCTATGACAACAGTTAAGATGCAGTGGCATACAGTTGAAAGCCAAAGACCACTACAATCAGTGGTGGTAACATGTAGGCAATTTGCATACAGCCGTCAGCAGGTAATTTACATACTGCCATCGGCAGTATGTAAAGCACCTACACTCAGCATTGCATGTGAACAGCTGTCATAGACAGTTCCATTTTTTTCTACTTCCCTCCTCCCAACAAACACCAAGTAGCATACTGAGTCACCCCCAGCGTGTTTCCCGCGCTTCCACCCTCAGACACCGTGATGGCCGATTAGGGTACCCAATCCCCATTGGCTCCACTGCCCCTCAAACAGAACTTGAGGTGCCACGCCTGGGAGCCCACCCCAGCATGGCAAAAAGTCCATATGGCTGACGGGGTGCCCAATCCCCATTGGCTCCACTGTAAACCCCCCAAAAAACAGACTTCTAGGTGCCATGCTGGTAGCCCACCCCAGCGTGGCAAAAGTCTGTATGGCTGATGGGGGTACCCAATGCCCCATTGGTTCTACTGCCCCCAAAAAACTTCCAGCTGACACGCTGGAAGCCCAGCCCTGCGTGGCAGAAGTCCTGCGTCGCCTTCCTGAAAAAGAAAAAAAAAACACCTGTAAAAAAAAAAAAGGCCCCTTGTTGACTGTCTTGCCTCCTGTGCACCCACCTCCCTACACCCCCTCTGACCCCATACTTACCTCTGGAGCCCAGCGCAATGATCTTCGGTGGACTGGGAACACGTCTGCACTCTTCAAAGATGACTGCGAACTGAAGAAATGCCAGTAAGCTGTAAAATGGCATAAATGGTTTTTTTTCAACTTTGGTGCATATCTCGGCCATTTTTGAGAATTTTTTCACCAAATTTTCAACATGTGGTTCTTGGGACACCACCTCATGAACTCAGTCACTGTCATTTTGTTATTTGGTCCTGAAAGGTGATTTTGTGGTCACTGCACAGAACCACCTTTCAGGACCAAGTAACAAAATGGCAGTGTCACAGTTCATGAGGTAGGACCCCCAAAACCCTATGCTGAAAATTTGGTGAAAAAATTCCCCAAAATGACTGTTTTACGAGCGTGCGTTCTGCAGTTCCTATGTATGTTCATAACTTCGTGAATTTTTTATATTTTCGCTCCAGATTTTCAACATTGCCATTTTACCATGCCTCCTTATGAGCAGTACAGCTGCCATTTTTCACATCTTGGACCAAAATGTGTTTCGCATTTGGCACACAAGGGCTAGTTGGTGTGAAATCAATGTTTGGGACAGATTAAGAAAATCACAGTGACACTGTTCATGAACAGAGGTCTTAAAATGGCTATGTTGAAAATTTGGTGACAAAAGTCCATAAATGACTGTTACGAGCTGCATTATACAGTTTCCACACACCCTCATAAGTTCATGAATTTGTAATATTTTCAGTCCAGATTTTCAACACTGGCATTTTCCACACCTCCTTATGAGCAGTACAGCTGTCATTTTTCACACCCTGCCTGAAATGTGTTTTCACACCTCCGGCGCAGAATAGCATGGTCATTGTGGGAAATTAGTGTTCAGGTCAGATTACAAAAATCACAGTGACACTGTTCATGAGTGGAGGTCCCAAAATACCTGTGTTGAAAATCTGCTGTAAAAAAATCCCCAAACTAATTACATTACAGGTGTATGTTGCACAGTTTCAATGTACGCTTGTGACTTCACCAGCTTTTGTGTATTTTCACTCCAGATTTTCAACAATGCCATTTTTTATACATCCTCATGAACAGTACAGCTGTCACTTTTCATATCCTATTCGAAATGTGTTTTCGCACCTGTGGATCCAAATGGCACAGTCGCTGTGCAAAATTACCTTTCACCTAACGAACTGATAGTGTCACTGTTCATGCAGTGGGGTCACAAAAAACCCATGTGGAAAACTTGGAGTAAAAATACCAAGAAACACCCAAGGCGTTAGGGTTTTCGACCATAATGTCCTACCCTGTAGGGACTTACAGGTGTCAGGGGTGTGACTTGGGATTGTCGACAGTAATGCTCATGCCATTCCACCCCACCCCCACCCTGCAGCCAGTGACAGGCATCACAGTGCGCCTTGGACCCTTTGCCCCCAGAGTTCACCCCGTTCTCCTATACTGCACTCATTTCAGTGTATTTCCTTATGGAATGAGGTGAATGTAAAGCCCAAACACCCCAAGGCACACCTCGACACTTGTCAGTGTCTGAAGGGAAGGGTGAGGTGAAATGTCATGACCGTCATGTGAAACGACCCAAAGGCACACCCCAATGCCTGTCCATCTCTGCAGAGTGAGGGTGGAGTTGATGTCAGTTCAATACTTCAGTGCTTCCTACACTGCATCTGTCTAACTCCTGCACTTCCACTGCTAATGCCAGCAAGCAAACATTCAGCATTGACAAATGCTTGTTGTTTTGTTGTTGTGGTCTCTGTTTGAGCCATCAGTGCTGTTTTGCCATTTATTCCCTGAAGTTATTCACTGATTACAAGACATTTTCTTCTGTCAGCTCTCCACAAAGTGAGATTTACACCTTAGTATTTTTTTAAGCTCTTTTCTGTACTGAACACTTTCAGAAAAACCTTGCACAGTATGTTTAAAGAACTGATTTATTTATGTACCAATTACTGTACTAAAATACAGTATATGCTCACTATCACTGTATTCTCCATAGAATGGTCTGTATGGCACTATTTTCATTTGCTATGTACTGTAGCTGTTTCTCTACTCTATTGTAAAGAACTAAATCTATTTAATATCTATTGTATCTTTACATATTATGTGCTGCCCTACCCAGGACCTCCTTTTAAATGAGCATACTCATCGGAGCATCTTCCTGGGGGAATAAATAAATAAAGTTGCACAAAAGTGTGTTTAAGTTTCTGTGGGTGAGATATTTAGTTCATGAGTTCAGTACCTGTTTAGTTCATTGAAATCTGTGTGGGTTCTGGTTGAGGGGGCTATGATGCAACCTGCTGGGCTGGGTTGGGCTTGAAAGTTGGACACAACTTGCTGGGCAGGCAGGGGGAAAGCAACATGGTGGGCTGGGGGAGGGCCGGGGAACCTGGAGAGTTGTGCTAGGGGGAAGCTTGCCAGACTAGGTGAAAGGGCAACATACTGGGCTGCAGGGAGGGAGGGAAGGATGGAGACTGTAGATAGGGTAGGATACAACCTGCTGTGCTGGGGAAGGGTTAAGGACTCTAGAGAGGGGAGCTTTCTTAATAGTTCCATTTCACAAATCCCTGCTGTCTAGTAATCCTTCTCTCAGTCTGATTATGTTGCAACAAGTCCCTGTTGTGAGGTGTCTAATGCCCCCCCCTTCAGTCTCATAAAAAAAAAATTGCTGGAGTCTAGCAGTTCATCCTTCCTCTTTCTCGGGCTGTTTCAATGAAATCCCTGGTGTTTAGTGATCCCCTTCTTTTATTCCCTGATCCTATTTTGGCAACATGCTTAGTGGTCCACATCCCTCTTCCCAGTTCCCCAGTTTCCCCACTATCATACCCAACAAACAGATCCCAAACCAGTTTGGTGATGGGTACTTTAGGAATGGTTTGGCAAAGCAGTGGTGAAAAGTAAAACTGGTAGACTCTTTATTTATACAGGTGGGTGGGGTGGGGAGCACCACTAAGAGCTAATAGCAAGAAGCAGTAGTCCCTCTTACTATTAGAGCTCTATAGGTGCTATTAGTTCAGTGTGAGACATAGTGATGTGTGGGGTTCTTGTGGCCATGAATTGGATAGGACTGGGCGTCTGGCAGCCCAAGCAGAAGGAGATGGGACTGGGGGATCCAGTTGTGACTGTAATCATTGTCATTGGGAATATTACTTGTGGCTCTGGGTGCTAAGACCTAACTATCTTGAATGGGGAAACTGCAGCTGTCCCATGGCTGGTGAGGGGCAACAGGAACAGACTGCATGCATAAGTATGTTCCCTCATTCCCTGGCTCAAGTTTCCTGCTGTATTTCATGATTTCAGCTTGTAAATTCCTATGCATCTCTTGTTGGAAATGTCCTGGAATTTGCTTCTAAAATGCACCATTTGCCACCAAATTCTTTATAATTTCTTATAGGGGGCAAATCCCCCCGACCCCCTTTCTAAAAAAAAATCACTGATTGGGTATGTGCCACCCCCCTTGACTTTTACAAGCCTGCTGATGCCCCTGACTTTTAATAAAACAATCTCACTCCCTCTGGTGGGACCTGACACCACCACCAAACTGGCAGTTTCAGTAAAATAATCTCGCTGCCTCCGACGGGAGCAGACCACACAGCCAGAGCATCAGATTTAATTAAACAATATAATTTCCTAAGAAGAGAGGGGACTACAGTCTCAGACCGGCAGTTCCAACAGTCGTACTCCCGCTTGACAGGAGGGAGCAAAACAGCTATAATGTGGAAATTAGCATTAAAAGCACAAAAAGCAAAAACAGGCCACAAGCAGAAGGGGAGGGGGGGTTGGCGGCACAGTCACACACTTCAAGGCCCCACTGAGATTAAAAGTCACCCGACGACGAATCATGCATGACGATCAAAGAACTATTTTTTTTTTACTTTTTTCTTTACGTTCATTTTTTTTATTAATTTAATTTCAGTTTCAAAATACTATTTGTGTGTGTGTGTGTGTGTGTGTGTGTGTGTGTATGTGTGTTATCCATGTTATAAGTGCAATAAGATACTTCATGTGTGTGTTTCTTTTTTGTAAATTGCACTTAGGTGGTTGAAGGCACTCATTGGTGGTGTTCCGGCCAGGACACACCATTGTACCCTCTACTCTTCTTTGAAATGGACCTCACTATCAACCAGGTATATGTTCCATATTGGGCAGTGGACTCTAAAATTGCTGACTGGCAAGTTATCTCAGTAAATATGCTCTCTAGTGCACAAGTCTCACAATCTGTATGCACTGCGCACCTCAGACTTTGTGCTCCTAGACATTCTCAGGACACTTACTAATCAGGACAGAGGTGCCATTAATTTCATCCTCCCATCTATATGGAACCAACTGCAAAAAAACATGAAACTAACTGAGATAGTCATGTTAAATTGCTTTAAGTCCCTAGCCAAGAAAGCATTTGAAGTGGTCTGCCGCTGCTCTTCACGCTAAGCTAATATATGAATCCTCAACGGGCCTTCTGGTTATCACCCTATCCCTGTCTCCCCACCAACCACCCAGCCTATTCTCTCACCCATCTGCCCCACCCACCCCTTTATTCCTACCCCAACCACCCCTTTACCCATTCTGCCTCCTAGCACTTCTTCCCTTCCCTCTCCACCTCCCTGTCTCCTTACCCCTTCTCCTAGCCCCTTCTTCCCTACTTCAGTCACCTCCATCCCTTGACTCCTCCTGTACCCCATCTCTGTGCACAATATTCGTGCCCTGCTGAACCTACCACCTCCCTTCCCAAACTCTCTGCCTCCCTACCCTCCTACCCCTACCCCAGTCACCATCCTCCCTAGACCTCCTTCTTGTACCCCATCCCTGTGCACAATATTCCTGTCCTGCTGAACCTACCACCCTCTCCTTCCCCCACCTCCCTGCCTCCCTCCCTACCCCACCAACCCCTACCCTAGTCAGCACCCTACCCTAGACCCCCTCCCTGTACCCCCATTTCAGTGCACAATATTCATGTCCCTCTGAACATACCACCCTCCTCTACGATGTCATCTACAGCCCCATGTTTTCACTTTTTTCTTTTTTTCCTTTTCTTTCTGCCCCCAAAGAAGACTTGTCTCACTCTATGTGAATCATCTACGTGCACATTAGTTCAGTTAGTTTTTTGTATGTAATGCATCAGTTATTTGCAACAATCCAAGTTGTATCTTATCATTGCCATTGCTGTTTACTCATGTTTCCAAATCTTTTTTGTATAAGATCATGTATGTCATTGTATTGTTTGAAATCTTCAGGACCTCCTTGTGAATGAGCTTGCTCAATGGAGTAATTCCTGTAATAATAAACTTGAACTTGAACCTAAACATTGCAAGCACCTCGTACCTCACAATGCACCTGGGCATACAGTTTACAAAGAGAAACAAACACCCTGTCATGTCTTATTGCTTACTCATCTGTCTGAAACATAGAAACATAGAAGTTGATGGCAGATAAGGACCACAAGGCCCATCTAGTCTACCCATTTTTTCTACCTTATGTGCCATAGGCCTTTACTCTGTCAATGGCCCTATTTATTCATAATTATCTGCATTGCTCCCTTACGCCTATCCCATGCCTGTCTGAAGCCCTGCACTGTATTCATATCCACCACTTCCTGAGGCAGGCCGGTCCATGCATCCACCACTCTTTCTGTGAAAAATAACTTCCTCACATTACCCCTTAATTGGCCTCCCTTTAATCTCATGCTGTGTCCTCTTGTCCTGCTATTTTTCTTACAGTGAAACATGTTAGACTCTTTCACCTTATTAATGCCCTTAAGATGTTTGAATGTTTCGATCATATCACCTCTCTCCCTCTTTTGCTCTAGGGTATACATAGTGAGCTCCATTAATCTGTCCTCATATGTTTTCTGATGCAGTCACTGCACCATTTTGGTTGCCCTTCTGTGGACTGCCTCCATTTTGTTAATGTCTTTGTGCGGATGCGGCCTCCAGTACTGCATGCAGTACTCCAGATGGGGCCTAACCAGTGTCTTGTAAAGACGGATTATTATGTGTGGTTCATAGCTCAGTGCATATGCTACATACTGTAGTTTAATACTGTAAGTTATGCTTGGATACAGATGCCAGACCAGTAAGCAGGATAATGCTGACAAGGTATTAGTTGTAGGAATTGATTAGTGCTTAGGTACTTCAGCGTAGATATGAGCAAGTCAGTGATTACAGTATATGTAAACTGGATAGTATAGGCATGGTGCTTGGATGATGAACTGATGAGTAAGTTATTAAGACTTGATGTTTTTAGCTTAACTCTGTATCCCACCGTAGGAAGGATACTTAGTCGAGTAGGAAGAGATCCCCCCAAAATAATGAGTATCAAATGATTATCTTCTCCAACTCCGGAGAGTGTGGCCAGTAGCACTCGGGAGAGGAAAACCCCCCTTGGGGGGAAACCTCTGAGGACCCATGGCTACTGACCTGCCCGTCCTTCTGGGTACACTAAAGGAGAATAATCCTAAATAAGATTTTAAATTGTCGGCTAATCCGACTCCAGGTTATAAATCCTAATCTAGGGAAAGCGGGAAAGCTAAAAGACAGTACTGATATTAGAATGTCCATGAAGATGGCAGTACATCCATCTAGTGAATTCCTAGTCCAAGAAATCCATGTCCCAGGCAAAATCTGATAGTAGATTGTAATACATGGTCGAACATAATGATTCGAAGCATCAAAAGTGCATTGGTGAAACGATCCAGAAGGCAAGGAAGTCTTTTCCGAGAAGAACCAGCAACCAACTGGTTAAGTCTCCAAGCCCAGAGTATGAGGAGTGGTGGTTCATGTTCTGCTTGGCAAGCTTGCAATAGAAGGCCTTGGTGATGAAGCACAGGAGCTAGGTACAGGCTGCGCAGTCTAGAAAGGGCAGAGCAGTAGGAACTTTCGGTCCAGAGTAGGTGAGACAAGTGAGTGAATTGGAATGGATCTTAGTACGAATAGATAGACATAAATTAGATAAACCTCCAGGTTTGGAGGAGCGAAGCAGATTGTAGAATAGGCGAGATATTCTGTGATGAGCCTTTAGGCCCTGAAAAGGCGAAGCAGGTAAGTATAAGCAGATAGTATGACTAAGTGGATCTGTACATAGGTCAGCAGTAGTAAAATTGAACCTGCATTATGCAGATGTAGTAGCAGAGGAGTAGTATTGCATAGATTATGTATTATATACAGTGGAGAGCATGAGGGAATGTAAATAGTATGGAAATTGAAGAGCTTTTCGTCTGGTGATCAAAATAGTTATCCAGTAACTGATGTGGTAAGGCAGAAGCATCCAAATGGATTGATAGCGAATGTCCAACTAATACAGATGTAGGTCAGTTAGTGGACGAGGAGCTCCTGGAAGGCAAGCAGCTGACGGGCAGGCTGGCGTACAGTAAAGTATACATATGCCCAGGCCTCATAGCTGGGTGAGGCAGGTGTGAAATAGGTTAGGTTTAATGGTTAAGCAGTAATTTAGGAAGGAAGAATGGAATAGAGCTTGGCTAAGAACGCAGACGGGAATTGGTGGTAGAAGATTGGAGTGAACTGAAGCGCCCCAATAGGAAGCATCAAAGGAAGTGAAAGGGGGCTAAGCCCAAACGAGGTGTAGGATGTGCGGCTGGACCACACGTAGGTCAGCCGATGGGAAGTATGAGGTGTAGGATGTGTGGTTGACCACACGTAGGTCAGCCAGTAAAGTGAAAGAGTGACAGCTAAACCCCAGGAAGGCTAGCATGCGTGACTGGACCACACGTAGGTCAGTCGGAAAACGAGGTAGTAACAATAAATCCAAACAAAGCGAAGCAACATGGTAATCATCCAGGGACATCGATGTAAAATCCTTATGATGTAGTCAGATAAGTAAATCCACAATGGAGCACAGATAGGTCCTGGATAGATGGAGAGGTGCGAACAGGTAAGGAGAGAACTGCAGCATCCAGAACTTGATTGGCATGACTGAAGGCAAGACATCCGGGAGTGTGTCCAGTCTTGATGGATAAGCTTGGATGATGGCCTGCTGAAGGATCGGAAGCAGGGTGCTGAACTCAATGATGGGGCACATGGCTTAAGTGCATGGCAGGAGTCCAGAGGCTGAAGGCAAGGAAGCAGCTAGGCCCACTGAAGGAAGGAATACAGAGCGGCAGCTAGGTCCCACGAAGGCTAGCAAGTTGCAGAACCCTCACGTAGGGCTACAAAGGAGCAAAAGGCATGCCAGGTGAGGCCCCTGTGTGGCTGGCAGTACGGCTTGACCCCACATAGGCAGACAAAAGGAGGGCAAGGCAAGCTAGGTCCCACGTTGACTAGCATGAGGGGTGCTGTCATGGAGGGCTGCCTAGCTGGACGGCTGTCCCAGGCTGAAACTGCATGGAAGTTAGTTGATTTGTAAGTACATAGCAAGTAAAGGAAGCTGGCCATGCTGCTGAGCACTTCCATGTTGAAGAGATGATAGGAGTACATAGTGGGCCTCATAATGTTGGTGAGGAGGAAGGTCCATTACATTAATAGATTGTGTGTCCAGAAATAGCTTTAGCGTAATTAAGAACATCATGCTGGTACTGAATGTGATAAGATATATGTAGCAAGGCAGCATAAGGGCTCTGGAATGTAAGAAGGCGCGGCATAGTAATAGAAGGTACTCACATAAGCCAGGGATAGTAAATAGTCTGGAACCTATCTGGTTAGGCCCAAGCAACAGGTATTCCAGCAAGACTGAATGGGCAATGAGCAAGTCAGGCAAGATGAGGTCTGACCTTGCAATAGGATCATTGGACTCATGCAGAATGGCCTAGGACAGCTGATGGAGGTAGCAGAAGCAAGGGTAATAATGCTGACTGCATCGGTTTTATGTCACATCAGGTGATCACTGTGCACAGCTTAGCAGCACTAAATGCCTTTCCATGGGTGCAACGTCAGACAGCCCATACGTCATGCAGAGTGACCCTTATGAAAAGAAAGTATCCAGTTAATAATATAAAAAGGTTCCAAACCATGCCTGTCCATTTGCATGGTGATCCACTGGAAGTAAGAGTCCAAAGGGATTACTGGATGAATGGTGGTCTGAAGTGCGACTGTACAGAAGAGGTAATGCAGGTCCTCAGCGAGTAAGGGAATGGAAACGCAGCTTCAGTGGGCATTCTCCACAGTAGAGGTGGAGAACGGGAAGGGAAAAAGGAATATGCAAGGCTGAGACAGACAGGTAGAGGGCAGGAAGTAAGAGGGTTAGCGGGCAAGAGGAGAATACCCCCCAAAAAGACAAGAGATTTAATGAAGGCAACAAATGAGCGGATGCTTGGGGAGGCAAACACACAGCACAAGCGAATAATGAGTAAGGAGGCAGGGAGAAGGGGGGGGGCAACAGAAATGAAAGAGAGCAGCCGTGCACTGGCAACACCACCAGAGAGTGCAACTCGGTCTAAGCAGAGCACCTGTAGTCAGATGGTTTAAGTAGGGTGTGGGGGAGGAGCTCTTCCCCCACATAACTACAGCAAGCCTTTCAATTACCTCCCTCTTACGATTTGTGATACCCCTACTAATACACCCCAACATCCCTCTAGCCTTACCTACTTCTTTAGTGGTCTGCTTGGATGATTTCAGGTCTTCTGTGATGATGATGCCCAAGCCTCTTTCTTCCCTTGTGACTGCCAGCAACTCCATTCCCGACCTGTAGGTAGCTTCAGAGTTTCTCTTCCCTATGTGCATGATCTTGCACTTCTTTGCATTAAACCCCAGTTGCCACTCTTCAGACCATTTTTCCAGTTTTTCCAGATCTCTTCTTGTTCTGCCCACCCCATCTGGATCATCTACTCTGTTGCAGATCTTGGTGTCATCTGCAAACAAGCAAACCTTACCCTCCAGTCCATCTGCAATGTCACTGATGACGATATTGAAGAGGACTGCCAGGACTGATCCTTGAGGTACCCCACTTGTGACTTGCATCTCTTCTGACTATATACCATTTAACACCACTCTCTGTTTTCTGACTGCCAACCAGTTTGCCACCCAGTTGACCAACTTGTGACCCACCTGATCCTCCCCAGTTTATTAATCAATCTTCTATGTGAAACAGTATCAAAAGCTTTGCTGAAGTCAAGGTAGGCAACATCAACTGCTCCCACTTGGTCCACCACTCTTGTTACCCAGTCAAAGAAATCTATGAGATTAGTTTGACAGGGCCTTCCTGTTATAAACCCATGCTGTCTTGGATCCTATGATCCTTTGGATTACAGGTATTGCCTTATCCTTTCCTTAAGGAGTGCCTCCATAGTCTTGCCCACTACTGAGGTAAGACAGATTGCTCATTAGTTCCCTGCCTCCTCCCTGCTACCACTCTTGTGGAGCGGGATCACATGAGCCCTTCACCAGTCTTCTGGGACCTCTCCTGTGCTCAGAGACTCACTAAACAGTCCTGCTAATGGCTCTGCTAGTTCCACCCTTAGTGTCTTTAGTACCCTGGGATGTATGCCATCAGGTCCCATTGCCTTGTCCACCCTGAGCTTATTGAGCTCTTGTAGGACCCTTTCTTTTGTGAAGGGACTAGTGCACACCTCCCCCCCTGTGTCCATATTGCTGAGCTGTGGGCCCTGCCCTACCTTCTCCTCAGCAAATACTGAGCAGAAGTATCTATTTAGGATAGATACTTTTCTTGGTCCTTCTCCACACACTCCCCCTTATCCCCTTTGTTCTTAGCAATACCCCCTCTTGACTTTTTCCTTTCACTAATGTATCTAGAGAAGTCTTGTCCTGTTCTTTTACTGTTCGTGCTAGTGTTTCCTCTGTCCGGGCCTTTGTCTGCCTTACTGCTTTCCCTGCTTCCCTTAGGAAAGTTTGGTATGACTCCCTATCTTCGTCCTGCTGCATTGCCTTATACTGTATTTCCTCAAGGCCAACAGTTTGGCTCTGATCTTTTCTGCTACCGAAGTGGTTTCCTCCTTCTTTTGCTCTTGCTCTTCTCCCTAACACAATGAGATGTTGTTTCAAGTATTGCATCCTTAATGCTTGCCCACTTTGCCTGTACCCCCTCACCTGTATTTCTTCTTGCCAGGGCTAGCTTAACTCTGTTGATCATCTTATCAAAGCTAGCTCCTCTGAAGTCCCATATTTTTGCCTAGGGTGTCACAGTCAGGGTACTTCTCTGTCCTGACAGCTTGGTACAGCAATTGCACCTTTTTGGGGGGGACTTCACCACGTGGGGGAAGAGTCTTTTGTGAACACCAGTTGGTATTTGGATGCAGAATCTGAATAACATTTCCGACTCTGATGCCAACTCCCTTATCTCAATAGGAATAGGAATTGAATCAGAACCGGAGTTGCCACAATTTTGACTGATGTACCTTGGAACAGATTTTAGACCATCTGAGCACCCCTAGTCAGGACTTGGAGCCTTTTCTACCTTAAGCTCTGCAAGCCTTTTGCAGACCCTGTCCACTATGACCTCCACTCTGTCCATTCTGTCACTCCACTCTGAAAGTACTTTTGCACTATCTTGTGCCGCAAAGTCCTGCGTCTCCTCAACACCATCTCTCCCTATGGCAGTGCTGGCCCAGATGGATCGAACCCAAAATGGTCAAGCTGACTGCCCCCTTCCTTGCCACCCCTGTTACATGACTTTTAAACCTCTTTCTCACCACCTCCACTGTGCCTAGCATTTGGAAGTCAGCCAAGATCATTCCTGCATTTAAAATGGGTGATCCCAAATCAGCCATTAATTACCACCTATTATTATTCTATCTACCCTTAGCAAGCTTCTGAAAAAACTTGTTCACTCCCAGGTCTCAGACTACCTACATAAACTACAATCCCCTGCTCAGCAGGGCTATAGGCCAGTTCACAGTACCTCCTCCACCCTCTTACTGTTCATTAGTGATGTCAAATCCAGTATAGATAAAGGTCTGCTCACTGGTGATCTCTTCATTGACCTTACCAAAGCCTTCGACTTGGTTAATCACCCCATCCTATAACACAAACTTGAGTCCCTCTAACTGCCTTACAGTGGTTCTCAAGCTACCTCCACAACCACTCTCAGTTTGTCTCATTCAACAAGGCCCTCTCCTCCCCTGCCTCTATAACCTTAGGCGTCCCTCAAGGCTCCATCCAGGGCCCATTACTCTTTTCTATTTTCATCAATGACATTCCCTAGTCCCCCTCCAACTGTCGTACCCTTCTGTACACTGATGACTTGATGCTTTATAATGGCTCAGGATCACTGTATATCAGTTACAAGCTCACCTCTGACTTCTACAGTATCTAAACCTGGCTTACCCTAAATTGCCTCGTCCTGAACATTGATAAGACCCGAGCCATGTTCTTTGGGTTCCCCCCTAAAGACTCATGCCCCTGCCTGTGATTTAGTTATCCAATGTTGTGATGGCACCTTTGTCTCTGTGACCCATTCTTTAAATACCTCGGCATCACACCCAACCCTGCCCTGGATTTCCTACAACATATAACTGATATCTGCAAATCCGTTAATTCTAGTTAAGTTTGGAATTGCATATTGTATCCGACATGCCCTCACCCCTGTGGCAAGAGCTGCAATTGCCCAGGGTCTCTTACTCCCCAGACTGTGCTACACACTCATCACCTTTTACCAGGCCAAAACTAGCAGCTTCCTCAAATGGGACATCACCTATAACAACGTCTGCAGGTTTGCCTTGCCTGCTCCTTGGCTCACCCACCACTGCTCGCTCTACTCTGATTTAAACTGGCTCTCCCCCTCTTCCCTGTGTCTTTACATTCTTGGCTGCTCAACTGATATCATCATCAGATCCTCCCAACCTGCCCCGTTGGCCTTTATGTTTGTGCACGCTGACCATGCCTATCAACTCAGCCCTTTCTGGCCGTTCCCAAATGCTCCTCCAATATGGGTAAACAAGCATTTACTCACTTTACCCCTAAATCCTGGAACTCCTTGCCCTCTCAACTTAGGGCCTACATGCCTCATTCTATTTTCAAAAGAAATTTATTTTGCTACCTTCGATCCACTGATAAATGCTCTTGCTCCTGACTTCTAATTTCATTGCCCCCAACCCTCTTATTACTGTGCACTGACTCTTGCACCCATCTATTTAATTGTCAAGGATCTATATTGGCTGCTTTCGTACAAGATGAGCTTGGTTATATGCAATTATCCTATTTTGTACCATATTTTTGCTCTTCTTTGGCTGTTGTTTGAAACCTTGCTCATTTATTCTCACGGACCAATAATAGTTGTTTTATCCCGTCACTATCAGTTATTGGTTTTATTTGTTCCCATCTGTATTAATTTTGTACCATGTCACTGCCTTGTCTTTACCTGATGTTTGTAATTGTGCACTTTTTTTTACTGTTTCAATCATTGTATTCATGTGGTTACCTGCTATGTACTCTTCCAGGTAGTGACTGAAAATAGGCATGTTTTGTTTAGTGCACTTACCTGGTAACAAAAGCTAACTAAATAAATATATGAACACGTTTTTCCATATCCCCCTTTCTGACACCTTCACTCTGCTATATGGCAGAGCCCCTCCCCCCCATCTTTCATTGTAAATACAGAGTGGAAGAAGTTATCTAATACCTTGGCCTTCTGCCAATCTTCCCTTCATTCATCCTTGTTATCCTCCCTTTGCCTTCTTCTTTCCCCTGATGTATCTGAAGAATTCATTGTCTCCTTTTTTCACACTTTTTGTTATCCACAACTCTGCCTCCTCTTTAGCCTTCTACACCATTCCCTTTGCCTCTTAATTTCTTCTAGTACTCCTCCCACTCTTCCTCCTGATGGTTTAACCTGAACCTCCTGAAGGCATCACAGCCTCCCCCTTTTCACTAGAAATCCACATCAGTTTCTTTCTTGTATTTTCATGTTTGACAGCTTTTACTAGCAGGAATATATTACCGCCCTTTTGGCCCTTCTTCTAGTCCCCATTAAGCTTCAACCCCCACTGTCTCCCTCTCCTTCTCTAGTTTATCCCTGATCAGTGTTCATATACCCTCTCTAATTATGTCAGTCCTGCATACCACATGATGTAAACTACAAAAACTTTTATTGCCTTGCACAAGCTTTACGTCCTTCTAGTGGCTCATTGGTATAAGTGCACCTATTATTTTACTAACCAGTACCATACACTCTCAAAATATGCCTTTCTAATTCCCAATACCATGGCCTTTGATGATGATTGGTGATTCCCTGTTGCTATTTCAAACCCCACCAAGCCATGGTCAATGGACCCCAGGAGGTCTCCAACCCAGACTCCCCCAACCATCTCACTGTTAAAGGGTACCAGATTTAGAATGGCCTCTTGTAGACTCCCTGACCCATTGCACTAGGAGGCAGTCCTGCATGATGTTTAGCAGCAACTGATTCCTCCAACTTTTGGCTGTAGCAGTTTCTCAGTCTGTGTTCTGCATACTAAGGTCCTCCAAACTCACTATTTCTCTCTTTCCTGACCTCCTGCAGATCTCCATCGCTAGGTCTCTATTCCCCTTTTATTTTGGCTAGGTGGTCTATAGACCACTCCTAGCTTTATTCTCCCACCTAATGTTTGTAACTGTACCCAAATTGATTTGATCTCCCCTTGATAGCTGAGTCCTTGTTGGCTGGATTTCCTCCCTTATGTATAGAGCCACCCCGCTCCTTTTCCCTTTCCCCTATCCCTTGCAAGACCCAACTCATTTTCCCCATCACCTGTGTCTCTGTTACAGTCACTGTATTGAGATGTAACTCCATTACTGGTGCCTCATATTTGCTCATTTTGCTACCCAAGCTCCTGTCATTCTGAATAACTGTCTTCCACATGGCCCATAGTACTTCTGCCTGATTCTACTTTCTGCATATCTCTGTCCTGTTCACTGCCTGAGTTTTGTCTTGTTCAGATCATCTGCTTAGTATTATTCACTGACTGGAAGTAATGCGTAACCAATTGTAACTGCTTTTTATGGCTGCATGGGTGGATCCATACAGACATATTGTTATCAGAAGGGGTCCAAATTCTTAATGCAGCACAGCTTTTGTTGTTACGAGGGAGTGGAATGGAATCAAAGCTGCATTCACTAAATACTGTTTCCTCCCCCCTTCCCTGCTACCCCCAACTGTGTTGTTAGGAGGGAGTTGAATCACTCTGCATCCTCCAATCTGCAGTAGTAGCTCAGGTTTCACAGTTCATTGGCAGCTCTCCCTGACAAAGTAATTCAGTCACATATGTCTATGTTTGTTTATCTGATTCCTAAAGCAAGTGATCAGTGAAAGTTGACTGAAGTCCTGTTTCTGTTTGCACACAAAAAAAATTTCAAATTGTTTAAATAGTCACACAAAGCAACTGCAGGAAAGCAGTGGCAGACCTAGAGGGGCAGCTGGGGGGTGTGGTTTCCCCTCCTGGCTGCCCCAATGTGAGTAGTGGCGCCCCACCACAGTCTTTCTTCACTGTTTAGTGCCTATTGTGGAGCCCATGATTGACTGAATGCCCCTCCCCAGTTCTCAAATGCTCCCAAACCTGGCTCCACCACTGCAGGAAAGGCTGCATTTCTCCCAGACATTTAGCAATGGCTGGAAATGCTGACTTGAGAAAGGAACTGGTGCCTTCCACACACTCTCTTTTATGTAAGTTTCAGGCTATCACCTCAGTTGTCTAGATGATCCCAAACATTCTCTCTCTGTCTTTCTCTCTCTCTCTCTCTCTCTCCCCTAAAAATGTTCTCTCTCCTCCATGTCTGAAAAACATTGACAATTGTGGGAGGCAGATTTTTTTTTGTTATTAAGTACAACAGTTCAAATGGTAGATTAGTCCTGGCACTGCTAAGTGAGGAGATTTTGCATGACTGGTTAATGTGGTGCAGGTGTTAGCCTCAGTGTTTAAGAGGTACAGTAGGCAGGTCTCACAGCAGGGCAGAGCAAACAGGAAAATAGAGAAACCTGATTGAAATAGCCCGCTTCGAGAACTGATGACGGTCAATGCTGAGAACTGCTGCATTCTCCACCTGCTGTGAAGACAGCAGGGATACTAGGGGCTACTGAGGCAACTCTGATTAATTCAGTCATCTCCCTTATACAATTTACAAGTGTACTCAGTTTCCCAGCATCTAAAAAACTAATACATTTGAGGAACAATATATAAAAGTGCATATCGGAATCATGCTTGCGGTCTCTCTGTCCTCACTCTGCAAATTACTTTTCCTACATCATGATATTCTAAAAAACATGTTTGCCAAGCATCCGGTGTCATCAGCTAAATTGAAAAGAAAGTACCAGCAACTGTAATTTGATATCAGGATGACAGAGTATGATACCCTCCCCTTTTTTTTACTCATTGCTTAGATCATAGCCAGAACTAAACAGCATCACTGCATCTCTATTAGTTTGCTAGCACTTCATGCTTATATTTTGATCCATACCTCTCAATCTCCTGACCTCCTGCCTCATAAATCAGGGACAAAGCTTAAAGAGCAACTCTGCACTTCAGATGTGCTTTTATAAATAAAATGTTTTAGCTGTTTGAATTTACTGGAGAATTCAATTTTTTTCATTTTCAGTGTTCCTTTTCAAGATTTACAGCATATGTTGGTAGTCCATCTAAAAGTGCTGCATAAAAAACAGTTGAAAACATTTGCTCCTCCCGTTAACCTGACAATGCCTTTGTTTAAGATATCATAGTGTTCATCATGACAACAGACTGATATTACAAACAGCAATTATGAGGTTAGCAAGGATTGTTAGATACATTTTGAAAGACTCAGTGAAACAATTGCAGCATTATCTACAATATTTAGTAGACTAACAGGAGGGGAATAACAAAAGAAATTACAAATAACTAGAAAGCATAGAAACATTGAATTTGACAGCAGATAAGGACCGCTTGGATCACCTAGTCTGTCCATTTTCCCTACCTGTTTCATATATCTCAGATCCTAAATGGTCTGCGACTTACCCTCTCTTTTTTTTTATCTCTAGAGTTCCTTTATGTCTGTCGCATGCATTTTTGAATTCCCCTACCATTTTTGGCCTTGCAACTTCTGCTGGGAGGCTGTTCTATGGATCCACCACCCTTTCTGTGAAAAAATTCTTTCTCACTTTACCCCTAAGTCTACCCCCCTCTGTTTTCATATCATGGCCCCTTGTTCTTGAACATCTTTTTTTTTAAAGATGCTGCCTTCTTGTACCTTATTTACACCCTTCAGGTATTTGAAAGTTTCTATCCTATCCCCCCCTCCTCCAGGGAATACATATTGAAATCTTCCAGTCTCCCCTTACATGACTTTTGGTGTAGCCCCTGCACCATTTTTGTCACCCTTCTCTGAACTGCTTCTACTCTATGTCCTTCCAGAGATGTGGCCTCCAGAACTGGACACAGTACTCTAAATGAGGTCTCACCAATGTTCTATACAATGGCATCACCACCTCCTTCCTTCTGTTAGAGATACCTCTCCCGATGCACCCCAGCATTCCACTGACTCTCCTCATAGCCTTCTCACATTGTTTGGTAACCTTTAGATCATCAGATATGATTACTCCTAGGTCTCTTTCCTGTTTGGTGGCTGTCAGTACCTCCCCCTATCATATACTCCTCCCCTGCATTTCTGTGCCCCAAGTGCATGATCTTGTACTTCTTTGCATTGAATTTTAGCTGCCACACCCTTGACCACTCCTCAAGCTTGCTTAGGTTCCTTCTCATTTTCTCTACCCCTTCTGGAGTGTCAACCCTGTTGCAGATCTTGGTATCATCAGCAAAGAGACACACCTTCCCTTCCAGCTCCTCTGCAAAGTCACTTAAGAAGACGTTAAAGAGGAGTGGTCCAAGCACTGATCCCTGCAGGACCTGCTGGTCACCCCCTCTCTTTGGATTGAACTCTGTTCACCACCACCCTCTGTGTCCTATCGCTCATCCAATTTTTGAACCAGTTTACCAGCCTGAGACCCACTCCCATGCTTCCCAGCTTGTTTACTTACCTCCTATGTGGGACAGTGTTGAAGGCCTTGCTGAAATCCAGGTAGGCCACATCAACCGCCCCCTCTCTGATCCACCTCCCAAGTCACTCAGTCAAAGAAATCTATCAGATTTGTTTGACAAGATCTTCCCACTGTGAATCCATGCTGCCTCAGATCCTGTGCTCCATTGGATTTGAGATATATCATAAACCTTTCTTTTAGTAGTGATTACATTAGTTCCCCACCACCAAGGTCAGGCTAACTGGCCTGTAATTGCCAGCCTCCTCCCTGGTCCCACTTTTGTGGAGAGGGACTACATTCACCCTCCTACAGTCCTTTGTTATCGCCTGGGCTATTTTTTCTTCTGTTTGTGCCTTGGAGCTCTTGACTGCTTTCCCCACAACCCTCTGCTTTTCCAGATACGGTTCCCTGTCTTCTTCTCTGTTTCCTTGTATCTTCTGAATGGCACCCTTTTCACCCTTACCTTCTTGGCCACTTCCTTTGAGAACCATAGTGTTTTTTCTTTCTCTTTATTTTGCTTACTTGTCTAATGCAATGGCTTGTTGCCTGCGCTATGGCTCTCTTAAGATTCTCCCATTGTTCCTCCACCCTGATTCTTTTCTCCTTCCCTGCCAGTGATTTCATAAGACATTCCCCCTATCTTTGCAAAGTCTGCCCACCTGAAATCCAGGACCCATGCTTTCATGTGGTTTGACTCTTCTGCTGTTCTCACATTGAACCACACCATACTGTGTTTACTTGATCCCAAATGGCTCCCCACTTTTACATCTGTAATTCTGTTCCCATTGGTGAGTACCAGATCCAAAGTCGCTCCCTCTCGGGTGGGCTCCATCACTAGCTGTCTTAGGCATGCCCCCTGCAGGGGACAGCCTGGTTGCTCCAAGCCACATCCGGCAGATTGAAGTCTCCTACCAGCAGTACCTCCCCTTTAGCTGTCATTCTATGGATGGCTTCTACAAGTACCCTATCCTACTCTTCCCCTTGTGCAGGAGGTCTGTAGATCACACCAGTGTGAATGGCAGTGCCATTACCCGTCTCCAGGGTGATCCACAGTGCCTCTCCCTCTCCCTGCATTACCTTTACCCCAGTTGCCTCCCTTTTACCCACCCTGTCCCTCTTGAATGGTGTGTAACCTAGTATTGTCATATCCCAGTCATGGTTACCCATGAACCACATCTTGGTAACAGCAGCAATGTCCATGTCCGCCTCAGCCATCAGGTCCACTAGGACCAGGATTTTGTTTTCCAGACTGCAGGCATTTGTGAACATAACTTTCAATTTTTACTGTCTCCTCTCCTAATAACTCCCCTCTTATCCCCATGTCTTTCCTCCATACCCCTCTTGTCCTTTTTTGGTTTTACTTATCTTCGGTGATTTCTCAACCTTAGGGTCCTCTCTGCCATCTGTATCATTTTGAGGTGGGGGGGCTGTTTGCTTCAACCAGCTTATTACCGCCACCCCCCCTTGGCTAGTTTAAATGCTTGCTGATGAAACATTTAAACCTCTCACTGAGGATCCTGGTTCCACCCCTGGATAGATGCAGGCCATCGCCCCTGTAAAGGCCTGCATCCCTCCAGGTGGAACCCCAGCCCCCAATTAAACCAAATCCATCCACTCTGCACCAGTCCTTTAGCCATGCTTTGACTCTCTTGGTGCAGAGTATCCTGTTTTCTCCCTTGCCCTCAATGGGTAACACCTCTGAAAAGGTTATAGAGTATGTCACTTGGCTAAGACCCCTCCCCAACTCCCTGAACTGTTCCTGCACTACCCTAGCCTTACCACTTGCCAGGTCATTCATCCCCAGGTGGACAATGATGTCTAGCTTACCCTCCCATCCTGCTGCCCCAGCAATCCTTATTTATTTATTTTATTTATTTATTGATATCTTGAATTAACACTTTTGAGCAGAAGCTCTTTACATAGGTTCCATGTCATAAGAATACATCATCAGGAAAACAATTACAATTGGATGGTTACAATGTAGGTGTCACCAGGCCTATGTGCATCTCTAAGTAAATTAGTTAACAAATGACATGGGCTCAGGGGAAACACCGAATGTAGTTGGATGGGGCATGAGATAATAGGTATATAGAGGACAGTATCTTGGGGAAAAAGAGAACACCACACATACATCAACGGCATTGTACGTTGTATGCCTGAGTCAACTAAATTGCTATCTACTACAGGCAAAGGTGCTGGAGCCTATCCATGGAGAGGGAGGGTGGAGAGGAGAAGGAAGGTAAGGGAGGGGAAGGGCATAAGGGGGAAGGAGATGGGTGTGGAAGAAACAAGAGTGGGAGGCAGGGTAGGAAAAGAGTAAGTGAGAATAAATGCAGGGAGAAAAGGGAAGTGCTAGCAGAAAATGGCTGTTAATTGTGGAGCAGGTATGGGGTAGGTTGGGAGACCTAGTGGTAGCAGTCGCATGTTGCCTCAGTGATTAGGTGCTGCTGGAGAAGATGTTTGAAGGAGCCCAGCATGGTAGCATTGGATATATCGGATTTCAGCAAGTCGATCCAGTGTGGGGCTCTATATGCAAACGCTCACTGCCCTAGAGCAGTACTGTATTGAGGGGTTCTGAACATCTGGCTGCTGGATCTTTTGGTAGCATGCTGGTTTAGCGGTAGAGTCAGGAGGGGTTGGACACCTGGAGCATCATACCAAAGCTGGCTTTTTTTGCAGTCAGGCAGGTTTGGTATCTGAGCCTGCTGTCAAATTGTAGCCAGTTAGCCTGGGTGTATAGACCACATGTGTGGGTCAGTTGATCAGCCTAAGTGAAAAGATGGCAAGCTTTATTTAAGGCTGTTTTGATGCATTGAAGGGCTGTGCTGACAGCAGATCCATAAGTGACAATACCATAATCAGCGAGTGTAATTACTGATCTATGGATGGCAAGGTGCAGGGCATCAGGGGTCAAGTTGTGCTTATGCTGATACAACATTCCTATTCGCCTGTTCATTGCCTTCTCGGTGTTGTCAATATGCTGGGTGTAGGACAAGTTAGAGTCAACAGTTATGCCCAAATACTTAAATTGTTGGACTAATTTGAGGAGTGAACCCTCGTTGTTATTGATGGTCGGGGGAAAGTTCTTGTGCTTTCTGTTATTACTGGTGAACATCATGGTATTGGTTTTCTTATAGTTCAGAATGAGCATGTGATCTGTGAACTACTTTTCAGCTGGTGCAAAGCCTTGCTGGAGCTGGATCTGGAGGTGCTTAGGCTGCGGGTGGCTGGTGAAGATAACGGCATCATCCGCGCATAGCAGGATGTGGCCAAGGCAGGAGTTCATAAGTTTATTTAAAAAGATACTAAATAGGAGTGGGCCTAGTATGGAGCCTTGGGGGATCCCAGAGTGCACTGGCCTACTTTCTGAGTGAACCTCTCTGATTTTTACTTGCTGCGATCAATTGTTTAAGTAGCTAGAGAACCATGCAGTGGTCCCTGGGGAAAGTCTGATGTTGGCGAGCTGACCAATGAGGAGTGAGTGGTTTACAGTATCAAAAGCCTTGGTTAGATCTGTGAAAGCTGCACCAACCAAGAGCCCATGTTCCAACCAGTTATGGATGAATCCTGTAAATTCTAATAAGGCTGAGACAGTGCTATGACCATGTTGAACCCGTGCTGTTGGGTGCATTGTAACTGGTAGAGCTCCAGGTATTGTACAAGTTGGACAGCCATGATACACTCCAAGGCCTTAGAAAGTAGTGGGAGAATTGAAATCGGGTGATTATTTCCCATAAGTGCATGGTCACCAATCTTATGCACAGGGGTGACCATCGCAGATTTCCATCGTTTGGGGAAGTGTGAGAGGCTAAGTGATAGGTTGATTATTTTGGTAATAGGCACAAGGACTTCATCAAGCGTAGGGTTTATAAACTTAAGATCTAGGGAGTCCCCACTGTGCCTCGATTTCCTGAGCGCTTTCCTGAGGTATCGTCTCGCCTCGCTTACAGTGACATGCTTGAAATAGAGAGGAGGGTGATTTTGTTGTGGAGCTGGGTTTCCTGGGTTATCACTTATATGGGAATGGTTAAAATAGTCTGGAGGAAGAACGCTGCTCAGGTCTGCAAATACCTTGTTGAAAGAGTCGACGATGATATTTGGCTCCTTGGTTGGAATTCTATCTAGATCGAGCATATTGGGAGTAGGCTTGGGGTCTTTGTCAGTGATATCATGGATATTTTTCCAGAAGAACCTGCTTTTGTTCCAACTGTTTGAGAGGGAATCTTTGTAATACTGGCTTTTGACCTTACAGATTGCTCTGGCGCATGCATTTCTAGCCTTTCTATAGTTTTGGAGATTAGATTGGGTTCCAGAGGCCTGAGCCTTATGCCAGAGGTGATTGCTTGCTTTTAGGAGTTCGAGAAGGTCAGGGGTGATCCAAGGCTGTTGTTCCCCTTTAATTTCCAAGTTTTAAAAGTTGCATATATGTCACAGACTGCATTGAACTGGCAGATGAACTGCTCAAGAGTAGTGTTAACATTGTTTGAAGCATATATTCCTAACCAGTCTTGATGCCTAAGGTCAGATTTTAGTTGCTCGAGGTGACCGTGAATTAGTACCCGGGTGGTAATAGTTCTGGCAGGGGGTTGCAGTACTTGAAGGACCAGCAGCACGTGATGAGGGAGTGGTCACTAAGACAATCGGGGAGAACGGTGGTATCTGTTATGTGCTCAGGCCGGTTGGATAACACCCAGTCCAGCAAGGTACTGGTCCCGGAAGGGTAATTCAGTCTAGTAGGGGTCTCCACGAGCTGTGTGAAATGAATGGTGGACAGTGCATCCTTGTGGGCAGAAGCTGCAGGGGAGAGCCAGTTGATGTTAAAGCCCCCAAGCATTATTGTTAGGATGTGCTGTCCATCCCTTCAAGCTGTGGTGCCGGGTAGGCACTTGACCTCCCCCACTCCCTCCCCTCCTGGCCCCAAGTCTATCCCCCTGATGATAGAGTCCCTCACCAGGAGTTGCTTCCTCCTCCTCCGGGGTCCTCTGCCTCCATCCAGGGTCTCCACTGTGGAGGACCCCCACATCCTCCTTGGTTTCCACTGCAGGTGCCTCTCTGGGACAGTCCTGCCCTGCCAGAATAGCATAGGAGTTATGGAGTGGAACCGTAGGAGAGCTGTGTCTCTTCCCCACCGCATTCACCCTTCCCGAGCCCACCATCATCCAGCCACTTCTCTTCCTTGGCAACCATTGAGGCAGTGGGGGCAGACATAGTGATCATTGGGTGGGGGAGGAGGTGCCCTGAATCTTGACCAACTCAGCCTGGAGACAAGCAATCTCTGCCCTCAGCCCAGAGAGGTGCCTGCAGATGGGACAGCACCATAGTCTTCAGAAAGTATCCCTGAAGACTGCCATCCCACAAGCGCTGCAGTGCACCACTCCATCTTGTCTATAAGTGTCCTTCCTGCTTTAGGTATTTCTCTCTCTCTCTTTCAGTTCCTCTTTCTTTCCTCCCTTCTCTGCTTTCCTTCAGTAAAGAAACACCCTTGCTTAGTTTCCTTTGTGCCCTGTAGCTGTTTCTATGTATTCCGTGAACCTCCCTTCTGCTCCACAGAAAGTATCTATCTGCTGTCAATCAGCCCCAAGAGCCTATAAAAGTGGCACTAGCCCCAGGTGAAAGCTGGACGGTTGGGAGGGAGGGAGGAGGAAGGAAGTATTGTTTGTGTGTGTGTGTTTCATTCTTTTGCTGCTGCTAGCAAAACACCCTGTAGCAATTAGTGTTTAGAAGGCACTAAGCATCTGTCAGCTTCATCCCCAGTTAAACACCTGATTCATAGAGCATTCTGAATCTACTCACCCCAAGATTAGGTTCCTGACCTAGTTTCACCCACACCACCTGTTACAATTTTAAACCCACGTTTCAGAGTGCCCCAATCATTGCTTACAGATCTTTTCTCCCCACTTACCCTGCTTCTTTCAAAAGGAAGAGAAGTATAAATAAACATTAATATACCTTTAAGGTAAAGCTAGGTGCTGTCACTCCACTATTTCAGCAACTCTGGTCTTCCCGAAAACATAACTGGTGTAAATCTAGAGTTTGAAAGTTTTTTCTTATAGTAGAGAGTTGATCTTTAAAAAATCAGGAACAGAGGATCAAAATCAGGGACACATCTTCAAAATTAGTGATATCCACTCAGGAAGCTGGTAGAATAAGGGGCATAGTGTAAAATGCATTTCATAAAGAAGAACAGGTGCAGAATTCACAAAGCAGATGCGCTTGAGTGAAAATGAGATGTGCTGGTGTAAATGAGATGTGCCGTACCCAAACAGTGGTATTCACAGAAGGATGCACTGTAAGATGCACTATGTGTATCCCCACTGTGAATACCACTGAAGTGCCATGGTGCAACATGAGATGCCCCAGCACAACCAGGATGCACAGAGCACCCTGGAGCACACAACACTGAATAAGGAGCAAGTCAGCAAGGGACACAGGTGCAACAGGGGGAGACTGCAGTGGCACAAAGGATGCAGGTGAACAGCCCAGCATGGACTGGTCAGAGGGCCAAAGGGCTGGAGAGTGGCCAAAGCAGACGAAGTGCACAGACAGAGCACACGTGGTGACACCCAGAAGCACCAGACAAACACCCAACACAGGGGCCCAACAGGCACAGATGCCATGCACAGGGGTGACTGGTAAGGTGAGCCACAGCAGCAGAGGTGCACCATGCAGCATGGCAGAGGGTACCACACACGTTCTGGTGCACAGGAACACAGCAGGGTTGATATGGGAGCCGCAGCATAGGTGCACACAGGGGGACATGCACAGTGGCACACAGGCCGAAGGCCATGTCCCGCACAGGTAAAACATGCCAACAGGCAATGTGGACAGCAAGAAGCGTGACACAACAGGGGACCAGTACAACAGAAACAATCAGCACGCACCACACACAGAATAGGGGCAATGTGCAAGTCAGCATGGTGTAAAGCCTCCCAACAGGCTATGCACAGCAAGGAGGGCATACGCTATAGCAGGCATGAAAGGTGGACAGGGCACATGGATGCGCAATAACACACGGACACATGTGCAAATGGGAACAAAGGTACAGTGGAAACCAGTAAGCACAACAGAGCACAAGCACAAGGTATAATGAATGACCACAGACACTGTTATCGATATAAAAATCTTTAATCAAACAAGAAATGTAACACAATAAACTATTTACAATGGTAAAACAACAGTATGAACAGGGATAGGGTGGTGTGAGAATCAACACAGCAACACAAGAAACAGCACACAGTAAGGGGACGGTATGGTGGTGGGGGAACAGGGGAAGACAACTGTCAATGATGATGGGCATGGAGGGTGGGGGTAAAACAACAAAGGGGCTATATACAGGTGGCCCAGTGTCCTAATGTCCTGGATGGGCCGCATCCTGGTGGCCATCCCTCCTGCCCCTGGTTCGCAGCACCCTGACGAGCAGGGTGATAGCCTGCAGGAGCTGCCCCTGCCTCCAGTAAAGTGACTCCAATATTCTCTGGTATGCCCACTTGAGCTGCAACCCTGCCATCCAACCAAAGACTCCTTTCCTCCTCCACCCTGGCACACCTGGCTGGACTCTCTGTGGACCTACAGTGGGGACACAGACAACAGGAACTAAGTGCCATGGTTCACACCTGCCCCCCCCTTGCCCACCACACAAGTGTGCATGAGGCAGCCTCTACTGCAATGGCTGACAGCCAGCCAAGCACAGTGCACACCAACAATAGGCTGGCACACAGCACCACACTAAGACTGTGCAATGGTACTGAGACAGCACAAGGACCACATGTACTTGCAAAGTGACACGCAGAGGGGCATGCAGCCATATCCCACACAGCATGTGCTGATGTCAGCAGGCTGCACAACTGTGCAAGCCCCATCCGAACACCAATGGAGCATGACAGTGTGCCCATGGCATGCAGCAGATGTGCACAATGCAGATGGACACACAGGAGCCATGTGCACTGTGGCCCTAGCACAGGCCGCCATGGTGACACCCCATGTATATGCACAATGTGCAGCACATGGACATGCACATGTGGCCGCAATGGCCTGCAGTGGTCACCGTCCCTCCCTGATGAACACACAGAGGATGCTGAAGCAGAACACTCACCTGCACCAGCACGACTGGATCCCTGGCCACTCCACTGGCCGTAGTGAGCCTGGCCTCCACCGCCACCACAGCCTCCGCCTGTCTGCTGGCCCTGCAAGGAAACACAAGCAAAGACCATCGTGAGGCAATCAGAGTGTGTACCACTCCACCTGTGTCCCACAGCAATACCACTGGTTCCAGCATGCAGTGATGGACCCACCTCCACAGTGACCCAATGAAAGCACCCTGGGCAACATGCAGTAACACACAGCACCCCAGCCCATGTCCACTATGGTAGTGTGCAGATGGATGTATGCCATGCCACTGTCAGGGCTACAATGTGCCTGCCACAGTGCCAATGCACCCCCCAGTCATGCACCATGGAGCACATGTCTGTGCACGGTGGCCATGTTTGTACCACACATGCAGCAGCAGCATGGCATGCCACACACTCAGCGTGTGTGTGTGTGTGTGTGTGTGTGTGGTGGGTCCTTGCACCAGGGCACATTGCCCCCCCTCGGAAACCAACCCCTGTCTGCCAGAGGTGCTGTAAGTTGTTGTGACTTACCTGGGTGTGGCACTGCACCCCTGCATGCCTGATCATGTACTGTAGGCTCAGGAGCCTGTCTGGGTCCCGGTACTGCAGGTCTCTATAGCGGTGCCTGCACTGCTCCCCTGTGTGCTCTACACCGGTCCTGCGCACAAGGCACTCCGCCACCCTCCGCCACTCTCGACCACACTGCTGAGCGTGGCTCAGTGAGGTCCTGGGTCCCAAATAGCTGGCCCTCTAGTGGCATGACTAGTGCCACAAGGTTCACTAGCTCCCCCTCCCCCCAGTTCATGGTCTTGGACCCTGCTGCCTGTGCACGTGGCATGGCTTGGCACAGTTTGTCTGGAGCAGGTGTGCTCTGAACAGGCTGCTGGTGTGGCTATTCATGCCACATCTTGTGATGGGCCCGTCGTGCACTGGGCTGTGCATCACAGTGTTGTGGCATGGCAGTGTGTGATTGCCACCCATTGTGCATCACCGTGCATGCACTGTGTGCACAGCATGGGTGGGAGACTAGGGTCGGGGGTTATGACTGGGTTGTACATGTGCAATTCTTGTGGTTCCACCATATTGTGAATGGTAAACAATGCCACCCACAATGCACTGGGACTGCTCATACTGCCAGTGTTGCACTGTGCACTGCAGGTGCATTAACACAATGTCACACCAATGTGCCATACATGCACAGAACGAGTCATGCAGCACAGCTTCAATAGCAGCACATGTGGACCTGGATGCGCTACCGTCATCAATTGCACTACTGGAACCACTGGAAAGGTTGCACTATGTATGGCATGGCACTGATTCTGCATTGCGCATGCTCATGGATGTGCTGTGCGACTTGTGCCGCAGTCGGGAAATTCCCCAAAGTTGACCGCGCATGCGCGGGAATACGCCGTAGGGGGATGTGTTCAACGCATCAGTTGCACATTGCTGATTGGGATGAGCTGGGGGCAATTATGTAAATCACAGACAGTGCTCCCAAATCATCTCATTGCCACATTCAGGGGCATCTTGCTTGTTTAGTATCTCATTACAGATGCTCCCAGTCCTATTTGCATGTCCTTAGCCATAAATGCTCCTGAATGTGCCTCCCCACTCCTCAGGTGACTGACAGGTATTGCATCCTTGAAGGCAGATCTGTTTACATTTTACCATTTACCACTTGTCAGCACCATCTGACAGTGGGGTTTTGAGGGCATACAGGGTGCTGTGTCTGTGCAGCATTCTGCCACTGTGCTAGCACACATCCACATTTACCTCTACTGTGCTGATGCCTGCATATCGTCCCCCAAAGTAACCACAATGTCCACACAGGATGAAGCAGCTAGACGGAGATGTCCAAATTTTACAGCAGATGAAGACAGGGCATTGCTGGAGGCCTACCTTCCGAGACAGGGCATCCTGTCTGGCAGGGGTGGCAGATGCCAGCAGAGGGATGAGGGATGAGGGCAGGGTGAGGTGGCCAGGCATGTGAATGCCCATGGCACATACAACAGAACACCACAGGAGTGCAGGATGCACTTCCATGATGAGAAGTAGAGGGCCAAGGATAAGATGGCCAACATCAAGCCTCCATGGGTGTGACGGGGTGGGCCGCAGTCTGTGTTGTGCCTCACCCCCAATGAGTAGAGGCTGGTAGTCAGCATGGGCCTAACAACTGTGATGGGAGTTCTGGGTGGTGGCTTCCAGACAGGTGGCAGTCCGTCGCAGCACTGTGAGTATACATGTCCCAAGCACTGTGCTGGTCCATGTGAGTGTGCCATGGGTGCCCTGACTAGCCCGGCTATGGGCCGCTAAGCACCCATGTGTCAGTATGCACTGAGCACATCACCGTACACCCTGTCTGTCTACAGTGTGGTGCAGACACAAGACATGCCGCCCCTGTGCAGCATCGTGGGGGGCAACCGTGGTGGGTGGGGGTGGTCGTCTGGGATGATGTACCCATGGGTGGTGGTGGGGGAGTGGTCACATGCATGTCCCTGAGTGCTTGTACAGGCCTCAGTGCATGTCTGCCTATGCTGGTGCATGGCTGCAGCAGTGGTACCATGGCTGGTACTCTCCTGTATGGCACGTCAGCTGCACCTATGGCACATGTGCATGTCTCCCTGTACATGCCTGTCTGAACACACCATTTACACATGTCAGTAACCATGTTTCCCTTCTCTCTTACAGCTCCGTCACACCACATGGGTGCTGCCATGACTAGTGGACTCCCCAGTGACCTGGTGGGGGAGGAGTCCAGGTCATCACATTGCACCACAACCCGTGGCTGTGGCTGATGCCGTGCCAGGCCCTTCCAATGCCACCGCAGCCCTGGACACAGCATTGAATGGTGCAGGGCCATCAAATCCCTCTGTGTCCAGTGTCATGGCTGGTGGCCATGGTTACTCATGGCTGGTCAACATACTGGGTTTAACTGATGATGACCCAGTGGACAGGGTGGACATTGTGGACATCCTACTGTTGCTGGCATCTGGAATGCAGGGGGCGTACGATGATGATGATCCCAATGCCACACAGATATGGAGGGACATGACCAACAGTGGCCTGGCTGAGGCACAGGTGCATGCACAATGTGGCATCATGCATCATTGGCAGTCCTCTGGCCCCAGATACACCAGCAGGGCCTGCACAATCACCTGTGGTGGCAGTTCCTGTGTCTGGTGCTGCTGTGGGGACAGGGACCACCATCATTGTTCAGCAGGGCGCTGTGGTGCAGCAGTAGGTGGCTGAGGATCATAATGCGGGCATCCCTGGATGCGCAGCGGTTGCCCATGCCCAGTTCCTGCCCATACAGTGGCCTACTGTGGAGCATCGATCTATGGTGGATGCAGCACAGCAGGCCAGAACCCCACCTGCCTGTTGGCACCATCCCCATGATGCATCTCCTGCTTACGAGGTTGAGGGCTATGCACACCTCCTGTGGGATACCATGGAGGGGCAGGCTTCCCTCAGGGCAGAGCTGAGGGGCATTCAGACACAGCTGGCCATGGAACATGAATTGTTGGCTGCATGGTGTGCCCAGATGCTGGCAGAGGCTCACCTACTGTGGGTGGGCATGACCGCTGCTCTGGAGTGGATTGCACTTTCTACTGAGGTGGTAAGTGCACACAGTGTGCCACATGGCCACCGGGCTACAAGCCACACCCCCAGGTCATGGCATCAGGTGAACCCATTGCTGCTGATGCCATCACCACACATGGCCATCCCTAGTACCCCCAGATCCAACCTGGATCTCGGGGACATCACACCAGTGAGCACCCACTCATGGTCTCACTGCAGTACCCCACTGGGGTGGCAGAAACCCCCCTGTGGCCAGTGGCGCTGACTCAGTGATCACCAGGCAACTTAAGGGAAACAAAAATGTTCCTCAGACATAAAAGCCAATAGTTGATTGCTTTTAAAAACAGTTAGTTTTAGGCAGTACACTGGCTCTTTAAACTAGCAAGTAGGAGGGTTGCACCAATACATACAACCCAAAGTATTCGAACCATGGGAGGCATTCCCATCACTGAGCAGGCTTGGAGGAAGAGGATCTGGCTGAGGAGCCACTGGGTCCATTCCCTCCGGGCTTTCATTAGGGCTCTTCAAGACAGTACATTGGAAATAGGTTGGGAGATGGAGGGGATAGCATGGGGGACACTCACTGGACAGTCATAGAACTGACAAGGCATATAAGGACACTGTGGACAACAAATGCCAGAGCATAGGTGGACCACAGACTTGAATATAATGACAGTATTGCAACAGGCCTCCTGGAAAGCAGTATGCTTTAACACCAGGTTGCAAAAGCCCAGCTGGACTTATTGGACATTATAAAAACCTGGGTGGCACCGTATCATGACTGGGTACTCACAGAACCAGGGTACTTAAGGAGCAACTTAATTTTACAACACAGTCTTGAGCAGTCACCACCTCATAAGAGCGATACAGAGACCAGGATAAGTTTCTCAAAATTCCATTTATTCAGACATGACAGACACCCATCAACATTGCCACTGTGGAATGGTGATCCATGACAACCGTGAGGGAATCATTGCGCCAATACCTTTGTATGATCAATGGTTCTCCCCATGCCTGAGTGGTCCCCCCCCAGAGTTAGAATCCTAAAGAAGGGAGGCATGGGGGGGCAAAATCCTTCACAAGGGGCTGCTGGGGGTGAAGCCCCCTGCAAAAAAAACATAGTTTCATAGTTTGCAAACTGGTCATGTTGTGGGTTTGGTGTCCTTGTCATGGGTCACCGTTCTGCAGTCGCAATTATGACATGGAACCCCCCCAGTCCTGCCTAAATACTTATACTTAAGGAGCAACTCTCTAATAAAAAGCTTAACATTGAGATTTGCACTAATCATATTTTGGCTTTAGTGTTTTCTATTATTTTATTGTTTTTCTCCCTGTTCTTGGTCTACTAAATATTGTAGATAATACAGTACTTCATATTATAATGAGGTTTTCAAAATGTATCTCACTCTCCCCTAGTGTCAGCACAATTGCTATTTGTGACATCACAGTGTACTGTCATGGTGAGTACTATGATGCCGTAAACAAAAACACTATGAGGTTAACTAGGGAGAGGTAAATGTTTTTTTATATAGACTTTTTGGATAGACTGTTAAGATGTGCTGTACAATTTGGAAAAGAACTTTGAAAATGACAAAAAAAGTATTCTGTACTTAACTGTAATAGCAGAACAACATATTTGTAGACGTACATGCTAAAGTACAGAGCTGCTCTTTAACCTTTACAAAAGATAGTGCTGGGGGCAAGGGGGTTGCCCTGTATATGAACAAGGGCATCAAGGCAACTAGGAAAACGATAGTGAGTTAGAAGGGATGGACAGAGTCACTGTGGATAAAGCCGCAATCAGGATGGGGAAAGAAAATGGAGACTGAGGATCGTCTATAGGTCTCCATATCAACAAGAAGAGGCAGACAGGGAACTGCAAGGGGAAATCTAAAGGGCAACATCTCATGGAAAGTTTGATCATGGAAAACTTTGATTTTACTGGTGTAGACTGGTGAACAAACTAGATGATTTGATACCTTTTTATTGTCTGTTCTTCCTTGCAGCAATCTCCCTGGATAGGAACACTGACTTCTTATGGGAGATTGCCCTTTGATATTCAGCATAATGAAATCTCAAAGCCAGTCTATCCTCCTCATGCTGAGTTCTCCGCCAACAATGCTCCAACCTCCAGCCCTTGGTCATTATCTCCTTGCCATCAAACCACTGGGGTGAAGATCTGGGTCATATACGGATCAATGGAACAGCATTAAGTGTCTTTGAAACAGCTTCATTATAGGCCGTAATCACCTCACCAAACCCTGCCACATATGCAACATTCACATGAAAAAGATCCATCACTGCCATCAGTCCCCAGGGGGACAACCCCTTCAAAGGGCAGTAGAGGACCGTCTCCACAGAGGGGGGACTAACTGGGGGGGGGGGGGGGGGGCCCTGAACGAAAACCTCACTGTACAATGATCTGACCAAACAACTGGATCAATCCTGAGGTCAGAGACCTCAAACCCCAGTGAGAACACCAAGAACAAGGCATGACCATGGCTGTGGGTCGCAGAAGCAACATCTTGTACCAGGCCCAGAGATGATATCAGCTGGAGGAAGTCATAACCAAATTGTGAGTGTTCGCCATTGATCCAGGCATTGAAGTCACCCAGAATCAACCATATGGGTGACTCCAGCACCTTCTCGGTGATGAAGTCTGTGGCTTCCTGCAGAAACTCCCCTTCATGCCCCAGAGGTCGGTATATGAGTAGGATTCTGCAGCCTGCACCTAGACCCCCATGCGCTTTCAACTCCTTTTTCGCCACTTGCTCATTATGTCTCCTCCCCCTCTCACCCTCCTCTCTCCACCCTTCATGTCCTCCATTGCACTCCTTATCCCACTCTCACACCACTCCTTTGGCCTTACCTTAAGGACATTCTAGCTCTTAACCCCCACAATGTTACGAGCCCAGATGGCCTTAACCCCAAGCTTCTATACCTGTCTGAACCAGCCATAGCTTTCCCTATTTCCCTCCTCCTTAACCTCTCATTCCACTTTGCCTCTGTCCTGGACATCTGGAAGAAGGCTACTGTCACCCACAGCTACATAAAGATTGACTTGAGCGGAGTGGCAAGATGGCTGTGCAGCTGCTCCGTCCCTCATCACACCAAAATATTTTCTCTCTGATAGTTTTTACATGGTAAGAAAGAACCGAGTAAAGGAGAGTGACTTGAAGAAGAATATCCAGGCCCAGAAAGCTCAGTGTGAATGAGAGTACTATGTGGCAGTTTATGCCGGCACAGTATGTGCCAATATGCCTTATTTCTCTTATAACAGATATGCCATTATTGCCTGGGGAGAGGAGGGTAGAAGTCTATTTAGACTCGAGTTAAAAAGTTATTAAGCTTAGCAAAGCGATACCTTTTTGTTTCCCCAGATACCTGTCGGTGTGGCAAAAAGTGCTGTGTATCAGACTATGATCTGAGTGAGAAGCAAGTTAATGCAGAGTTCATGGCAGCTTGATGTTGTGAAGGAATTCTGATGAACTCAATTGGAAAAGTAGCCAGACTAAATAATTGGTGACAAACAACAAGGACATGAGGGAGTAAGAAACAAAGAGTTTATTCTGACAGTGTTTAACCCCAGGTTTGAGAGAGGATGACTTGTCAGCCTGTATATTGATGGTAGTGATTTAGCTGCCTTAACCAGAGACACTGAAGTGGGGATGGCAGAAAGGGACTTTAGGAGCTACTTTCCCTTAAAAGGTACTGCTCTTAATTTTATTAAGTTCCCAAACCAAATACCCAGATTAAAATATTTAAACTGAAAAGATATCTGAGTTTGGGTGCTATGTAAAGGCCTAACGACTATCACTGGAACTCTTCTATGGAGTCAGGAATGTTGTTTATCATATTGTAATATATGGATCATCAAAATAGTAGTACTAAAAATGATTCAAAAAAATCCTTCTAATTCATACCACAGAACACTCCACTCCCAATAATACCACACTTCACTGCCAATAATACTATCGTTGCAAGAAACGATAGTATTATCACCAAAATGCTACAGCGCATGTGCAACTCTGCCTGGCAACAAACCCAGCTGCCATGGAGCCACCTCCCTTTCTGCATTCTCGTAGTGACAGCGTGCATCCCCATTGGTAGCTTTTCTGTGAGACTGGGCTGAAGAAACTAAAAAACATGGCGGCGGTTTCCTCTTGCTTAGTGAGAGAAATTCGAGAACTTCGTTCTTTTTATTTTGAAACAAACAGTTTCATGGACTATCTGGCCGATCCTACATTCACAGAATGATGGAAAAAAGTAAAGGTAGGACTGCCTAATAAATAGAAGCAAACATGTTTTGGAAACGAGTGAGATAGAGTCTTTAGTGCTACCTGCGGCTGAGAAACAGCTTGTCTTTAGTGCGGCGGGCGGCCACCCCGTTTCATGCAATGCACATAAAAAAGGTCATGTTTTTAACAATTCCATCCATATATAACAAAAAATAACAGATAAATGACTATGTATTACAAGGCAGTCAGACCATCTCAAGGTTTGGGGGACTTTGGGAATGTCTCAAGCTTCACTCTCGAGGTTCGAAGTCCCCCAAACCTCTCGATGGTCTAACTGCCTTGTAATACATAGTCATCTATCTATTATTCTATTTATCATGTGGCTGTTGCTCCGATGCCTAATAGAAACAGAATTTTAGCCACAAGGATACATTATATGTACATTAAGTGGATTGGAGCACTAATTCAGGCACTCTGGACTCCTGTTCCTTTGGAGCTACTTGATGATATGCCCACAGGGCCTAGACTATACTTGCAACAAGCTGAACATTAGCTGGTGTTATTCTGTGCTGAGATAATATTTGGACCTTTATTGTAAGCTTATTTTAGTTTATTTTAGCTAATTTATGTTCTTGTATTTTTATCTGTGAATTATGATGTGAGCTGTAGTAAGGCTCAAGTGTAGTAATTAAGCAGCAATGGTTAACAAACTTAGGGACTGTATTTATAATATTGCTGGAGATTGTAGTATGCAAGAACCTGCTCACTATATTAATTATTTGCTAGGGAAGATATAGATGTTTTCAGAGATTTACTTCAATTCGCTAGGAAACCTAGCTTTAATCAAAATCAAGTCACACAGGAAGGTGCCATACTTGATTTTGATTCGACTGAAATATATAGCTATGACTAGTTTAATCGGGAGGTATATCACCTGTTATTAGATGTCCATTGATGGGTTCGTAATAATTTATTGTTTAGGGAAACTTAACTCATCCAGATCACAAATAGTCTCTTTTCTCCAGGGTAAATTAATACATGAAATACTGTCCAATGTGTATGGAAGGGTCTGCGATGGGTCCATTCATTGAATTGTCGATGTGAAGTAAGCATCAGAACCCTAGTATGGGGGTACTGGGACTTAATACAGAGCATTCCATCCTGCATAGTGAAGACTAGTATAGGACTGTGAGATTCAAGCATTAATTATTGGCAGGAAGGTCTGTCAGGGTAGTCTGTTCACCCATCCTAGCTATTAGTAACTGTATTTTGACTGATGGAAGATTGGCCTTGGGTTTTATAAAAAAGCCTGGCCTAATCAATACCCTAGTCTGCCTTGGTGAAGTAGCATTAGTTGTAAGTGAGAGATGTGCACTGATGGCCTTTGAGACAATGTTAGATGAATAGCCTAAAATGGTGGAATTCTCATCATACACAATGCTACTGGACTGCAAGGTATGTTCTAAATGACCCTGAAAAGGTTTCCTGTGCTGACAGGACAGACAAAAGGCCAGTGGGTGTCCCTCTCAGACACTAAACATATACAGGTTGATTGTAGATTCCATTAAAATGTCTCTGATTTGATGTTTGAGACCTAAGTGAAGAGGAAAAAATGAGTTAATGAGAACTTATACAGTGCACACTCAACACTGCATTCCAGGTACTCTGAATAGACAGCTTTTGTTGGGTCCGTTGGCCACTGCTATCAGTGTGGCAACACAAATAAGAAACATGAATTTGAAGACCCTTACAACAACAGAAGGTTTCCAATTAAGCAGCACATTGACTGCAAAAGTGATCATGTGGTATACATCAGGGATGTAGCCAGGCATTTCAGATTTGTATACCAACCTGCCACACTGCTACCTCCACCCTACTGTTGTTCGTGCCTGCCCCCCTACAACTCGGGTCCAAGGTTCCTTGCTCCAATCAGATGATTCCCATACTAGACCTGCTGTCTGTCTGTCTGCACTGCTTGTGTGGTGCTTGCTGCCCACTAGTAGACACCAGTGACTGCACCATGAGTCCAAGACCATGGCAGAAATTTCTTCTCTCTCCCCCGGAGGTAGGCAGATTTGCTGCACTTGCCACTCCACATGAAGTCTTTTTTTTTTCTTTTAGCTGGCTCTGAGTCTATTCTTCTGTCTGCTTCTCCTCAGTTTTCTACTGCTTCTCTCACTCCCAGTACAATTGAACTAATAGTATGGCTTCTGACTTTGCTGAAGCATTTAAACTCACTGCCCCACACTTGCCACATCCCCTACCAGATGCCGCAGACAATCGCTATGCAGGCAGACCATGCTGACCTAACTGAGACCTTCAGCTTCAATGTCCATGGTCCACTCTGCCACCCCCCAAAACAAAGCTGAAAGAGAAAAGAGAAAGCCTGCAAAGCCAAACAAAGGAATTTAAATGCAATGGACTAGAGAGGGCAGAGCAATGCTGGCCAGCTTGTTTCCTACCCACCGCTACTGAACTTGGTACGCCATGGCTTACTTGGAGTATCAGTAGCTACACCCTTGGTATACATTCTCCGTTGTCCATGTGATAAACTCTATATCGGGAAAACTACGAGGGAATTACACAAAAGGATCAGTGAGCATAAGAGTGACATTCGCTTAAAGGACGAGGCCTCTACAGTGGCCAGACATTATAATGTTGTGGGACTCTCTGCTACTTCGCTCCGTTTCTGGGGTGTGGAACATGTGCCCATGCCACAGAGTGGAGAAGCCCACTGGGACACAGTACATAGAAAATATGAAGTTTTCTAGATTTTCACCTTGAACAGTCTAGATCCAAATGCTGGACTCAACAAAGAATGTGACTGGGAATTGTATTATTAGAGTACCCACAGATTTTATCACATTTGATAGGCTCACAGCTTATTGATACTTGGGCAGATTGTGAATGTTAATTGTCAGTTTGACACAGAATGTACAGATTTCAAAGAATATAATGTTTAGCCTGAAATCAGACGACTTTAGCAAATGGATATATTTGAATGAAATCATAGTTATAGTAACTTAAATCACTAAAATGTCAAAATGCTAAGGTTCATGTTGCCACCCCCACCCTCCATTAGGAACCTGGCCCCACCCCGTCATATCCCCTCTCTACACTGTACTTTTTATGTTATTTAGATTTGAAAGGAAGAAATATAACAGAAATATTCATATTCTTTTTAATATATGAGAATTTCCAATAGGGAATAAAATGTTCCTTCATTTATTTCTATAATCAAAAAACTAACTGTGACTCATGAGCCCAAGGTGGGGGGCGAACCGCTGCAGTGATGATCCTAGGTTTAGGTTCTTTGTGTTGTCAGCCTTCCAGCTGACCCACCAAGGAACACGCTGATCTGCCAGTTTGGCAGCTTACAGCAGCACTGGGGTGCAGAGCCAGTGTGAAGTCATTTATGATGTTGGTAGGTCCTCCCACCCCACTCGATATTTAAAGTGCGTTTTGACCATCGGCAACTGCTCCCTCTGACCGGGCAGGCATTGCTGGGTTGCATATCATTTTTCTGTAAGTTACCTCTCTTATTTTCTTTTTACTTCATACAAGGATTTGCCGAGTAAAATGTGGATTAAGTAGCACTGAAAGTGAGTTTTGTTTTTGATAGGGGACCGAATTAGCTGAAGCATAGGTTCTGAAATAGTAGTGGCTCAGTAGGTAGCACACTCGCCTCTGAGGCCGGGAGATCAGAGGGCTGTGGGTTCAGTTCCCACATCTGGCACTTGGGTTAATATCCCAGTACTGACACTGTAGTGCAGCATGAGAGGGGTGCTGCACTTCTGAGGTGCCGTCTTTTGGATGAGATGTTAAACCGAGGTTCCATGTGCCTGGATTGGTGGTAGTTCAGGTGGATGTTAAAGATCCCATGGCACTTATCGAAAAGAGTAAGGGAATTTCCCCGGTGTCCTGGCCAAATTTCCCTCACTAACTAAAAATACCACCAACAGCTTAATCTGGTTCAAGGTCAGTTGGCATTCATCTGTATCCCCTTCCCCCGGGTCGTGCCTGAAAATAGGCAGGATTTGTCTAGTGCACTTACCTGGTCAACAAAAACTAAATAAAATAAATAAATAAATGAAAGAACTGAATGCTGCCAGATAAGAAATTTGAAATAGAACATTAAAAGCTCTAATATAAGGTATTTCATTCATTTATATCACCGGAAGGTTTGAAGGAATATTTTGAATTGATATAAACAGGTTTTCTCCTAAAAAATATGTTTTTGTTAAAATACAGAAATATGGAGAAGATTTCAGAGTTAAGGGAGCAAGTAAACAAAAATGAAGAAAGCCTTTGGTAAGCAAACTACAGTTTGTTTCTTTAGAAAATGAATTATTAGTGGAAAACCATGGCAAAAATATACACTGAAATAATACTATTTTTATAACACAGAAGGACATAAAGGCATAAAAAAAGCATTTAAGGAATTCACTCATGGCATGAAAATACAAATTATACAGGGGTGAGCATAGAAACATAGATTTTGATGGCAGATAAGGACTGCTTGGCCCACCTAGTCTTCCCATTTCCCTACTTACAGGATATGCTGCAGATCCTAGTTAATCAACAGCCTATTTCTTCCTACCCCCCACAAGAATTGCCTTATGTCTGTCCCATGCATTCTTGAATTCTCCCACAGTTTTAGACCCCACAAGCTCCTCAAGAAGGCTGTTCCATGTGTCAACCACCTTCTCTGTGAACGAATACTTCCTCACATTGCCCCTGAGCCGTCTCCCCTCTATCTTCAAATTGTGTCCCCTTGTTCTTGCACATCTCTTTTTCTGAAAGATGCTACCCTCTTGGACTTTGTTGATTCCATTGAGGTACTTAAAAGTTTCTATCATGTCCCCCCTCTCCCTTCTTTCCTCAGGGGTATACATATTATGCTCCTTTAGTTTCTCCTTGTATGGCTTCTCTTGCAGACCCTGCACCATTTTAGTTGCCCTCCTCTGGACTGCCTCCATCCTGTCTATGTCCTTGTGGAGATGGGGTCTCCAGAACTGGACTCAATACTCCAGACAGGGTCTCACCAACTGTCTGTACAGAGGGATAACAACTTATTGTTTTCTGCTGGTGATGCCCCTCCCTATACGTCCCAGTATCCCCCCCAGCCCTCCCTACTGTCTTCTCACATTGCTTGCCAACCTTAAGGTCATCTGATATGATTACCCCTAGGTCCATTTCCATTTTTGTTGTTGTTACTACCTCCCCCTCATTGTGTACTCTTCCCCTGTGTTTTTGTTTCCCAGGTGCATTATTTTGCACTACTTTGCATTGAATCCAAGCTACCATACTTCTGACCATTCCTCCAACCTTGCCAAGTCCCTTCTCATCCTTTCCACACCTCCTTGTTTATCAACCCTGTTGCAGATCTTTGTATCATCTGCAAAGAGGCATACTTTTCCTTCCAGTCCCTCGGTAATGTCACTTATAAAGACATTAAAAAGTACTGGACCCAGGACTGAACTCTGTGGTACCCCACTAGTAATCCCCCTTTCTTCAGAGTGGACTCCGTTTACAATTACCTTCTGTGTCCTGTTGTCTAGCCAATGTTTTACCCAGGCCATCACCCTGGGACCCACTCCCAGGCTGGTTAATTTCTTTATTAATCTTTTGTGTGGTACTGTGTCAAATGTCTTGCTAAAGTCTAGGTAGGCTATGTCCACAGCCCCTCCCTAATCTACTACTTTGGTCACCCAGTCAAAGAAATCGATTAGATTCATCTGACATGACCTTCCTGCTGTGAACTCATGCTGCCTTGAGTCCTGTGCCCCACTGGTCTCTAGGTACTCAACAATTCTTTCCCTCAGAAGTGATTCCATCACTTTCCCTACCACAGAGGTCAAACTGACAGGTCTATAGTTTAGTGCCTCTGTCTTGCTCCCAGTTTTGTGAAGAGGAATCGCATCCACCTTTCTCCAGTCCTCAGGTACCACAACATCCTCCCATGATTTGTTAAAAAGGGTAGTCAGTGGTGTCACTAGTTCTCCCCTTAATTCTTTTAGAATTCTGGGGTGAATCCCATCAGACCCCATTGCTTTGTCTACCTTCAGCTTTAGGAGTTCTTTCAGAACCCTTTCTTCTGTGAGAAGACCGGGATTGACCCCCCTATCCAGAGTGCTTCTGTTAATTGGATTAGGTAGCTCCCCCTCCTCCTCTTTTGTGAATACTGAGCAGAAGTATTCATTCAGTATCCCTGCTTTTTCACTGTCGCTTTCTGCCCACCCACTGCCCATTCTATTCAGCCTCACTATCCCTCCTTTTGTCTTTCTATGTTCCCTGATGTACCTATAAAAGGTTTTATCCCCCTTCTTAACTGAGTTGGCTATCTTTACCTCAGTGGCGGAGCTAGAGGGGAGGCTGTGGGGCAGTTGCCCCTGCTGGCTGCTCCAGTGTGAGTAGTGGTGCCCTGCCACCACCTTTATTCACTGTTTAGTGCCCATTGTGGAGCCCGTGATTGACTGAATGGCCCTCTGTGGCTCCCAAAAGCTCCTAAACCTGGCTCCACCACTGCTTTACCTCAGTTTGAGCTTTTGCTATTCTGACTTCTCTACCTGCTTCCTTCTGCCTTAATTGGTACAGTTCTCTGTCCTGCTCCTCCTGTATTTCCTTATACTTCCTAAATGCTATCTTTTTCTCCCTAACCTTCTCCGCCACCTCTTTTGAGAGCCATAGTGGCCTTTTCTTTCATTTTGATTTGTTTATTTACTTCACACAAAGGCGTGTTGCCTCTGTGATGGCAGTTTTGATGTTTCCCCAGTGTTGCTCCACCCTTCCTTCCTGCATGTTTGCTAGTGCTTTTCTAAGGCACTCTCTCATCTTGCCAAAGTCAGCCCTCCTGAAGTCCAGTACCCTCACTTTTGTATGGCTTGACTCTGTAGCTGATTTCAGTGTGAACCACACTGTTTGGTGGTCACTTGTTTCCAGATGGCTACCCACTTCTAGAGCATAAAGATGTGTACCCACCAGTGATTGAAATGAATTATCTTGATACAATCATTCTAATTAAAGCTTCAGAATTAAAACTGCTATATCTGGTTCTAGTATAATTTGTAATTTTCTATAGAAAATGCTGTAGAGAATATTAATAGTTTTGATGACAGTGTTTCCCAGTGTAAGTCACGGTGAATCAGCTCATTTTTATAAGAAGGGGATAAGGTTTGGTTGGTTGTACAAGTTAGCAATATAGTGGTTCACACTTTATTACTACTAATATAAGAAATTAAACTAAGCATGTTTTTTATATATTGTAGAAGCACAGTTGGGGCCTGAGGAAATGGTGGAGCCATGAAACTGTGGCCCCTCTTACCATATGTGCGAATAAAAGGAAAAACTTCTGGTTGAAGAAGAAACTATTTCAGTGGAGTTCATCCTACTTTCTTTTATTCTATTAACTTAGACAGTTCTCCCTTGCTAGAAACTACTTGAATAATCTACCTAAAATCTAAAAAATGGACAATGTTCTGAGTGGCCATATATGTTATTCATTCAGGATTGAATGGTATCTATTAGATATGTCTCACATAAATTAAAGAGATACAGTATACATTATTTTAAGGGCCTTTAAATGATATGGAAGGTAGTAAAATTACAAAGGAAATCTATCCAGCATTTATCTTAAGCATAATAAGCTGATTATTACCCATTTAATTCAATTTACATGAATAGGCCTGTGGCTGTGCATATCTAATTAGTGGCTTGATATTAATGTTTGTTTTGTAATGTTTTTATAGTAATGTTTATTGATATTGTATATTTTATGTTTTTTGTTAAATTGTAATGACCTGAATGGCTGAGCAATAAACTAAAACTTGAACGTGACCCCCGTGAACTGCCATGCATTCAAATGATGAGATTGACCCCATAGGGTGCACAGAGAAGTTTAGGTCTGATCAAAAGCAGATGACCACACCCCCCCACCTCTGTGTTCCCCCTCGGGCAGTGCACTACAGAAAATCCAGCCAGGACTGATGCTTCCAATACAGGACCTGCATTATCCTCCAGCCAGGTCTCTAATGCAAACCAGATGAACTGAGGAAATCAAATCCACAATAACTGCAGTCTTGTTCCTAATTGATCGATTGATTGAGAGGGGTGATCCTAGACCTTGCACAAATTTGTACTACTTGTACTAGTAATGAACTCTCTTCTGCAAATTGAAGGAATGCTTCCCACCAGTTTGCATTCAAACCTGCACAAGCCACACATCTTTAGCCAGAACTAATTAACTTGACTGTAATGTAGAACTAGCAGTTCCATGTCTCAAACTCTACTAAAAGCCTTGAAACTCTATCACTGACATCAGCAATGACATGTAACAATTTTTCTCATACAACGAAAATTGTAGTGAGAAAAAAAAGAATGTGTTCACCTGGGAATCAAACCTAGGCCCCTCCCCCATACTGTTCTGGTGTTTTGCCACTATGCTATTAGTCAGATGGTTGGACAAAAGGTTTCTTGACATTTCTTTACATATGTGCTTGCTATGGTAAGGCATATCTTGCAATTAGCAATCATTAAGGGAATCACTAGTACTTGTCTTTGTGTGTCATTCTGAATAATAATTCTGAGTGCAGATTCCCCACCCAGGCACAGCTGCAGTGGAGTTTAGTAGCTGTAGCTGGAATGATCCCCTACATAAATAATTATATGAAATGTTTTCATGATGCACACATAAAACTACCCAAGTGATATGCATGCTGCAAGTATGATTTAAATGTTAAATTGGAACTGATTGCATGCACATTGTATGCGTGCAGCAAGCAAGTGTGGAAACCATGATTTTTATGTTAAATTGGGAAAGACTGCATGCATGCAAAAAGCAAGTGGTCATTGAAAACTGCACACGTAAAAGTTAAGTGACTTGCTCAGGATCACACCATATACAAGTGGGGGGGTGATGAGATACAAACCCAGGTCTTCATGCCTCCAAGTCTCTTGGCTTGCAGTTCAGTGCCTTTAACCACTAAGCCATACTGTCTGCACACATATGGCTCACTTGTACTTCAATACATACTGTCTCTAACTACATCTGCATGCATGCGGCATACTTGTAGCCACTGTTATGCTTTTCAGTTTTCTTCTCTTACTCATCTCAGTTTCACAGTTGAACTGTAGCACACATACTGATGGAAACACATGTGGTTTTCCCCACCCCCAATACACAGACATACCCACAAAACCATTTAATTACTTCTGTCTGGCCTGTACTCCTTCTGTTTTCTCTCCATAGTTTTGAATGCTTCCACGCAAACAGACTTTAAGGTGCAATCTTGAAAGTAGCATTAACTTGACACACACCCACATGGCTAGTCCCCCTCCCCCCATGTACTCACACTGTTGCAGGTATGGCCATGCTGCTACAGAGAACCCACCAGGTATAGATATAAATAAAAAGTCTCTTACTTGAGTACTAGGGAGCCAGAGGCAGGAGTCTTTAAGAGATGATGTCCATGGATCAGAGTGCTGGGGCATACCCCCTTGAAATGAATGGAGTTATTTTTTATTGCTATTTTATACATTATGATGGTGATTTAGAGAATAATGAAGGCCACTGTTCTACTAACAAGGCCCGAGCGGTGTCCTTCATTAATCTCCAGCTCTCCATCAATAATGTATAAAGAATAATAAAAAAATACCCCCATTCATTTCAGTGGTGCATACCGCTGCAGTCTCCTTTGCCCTTTGTCATAATGTGCCTGAGTGTGGGGATGTGGAGATCAGCTTCACGGCGGGGAGGGGGTCATAAGGCTGATTATAGTGGGGCTCCAATAGTCTGTGTATACCATACCACTCAACTGTCCATGAATGCAAGGGACAGCTCTAGAATGTCTGTAACATCTCTAAAAGGTACAACTTATTTGTTTTGACTGAAACGTGATATGCAAATTAGGAAAACTTCAAATGCATTACATTCATCAGTATATTCCCCAGAGCAGTGTATTAAATTTGGGCTTAAACCCACCCAGTTACTAACCAATTTTTTTCCTGGCTGAAGTTCTGCCCCCCCCAATGAATTTTGTCTTGATTTTTCTTCCTGATTCCATTCCATTTAATACCCACCCCTATGGGTCATGAAGCCATCCAAAGGTGAAGAAATGAGAAAAACACATCAATATTTCAGTTCTTCCTCCTTCCCTAATCCACCTGTAAAAAAAATATTTACTTTTATCAAGCCATATGGTCAGAACCTGCAGCCTGGCACAGTGTGCCACCAGCCAAGTTTTCATTCCGCTCTCGCTCTCTCCTTCTGCCAGAAGCTGGATGCTAGAATGGACCATCACAGGTCCCCAACGTGGTCCATGACCAAGTCACCTCACCAACCTAACCTACCCAACCAGGGTTGCTTGCTTCTTGCTTGGTTGCAGCTGTGGCTGCTGCCGCACTGCACTAATCAAGGTCTATGAAGGCCATCCAAACCGCTGTCACCACTGCTGCTAAGCCTAGCTTGCTGCCATGAGGGTCTGTGCTGTTTTTTTTGCAAAGCAAGCCTAGTAGAATAAGTAGGTAGCCTAGTTGCTCATTCACTAAAAATACCACCAACAGCTTAATCTGGTTCAAGGTCAGTTGGCATTCATCTGTATCCCCCTCCACCAGGTCATGCCTGAAAATAGGCATGATTTGTCTAGTGCACTTACCCGGTCAACAAAAACTAAATAAATAAACAAATAAATAAATAGTCTTGAGTTAGCTTCTAGCTATCTTTCAGCTACCAGGGGAGATGGAGGCTCACTAAGAGTAGACCAACAAAAATATGCTGCCACAGCACTGCTACTGAGAGTTCAGTGCTCACCGACTCCTCCAAGCTGTAGTGTGCAGTCTGTCTACTCTGTGACAGGAAAGACAGTGTCACAGTTACAAGACTCATGTGCTCTGCTTGGCTGGAGCTCATCCACATCACATGTGATTGTGCTGCCGCTAATAGGTGGAGAAAGTGGACACAATACAGACACAGTTGAGTCTGTAGAGTACCTGCAGCATGAGCACACATAGGCCAGGTGGGCACTTATTGTACAAAAGATTAAAACCAAATGTAATACCATTGTTGCCATACCATAAGAACAACCTAGGCACAAATATATTGGGGGTACAACTGCCCAATCTGCCCTACCTAAATGGCACCCCTGCTTAATGGTAGAAATTCATTCTCAGGTGCTAATGCAATGGTTTCCTCTGTGTTCTGAGGTACTGAATCTCCATGTTTCATGATATATCCTGATCATCATGTGGGTTAGTGTCTCTCATTGTCCCTCATTTTGAGTGTCCACGTCCGTCATTTCAGTGACAAAATGTGAGGTATGGTGCATGCTTCCAAGACTCTACTCAACACAAAGAGTGCTGAGCATGGCCATAGTGTATATGCACAATACAGAATGACAAAGGGAAAGTAAGTGAGGTGAAACAGTCATGGAGAAACACATTTGTGGCTCTAAATATGCATGAGGGATTTGCAGGGTCCAAAAACAAAAGGATAGGCTTCACAACACAGAGGCCCCTCTTCATATATCTGGAATGGGGATGTTGACTGCCTATAGCCTAGGCATTTAATGTAGTAAACAAACAATACTTTACAAATTAATGGCTATGTAATGAAAAAAATCAAAAGCCATTAAACAACTTGCAAAAGGATCAGAATTAATGAGTTTACCTAATTTTTATGGGAATTCAAACAAACATGTATTTTAATGACAGTAATTGATAACAGTAGTATAAGAAATAGAAACTGATGTGTTTTTTTTAGATGAGATTTGCACCAGCTTAGCTGCTGCACACATGGCAAGCATGCAGCATGTGAAACTGATGTGATGTTTAAATGATGTTCACATCAGCTTAACTGCTGCACTTATGTCAAGCATGCAACATGCGAAACTGGTGTAATTTTTAGATGTTCACACCAACTTACCTGCTGCACACATGTCAAGCTTACAGCATGCAAACCTGATTTGCTTTTTAGACCTGGTTCACTTAGGATCACTCAGTGTATGTGAACTGCATGCAAACATTGTACAATTAGGCATGTGGCATGCATTCTGCATGTACACAGCCCATCTATATTTCTGTAAGTGAATGCGTCCCACCAAACTGCATTCAAATCTACACATACCTCAAAACCTGAGCCAGAATTAAGTGTATTGCAACATAGAACTATCAGTTCCAGGGTCTGAACTCCTACTACATGCCCTGAAACCCCATCACTCAAATCAGCAATGCCATTTAATAATTCCTGTCATACAGTATAAATTGTAGTGAAAAGAAAAAATATACCTTACTGGGAATCAAACCTAGCTCCTGAAATACTGTCCTGGTGCACTGCCACTGCGCTTTTAGTTAGATGATTGGACAAAGGGTTTCTAGACAAAGATGCTTGCTATGGTAATGCATATCTTGCAATTAGCAATCATTAGGGCTGTAATTATTTCATGGAGAAAAGAGCAAATTTCACAGCAAGTTCAAGGTGTGAATTACTTTTGGGGGTTCAGTACCAGAATGACCCTTTAATGATACTGTCAACCCCTGAAAGACAAACTTTACTACAGTACAAAAAGATCACAGTACTCTTCACAGGTCCTGAAAGACTCTTTTTCTCTCTCTCTCTCTCTCCAGTAATTGAAATATAATTGAAACCCACATTTTCCCATCGGTGTTCCCAGTAGCGGGGAGAAAGTTGTGACAGTGGGTCTCAATATGCATGCATGCAGCAGTACTGAGACCCACTGTCACAGTGAGAAAGAGAGAGAGTGCCCATCTGTCACCAAGGTCTGTCAGTGCCCCTGTCGGTGTTCCCAGTAGTGGGGAGAAAGTAGTGACAGTGGATCGCTATATGGTGGATTATTTTGCTTCTCCGACTGGCTCCTCTGCTTCTCTGGTAGAGAAATTAACAAATAAATTAAAAATACATGTAGAAAGGAGAAGTTGAGGATTTTCACGGGGGCCACCAATTTCATGGAATTTGTGAAATTTGTGACCCCCCATGAAATAATTACAGCCTTAGCAATCATTAAGGTATTCATCAGTAATTGCCTTTGTATGTCAGGGCCACACAAACACTGTATTTACATTTTTTGGGGGTCCAGTAATAGACAACCATTGCTGCTCTCCCTCTGTCTTGGCCAGTCAGTTCTACTGTGGTGTGCTGGCTGTAACAAGAAAAAACTAAGCCCCTCCCCCCAAAAAAAAACAACCCCAAAAAACTATGAATGTGCAGGACAGTTTTCTTTCCCCCAAAAGGACTACATTTGGTGTTGCTGAAAACAGATTTTGGAACAAAATTTGAAAGTGACAGTTGATTGGTGTGGAGGAGGGATGTGGTGGTAAGCCTCCTGTCCCTCAAAATTGGTAGAAAATGTTAAACAATAAAAAAATATGGGTACAAGAAAGAAACAGCTAATAAAAATGAAGTTTCAAAAAAAACAAACCTTGCATGTCATCGGACATATTTTTTTGTTTCTATTTTACTGAGCCTTAGGAAAGAAAAAAGTCCTCAAAAAAGACACAAAAAGAAAAATTAAGTCCATGGGCATCTGCAGTTTGCTTTTCTGGGACATGTTTTTTTTCATATTTTTTCTGTCTCTCCTAACATTTACATTTTTTACAGTTTTTTCCCTACAGTTGAGGGACAAAATAGTTATCAACCCCCTTTGCCATCCAAGTGACAACTTTCAAACCTGTCTGATGGGCCTGTTAATTTACTGGCTCTGTGCAAAGTAAGCTACAGGTCTGGCACTGTGCCCGATGGGTCTGCTGCTTTGTGCAGGGCTTCAACAGGGCCCCTTGCAAAGCATGGCATAGGCCTGGAGACATGCAAGATATGCTGTATGCTTTGTGAATGACCCACACAGCCATTTGCAAAGCATGCTGTAGGCCTTAAGCCACTCAGTCTAAGGTCATTTGCAGAATACACTATGTCTTTTTTAAAAGTCACGACTTTCATTGCATAAAAAATGACGCTGCAGCATCAACTGGGGTTGATGACAAAGTGACAAAATTAAGGAAATATAACATTAGGGTTAAATGTCCCCAAGGATGTGGTGAATGAATCTGTGTCCTGGCATTCCTCAGGGTTTGAATAATCATGAGAGGCAGCTTTAGCGTCACCCTATGTTTGCCACTGGCTGTCCAGACACACAGAAAATACTAACATAGCAATGCTTGCAGACTGCAAGCTAAAATTTAGGCAGTGCCAAAGCTGTGTTGCATGACCATTCAAACTCTGAGGAAAGCCAGGCCACAGGTTCACTATAGCTCAATGGACATTTAACCCTAGTTTGTATTTCCTTACTTTTGTGGCTTTAATCTTCATCTCACAGGCTATGCCTGTAGTTCAATGGGTAGGAGCTACCAGCCACAGCCCCCTTCTTAAGCTATTTAAAGGGAAGGTCCCCTCAGCCTTTTATTTTGTTTACCAGTGTAGTTTGAAGGCATGAACAATGATTGCCTCTATTGCACCCTCCTAGTTTCATCAAGATTTAAATGTAAATGAAGATACTTCAATCTGATGTGAAAATCTGCCTGACTTCATTGCAAAGGCCATGACCTGACTCATTTAATTCATCCTGGAATTTTATGATGTTTTGGTCCTAAAGCCTGCAGGTTATACTGTATTAGTCAGTGATTTTGCTGTTCTCTGCAGTCCCTATGTTCTTGTCTCATGCTGGCCATGAAACTTTTCAAGGCATTGTAAGTGCCCTGCTGTTTTCTGTAGTATAAAGTGTATCTGAGTTAGAAAAAAATGGTTTTAGAGAATACAGGGACTTCACAAGACATGTAACAGAACTGAATAAGAGCATAACTTCAGCTGGTTTGTCCAAGTACACATCATCAGCTCCATTGAATGGGGGTGTTTTTGTGTGGAATGGGGGCTCGAGGAGGGAGGAAGGCCACAGAGGGAGGGGTTGAAGCAGAGAACCGATGACAGTCACATGACCTGGCAGGGTCAGTTGGGAGGCCAGGACTGGCTTTTGTTTCCCAGCGGGCCGAGCGATCCCGACGTGTGAGTGCCAAGATGCAGGAGTGTGGCATCTCAAATGGCATCTGCAGGGCATCAGCAGGGAGGACAGCAGGCAGCAGGCCATGCTTGGTAAGGGGAGGCAAAAGGAAGGGTATGAGTTGCAGTGAACCTACACAGAGAGGAATCGGTCAGACTAAGTAACGGCGGCCAGTAGCACCTAAGGGATACAGAGAGGATGTGGAGACCAGGATAAGGAGGAAGGTGGATGAATGAGGGGGAAGAGTGGAGGGGAAGAGATGACTAGGGTTGGGGGCACAGGCAGGCCCGAAGGGTAGTGAGCTGCAATGGGTGTGGAGCTGCACTGTTCCTGAGAACGTGGTGGAAGGTGGGGGGGGGATGTCCAGTGCGCAGGCTGTTCAGACAGCTTATGCTGGAAATAGAGAGCTTGAAATGGGAACTGAGGGGAAGGGGCAGGTATGAGTGGGAGAGGAGGAGACGGGGTAATGTAGCAGGGAGGTCTCCATTGCAGGATAGACCAGGCTTCCGCAGGCTGAAAGGGGCTGCTTGGCCAGGGAAGCCTGGGGGTCCAAGTCCACAGGAACCAGGGAGCACCAAAAGGTGAAGTTGGCAGATGGTAGGGAACAAGAGTAGAGAAGTAGGAAGTAGAGAATAGGGTCAGGGTAAGTGGAGGCAGGGAGGGACTTCAGGGGAGGGCATGGGCAGGGCGTTGGAGGCAACAAACAGGTATATGGTACTGGTTGATAAAACAGAGCAGGAGGATAAGGAAAGCAACATAGAACAGGAGGTAGGGGACCATGAGGGAAGGAGGAAATACAGGGTGCTAGGAGAGAGGGAAGACTTTGGAGTAGAAGCTGATAAGGGTAGGGGAGCAGATGGAGTTGGCACGAGTACACTAACTAAAGGGGGAAGAGGCCAAAACATATAAGGGGGAGAAGGGGGCACAATGATGGGGGCAGTGAGAAGATGCACAATTAGTGGAGGGGGGTGGTTGTGCAAGGGAAAGAGCATGGCAAGGATAGAGGAAGAGAGCAGGTGGAGGTGCAATCAATGGGGAAGGGAGGGGGAAAGGACAGAGTATTAGAGGAGAGGACTCTGAGGAAAAGGGGCTCATAGGAGGTCAAACCATAGGGGAAGTGCAGGAGAGGGGCATTGAGTATTTGTACTAGGGGATTCTATGCTCAGGGGGTGAGATGGGGAGGTAAGAGAGCAAGGAAGAGCTGATCCTGGGTGGAGTGTATGCCAGGTATGACAGCGGAGGGAGTAGGGCAGTTCATTCAGAAATGTGTGGAGAAGGTGGGAGGGAAGCCTCATATTGTAGTGCATCTAGGAACAAATGACCTAGAGGGCAGTACAGTGGATGAAGTGCAGGAGAGGTTCAGGGAGGTGGCGAGTATCTGCAATCAGGTGGGAAGTTCGGTAGCATTCTCAGAGGTACTCCCAGTACCTAGGGCAAGCACCACTAGAAAGCTAAGAATACAGGAGTTTAATAGGTGGCTGAAGGGGTGGTGTGCAGAAATAGGGTATGAGGTAGTAGGGGAGTGGGGCAAGACATGGAATAATAAGGGGCTTTATGCCAAGGATAGGCTGCATCTCAACATCAAGGGTACAAGGACCTTGAAACAGGGGCTGGAGAATTACAATAAAAACAAAATAGATTTAAACTGAGAAGGGGGGCCGAGTCAGACAGCAAGGGGTAGTCACCTTCAGGGAGACTGGAAGCTTCACCCCAGAAAGGGAAGAGAGAAGAGGGAAGTTACCAAGGTGGAAGTGTAGGGGAGGGATGGGGATAGGACTCAAGGTGGACTGTTCTATCCTTGAATGCAAGGAGCTTGGCAAACAAGGTGGCAGAGTTCCAGGCATTGATGGCGGAAGGGGAAGTAGATATTGCTGCCACCTCAGAAACCTGGGCCATCCAATACCATGACTGGGATCTCACGATCCTGGTATTCAAGGTGTACCGCAGGGACCAGGAGGGGGGAAGAGGGGGAAGGGTGGCTATTTATGTTAGGGAGGGGATACTGTGTACCAGAGAGGAGGGGGAAGAGGGGAGGCCAGAAGCCACATGGGTATTGCTCCAAAGCCCCAAAGGTAAGACACTTTGGATGGGGGTGGTGTACAGGGCACCCTCACAAAGTGAGGAGGTGGATAGGGAGCTGGGGGAACAAATCAGGAAGGTTAATGCGCAAAGGGAGTACAGTTATAGCGGGAGACCTCAACCTACCTGGGGTTGAATTGTGGATTGTAACTACAACAAACCCCAAGGAACAGGTACTGCTAGAGGCTATCCAAGACAGCTACCTACTGCAGGGAGTGGTGGTGCCTACCAGGAGTGGAACATACTGGACACTGTGCTAACAAATGGCGACCAAGTCCAGAATGTGGTAGTACAGCACCCTCTAGCAGGAAGCGACCACCGCTCAGCGCAGTTCCTCCTCAACACAGGGAGAGAGTCAGCTAAGACCAGGACAAGAGTGTTAGACTTCAGGAAGGCAGATTTTGCCAGAATGGGTAGCATCCTAGAAGGGTAATTAGCTGGAATTAGCCCAGGGACGGATGTCAAACAGAAGTGGGCAATCATTAGAAAGGGACTGACTGAGGCCACTAACACATGTGCCAAGTCTCAGAGTAAGCAGTCCAGGTCAAAAAAAACTAGCTGGCTCAGCAAGGAAGTGGAGGGGAAGGTGAGGGAAAAAAGATTGGCCTTCATTAAGTTCAAAACATGTGGGCGTGAGGAGGACAGGGAGGTGGTCACAAAGGTGTCTAGGGAGGTGAGAAGGGCAGTCAGGGCAGCCAAGGCAGCAAAGGAGCTGAAACTGGCTCGGGGATCAGAGAGGGGGTAAAAGGGTTCTTTAAACACATAAGGGAGAAGAGGAGTTGTAGGGATGACACTGTTAGAATTAAAAGCGAGGGGGGATGGGCAGAAAAAGGGGAAGAATAGGCAGAGGCACTCAATGAGTATTTCTGCTCAGTGTTCATGAAAGAAAAGAATGGCCCAGTACCATAAAGGAAAGGGGGCAAGGGTGGAGGGGGGCAGAGATAACAGATGGGGTCATCCAAGAGCATAGAATTCTGAAGGGCCTTAAAGCCTTGTGGGTGGATAAGGCACCAGGACTGGACGGTGTACACCCATGGGTCCTGAAGGAACTGGCAGAGGTTTTGTCAGGCCCTCTGACAGACCTGTTCAACACCTCCTTTTAGACGGGGAATGTACCCAGAGACTGGAGGATGGCTCACGTGGTGCCCCTCCACAAGAGCAGACCCAAGGACGAACTGGGCAATTACAGACTGGTGAGCTTGACTTCTATGGTAGGGAAGTTGATGGAGACCATTCTGAAGGAGAGGCTGATAACCTTTCTCGAAAGAAATGCTCTACAGGACAAGAGACAGCATGGGCTTGTCTCGGGAAGATCGTACCAAACTAACCTAATCGACTGGGTCACTAGGGCGGTTGAGGAAGGCCACTCTGTGGATGTCCTGTATCTGGACTTCAACAAGGCTTTCGACTTGGTGCCGCATGGGAGGTTACTGAGTAAGCAGAGGGACTTGGGGGTGGGGGGGAACTGGTGGGGTGGGTTGAGGGCTGGCTGCAGGGTAGGCAACAGAGGGTAGTTGTAAGCGGGGAAGACATCCAAGTCAAGGCCAGTAACTAGTGGAGTACCGCAGGGTTCAGTGCTGGCCCTGTTTTGTTCAATGTCTTCATTGGAGACATTGCAGAGGAGGTCAAGAGCAAGATTAACCTGTTCGCCAATGACACTAAGATTTGTGCAAAAGTGGACAGTGAAGAATGGAGGCAGGCACTCATGGAGGATCTAGCTAAACTCAAAGACTGGTCTAAGAGTGGCAGTTGGGGTTTAATGTTAAGAAGCGCAAGGTTATGCACCTCAGAGCCAGAAATCCCAGGACCAGCTACTAGCGGGGGGAGTGCAGGTAGTAGCTTCAGATGAAGAAAGGGACTTGGGGGTAATAGTTGCAGGGGGCAAGAAGATATCAGCACAGTGTAGGAGGGCGTCAGCAAGGGCAAATCGGATGCTGGGGTGCATTGCCAGAGGGATCACCTCTAGAAAGAAGGAAGTCATCCTGCCCTTGTATAGATCACTGGTGAGGCCGCACTTGGAATACTGTGTACAGTACTGGTGCCCATACTTCAGAAGAATGTGAGATTATTGGAAAGGGTGCAGCGTAGGGCTACAAAAATGATCAAGAAACTAGAGGAGTTGCCTTATGAGGAAAGACTGAGGGAGCTCAACACGTACTCACTGGGAAAAGAAGGAAAAGGGGGGACATGATAGAGACCTTTTATTACTTGAAAGGCATAAAGTCAGAGAGGGAGGATTGTTCCGCTTAAAGGGGATAGGGTCACTAGGGGGCACAGTCTGAAGTTGGAAGGGGGAAGGTTCAGGAGGGAAATGAGGAAGCACTACTTCACAGAGAGAGTAGTGTCGGGATGGAACACACTGCTGAAGGAGTTAATCGAACTGAGGACAGTGGATAGCTTTAAGCGGGGTTGAGATAGAGTCAGGGGTAGGTTAGTACAGACAAGAACACAGTGGGGAAGGACTAGGAGAGGGGATGGAGGAGGGATTGGGTGGGGGAGCTGCAGTGGAATTAAACTGAGAGCTGCACAATTGGGCAGACTTGATAGACCTGTGAGCCTTTTTCTGCTGGCAATTTTGTATGTTCGTATGTTTGCATGATACTTTACATGAGTGCGGTCATGATCGTTGCAATGAAGACAAGCAGGTTTTCATACCAGGGCAAAATAGAGTGAAGCAGCCTCATTTATATTTAAATTAGGATGAACTTAGGGGGAATGAAAGAGAAGGAACCATTATTCATGCCTGCAAGCTACACAGGTATACAGAAAAAAGGTTGAGGGGACTTTCCCTTTAAAACAGCTTCCTCCAGCCTCATTTGGAAGCACTGTTTCTTTGCTGCAGCTGGAGACTCTGGCCAACGACCTTTCTCCCTGTGTTTGTCTGATGCTTTACCTTTGTGCTTTTGGACTTTCTGTTTGGTTCGTGCCTTCAGTGGCTTTCTAGGTCAGTATTTTGTTTTTCTATCTTTCCTGGATACAGTTTGTGTTTCCTTCTTTTTCTCGGCCAACTACTCCTGCTGCAGTCTTGTCCTCATGTAACTTCTGTGTTTCTTTCTGGTTTGGTTCTTGGTGTGCCTTCCAGTTTCTACAGTATAACCTGCCTATGTTGTTGTTCTGTTTTGGCTTGTGCAATTTACGACTTCCCATTTTGTTGTTCATACCAGGCCACTTGCAACCTCTCAGTTCAACTGCAGTCCTCAATTGCTTTCACCTAAGGCAGTTGCTTCCCTTTTCTGTTCTGTTAGTTTAATTAGCTTACTCAATCTGCAGTCTGCTTTAACATTTACCAATCTAGTTTATTGTGTTTACTGCTTGCAGCTTTTCCTGCTGAGGCTCAGGTCTACCTCTCATTTTGATCTTGTTGTACATTCAAATTTCAGTACCTTTCAGTCATCCTATTTTCCATTAATATCATACATTCTATTCAACAACCATTATTTTGTTAGAATTTTGCCCACAGGGTTCTCCCTATCCCTTGTCTTGGGAGAAGGTCCTTCTGTATAGGCCACTTCTCTTGTGTGGCATCTCCCAGCAGTCCCACAGGGTGGTAAGGTTCAATGGTATGGGGGAAGCTTTAGCCAAAAAGACCATTGGTCAGCAGCACCTCAAGGTGTGGTATTTAAGACTTCATCTGCCAGAGGGTGAGACCCTAAGCCCACAGGAGTTCCTTTAGTTATGCAGACTACTGTATGCCAGTAGGACAGCTGAAAGCTATTCTTCCTGCTTCTGCCTAAGGTCTACTTATCTCATTCCATGTCCCCTTCCTTTAGTTTCCATTGAAGGATAGTCCTCCTCATGATCTTGAGGCTGGCTGATAGCCTTTCAGCAGTTGCTACTCTCTGCCATCTCATGCTTTGATGGGTGGGACTCCATCATGGGGACATTTGTTTATGCAGAGATTGACTCATAGCACCACACAGTGTTATCCCATGAGAGGGAGAGAGGGAGAGAGGGAGAGAGACTTGAAGAGTTATCTCTCCAAAATCTTCCCCTGGAGTCAGTCCGCCAGTGCAGCGATTGGGTTTCCATCTGCGATGCCGATGCCCTGGGTTTGGATGTGGACTCAGAACATCAGAGGGCCAGCCGGGGCGAGGAGGATTGAGCATCCTAGGGACTGCTGTCCTCCTCCAGGAAGGAGTGGGGTAGTGCGCCCAGCATGTGAATGACTCCTGGTGGTGGCTGGGAGGGGTGGAATACAACTGCCAGGGCCAGAGCTGTTAGGGAGGCATGCCAGATGACATGCACTGTGCTTCATCATTGCATGCCACATCTCCCAGGTAGCCTTTACTATACAAAAAACATCACTACCAGCTCCATCCATGATGCAGCGCCTCTCAACTCTGCACACTTCCACGACACTTGGCAGAGGCACGACGGGTTTCAGTGCAGTCTGGCTCTGTGGCCTCACCCTGGTGGGGGGTAAGCCAGGGGGTCCTCCCAGTGGTGTTCTCTCTGGGACCCTAGATGAGTTGTCCATGGGGGCCATGCTGTTTGACAACCCCACCCAGAGGTGGTAAGCCTGGGTGGATCGCCATTCCAAGGTAATGCCTGGGGGTTGATGGAGATTGAAGGTGGTGGGGGCTGAGCTCTCAAAGGCCTGGCACTATAGCAAAAAAACCCACAAACTTTCCCTGAATTTTAAACTCCAAATTAGCATTCTGAGCTGACACAGTAATACGTTCCCATGCCAGGAGAGATGGTAGCCATGGCCATGGATCTCCAGAAATGTCCTCCATGGGGGTGGGGTTGGGGTTCTCTCCTGAGTGCTGAAGGCTATCATATAGTACATGGATTTAAGTAGAAATATGCACATGGCACTCTTGTGATTGAAAGTAGGTTTCTGCTGTGAGGTGGGGTTGGATGGTTTCTCTTATTCTTCAGTCCTACTGTTCTGTTCCCTATTACCTTATGGAAGTCATGCTTATGTCTGTCATCTGGTACCAGTTGCTTTCAGTCATTGCTCAAATCAGTCTCTATTATCAGGTGTCAGTAACTGCTCAGTCAGTACTTACTCAGTCTTTATGTTCGCCATTTGCTACACAGTAGTTTAGGGCTCCTTCCTAAGGTACCTTTAGCCTAAAGGAATTATCCTCCTGTGACACTTCCAGAGGTGGAACCCTCATCAGGAGGGTTTCTTTGCCTTCTGGGAGCCCGACAGGATGGTGGTGGTCCCACATGGTACAGAGAGTGCAAATGGCAAAAGTATCCATGTATGACAGTCAAAACAGCACATTCATTAAACTACCTTCAGACTATCATCAGTGTTGCTCAAGCAAAACTTCTCAGTAAGTTGTGCACACATCCGTTGAACACAAAGGCTATGCCTGCGGTTCAGTGGGTGGGAGCTGCCAGCCACATCCCCCTTCCTGAGCTATTTAGGCCAGATGCCTCTCATTTGGAAGCACTGTCTCTTTGCTCCGCCCTCCTCCCCTCCTCCTCCAGCAGCGCACTTCTCTCCTTGGGACTCCTACTTTAATGTCATTTTTCCCAAAGAATTTATATAGTTCGAGGGGGTGTAAAATAAAATGTGTTACTGCTGCATTATTTGTATTAGTCATTTTGTAACATACAGTATGCCCAGCAAGACTTATGCAATCATCATTGGTCTGCCTAAAGATGACTGTGCAATATTATGCAGTAACCATGAGGCGGTGGGCATTTCCTGGCAATTAATGGCTGTCTGGTAGAGTCACAGGGAACCTTTAACCCAGTAGGTCATTATTCCAAAATTGCTATCGCTGTTGTAAATCATTTTTATGATGAAACAAAAACAAATGTATTTTGCTGTGTTTAAAAAAATTACCCCACCATTTTTTTTGTTGTCATAGTTATTCATCTATAATTTTGCTGCATATAACTCAACAGGTAGTATCCATCCAACCACAAATATTGCTAAGGGGAGGGGGGCTCTCACTGCCACATTGCCTTTTGTTTTAATTGCCAGTTTCTTCATAGAAGTGCCCAACAAGACAGATAATTTAATCACTGTATTAGAAATTTGACATGTCACAATGTTTGTATTGTTTGCATTTAACAGTGTCAGTTTCTCAGCAGGTTACAAACTTGTCTCTGAAGCCAGAAGACTGGAAGGTTGTAGGTTCTAGCCTTACAACTGGAACCTGGGGTAAATCCCAATATTGACACTATAGTGAAGTGGGGGGTGGGTGCTGAACTCCTGAAGTGCCTTTCTTCCTGCTCTGGGGGACATTAAAGATCCCATGGCACCTCTCGAAAAGAGTAGGGAAATGTTCCCAGTGTCCTGGCCAGATTTCCCCCATTCACTAAAAATATCACAAACAGCTTAACCTGATTCAACATGTCACATTGCATTTATGATGACAATAAGAAGTTTGCATCATCCCCCCAGAACAAGACTCAAAACAAACAGAACTACCTAGTCATCCTTCCCCAGTTAAAAAAAAAACAAAATAAAATAAATGTTATTTTCAACAGTATAACACCTAGTAACATAGTAACAGTAATTTAAGGTCAGAAGAGGTTATGTCAATTAAGCCCCCCCCCTGCCGCTTCACAAACAGGGACCAAGAAATCTGTTGTGCAAAGATGTACTAATGTGGAGAGATTTCACACTCATCACACTACCCAGGGTACCCTGTGATTCCCTTAATAAGCAGCAAATTGTCCAGGCTGACCTTGAAGGCCAGTACTGTCTTCCTGACCACTGCCACCAATGTTAGGCAGTTCCGCAGGTTCACCAGATATGGACGAAGATGTGCATCTCAGCATTACTCCTCAGTTTACCAGCTTTAAGCTTCAGTGGAATGTCCTTGCATCCTGCTGGAGCACACCAGATCAGATACTTTCATCTGTTGGACCCTGTTGATACCCCTCAGTATATGGAAGACTTATATCACGTGCCCCCAAGCCTCCTTTTCTCAAGGTAAACATCAGAGATAAATATGATAGAGAAAGAGATAAATAGCTAGATAGATAGACAGAGAGAGAGGGGGTGAGAGATAGATAGAGAGATAGATGGATGGATGGATGGATGGATGGATAGACAGAAAAATAGAAAGAAACAGAATCTGCTGACAGATAAGGACTGCTTGGCCTGTCTGCTCTGCCCATTTTTCCCTGCCTACAGTATCACCACAGATCCTACTTGATTTCTGGCCTATTCTCCCTTACCCCCTTCCTCTCCCCTGAGATTCTCTTATGCCTATCCCATGCACTCTTGAACCTCACCACTGTTTTCACTCCAACCACCTCCACTGGAAGGCTGTTCCAGGAATCTACCATTCTTTCTGTAGAAAAGTATTTCCTCACCTCTCTCCTGAATCTACTCCACCAGCTTCATACCATGTCCACTTGTTTTTGAGCACCTTTTCTTCTGAAAAATACTTCCCTCATGTACATTATTTACCCTTGTGAGGTATTTAAAGATCTCTATCATATCCCCCCTCTCCCTCTTCTTTTCCAGGGTGTACAAATTTAGGTCCTTAAATCTCTCATGATAGGGTTTCTGAAGCAGATACTTAGTTTGTTGAGTGTTTTCCAATAAAAACTTCAGGTTATATCTTACATACATTATCACATTCAGGTTGTATCATACATACATTGTCTTATTCAAAATCCATTAAGCAGTTACTACCACTATAGGACAACCAGGATTGTCTCATATACACTTTATACCTGTTCCATTTTTATAATTCATACCTGTTAAACCAAGAAATCAACATTCAAAATTCTTTAATCCTAACAGATTCAGATTGTTTTAAACCAGACGAATTTATACCCTTGGTGAGGTAAAAAAAATAAATAAATAAATAAAAGCAACGTCTATACCTTTTAGCATTACATTAGATTTGATTAAGACGAATACCTTTTGTGGAAAGTGGAGATTGACCTGTATTAAGGGGAGGAAAAAGAAAGGGGGAGAGGGAAGGGGAGGGAAAATAGAGAGGGTAGAACCGAGGGTGGGAGGAAGGGAAAGGGGAAGAAATAAGGAGGGGGAGGAGTGGTAAGGAGAAGAAAGGGAAAGGGGGAGAAGGGGGAAGGAGGGGGGATAAGGGGGGACATGTATTTTAAATCATTTATTCAATTCTGTAGTCTCTCTTTATATAAGTCCCAGCGAGTCCATCTGTTTATATATGCTTCACTACTGTGATTTACAGCAAAAGCAACTTTTTCCATGATTTGTATTTGGTTTATTATACCCAACCATTCCCCTATCTCTGGCAGAGACTGCTGTAACCATTTCTTTGTTATGCCCATCAGGGCCGCAATGCACATCACCGCCCATAAATATTGCCCTTCCTTTCCTTTAATTGTTGCTGGACATAAACCTAACACAATGTTCTCCAGTCCTATCTCTGTTACCAGCCCAAATACTTCCTTTAAATGCTGTTTAATATTGTCCCAATATATATCCAGTCCCGAACAAGACCAGAAAATATGTGACATCTCTGCTTGGAGGCATCCACATCCTCTCCAACACATTGCGTTGGTTCTGGAGCCCATCCTTATCTGTCTACCTGGTGTATAGAAATATCTAATTTTAATCTTCCAGGTGAATTCCTGCCACATGGGTGATGAGGTTGTGCTCCAGCCACTTCTAAAAATAATACCCCATTTTTTTTGATTTAGTAGTATACCTACCTCCTTATCCCATTTACTTTGTAATGAGACCGTAATATACTTCTGATCTGCTACCAGGTTCCAATAAAGCATCGTTATGGCCCCTTTACCATGGGTTGATTCCCAAATATTTTCAAAAGTCAAGGGGAAGGGTCTGAGATCTTCCTGCTGAATGTCCTCTTGCAACTTTCTGTTTATATAATTTCTAATTTGGTAGTAATATAACCGATCATGTTCTAACCAGTTGAACAGCCCCTTTGCCCTCTCGAAAGATAACAATGTGCTTCCCTGCAGTAATTGCCAACTTGCGACTAAGCCTGCAGCTGCCTGTCTCTGATACCAGTTGGAGAAATTATTTGGAGAATAGGCCTTATCCAAGACAAAACACTTATACCTCCACATGTTTCTCTTTGTGGACCCTTTCTTTATGCCTTGATACCATCCATGTAGGGTTGCTTCTACCATGGAAGGGAGTGTCACATAGTCCAAGGTATGACCCTGGGGGTCAAAAATTTTTCAGCACAACTGCTCCCTACCCACCAAGTGCAGCTCAATTTGTTGCCAGTGTGCTCTATATCTCCTGTGGGCCCATAGTAAAGCTTGCTTCATTGGAGCCCAACCCAATAACTACTTATTTGTGGACATGCTCTACCCCCTTCCTGCTTTGGCAAGAACAACACTTTTTTAGTTACTCTGGGATGTTTATTCCCCCAGATGAGGTTCATTATCCAGCTTTGCCATACCTCGAATTCCCTCTGAGGTACCTTACATGGGACCGCCTGAAAAAGGTATAGCATTCTTGGTAAAACATTTGTTTTAATTATTTGAAGCCTAGAATATAAAGGGAAGGGAATACTATCCTATCTTTGCAGATCCGTCCGTATCTGTTTTATTAGGGAAGGATAATTGTCTGCAAAAAGCGTATCCAGTGATTTTCCCAACTTGACTCCAAAGTTCTTAATAACCTCACAGTCCCACCTCATTGGGTATGCTGCCCTGATCTGTTCCTCGACTGTATCCGACAAGACCAAGACCTCTGTCTTCGACCAGTTCACAGCATATCCCGATAAGGCAGAGAAAATCCTGATCTGCTCAAAGACCTTCAGCAGCGATGTTGTTGGATTCGTCAGATACAGTAACACATCGACAGCGTACAGTGCCAGCTTGTGTGTTGTATTTCCTAGTTCCACCCCAGAAATCTGAGCATTCCCTCTTATACTTTGAGCCAAAGGCTCGATATACATAGCAAATAATAGGGGACAGGGGCAGCCCCCTCGCACTTCTCCAGACGGACAGAGCCAGATATGTAACCATTGGCTCTTACATAGGCTGTTGGACTTTCATATAGCTTAAATATCAGGTCCACAAAAGGGGCTGAGAAACCAAAGCCAGCTAGGGTACCCCTAAGGAAGTCCCACAAAACCTGGTCAAAGGCCTTTTCTGCATCTAAGCTCATCACATATGCTGGGGTCCTTGTTAATTGGAGATGTTCAATAATGTCCACTGACCTTCTTACATTACCTGAGGTCTGCCTCCCTGGAACAAAACCAGTCTTGTCTAGATGTATAATGTCTGGAAGGAATTTTTACAACCTTCTGGCAAGGGCCCCCATCATTATTTTATAATCAGTATTTAATAATGAAATTGGCCTATATGAGGAGCATCTGGTAGGGTCCCTAGCTGGCTTTGGCAATAATGAAATAACCGCCTGACTCCAAGATGGGGCCCCTCTACCTCCCTCCTTCCATAGGGCATTAAAAGCATCCCTGAGAAGTGGCACTACTTCAGGCTTAAAACTTTTATAGAACTCGTTTGGGAGCCCATCGGTCTCTGGGCATTTACCTGTCTTTAAACAAGATATTTCCAGTTGTGTCTCTCCCTATGTAAACGGAGAAAGTAGGTTCTCTATATGTTGTGCTTGAATTTTTGGAAGGCCCAGAGGTGTCAAATACCTTTCTATTTCCTCCTGCATAGGGCTGGCCCCCTTACTATATAGGGTTTGATAATAGTTTTTAAATGTTTTAGCAATCTCCTCTACTTTGTTTTTCCACGTTTTTGTACTGGTGTCGTATATTTGGGATGCTGGCCTTAGCTTTACGTTGCTTAAGCCTACATGTTAAAAGCCTAAGGGCCCTCGGGCCACCCTCATAATATTTCTGGCATAAATAGAGCAACTCTTGCTCCACTTGGTAGTCTAAAAGGTCCAACAACTCCCTCTTTAAACTCTTTAGTAATTTTCCCCTATCTGCATTTAATTGTTGTTGTTGTAATTTGAGAGTCCTTATTTGCTCCTGTAGTCTCTCTTTTTTTGCTTCCCTCGCTCTCTTATTTCTAGACGAGATCTCTATGCATTTTCCTCTTATTATTGCTTTCACCATGTCCCATAAAATCCCAGGTGCGATGTCCGGATCTGCATTGTCACTGACTGCTTGCTCTATTACCTTAATTATCGTTTCCTTATTTTCCTGACCACGTATCAGAGACAAGTTGAGTTGCCAAAATGCAGAGCGCTTTGTGGGGCCTATTCTTAGCTTCAAGTAAACTGGGACATGATCTGATAAAACTATATCACCTATCCAGGAATCAGTGCACATAGTTATATTGTCCCTCGACATTAATAAGTAATCTATCCTAGAATATATTTTGTGTGCCGATGAGTAAAATGAAAATTGCTAACTCCCTTATGCATCTGCCTCCAGGTGTTAGCAAGGCCTAATTCCCACATCAACCCCACCACTTTTTTTGCTGTTCCATTCTCCTGCCTAGTGATCCCTCCCGATGTATCCACATGAAGGTTCAAATTCAGGTTTAGGTCTCCCCCAATAACATGAGCACCATCTGCCCAATCTGAAATGCACAGTAAAAAGTCTCTATAAAATATAAATTGTGAGCCTGGTGGTGCATATACTGAGATCAATGATATCATTGTGCCATTGTATTTGCCCTTTAAGCCAACCCAGCAGCCCTTCTTGTCTCTGATTGTGTCAGTCACCTCCAAAGGGCAACCGTTGGGTATGAGAATCACAACACCCCTTCTCCTGCCTCTCTTATACGAGGAGTGAACTAACGTTTGATATCCACATTTTTTTAATTTCTCATGCTCATCCTTACTTAAATGAGTTTCCTGAAGCATTATAAAGCCTGCCCGGGACTTTCGTAAAAAAGACATTGTTCTACTTCTTTTAATGGGATGTGTTAACCCATTGACATTAAAAAAGACAGTAATTACACCCACATTATCCATTTAGGGTACCAAATAGTTGTTATCTCAGAAGGTTGTTGAGTTTTCTTTGTCCCATCAACTACCCCTTTGGTACCCCCGTCCCCAACCATCCCCCTCCACAAAAGTAGAATCCCCAAGATCGTCTTACAAACAATCTAAAAAACGTACAACATCGCAACATCTTATTTAACATTTTAATTGATATGCTAATATTTTTAGCCAAAACAAGTACTTCCAACAGAGGAAACCTTTACCTCCTCCTAAAAAGGTTTCTGTTACCAGTAACCCCTCTTTGTTTTGGGATCACTAGTATGAGGAGTTTAAAGGAAACTATCACACCATGTATGATCCCCCTTGAGAGCTTTAGATTTATTAGACAGGCTCCAAGTATATATTTTAACTAGTATATATCTCAAAGATAGTAAGCTGTGACATCACAGATCTCTGCCCCCCACCCCGCCCACCCAAAATGAAACAATTCAGACCATGCCTTAATATAACTTTTCTTAGAGGAAATTAAAAGTAAATTAAACCATGAAACTGTTCATTTGGTTATAGACACCCATATTTTGGTAGCATGTGGTTATGTCACTGTGCCACTGAGCTTGAGATCCATTAGGTTTGACCGCTACCGAAAACCCATGAAGGAAAAGAAAAAAAAGAACAGCAACGAATCAGTCCCATGCAATTGTTCGTCTCATAACGATGGGGCGAGACTGCCTATCTGGAAGTAGCAGGTCTTACTAGGCAGCTTCGGTCCTAACTTCAGGTCACAATGCAAGTTAAGTCCCTTTCAGCCCGAACAGCAAGGCTAATGTTAGCGATTACTGATGCCTTACACAGTCCCACATGAAGAGTACCAGAAAAGTCCCTCTGAGTACGATCATCCCTGAGAGTCATTTACAGAGTCTTTACTCTGATTCTGAAATTTTTGTAAAAGTACTTTTATCGCTTGCAGCGAGGCAGCCGATGTCATAGTGAGGTCATGGTCTCTCTTCCTCCTCCCTGTCGCAATCGCCCAACCTCTAGTGTACTCCATCACCTTCTGGGAACTTGAGTTTCCATTTTCTATGGCCTGTGATTCCACCAAGCCCTTTGCCGCCAATGCCTCCCTGGCCTCCTCTGGTGAGTCATGCACTTTTATTCCCTCTGGCCAAAAAATTCGAATTCTGGCTGGATAAAGAATATGAAAATGAATGCCCTTGACTTTCAAAGCCCTTATTATTTCTGCATATTGTGAGCGTTGCTGTTGGATTTCCTCAGGGAAGTCATGGTCCAAATACAATCTGTTATTTAAATACATGACCTCTTTCTGTTTCCAAGCCCTTATCAGCACATCCTCCTTTGTTTTATAGCTGTTGAATTTAATTATAATCGATCTTGGTCTGGCATTGTCGTCAGCAGGTCTTGGTTGTAACGCTCTATGAGCTCTCTCAATATTTAGCTGGTAGCCTGTTGGTAAGTTTAGTACATCCATCAGTAGGTCTGTTAAAAAATATACCATTCGAACTGTCTCAGTACCTTCAGGAAGGCCATAAAGTCTGATGTTCTCTCGTCTGGAGCGGCTTTCAAGATCTATATACTTTTCATGTATTCTCTCAGTTTGTGCCACCAAAGCTTGTAATATCAGGCCAGTTTGTGTCGTGCCATCCTCCATTTGAGCTGTCCGGTCTTCCGCTTCTTCCACTCGCTTTTCAAGTTTGGATAATTTTTGATCTAAATTTCTGAACTCTTGTTTTGTCTCTGCTCTCATCTCCCAAATTTCTCTAAATAGCTGTTCAAACCTAGATCTCAACAGTTGTTCAGACTCTTCCTCTGTGTCAGCCATGCTAGCCGGAGATGGACTTCTGCTTGGCCTTTTGAGAGCTGGTGTCAATCCGCGATCATCTGGGGTATTATGGCGATTTTTTAATCTTTCCTTACTTTGTTTATCTTTTGCATGCCCTATGGATGCCATTTCTGATCCTCTTTACCATAAATATTAAAGTTTAAATTGCTTCTGTGGACAAAGCAGGTGAGGAGCCACACTCAGTTGCTTGCTCTTGCCTCCGTGATGTCACCGGAAGTCCTCCTGAAGCAGATCCTGCATCACTTTAGTTGCCCTCCTTCCAGAGATGTGGTCCTAAGAACTGGACAGTACTCTAGGTTGGGTCTTCCAGTGATCTATACAGAGGCAACACCACCTCCCTCTTCCTGCTGGTGATGCCCTTCCCTATGTGCTCCAGCATCTCACTGGCCCTCCCAACTGCCTTATCACACTGCCCAGCCACCTTTAGGTCATTATATATAATTACCCCATGCCTCTTTTCTGCTTGGTGGTTGACAGTACAGCCCCACGCAATGTTATACTCTGCTCCTGGTCTCCTGGGTTTCTGTGCCCCAAGTGCATTATTTTGCACTTTTTTGCATTGAAACCCAGCAGCCATACATTTGACCACTCCATGAGTTTTCTCAGGTCACTGCTCATCCTTTCCACCCCACCAAGTGTCCAACCTATTACAGGTTTGGTGTCATCTGCAAAGAGTCTTCTCTTCCCTTCCCGTTCCTAAGCAATGTCACTTATAAAGACATTAAAGAGGACCGGTCCCAGCACTGATCCCTAAGGCACCCTACTGTTTACCCTCCCTTCCTTGGAGTGAACTTCATTTACCATCACCCTGAGCCGTCTATTCCTTAACCAATTTTTTACCCAGGTTACCATCATCCTTGGTCCCAATACTAAGCTACCCAGCTTGCTTACTAGTCTTCTATGTGGAATGGTGTCAAAAGCCTTACTAAACTCTAAGTAGGCTATGTCCACCGCTCCACCCTGATCTAGTTTCTTGGTCACCCAGTCAAAGAAATCTATCAGATTCATTGGACATGACCTCCCTCCATGAATCCATGCTGCCTCAGGTCTCGTAACCCATTGGAGTCAAGATATTCCACAGCCCTTCCCTTTAGCAGTGATTACATCAACCTACCAACCACTGATATCAGGCTGACCAGCCTATAGTTGCCAGCATCTTCCCTACTACCACTTTTGTGAAGTGGAACTACATCTGCCATCCTCCAGTCCTCTGGAACCACTCCTGTTTCCAATGAGCTGTCATATATATATCAAAAGAAACACTTTACATATTTGACAGCATTGCAGCATACTCCGTGTGCCCTACATATCAATGATAAACATTTACAAATATGACAGCCTCTCAGTATACTGCATGTACTCCACATCATTTACAAATATGACAGCAGTATACTGCATGTACTCCACAATGCAAGAGAAACATTTACAAATATGACAACATCAGTGTATTGCATGTATTCTTCATATCAAGTAAAAATTGTATAAATATGAAACCATTGCAGACTTTGCAGTATACTACATGATCCCCACATATCAAGACAAACATTTATAAATATGACAGCATTACAGTATACCTCATGTACTCCACATATCAAGAGAAAAACTTTACAAATAATGAAACCATCATAGTATAATGCATGTACTCCATAAAGAGAAATATTTACAAATATGACAGCATCGCAGTATAGTGTATATATCCCCAAATATCAAGAGAAACACTATACAGATTTGACAGCATTGGAGTATATTCCAGGTACCCTACATATCAATGGTAACATTTACAAATATAACAGTATTGCTGTATACTGCATCTTTACATATCAAGAGAAATATCTGCAAATATGACATCACCACATCATAATGCATGTACTTTACTTACCAAGTGAAACATTTATCAGTATGAAACTGTCACAGTATTCTGCAAGTACCTCACATACAGCATCAAGACAAACATTTATAAATATGATAATGTTGCAGTGCGCTGCATGTATTCCAGCTATCAGGAAAAACATTTTACAAATATGATACCATCACAGTATACTGCATGTACTCTGCGTATCAAGAGAATCATTTACAAATATGACAACATCACAGTGTACTGCATTTACTCCACATATCGAAAGAAACATTTATCAGTATGAAACCATCACAGTATACTGTATTTACCCCAAATACAGTATCAAGACAAAGACTTATAAATATGATAACATCGCAGTATTCTACATGTACTTAACATATCAAGAGAAACATTTATAAATATGATACCATTAAAGTATACTGCATGTACTCTATTTATCATGAATAACATTTAGAAATATGATACCATCACAGTATACTGCCTCTGCTCCACATAAAGAGAAACATTTACAAATATGACAGAATCGTGCTATACAGTGTGTGCACCACATATGAAGACAAACACTTTACAAATATGACACCAGCACAGTCGGTCAAACAAACAGGATAACGGTCACTCTCTGTCCTGTCATCAATTCTGAGTGTCAACCAAAAATTCAGAGGGCCTCTCCATAATGCTAAATCTATGACCGATTCGGCCAATGCAGAGTGATACGTAAATTCCCCGTCATCATCACCGCACAGCCTACCATTTAATGGAAATATGCCATTTAACGTAAGCATTTCAGGTAGCCTTTTTCCATTTCTATTTATAACCAAATCTTTAGATCTCCTAAAAAAATTTGCAGCTTCAGAATAAATTAAACCTAATATTGTATCATCAGCCAGCTCATCATATTTACCAATTCTTGAATTAAATTCTTGAATTAAAGTCACCAATCAATAAAGGTGGTCATCCTGGAAATCTTCAGCAATTTTAGTAATTTGACCCTCTAACTTATGCCAAACTTCTATTTCAAAAAATTTTGAGGACTTAGGTGGAATATATGTATTGCATACAATTATAGAGAATCTCTTAATAATCTTATGATTCCAAAATGATTATTTAGCTCTATTTGAGAGCAGTAAGCAAAAACATTTATTTTAACATAAATAATCAAGCCCCCAGCTCTTCTCCCGAGTTTAGACATTTTACTCCCTGGGTAATGAAAAGTTTAATAACCGTCCATTTTAATATCATCATCTGGTACATGCCAAGTTTCTTGTAGGCAAATCACAGAAAAACCAGACAGATATTCAACGAATTCTGTATCCACCAGTTTGGCCCTAAACCCAGCAATATTCCATGATATAAAAGTTAGATGATTTAATAGATCCTTAAAAGGCTGGCCTATTTATATGTTGATTACTGAGTCATGGGGGATCTATGATTTTTGGGATTTGTCAATCCACCAAGTCTACTAGTAGCTCAAATCTATTTTCAAGTCTCAAATCAGTCCAGCAACTTTGCTTTTGATCCTGTAGCGTTGATTTGCTCATAGCATTTTGTAGCTCTATATTAAAAGCCTGTTTAATTTTAACCGATACAGGGCCATCAGAAATCACTGATGAATCAACAACATGGACTCAATATCGTCAAGAAGCACTTCCTTAGCCAAAATCTTTTCACTTACTTTCTTATTATAGCATAACACATTTACCTGACAGTCTTGATACAAGCTAGGATGCCTAAAAACATCCATAATTCCATTTCTTCCTAATCTGATCCCAATAATATTAGAAAGAAAATTACAGAATGAAAATCTAAGCTTATCACTGGTCTCTTTGTACATTTGTCTCAAACCAAATAGTATGGGTGAGACAGGGCTGCATCCATCGTTCCCCACTTCCGTTTGTTTGTTAACACAACCATCCACTAACTCAAAACTCAGATTTCCAAAAGATAACCCCTCTACATTTTTCCAAATATAATACAGTACTCTTTTATAACTGAAAACTTTAATCACTGTAGACATCTCATCAAATAATGTGTCCCTGGTAAGGACAAGATCCTCATCCTCCACAGAGAGACCCACAGTGTCTCTAAGGATGGACAGGATCTGTATCTTCAGATGCTCCTGTCACATCAGCCTCCAGTTGTAAACCCAAAATTCTGATGTAACTTTTACAATCAGGTATGCTCGAGAGTCTATCATTACTACCATCATTTAGAACCTTGATCTCATTGGAAACTTCCTGACATATATTATTTAAGACATTTTCTTCATCATCCTGCTTACTAAATTTCTCATTTCTAGACACAGTAGATTGTACAGACCCATCAGGAAGTCCCTCTTTCACATCAATAGGTTCGGTGAATTCAATGGTTTCTACATCAGTTAAATTATTATTATCAATACATGGATCTTCAGTTGAAAACACCCTATCCTTTTTATTTCTATATTTCATTTTCCTCTTTGTTTATATTTGGTAGAACACTAACATCTTTATTATTAACATTCTTTTGTTGTGGACTTTGTTGTTGTTTTCTTGATTTTCCTGTTATTCATTTACCTTTATCTTTATCCTTTTTAACAGTTTCTTTATTATTTTGCCTTTCCTAATATTCCTGGTTTGTTAATTTGTCCTCACTAGCTATCAAAGATTCATGACTGTTCAGCTTGACTGTTAAGGAATCAGGGATGCTAGTAACCACTGGACTACCTAAGTTGTCTGCATAAATCATGGGAAAAGAAGAAGTATCTCTAGGTGGATAGATGTTATTTAATGTTCTGGTTAGATCCTCCATCTTAGCACCATTGATAGCTATATTTGTTTTCAGATTATCCAGTTCTTCTCTCACCATCACAAACTGCTCCATCAAAATTAAATTATCTGCATGCTGATTCTTCATTATATCAATTAAGTCCTGACTAAGCACTGTAGGATAATGCATCATTGAGGTCTTTAAACACTCTTCATTAGAGTTACCTGGGGTTACTGATTCAATTACCCTAGGGATATGATTATCCTGGGAAACTGTCTCCACTTTTGGAGTACTTTTTGTTATTAAATCTGAATTTAAAGATTTTAAACCAAGTATCGTATTTTGTAAGTCCATCATTATCTCACTTAAATTGGTATTAAGAGGGTTTTTTTCCCCCAGAGAGGCATTGTTGATAACAAGCCTACCTGTAATGGATCTGTCTGGGGTCTGAGGACTCACATCGAGACTCTTTTCAACTCCAAAAGATATCCAATGATCTGACTCATGGGGAGCCAATGAAGAATTTACATCAGCCCCTGCCAAAGAGACATCTAATAGCCTCTGATTGGCATTTATTAAAATCTGTAAACTTTCCCCCATTTTATCTGGAGTTACTACACCAAGCACAGATATCTGATGATCTAGACTGCCTTTAACATAAGTTAAATCTTCTAACTTAGATCTCACTGGGACCATTAAGTTCAGTGTTGAGGTAAAATTTACAGATGTTAAGGATGTTAAAACATTCTGTTCTTGAACACCCACCTCGTCTTCTACCTCCCCCTGTATTCTCTTTATACTATCCTTGTTATCCTCATTACCCTTAATTGTTCTTGTAACTCAGTGAGCTAGGATACTTGCTTGCTTAGTCTGCTTGAACCACTTATTTGGATCAACCTGTTCAAACTGTAGTTTTAAGGGGTTTAAAAGATCTGAAGATTTATTAGAGCTGAACTTAGAATTTTCTGTTTTATTACAGCCCTCAGGTGCACGCTTCTCTTTCTTTTTGAGGTTCTTTTTAGAACTAACCTTTATAAAGTCATCCAGCTTCTCAAAATTAGAGCCAGGTTTTGTGTGACTATTAAAATTATTACCACCATTATTGCCATTATTATTAGCCCTTTTACTTTTTAGATTCCTTTTGCTCTCTTTACCAGAGGGCAATGGAGGGAATCACATCTGGATTTAAACCCCCTGGGCATCCTCTTATATCACCTACAGATTGAGCTCTTGTAACCACCATACTTCACAAAATAAATATATACCACAGTAAAAACCACCAGCTAAATAGCTGCAAGTTACTAAAATTTAAGAATCTTAAAGAGTATATTTTTAGTTCAAAGAAACACTAAATTCAGATACAAAATATATGAAAATATCTATATCTAATAAATTAATTTGTGTAATGCAGCAATCATGCTCTCCATCGCATCCAAAAAGTCTAGAGAGTCACAGCGTCACAGGAGAATTGGTTAAATGTTATTTAAGCAGTTCAGCAGAGCAGAAAGCAATTTAACTCCCAAGATATATCAGGAAGTATTCACCTTGTCCAATTTCTCCCGCCTTCTCTACTGCTCGACTGCTCAGCTGTTCAACCTTTAAAAGTATTAAGACCCCCTTGCAGCTTACCCAGAGGAATATTCATGTTCCAAGATTCCTACATTTGGGGAACATCCACTTTTCCAAAATCTTGAGCATACACATATAGTAATAATCATACATCCTTTTATCTCTCTGGATATTTAAAGCTTTTAATTCTGTGACGGAAGCACAATAAAATCTAAAAAAGGAAAAGAGGAAGTCAATAGAGTGTTCGAGTAAAATTGACTGGACCTAACATAAAAAATGCAAACACAAGTAAAATAAAAATTAAAAAATTTAAGAAAATCAGCGCCACAACTCCTGAGAGCCCCTGTCAATATCTAACAAGAAAGACAGCTTACTTTGTCAGTTCCAGAAGAAGACGCATTTCAAAAACCCACAAAGATATCAGCAACAGGAAAACCTCTGGCATAAACATGAGAGCAGTACAGCGAGGAGAAAAAAAAAAGCACGAGGTAAAAGCCTTGTAATGTTGTGATGATCATAGGTCATGCACTTGCCGAAAGCGGCGGTCCTTCATCCAATTTGTACAGTCTGGCTAGGAAAATGCCACGATGCGCTATAAGCACACAAAACATGTGACAACCACCACCAATCAGGAAAAAGGATAGTCCGTAGGGCGCGAAAATAAAATAAAATAAAAAAATACAAACAAAATAAAACAGCTAAACAGGATTGCAAATCCACCATCATTACCAGGAAAACTAAAGATCAAACCATGAAAAACAGTGATCTCTAAATAATAAAAAGAGATTCAAAACAGATTAAAACGGCTCACAGTAACAATGCAGCTATATAATTAAAAATATCGTCATTGAAACACTGCTTAACATTGAAGCATTGTTTTGAATATCAAATAGTGAAAAATAAAGACAGAAATCGTCAGAGTTTTATGTGTTTCCAGCAATGGCTAGTGCAAAAGACTCCTCCGTTCTTCACCACTGGAGCTAGATGGAAGTCCGCTTCCACTCGACACAGGCTTGAACCTTTCCGAAAGGCTCCTCGATTCTCCTTCAATCCAACCCACCACCACTGGTTTTCATCCTGTAAGTAGAACAAAGAACACCTGAGGGAACAGCTGACCAAGGCAGAACACGATAAATTCTGGTAAGAACTGCTAAGTTTATTCACAGGTGGCATACCTTTTAAAAAAAGGATTTAAGCTTTTAGCAGTCCGTACTCTCAGAGTTCCTCCACAATTCAGCAGCATGCAGTTCAGCCACAGTCATCTCCGGCAGTCAAACAGCTCCAAGGTGAATTTTGCAGTGAACCAGAGAGCAGTTCCCATATGGACTAGACTCCCTCTAGAGGTGTGGCAGCAATACATTATACTGCATGTAGTCAACATATCAAGAGAAAAATGTATTGCTAGGAAACCATTGGCACCAGGCTACAGCATATACAAAATTTTTAATGTGCAAATGAAGCAAACATAGTAAACGGCCACAAACCATGGAACAAAGCAGCAGAACTTCTGACCAGGTTTTGCCCATAGGCTTTGTCACCCCTTGTGTATGCTGTAGCCTGGTGCCAGTTTGTTTGTTTGCTTACATATTGGTCCTACCTGGCACAGGCTATTAGAGTGGAGTGTTGGTCCTGTGGTTTGACTAGATATGAAACCACTGCAGACTTCACAGTACACAGCATGTACCCTGCATAACAAGAAAAACATTTCAAATATGACACCATTGCAGTAAGCTGCATGTACTCCACTTATTAAGAGGAACACTTTACAAATATGAAACCATCACAATATACAGCAGTTACTCCACATATCAAGAGAAATACTTACAAATATGATAATATAGCAGTACACTGCATACCCCCAAATAGCAAGAGAAACACACTACAAATATGACAGCATTGCAGTATATTCAATGTACCCCACATATCAAGGCAAATATTTATAAATATGACACTATTGCAGTATACAGCATGTACTCAAAATACCAAGAGAAACATTTACAAATATGACAGCATCACAGTATGCTGCATGTACCCCACATATCAAGAGAACCTTTCACAAATATGACAGTTTGACAATATATGGCATGTACCCCACATACTATTTCAAGAGAAACACTTGGCAAATGTGACAGCATTTCAGTATACTGTATATACTCCTCATCATTTACAAATATGACAGCATCACAGTATACTGCATGTACTCCACATACCAAGGGAAACATTTACAAATATGACATCACAGTATATGGCACGTACTCCAAATATTCACAAGAAACATTTATCAATAGGAAACCATCACAGTATACTGCATGTACCCCTCATACAGTACCAGGATAAGCATTTATAAATATGACAACATCATAGTATACTGTATGTACTCCACATATCCAGTGAACAAATTTACAAATATGAAACTAGAGCAGGGTGAAATTTGTGACTTCTGCTTTAGCTGAACTTTTGTGGAAGTTTGCCAACTTTTCAGAATTTTCTGAATTTCCACTTTTGGAGAAACTGAAAATCCTCCAAATGTGTTTGGTGAATTTTCACCATATTCCACAGAATTTACTCATTGAATTGCTGAATAATACTGCGGAACTAATACCTTAATCCACAATTCATATAATTATTCATCAGTTCTGTCCTGTACTGTCCTGGTAAATTGAAGAAAAAAAATGAACTTTCCCTGGTATCCAGTGGCACCCTCATACCCTCAGACTGCTGGCCTCATAACAATATAATGTTTCCCTGGTGTTTAGTGGCACCCCACACTTTCCAGTCACTGGCCTAGTAAAATGTAATGTTTCCCTGGTGTTTAGTGGCACCCCCACTCCAATCACTGGTCCCTTAAAATTTAATGTTTCCCTGGTGTCTAGTGGCACCCCCCCCAATCCCAGGCCCCATAAAAATGTAATGTTTCTCTGATAACTAGTGGTACTCCCACTCTCTGATCACTGGCCTTGTATTTGCTGATGTGCAACTACTCTATCTCAATTCAAGTACCTGACCATTCCACGCTTGTTCACGTTTCTTAGTCTTTAAATAATGCGGTAGTTATGGAGACTGTTTCCATGACTACTGAGTAACGTAAAGACTAAGAAATGGGATGGGGTGAGCATGGAGTTGTCAGACACTTGAGTTGAGAACTTGAGATGAGACACATCAGCAAATATGTGGCTGATGATCAGAGGGTGGGGGTGCCACTAGACACCAAGGAAACATTAAATTTTATGGTGCCAGAGGCTGGAAGGTATTGGGGGGTTACACTAGACACTAGGGAAACATTACATTTTATGGGACCATTAATCAGAGGGTGGGAAATGCCACTAGACACCACAGATACATTAAATTATTAGGGGTACGACGATTGAAGGGTGGGGTTGCTCCTTTCTGGCCATTACAGCACTGGCATTAGTGCGCCAGCATATCAGGGTGCCAATTTGGGGATTTGCAACCCTCCCTGAAGTCTGTCCCCTCTTGGAGTTATAATAATAATAAAGGGGGTGTGGGGAGCGCAGCCTCACACAAAAACAGAGATCAGCAAAATCCTGACTTGGTGCCCTGATGACCGGGCACACTAATGCTGGTGCTCTGAATGGGTGGAACTGGGGTTGCTAATAGACACCAGGAAAACATTAAATTATTAGAGGGCTGGCAACTGGAGTGTGGGGGTGCCACTTGACACCTGGGATTGGAAATCAAACATTACATAAATACAGGGCTGGCGATACACGCTGATATTTCATACATTCATTCTGCATTTCAGTGAGTCATTGAACTGTAGATTGAGTGTATGAATTGTGGATTAATATAGTAAAATGACCTCTGACTGTAATCAGGTCTATGGAATTTCATTCTGAAGATTAATAAATTAATACACAGTTTATAAATTTATTCCACTGTTCTAAACAGTTCATACATTTATTACACTGTTCTAAGCTGGAATTTCTGAGAAAGTCACCAAAATGATTTCCGAACTTTCACAGAAGCGAAAGTCTGACTTTTGCGCAAATTCTACCAGTGGAAGTTTTTTTTTTTGCACACCTCTAAACCATTAGAGTATACTGCATGTATTCCATTTATCAAGAGAAACATTTGTAAATATGATACCATCACAGTATACTGCATGTACTCCACAAAGCAAGAGAATTACTTACAAATTTGACATCACAGTATATTGCATTTACTCCACTTATTAAGAGAAACATTTATCAATATGAAACCATCACAGTATACTGCATGTACACACCATACAGTATAAAGACAAACCTTTTCAAATAAAATACTGTCACAGTATACTGCATATACTCCACATGACAAGAGAAACATTTACAAATATAAAACCATTACAGAATACTGTACGTACATTTATCAAGAGAAATATTTACAAATATGATACTATCACAGTATGCTGCATGTACTCCATATATGAAGAGAAACATTTATTCAGTATGAATCCATCACATATTGCATGTACCCACCATATAGTGTAAAGACAAACATTTATAAATATGACATCACAGTATACTGAGTGTACTCTACATAGCAAGATAAAGATTTATAAATATGAAACCATCACAGTATACTGCACGTCCCACATGCAGTATCAAACTAAATATTTCTAAATATGACAACATCATAGAATACTGCATGTACTCCACATATCAAGTGAAAAATTTACAGATATGACACCATCACAATATACTGCCTGTACTCCACATAGCAAGAGAAAGATTTATAATTATGAAACTCACAGGTACCTCACATATCAAGAGTACATTTTACAAGCATGACAGTTTCACAGTATGTAGTATGTACTTCACACATAACATATATGACATCACAGTACACTGCATGTACTCCAGCTATCAAGAGAAACATTTACAAATACGACAGCAACACAGTATACTGCATATAATCCACATAGCATGAAAAACATTTAAAATATCAAACCATCACAGTATACTACATGTACCCCACATACCAAGACAAACATTTATACATATGACAGCATTCCATTATACAGCATGTATTCCACATATCAAGAGAAGCATTTGCAAATTTGAAACCATTGCAGTATATTGCATATACTCTACCTATAAAGAGAAACATTTACACCAACCGGGGGGGGGAGGCAATAGGTTGTGCTGCAACCGTAGGCATGAGGTATGGGAGGCCAACAGGCATCCCCTATTAAGTAATCAGAAAGCAGCAAGAGAAAGAGCAGGGGTGAGAGTGGGTGATAATAACATTGAAAGAGAGTTTCAAGAGCCCTGAGTACTTGATACAGTGAGTTGATTGCAGGTGATATTACCCATAGTACAGGTGACACAGAATCTTCAGTTTGATTTCTGAAGTTTTCGTGTCATCTATACTGGGGGTAATATCCACCTAACCACTGTATCAAGTACTCAGGAGTGCAGGTGTAACTTGCCTGTTGTTGCATTACGTTGGGGTTAGCCGCTCCCGCCTGCACCCGCTCCACTCCATTAAGTGCAGCATGCTTCTTTATCTGCCAGGGAGACAAAAAGGGCTGGTCAGTGGTAATGGTGTATAGGAGTCACAGTGGACAGTAGTGTCATTAAATGCAAGGAGCCTGACAGGCAAGATTGTGGATCTTCAGGCACTGATGGCTGAGAGAGAGGTGGACATAGTGGCCATCACAGAGATGTGGGCCATCCAAAACCATGACTGGAACCTTGTGATCCTTGAGTATAGAATTTATAGGAAGGACAGAGACAGGGAGAGGGGAAAGAGTAGCTTTATTCATGAGAGAAGGGATTACATGCACCAGGGAGGAGGAGGAGGAGGAGGCTGAGGGTAAGCCTGAAGCCTTGAGGGTTCAGCTTCAGACCACAAAGGGAAGAAAAGTTAGAATGGAGGTGGTATACAGACCACCTTTGCAAGACAAGGAGTTGGACAGAGCATTGGGGAGCAGATTAGAATATCTAGATGAGGAAGCATAGTCATAACAGGTGAATTCAATCTACCTGGAGTGGACTGGACAGTTTTCTGATGCAGGGAGTCACGGAGCCTACCAGGGATGGAACCATACTGGACCTAGTACTGTCCAACAGGGAGTATGTCCAGGAAATAAAGGTAGAAGATCCTCTTGCAGGTAACGACTACCACTTGGTGTCATTATACCTAAATCTGGGCAAAGGAATAAACAGGACTAAGATGAGGGTAGTGGACTTTAGGAAGGCTGATTTTGGAAAGATGGGTGAAATCCTAGAGAAACATCTTGCCAAAATCAGTCCGGAGATGGAAGTGGAGCAGAAATGGTCCATTATAAAGATGCGTCAGATTGAGGCCACTAATATGTGTACCAAGGCTGAGAGCAAGAAAGTCAGGATCAAAACATCAAGCTGGTTGAGCAAAGGGGCAGCAGCAAAAGTGAGGGAAAAGAGAGCAGCCTTTCATAAGTACAAACGTACTGTGAAGGAGGCAGACAGGGAGGATTACTCAATGAAGTCAAGACAGGCAAGCAGAGCGGTCAGGGCAGCAAACGTCACGAGGGAACTAAAACTAGCTCAGGGGATAAATGTAGGGGAAAATAACTTTTTCAAGTACATAAGGGAGAAAAGGAGTATCAAGGATGGGACTGTTAGATTAAAGTAAGGCAGGATGTGCAGAAAGTAGTGAGGAACAGGCAGAGGCACTGAATGAGTACTGTACTTCAGCTCACTTTTCCACTAGGGAGAAGGATGGACCAGTGTCATAGAGAAAAATAGGGGTTCGGAAGGGGGAGGGTGAAACAGATGGATCAATTCAGGAGGACAAGGTTTTAGAGAGCCTTAGGGCCCTTATGGTGGACAAAGCTCCTTGACCAGATGGTGTGCACCCAAGAGTTCTGAGGGAGTTGGCAGAAGTCTTGGCTAGCCCACTAACTGACCTGTTTAACACCTCACTAGAGACAAGGTGCGTGCCTCAGGACTGGAGAATGGCACATGTGGTGCCTCTCCACAAGAGTGGACCTAGGGATGAACCAAGTAACTACAGACCAGTCAGCCTTACCTCCATTGTAGGCAAATTAATGGAGACCATACTGAAGGAGGGACTAGTGGACTATCTGGAGGTTAACGGTTTCCAGGATGAAAGTGAACATAGGTTTGTCTTAGGGAGATTCTGCCAGACCAATCTGATCAACTGTTTTGATTGGGTCACAAAGACTGTGGACAGGGGCCAGGCAGTTGATGTCCTGTATCTGGACTTCAGCAAGGCCTTCCACTCTGTACCACATAGGCGACTGCTCAGTAAGCTGCAGGATTTGGGAGTTGGGGTGAGACTGGAGGGGTGGGTTGAGAGCTGGCTACAGGATAGAAACCAGAGGGTGGTAGTAGGGGGGAACTCTTGAAGCCTAGGCCTGTAACCAGTGCGGTCCCACGGGGCTCAGTGCTTGGCCCAGTGTTGTTTAAGTGTCAGTGGCTCAGCAGTAGCACACTCGCCTCTGAGGCTGGGAGATCAGAAGGCTGTGGGTTCTATTCCCACACCAGGCACTTGGGTTAATATCCCAATACTGACACTGTAGTGTGGCATGAGGTGGGGTGTTGCACTTCTGAGGTACCGTCTTTCAGATGAGGTGTTAAACCGAGGTCCCATCTGCCTGTCCTGGTGGTAGTTCAGGTGAATGTTAAAGATCCCATGGCACTTCTCGAAAAAAGAGTTGGGGAATTTCCCCGGTGCCCTGGCCAAATTTCCCCCCATTCACAAAAAATACCACCAACAGCTTAATCTGGTTCAAGGTCAGTTGGCATTCATCTGTATCCCCCTCCCCTTGGTCGTGCCTGAAAATAAGCAGAATTTGTCTAGTGCACTTATCTGGTCAACAAAAACTAAGTAAATAAATAATAAATAAAATAAGATATCTTTATTAGTAACATAGTGGATGGGATCAAAGGCAAAATCTGCTTACCCGCAGATGACACTAAGCTCTGGAGGAGAGTGGACGCACAGGAGTGGAGACAGTAGCTCAGGAAGGACCTGGCTAGTCTCAAAAAGTGGTTGTGTATCTGGCAATTGGGGTTCAACACCGAGAAATGCAAGATCATGCACCTGGGAGCTAAGAACCTAGAGATCAGCTACTGGCTGGGAGGGGTACAGTTGTCCAGGTCTGAGGAGGAAAAGGATCCAAGGGTAATCATCACAAGGGACCTGAAGCACTCTGCACAGTGCTGTAAAGCATCAGGCTAAGCCATCAGGATGCTGGGATACATCGCCAGAGGAAACACCTCCAGGAAAGGGGAGGTTATTCTACCAATGTACAGGTCCAAGGTAAGACCGCACATGGAGTACTGTGCACAGATTTGGTGTCCATATCTGAAAAATGACATCAGTCTACTGAAGAGAGTGCAGCGAAGGACAAACAAGATGATCCAGGGCCTGCAGGACAAATCCTATGAGGAGAGGCTGCAGTTGCTAAACATGTATTCCCTGGAGGAAAGAAGAGAGAGGGGGGACATGATCAAAAATGTTAAGTACCTTGAAGGTATAAACAAGGTTAGTATGGAAGGCATCTTCAGTCTCAGGGGGAATGGGTCCACTAGGGGGCACAGTCTTACATTAGTGGGAGGAAGATTCAAAAGGGTTCAATGTGCCTATGCAACTGGTTTCGTGCTTGTGTAATGTAGATAATCTTTGGCTGTTCGCCTCTCTTATCTGTGGAATATACCACCCTGTAGGGGTACGAAGGCAAGGAACCCTAGAGGAGGGTTCCACCCCTTGAGGTGTCGTGAGAGTGATTCCCTTGGCTAATGGTACCTTAGGAAGAAGCACAAAAAGATTGTCGAGTGAAGCATACAAGATGGTGAACACTTATTGGAGTCAAAAATCTGTACATAGGTCAGTTGGTAGTATGGGTTCGGTTGGTAGCATGGGTCAGTTGGTCTTATTGTTTGAGTGGAGTAGGTAGGAAACAACAGGTGAATAGTGCCTGCTCGGAGGTCTCACTGTAAGGTGTGGAGGCCTGGCTTCCTAAGGAGAGCAAGAACAGCCAAATGGGGAGAAGGGACAATTATGGGGCAGCCACCCAACTCCACCCAACAGCAGAAACCTAACAAAGTGATCTAGGGACTACAAATATACCTATTTAGTATTATGACCATTGGCACAGAAGAGAGGAAAAACTCCCTTTGAGGAGGAAATCTCTGGGGATCCAAGGCCTAGGTCAACGTCCCTCCAGGCTTTGGGACAGTTCTCTTTAGTGACAGCTCTGCTCCTGCAATTTAGTAGACCAATCCAGGGGAATTGCAATTTCAGGTGAACACTCTCGCTCTGTCTCTCTAACGGGAGTGCGTGGAGGGTTGCAAGCAAACTGTGCAACACCGGGGCATCTCGGTGCCAATCTCCAAGGTGGGAGGAGGAGGAGAGTAATGACCACCAAGGTGCTCAGCTGGCCTACTGATCTGAGAACAAACCAGGTGAACCAGAGGTGGTTGTAGGGAGAATAGCTTTAAAGGATGCCTCAGAACCCACTCAGGCAGTTAAAGGGGCCCTTCCCATGAGAGCTCCACCCTTCACCACTGAAGTCTTCAATGCTTCATTGAGAGGTGCCATTGGTACGGTTGATGACTGAAGGTCCACCTGGAGCGAGGACATTCCCAGCTATGGGCCAGGTGAGAAGGACCCTGCCCCAAGTTTTGCATGCTCAAGATGTGGATTTCAGGGTACAGAGAGAGAGAGAGAGAGAGATCATTGGCCACAGGGCTAGACCTAAGACCTGGAAGTAATGGATATGGTTGGCATGTCTCCAAAATGTGGAGAAGTGAGTTGTAGTGAGCGTGGGATCCATACATGGGCCATGATGGATGATAACAGACAAGGGGAGATCTGTATGTTGGTCAGACTGAACATTGTGGACACTCTCGTGGTCTTGACTAGATGACAGCTGACAGGGAGAGACTTGTACATAGGTCAGACTGAGCAATATGGACCCTCTCGAGGGTCTAGGTAAGGCAAATAGCATTTGTCAACCACAGGAATGCATGCCGACCAACTGCATTAGGAAGCCAAATTGGGAATTAATTGAATTGTGTGTTATGAGTAAGAAAATGGCGAAGCCGGGTGAAGCCCGGGGCTGACGGTTGGAGAGGA